>OZ038433.1:21385984-21985984 GCA_964036275.1 Litoditis marina
AGAGAATTTGCATAGTTGTGATACAGCCAGTCCGATTGATTGTTCAGTTCAATGAAATACGAGGTTGGGATGAGGGGAAGATGAAGTACAAACAATGACAGTAAAAAAAATATTACAACACGAAAACCTCACAGCATCAAAAGTTTGAAAACTCAGTTGGTCATGTCAGTAAAACTCAAGTGAAACAAGTATCACAAGATTGTAATTCTTTCTGAATCGACAAGGGTATGTGTTGAGTGATGAATGTTTTGAAAAAGCAGGGACAACAAAAAAAACTAGAATCGGAGACTGAGCTGATAATATTGTTGTTTTCCTTTGAATAATGCAAGACCATCTTAAAAATAGCGTTCCTCTCTCATTTTGACTCTCGAGACCCGATGGATAAACGAAAAAAGCACTAATACAAACGTATACTTGAAGCCTCTACCTCGCTCTATTTTTTCAGAGAAGTGAATCACGTGATAACACCGAGGCACGTAGAAAAATAAAAATGCTTGTCTCAAAACATCCCATCATCTGTAGAGAGTATGCGCCAGCTCGTTTTGTGATTAACAACAACAATTATTAGATTTGTCCGTGGTGGTATCTTTCGTTTGGAGGTGGTTCTTACTAGTCGAAGCTGCGTGACGATTTACTCAACCCTGTACATTCTCTCCAGTGTTTGATCATGTTCTCACTAGCGTTGTGCAGCTTTGTCTCCCTTTATTTGACACTGACCCTTTCAACACGCCTACAGGAATCCAATCTCAAAAACTATGAAGTGCTCCATTCAATACATATCATCATGCACTTTCTAAAACCATATTCGTTATTGTTGCGTTAGCGACGATGGGAGTATAATGAATTTGCATTAGGCTTGTATATTATTGCTTGCGTTGGCGAGAATAATATATATTCAAATATTAATGTTCAACCCTCTCCGATACAACATCGTACAAAAAGTGAACTGTGAACAATTTAAATTTCATGGCAATTTTTTCTCTATTCTTCTTCTCTTTCTCTGATGAGCGAGTGCCACATTCTTTGAATGTAGATAAATAAATAAATAAATAAATAAATAAATATATTGCCCTGAGAGGATCGAAAACCAAACTGAGCAGTATAATCAATTTGTTTTTTGGAAAGTGATTCAAACTTAGAACCAGGTTCTAGTCTCAGCTGAGGCTGATTTATATTGCCAACGCCTACTGGGCTTGTGGTATAGGCTTTGTCAGACCGTTCTGGACACCGTACCATCGATTTTGTACTCAGACAATTCCCAGCCAATTGGGCAGCCATTTGGCTAAAAGAGAGAGAGAGAGAGAGAGAGAGTGTGCAGGTCAGAGAGACGCAGACTGTCTTAGCCTGTCTGCGCGTCATCGACCTGCATGCTCTCTGGTTTTTATAGCTGGCCAATTGCATAAAATTGGCGCTATTCGTTCTGAGTAAGGGGCGGGGTATTTGGCGAGGCCAGCCAGTCTGCGTATCATTGATCTACACACTCTCTCACCGCTGGCAAATAATCGACGACCGCTCGCCCCGCATCACTCAATCAATTGAACCCTCTGCTGTCTTTATGGGGATAATGGCGACTATATGGTCTCTGTCGAAAATGGTCGTTAAAATGATTAGATAGGTTAATCATAACGAAATACGTCACAAACGCCGTGAAAAATGAATGCGTGCCAATAGAGTGGTTAACCAATTCCAAAAATCAATTCAATTCAATTCCAATTCCAACCAATTCTCGAAAAATTCCGAAAATTCAATTCCAATTCTTTCATCATTTCAAAACACCAATTCAATTCAATTCCAACTCCAACCAATTCTCAAAAAATTCCGAAAATTCAATTCCAATTCTTTTAATGTTTCCAAAAACCAATTCAATTCAATTCCAATTCCGACCAATTCCGACCAATTCTTGAAAAATCAATTCCAATTTCAATTCTTAAGGCATTTTTTCTGCAAAAAAGTTCGTAATGTTGCTTTTCACAACAAATACATTCGAACAAGATAGGACATTACAAAAAACTGTCCTTTTCAACACGTTTAAAATTTCAATTCTGAATCAATTAAGGACCAATTCCAATTCTTCTTACCAATTCTCAAGAAAAACCAATTCAATTCAATTCCATTTTTTTTCTGGCTGTCAAAAACCAATTAAATTTAATTCCGATTTTCTCTTAACAAAAGTAATTCAATTCAATTCAATTCAATTCCTTGGAATTGGTTTTCAATTCTTTTCAATTCCAATTCCAATTCAATTCAATTCCTTAACCACCCTAAGTGCCAGACCGACACTTTCTTGTCATCTGATACGAAACAAAAAGTAGAGATAAGAAAAATCAAACACTTCCTAGTGGTTCATGTTCCATCTGACACGCACTTTCAAACAGCCATTTTCTTTTCGAAAAAATTGAGCCCTAGAAGAAGTTGTGAAAGCGTAACTAGCTCACACAAATATCTGGATCTTTCAAACTTTTCCTTTCAACTTTAATCTTTTAGTCGTACCTAGTTTACATTGCAGCCTTTAACAAAATTTCGTTCGGTAACGCGTCAAGTCTAAAATTCAACGTTACCTTTACAATTCAAATTTCCGTTTTAGAATGCGTTCTCTGCTTGTCTGCCTCTCCCTGTTTTCCCTCTCTCTAGCAGATTATTCTGATTCTTTTGCTCGAAATGAGATGCTTGCCCTTAGTTCGGCTGCATATTCCTCCAATCCACAAAAGTGTCTCTCTCATGTTTTCGGAGATGCTCCGGTAAGTTCGTATTAATGTTTTGATATCAGAAAACGTGTGGGGTTCAGCTTTATTATTGCCTATACGAAATAGAAACAATTCGAAGGTACATATACTAGTTCAATGTCTCTTTTGCGTTGCAGCATAACATTTTCTATGAGTATGGTTATATGTAAGATTTGTGTATACACTGCAATCAATTCTCAGTAGCGAAAACTGGAACAGTGTAATTTATTCTTCACATTCGTCCAACATGATTAACATGTGGAGTGATCAAGATGAGTATTTGATATCGAGAACTATGTTATGACTCCGTTAAAATGAGAAAGTTCGCGATAATCGCTCACACTTATGGTACGGTCATTATGCAAAACGCCACTTTAGCTTCATCCTCACGTGGTTTTTTTTCCAGATGAAACGTCAGGTGAACGTGAAATGTGATGCTTTCCATGATGATATTTGCTCTGGATTCACCGCTGTTATCAACGGAAATTATAAGGCTATTGTTGTCAGTTACAGGTGCGATCTATATTTGGGCATCAAAAAATTGTCACAGAGTCCCGAATGAGTTTCAACTTTCCCACAATTAGAACGCGTTGGCGATCACTTAAGGCGAGAGGTAAAAACCAAGTAAGCAGCCATTGTTTCAGATATTAACACATTGAGCATAGTTTCATGTGGCAAATGGTCGAGCTTCGAACACAAAGCATTGTGACTCAAGTCGAATAACATACCAACATGAACAAATAATCGACAAAGCTTTCTTCGTACTAGCCACGTAAAACTTGTTACACACATCAAATTTCACGAGCGTTCAAGGATGTATAAAACGGTTTTTGATATTGACAAGTTTTAGTGACAACTTTACTTCAATTAAGGGGTACGCAAGGATTCCTTCAACTGCTGGAAGAGGCCAACAAAAGTGTCTTCGAGAGTCAGGTTAGAGTTTTGAGCACAATAACCAGACATTGTTCGAGTGCTGAAATCGTTCCAGCGATTGTATAATGAACATCCAAATTCGTTGGAACAGTATAGGATCGGAGGGTTTGAGTAAAAGTGTAAAGGTTGTAAAAGTGGCTATATTTGCCAGTTCAACAACAAAGTGTATATCGGGCCACACATCTCACTTCTTATTCTCCGTATAGGACGCTTTCACTTTGTTTAGGTTCAAGAACTTGAAAAGAAGTTATCAAATTCCCAGGTTCAATATATTTTGTTTGAATAGTCATCCATCCAGAGCGCCATCTCCACACATTTAAAACTATTCGTAGCACGATGAAACTTTGATGTAGGTTTTCGATATTCAAAGTACTTGGCCTCTATTTGCAGTTGAAGGCCCTCGAATAAAATCAGAAAGCATACTGTAGTCCCAAGTGGACGAAGACTATGAACTCATTTTCAGACGTCGTGGATCGCCGGTGGCAAAGTGTCGAAATATTTCGGAGACGCCTTCACTCGTCTATGGAACGCTGGTATGAAGGACGATTTCCTCACTCTGCTCAACACTAACCCCGGATACGAAGTCTGGGTAAGACATTGAAAGTACCACTTGTCATTCTCAGACGATGCACCTTGAAAAGCTGGTCCCGCGAAAGCATTGAAAGAATATGCGTAGAAGTTAAGTTCAAAACTTGTTCGAATTGAGACCAGCGACCTATTTAGGACTCTATACGTATTTTCAAAATATTGTTCACCTATGTTGAGAGAACTCAGGTATAACCATGTTCAAAACCTCATTTCGCAGGCAGTTCCCAGCCAGCCAATTTGGTTACGGCTCGGCGTCAATTATGTACAAGAGGTTGTGCAGATCCGATAAACGCATACTTTTCGACTGTCTCATTGACCTCCATGCTTATTCGCTTTGGTGGCTGGGCAATCGTAGTGAATACATCCCCACCTATTGTCGGAAGTTGCGCAACTAGAAGCAAGAGGTTGTGCAGGTTCAGAGATCAATGAGGCTGCCAAGACACGCAAAAACAGTCTGCGTTTCTCTGACCTGTACACTCTCTCGTTCTGTTGCATATCGTTTTGGTCGGGAGTTTTTATGAGTGTCAACGGAATTTGATTATAATTCGCAGGTTACTGGTCATTCTCTGGGTGGTTCCATCGCTTCACTGGCTGCATCTTATATTCTGGCAACTGGCTACGTGCCAGAAGAAAGACTAAAACTCATGACCTTCGGCCAACCACGCACCGGAAACAAAGACTTCTCTGCGGCACACGACAAACAGGTAACGTTTTCACACAGAGAAACTAGGCCACCCCCCTTTCTCAACTTTACAACAAATCAAACTTATTAAAGAAGATCCCTGACTGTTAAGTTTTGATAGTATTTCTGAAACAATGATTTGTATATCGTTCGGTACAGTTTTTTGTTTTCAGTTTTTGTATTCGTACCGCGTAACCCATTGGAGAGATATGGTGCCCCATGTTCCAAATGAGGATTTCAAAGGATACTACCATCACAAATATGAGGTATTCTACAACTGTACGGTTTTCTCAGTGGAGAAGTTTCAAACTAGATTTCTATTTTTGCAATACACGCGAAAAAACAAGCGATTTAAACTACGGAACATTTAAACACACAGAATAAATGTGTTTTTTTCTGATTCTGATTAAGTTAAAGTAAAATCTGTTCTCTACTACAGGCTTTCTACAAGGACGACATGAAGTCGAACCATTACACCATCTGCGAAAGTTAGTTTCGAACATCTCTGATGAATATAGCAGCTGAAAGCATGCGGAAGGCTTTTCGCAAAAATTGTCACTTGATGGGATTGAATCCAAAGATAGGATCCAGTGCCGAATCGCAACGGTTATTTCTGCTTTATCTCATCGCTCTATGAATAATTGTTGTAAAAAGACAATTTTTCAACTGCTACATTCCTCGTACGGTCGCAAATGGATGTGTCGTTCAATTTGTGATATATTACTCAAACTACTATTATCCGGTCCTTGTTTCCAGAGGACGAGGATCATAAGTGTGCTGACGGTCTGTGGGTGACTGCCAGTATCGAGGAACATCTCCACTACTTCGGAAAAGACGTCAGCGGCTGGGGAGAAAAGGGATGTCAATAGATCAAATGAGCATTTTTATTGAATCATATTTGTCTATTGTTATTGTTTTTTCGCGAAATTCTTTGAATTATTCATCTAACCGGTTTTTTGGTAGCATAACCGGTTTGAGTAACCACTTCTTCGGTTACGTCAGATTACAAACCGGTGACCGTTCGATTTAACGCAAATTTAGGTGGTTACTGTTAGTTCCACTCATGTAACCTAAAAATTGTTATCAAAAACATGTTAGATACATAGTTAGCCCAGAAGTTCAGTATGTCAACATATGGTTTACCATGATCAAAATCGTAGGTTTTCAACGCAAGTTGTTTAAAATCAAGATGGCCCTTGCCTGTGTGCAACGTGTTTTTTCGTTTTCTAATGTCATGGTCAAAACACAAAATAATGCTTGTTAGAACAACGTGTTAGACTTGAGCTTTGCCAAAATATTACGCAGCGCAATTTGGCGGGCTTCTAATACGTTTTGTGTTTTTTGTGCCCTCGGTGTTAACGCATTTTGTATTCTTTGGAAGAACTCCAACTATTCTCCACAAGGTAATGTCGGTGTAGCTCATATGCACAAAGTTAGTACAACTGTTTATACTTGTTAATAAATATTTTGTAAATACAAACATCGAGAAACCAAATCATAGTTGTGAAAATGGTAAGTTATAGTCGAATATGACATAATCGTAGTAGAACATTTTGACGAGAAGCTGTTGTAAGTAGGTGCTGCCGCGGATTAGATCCAGTAGGAACTGTTGGGTCCTGGAGTCCTTGGTGGAATGAATTGTCTGGTTACCGGTTATCTCGTTGTAGATGAAAGACAGTTTTCTGTCTGGTACCTGAAACGACTTTTTGATTTCCGGTAATAGATAGAAAAAACGAGAGAAAAAGGAGAGAAAGCCTAATACAGAGAGAGAAAGAAAGACAAAGAGACACAGAGAGACGCAGATACAAAGATATACATATACATCGAATGAGAGAGCGGAACAGGGATAGAGAGAGAGAAAGGGGGAGAGAAAGAGAGAATAGATAAAAAAAATAGCGTCGTGAAAAAGAAAGAGGAAGACTGAGAGTGTGAAAGAGACAGACACTTACCCCAGCACCGCCAAGTGCCGTAACCAATCTTTCCGCGGTTTCTCGAGGATCTGTCGAGTATTTGACGAATTTGACCAGTTGAGCATGTGTTTCAAGGTCACAACGCCTGAAAAGGAACCACCATAAACCTTAGAGCTATAGAAGAAACTATTTTCATACTTGGGAACCTATAAATTCGTCCGACATCTTTATCTTAATGGTGATCTTGAGTCACACGATAAAGCATATTTGTGTTTCCCAACGTGTGATAGAAAGAAAGAAAAACAGATGATGAATGTATTTGAGAGCCATGTACAAATTGATACGACTCAAATTTACCTATTATGAAAATAGAATGAAAGGAAAAATTTCAAGCAAAAGTTGTCACATGCGCAAAGCCTACGTCGCTGAGCTAATGTAAAATCTATGAAAAGTAGATGTAAGATTTGCGAGGGTTCTCCCCAAATGTGGCCATAGTTCGACACAGAAAACGGGTTGGTGGGTTCACCACTTCTTGGCGATGTTCGACAATTTCACATTGTTCTGATCACATCGTTACTTGGAGTGTAACGTTCTCATTGAGTGGTTCTCACCAGTTCTGCGGGAAGAAGTGGAGGTCAACGTGAGAAAGTTTACGACCGGCTGGATCACTGGCATAGTCTTTCATTCTGATGTAGAGGGCTTCCAGGAAACACTTGAGGTCCATTTCACATCCGAGACAGTATCCCCATCTGAACTATCGTAGTTAGAAAGAAAATGGTGAAACTATACAAAGGAGAACCTAATTTTGTGAGACTTGAACACTTTTTACTAGAGGCGTGTACTCCCTACTCAATTTTCTCAGGTTGTGACGGAACTGAATAAGACTATAGTCACCTCGCACATGACAAAACCTAAGATTATGTAAGGTTGGTTGGCGCGCCATTAACAGAATTAAACGTTGACACTTGAACATCATTACTTGTAATTTCAATGTAGCTTCATCGTAAATGAAAAAAACGAACTGTCAACCAGTTATTCTAGCTGAGAATGGATCGGTTCTACGGTTCGGTTTGAACCGTTCAATAAAGAGCGGGCGGTGAGAAAACCGGTTATAATTCAGTTGTTCGGTTCTGCAGCGACCAGTTAGCGGTTCGTTTTGTCAAAAAACGAGGTTCTTTAGTGAATTGGATTGAATTAAATGTGTCAATACGTGCGTTATCCTTGAATTTCGAGAAGTATGTACTCACCTGACGCATTGGTCGAGGAACCCGGATACGAGTCGTTGAGTGGGGTCTCGAGTGATCATCAGAAACTTCCAGTTGTTCAAATCGTGAGTGGGTACGGTCATGTATTTCTGCATGTCTGCTATTCCCTCAAATCTGTTCGTGGCTCTACACAATCTGGAAAATAATCCAATGTTTTGCGACGCTCGGTAGTTTCGCTTTTCTCAAGTGGTTTCGAACAGTCACAAATCAGACATTTTTTGGATCGAACTTTCTGCCTCAGAAGCGAGACCGCATCCAAATCAATCAGGCTGCAGTCAAGAAAGGATTGTGCTATTTTTATTTGCGCCTTCACTTGTTGAAGCTGCTACAGAAGTGTTGCGGAAATTTTACGATTGAGGAGTCATCCGAAACTTTTGGCCTTATGTCAACAAGTCTCTTCTGAAAGTGTGAGAACCATAGCCCTTCTCAAGATATATTTTTTTATGTTCTCACTAATTGACATCGGTCTACCAACTCACTCCACATGTCCAAACTCATAGGCGAAATGTCGGTTCTCCCTCTCGAATTGTTCCGTTCGTTCCAGGTAACAAGCGACGGACTCAAGAACGCTCGAAAAACTCTTGTGCACTAGGAAGATTCCCACTTTCTCCTTCAGGGACACCTGGACACAACAATTCTATGTTCATGACTTCTCATTAGTGTGATCAAAGTCAAACCACAAATTCATCTAAGTGAAAAACTGATTATCTTTGCGTGTTTTATACGTGCGTGAACTAGAAATGAATTTATTTGTGCGCATGGAATGTAAAGCAAAGCGTCGAATATTCGCTTTAGGATCAAAGTATTAACACAGTGGGTGTGACAACATAACATATATAAGAAGAGCGAACACTATAATTGAACTCCATTTGACCACGGAATGGTGTGCAACTTCAACACTTCGACCATCTGTTTTTTATGTTTTCACAACTAGTTTTAGTCTCGGCAAACGTCATGAGGTTCTAATCAGGTTCTCTGCTCATTGTCACTACTTTCACTACTTCATCTTACCTTTAATCTACGCGGGAACGGATGCCCTCGACCAATACACTGCGAGTCCGAGTGTTCGCAGTTGAACTGGAAATCAGTTGGTTAATTATTCATTGACAATAACCTAGAATAGAATATAATATTTATTGAAACATTGGTTCTAAGGGAATGTGAGAAATGAAAGACGCCCTAGAGCACATCAGTTTGTGGATTTGCAACTTTTGTGAAACCGCGAAATGCTTGCCTCTACTGATGGACGGGTGAATATGAAGGTCCACACTGTCATACTTTCTTAAAGGAGACCAGAAACTCTTGAATGCCAGAAAGCTGCTCTGTCCTACTTCTAACTAGAACGTTACCCGTTGCGCCGTTATTTATGTTGCCTTATCCTAAGCTAGTTCGAGCAACTCCAAAAGAACTTTATGCCCAAGTAGTTTCCAATCTCCTTTAAGATAAACAAATGTGCGCCACTTGGAACACCTGCGATCTCAATCTGGAACCATGTCACTAGTAGAAGGACCTGCCCTTTACGGATATCTCCAAGATTGAACGGCAGATTGTGTTGCACTTTCGGTTGGAACGGGGGAACGCCGAGTACAAAAGCGCAATATCAATATCTAGATCAATCTGACACGGATCCATAAAAAATCGCCCTGGTTGAAAATCTGAGTGGAATGGGCTAAAACATGGTTTCAGAGTAGTATAACTATAGACACGATCAAAATCAGTCATTCAAATCAGTCAGGATGTACCTGAAACTCCCGCATCAAGCAGAATGTACCTCAACGATTTGGTTTGATTCTCTTTAGAATGCGATACATGTTTATTCGTCATGCCGACATTAGCTAACTAAATGCACAGAGAACTTCACAATCTGTTCCGTTAATTGAAGAACCCACTGAAATGTCGAAGTCGCCATTTCCACGCCTCGTATTGTTTCCGACGAGTTGGTTGTAGAAGTTGTCGATGGATATCGATTTTTTCAGTGTCTTCTGTCGTTCGTAGTCCGCTGCCACCCGCCTCAGTTCCGTCTCGTCAACTTTCTGATCAGAAATTGTCATTATAGGGAGCCACAAAGGAAATCTACTGTGAAAGGGCGGCTTAAGATAAACTGATATATGCCTTTTGTTATTCAAATTAGCACACCTAATTGGCAATACGGTGCTTATATTTCACTATCTCTTGACGCGCGCATCGTTATGTTTAGGTGCACCGATGTACCTAAACTAGCTATCATTCTACCCTTCTTTAACAGCGGTTTGTTCAAAATTTCTTTTCTGAACGTTCTATAGGATGCACTTTTTCCATAGCAAGACTATACGGTGTATATTGCCCATCGCGTGAATTTGTAGTTTGGTTTCGTTGTTTTCGGTCAATATGAGAAAGCTATAACAAATTCATATATCTAACTACAAATATTATTTCGCCACACCCTAGTGTATCGTTTGATTCACTTTTATCTTCTCTGTGTATCTTCTCTGTCGGAAACAAGGATGTTCTACTATTACGTAACAAATAATGTGCTGATCTGTTTAGTTCGTATGTTGATCATTGCTCAACATTTTCTTTTCTTGAAAGATAAGTGTACAGAGAAAACATAATAAAACTAGAGCTTTCCATCCAAAATCAGCAAAACAGCGTCTCTTTCCGCCAGTTTCTACCTGAATTGACTTTTACGAATAACTTTAACGTACCTTCGTACTCACCTACGGAACTGTGTTAAATATATGATTACAAAATATTCAGAAACCTTAGGGTATATGAAGACCAAATACTTCACTGAGAGAATTCGGTAGTGTGGCAATGAAACAAAGAAATTTAACTAATTTTGTGTTTTTCGATCAGTACAAAAAATTAGTACAGTTTTGTTCCCCTTCGTTACATCATGAAAAGAGAGAGTTTTCACGGCATACAATATTTCATTGAAAAATTGTTTTCAATGTTTCATTGACACGCTGCCAAGGTCTCTCTCAGTGGGAATGAAGAAATTATGCTCACCTTCCAGTTGAAATCTGCGGTCTGAGGCTGGTACATTTCGTGAAAGGCCCGAATACAAAAGACTAGAAGAACAAAAAGGAGTACGTTCAGCAGTCGATGCATCGTTCGTTGTGAGAAAAGGACAATTGTTGAAAACTCTTTTTATCCCGATAAAGATCGGACTGCGCAGTGGCTTTCAACCAATCTTTGAAACACACATTTTTCAGCCTGTCTAGTCGGCAAAAGAGAGAGTTTTTTCAGGATGGAAACCTCTACAGGTATAATAGTAGAGTATATCATCCTTAAAATATAGATTACTTATTCATATTGATAACATACCAAACGAAAAAAGAAGTGTTGAATCAGATCATGCCCGTCCTCCTTGCTCAATTTGAAGAAAAAGAGTAGCACATTGAAACATCTTCGCTTCAGTTATCGACGTACAACTACAGTAAAAGTGCAAGGTCAACTCTTTATTTAACCGGTTTCCAAGCAGTTCTTTTTTATGTTGCATCCGGTTACCGGTAAATCGGACGGTAAAACCCAAATGCTGTTATCTGAGTGTGACCAGCTAACCTAAACGGTTACTTTTAAGACGCAAAAATTTGATTTTTACCGTTAGTTCTAACGACAACCAGTTTTATTTAGTTAAATTTCAGGTTATCAACTACAATTATTTTGTTTTAGATTAACCTCTCTCTCTTATAGCCTCCTTCTCTCTAGTTGGGAAACGTATCAGCCAAAATCACATGTTCATTCAAAAAAGAGTGCAAACACAACGGAAAAAAATGTTTCGAAAAAGAAATGTACATCTTTGTCATATAAAGAGCAGATGAACACAGTAAAATGCCTATAAAACACAGAGGGAAAAATGTCACAAATGCGATCAAAATATAAAGCAAAAAAGAGGCAGTTTATGAAGAGAACGGTGTATGAGACCGGAAATACATGGGCATTGGAAAAGAGGTCCAACTATATTTCATAAAACTGCTTATATGAAGTGATTCCGTGATAACTCGTCTTCGCGTTTTCATCACAAAACACAAAATTAACTCACAACTTATTTCAGAAACAATGCAAGAAGACAATTCTACTACTGTTATAATTTTTTGACGCAAACTTACTGCTATCATTGAGTACGATGACATGTAAATGCAAAAATTGTAAACTACGTCGAAAGGCCGGCTAGATAGTGACTTAATTAAAGAAAAGTAAGAAACTTTCAAAATCGTCGACAACATTCAGCAAAGTATTACTAGGTGTCGAATGTAACATATTCACAATTGTAACTAGTTTCTCGTTCTGGGGTACTTCGATCTGAGGATAGGTTGTCTGTAAACATACAAGTACCCATACAATTTTGCTGCACCCATTATTCTGGAGTTTTCCGTCTAATGACGTCACGTGCTGAGACGTAGTCAGTGGGTCGAGAGAAGGATTCAATTGCGTCATAATTGAGGGAGTCTGGTGGTTGAGAGATGGCGGCCTCCAGCATATGGGATATCAACATCACCTCCGGAGATAAAGTCACCTGGGAGAGAGATAGAATCAACTGCGAGCTACATCTACCTAATTGGTGATCACAGGTTGCACGGGCACGCCATTTCATTTTTTCTTGAAAGGGGGGGGGGGGTCGCGCAACCGAATATTACGTGTTTTTCGGCACACTTCAATTTTTTCTAGGAGAAGGTTGCACTCGCCTCAGAACTAGGTAAAACATTGTGTACACCCCTCCAGCCATCTATATACACCAGTACTATCTGACATCCTACGCACAGTCTAGCTGAATTTATGGCTTGATATTCAGCCGACGCATCATATATTACCGTATGTTTCCAACTTCTCCATTCTATCGTTACTTTTCTGTTTCAATATGCCATTCTAGCGTCAAAAGCGTGAGCCGCGTAGATGTCAGATCGTCTGACGCAAACATTCGGAAAGGCCCTTTTTCATTTTTTCTCAAATGTGACAGAAATTCAAACCATGTTGGACTGAAACCCCAGTATATCGAAGTTTATATCACATTACAAAGCAATTGCGCGAGGTTTTGTCAACGTGTACCTACAATCTCAGGAAGATTTCGTCAGATTAGCAAGCTACACAAACGAGAGAGCGTGTAGGTCAATTCGGCCGTCGAACGTCTAAGACAGTCTGCTTCTCTCTGCACCCTCTGTTGTCGATGGTTGCTACCGAAGTAGTTAGCAGAGAATTGTCCGAGATTATCGCAACCAACCGTGCGGGTCGTATCCGGTTCGTCTGTCTGACAGCCGGTTACCGTACTCTCCACCCTCGGAGTCAGAAACGGCTTCGGAGAAGCTGCTCTGGTCGGTATTTGTGACGAAGCAGTGGGGACGAAAACTGAAAATGAGCAGAATAAATCTCGCTGGAACGACAAACAGAAACACCATACCCCAGTAAAGTACTTTTTCGCCAGAAAGAAGACAATCAGTCTACTTTTAATGAAAAATCATCCATTTTAACTTGTTTAATTAAGAAAACGGACTAATTTTTGCCGCTTAGTCAGACCTTACTGGTGTTTGAGAAGCACACATTGAACAGTGGTATGAAAATGGAAAAGTTTCCAAGGACTAATCTATCATCTCACTCGAGAAAGAATATACCAGCCAAACGCATTTTTTATAAACGTGTGAGAAACTTTGTGAGATAATTAGCGGCTCTACTTCATGTTTACTCCTTTTCCGCCACACATCTTCATCAGAAACGCTGACCTACCTGACTGTGCGATTCCTTGACTCGACATCTGGGCAAAAGTATCATTTCCATTATTCGGAGGATGTTTGAACACCTGAAATGTTCGGATCATAGGCATACACCAACTTATTTTAAATGTTAAGGGGTGGATAAATGAAAAGTTGGTGCCTCCATTAAAGTATATCTTACACCACAAAACAATCTCGGAAAAACTTTTCCAATTTTTCAAGATCCAATATTTGATTTGATCTCACAGTCGAGTAGTCTATCTTCAGACTATTTTCAAAGTAAACGATGAGTACTCTCCGTTTTGCTTTTTATGATGAATTTGGAATGCATGAGTTTTCATTCAGACATGTTTTGAGGTGAATAATACTAGAAGCAAGGAAGGAGAGAGCGAGAGGAAGGGATAGACAGAGAGAGGTAGGGAAAAAGAGAGCGAGATGGAGAGAGAGAGGGAGAGGTAGAGAAAGAGAGAGAGATGGAGAGAGAGAGAGACAGAGTGAGAACATGTGCATTAGTTACCGAACTATTCTGATTGGCTTTGTTCATCCAGCTGAATCGAGATGCAGCGGATGGGGCGGTACCACGTGCTGGCATTTCCACCTGAACAAAGAAGGATGTTTAAAATTATAATATCATTTAAATTATAATATTATTATTTTTTCTATACTATCCGGAAAAACCTCACTATGATATGCACGAGTCTGAAATGAAACCTGACCAGTAGCTCAAGATACTGGTAACAGTTTGAACAAGCTGGAGTACGCCGCTCTTTCTATTGAACCAAGGAGTCCGTCCGCTGAGCGGTTTTATCCATTTGCGTTAAAATAACTACCAAAAAAATTTCCCATAGCAATCGTACAAACGATTTTACCATTATACATTGCTACTTCGGTAAAGGCATTCCGTATTAACAAAACGCGCTTGGGCTTTTCGCCGCTCTGCACCCTCCTCGCCAGCACACTATTTTCCTCGCTCTAACATTCTGAGGAGGCAAATTTAGCTTGACGAATACGGCGGCGATGGCGCATAAACTACCAAACTCACTGGTTTCGTCCTCAATACGGAAGTGGGCGGAGCCTGTTGTGATGACGTCATATTTGAAACAGGGTCAGCCATCGAATTGTTCATGGTGATGTCTCCGTTGAGCGTGGTATTCACTCGGAACGAGAGCGCCATGTTATCCCGTTGCTGCAAAAAATTACAATGGAAAAGAAACACAAGAATAAGCTCCTACTTGACAGTTACTTCCTTGAGTCTACTTGACGAGTAGTCTTACAAAATACGGCCACAGAACTGTTAATAAGGTGGTGACATTCGATATTTAGAGCTCGATTTTGCGCCAAACTTGAAAATTAGAACATTCATAAGGTAGATTTACCATCCTAGTAAAACGCATCCTTAAATTACGTGGGTGAACGTATCAGTGATTGATTTTATCCATACACCAGTAAAGTTGTCCGAATAGTCAGAAAACATCGAAAAACGGACTACTTTTTTGCCGAAAATAAGAAAATTGGTCCACTTTTGATGGAAAAATCATAAATTTTCACGTGTTCACATCCAAAACGGACTACTTTTTGTCGCCAAGTCGGATCTTACTGGTGTATGATTTTATCATTCTACATTTGGTCAATCATTGATATATTATGATAATATCTTGAAATTCGTTCGAAGTATTGACAAACGCTCACAAATCTACTCAATTCTTATCATAAGAACTCGCGCCAATTTATCTGCGATCGGAAGCGATAGAGCATGAGGCCACAGCTGGACTAAGACAGATTTGCGTCTCGCTAGTCCGCTACAAGAGTGGGAGGACCAGTTGGCTGGCAATGGTTTGAGCTCTCGTTGTTAAAAAATAAATTGACAGTCGTTATTGTGAAAATGTATAAATTGTGAAACGTACCGCCGAGCTGAGCTGTTCCCGCAGTCTGCGAATCTCCCGCTCTTTCTCCTGCTCCATCTGGCGAAGTTGTTTCGCCATATCCGAAGCCTGACAGAAATATACTATTAGCAGCTGGAGCATACGTAAAATACCTTCACATCAGGTCGAGAAAAGTGAGCATGACCCACACCAAAAAGTGAGTAGGTGTCACTAAACATGCGGTATTTTTGTCACCATTCATTGTTTCTCGCACGTATGTGGCCCCGAAGTGACCATGCGCCAAACGAAATCTGGCAAAAGTGAGCATCAGTCAGTATCAAAATTGGAGGGTATTTTACATATGAGCTGGAGGGAGAAGAGAGATATTCGGAACAAAAATAGAGAGAGAGAGATCAGAGAGGGAGAGAATGTAGGAGAAAAAAAAAGAAAAACAACCAAAAGAGGGGGAGCATAGGGAAGAGGAAATAGTGAGAAAAAATATATACCTGAAGTGCCTTTTCCTTGAGCAATTTCTCGGCATTTCGTTCCGCATTTTCTTTCTGCTTTTGCAGCATGGTCAGCTGGCCACTTTGATTCAGTTGCGCTGCTTGCTGGAACAGTGGAAAATCGGATGAACCCGCATCATCTTCAGCATGTAAGTTAATATTCACGTTTTGCATTTTGCATACTACTAACAACATGTGTAGCTCACGTCAAATTACCCAACACAAACTACAATCTGGTATGCTTCACGAATCAATAGGAAACGTGCAGTCGGCATTACGATTTCCAGATTTCGATCGTATTGTATTTACATATATAGATGTTGTATGAGTAATGAGTATGATTTACATCTTATTTTTACACGTAGATATTGTGCTTCATAATACACTATTTTATCTTATATTTTATTATAACCTGGGGATTCGTTCGTCGGGGGGTTAAAGTGCCGGGAGCCCGAACGGGATTACTCACGGAAGACTTCTGAAAAGGCAACTAAAACACACAACAAAGTTAAATGTGAAAACAACAGAATAAAAAATCAAACTAAATTCACGATTTGAACAGAGAATAGGCCATCGCCTTGCAGAATGAGACAAGTTGGTATAACTTTCTGATAGTTTGCCGGATACGTGAGCCTTTGGCACGTATCTCATTAGAATATACGTGACATCCTAATCTTCTACTATCAATCTCAATCATATTAGAATTTTCTCACGCTTGTTCACGTGAGTAATCACGTATCTGTCAATATGTTGACTACCGATCTGATTATCGTACTCGGTGGTCCTTCTGTTAAACGTTGTACTTTGATCTCGGTCAACTTTACTTCTCCGATCATGCCCTGTATTGAGGTCAAATTTTACGTTAAATGATTAAACTGAGTAATCATTTGATGAAGAAAATAAAAATTATGAACCCGTCAGGTTGCGAAATATTCATGTAGTGTCAGGTCAGAATGTCAAAAACTATAAGTAACCAACCTGTGTGGAAAACATCGTTCCACCCGTCTGGTGGTGTGTGATTGTCCTATTTGGTTGAGTCTGTAACCAGATATTAAATACTATATTCAAAGTTACTGTTCGATCGTAACAGTACACATAGCCTATGATAAGGCCAGGCTAAAAATATGCAAATATACATAAGATGTGATTAACAACACACTAACATACAAATAATACATTGTACAAAAGGCCGAAAGACGAAGTTCTGACAACAACGATCTACAAATCGTTGATCTACTCTTTCTCCCTCTCTTGTCTGCTAGCGAAAAGCCGCATCGTGTACTCGAGTGTGTCGTTGTCAGTCTTTGTTGGTGAAATAAAGACGACAAACGACTGATAACTGTACCATAACCATACACCAACCTACTTTTTTCCCAAAAATGTTTTTCTGAAGAGAGGTCACTACATTTGAAGCATCGGTGCTTAAAAATTGGAGTTTCAACCAATTACACCGTTTTTCGACAAAGTAGGTAAGTGCGGGGACCGTACCGTAATATGAAAAATCTAGTCTCATGTAGGGAGTCCCACTCAAAAAAAAGTCAGCTGGTGTACAACCATAACATTTGTAACCAACCGGCTGAACAGGACGAATCGGTACCCTAGTCTGGTACTGAGCATTGACAAGTGGTCGGACGGGCGGCTGGGTGACAACTAAAAAACGCGATATCGAACAATTAAAGTAGGACCATTATGTGGACCAATCCCGACGCCTCAGTCCTTTAAACTGCAATACGTTATTGAATTGCAGTTAAGGGACCGATGACACGGGATTGGTCCACATAATCGTCTTGCTTTAAGTGACTGGGAACTGTCTTGTCTGTGATGAATGCAACCTACCCTGCGGGTGGTATCCAGTTCTCTAGCGCACTACAATAGTCTAAAATAGCTGATAATTGTATAGAGACGTTGAGATGTCATACCTTTGGCTTGGGTGGAGGCTATTTGGGGAGGTTCATCGAAAGAATCATCCAAACACTGCTCCTCCACACGCGGCCTTTTCGCATTCGGTCCCGACCCCACCATTTCTGGAAAATAATAAACTATAGGAACCATGGGTCCATGGCCGAATTGTAGTTTGAACTCGATACACGCCGCAACTAAAGATTTTCTGTAAGAGAGCCATACGTAAAATACCCCCTTATTCTGATATTGGCTGATGTTCACTTTTGCCCAATTCCGATTGTGTCATGATCACTTTTTGGGGTAAATGTTAAAGATTGTAGGCAAAATTACTACTATGTTGTTTATTCGGGGCTGTTTTGGGGTTGCTCATGCTCACTTTTTTCGCCCTGATTCGGACCTATTTTACGTATGAAGAGAGCAGCAGGATCGAACTACAAACATAGTGGGATGAGGTAACAACAGGCTTGTAGTTTGGCTTTGTAAAAGGGATACTACATTGTAGAACTACGAAGGCGAAGCTCAGAAAAATCTAGTGTTGTTTACAACTTTTTTCAGTTTTTTAGTAAAAACGTATGTGAAGCTGACTGCAAATACTCAGAGCAGACTGTTGGCACGATCGATAGATGCATTTCAAGGTGAAGCTTCTGTTGAAATCATAGGGGTAGGTTTTAAACTGAATGTATAAAGCAACATTTCCATGCAAAATCGTAACTGACGGGTCCTGATTCGTCAAGTAACCTTACTGATCACCACCCGCTTATTCACTGTAACCACCGCCATTGAATGTCCATCCTACACTATTCCTTCTAAACTTCCAGAAGATTTCCAGGAGAAAGTGTTGTTAATAGAACCGTGCAGGTAGGGTAAATGTGCCAAAACACAGAACAAATGCTTGCCAGATCAATAATTGATAGATGAATTTATTTTTAGTCGATAAACAGACCCGTGCGAAAAATATTAATACTATATGGGAACTTCAGGGAACTATTATCACAGTATCACATGTAACTCAAAAATGTACATTCAATGAAAAAAATTGCAAGCATGGATAAAATAAAGATTTAAGCACAAAACTATCACAGAGTACTTCCCAAGTTACGAAAATAACACTGAAAACCAGAAACCATGCACATTGGTACAGCATACAATCGAAAAACGTAAGAATGTGAGACTAGAAGCGAGAAAATCACGAATTGTAACCACATTAAGTACCTAGAACAAAACAAATATGTCAACTACTATCCAACAGCAGGGTTTGCTATTTTTGCAAAATTGTCTCTTTTTTCGGGAGATAATCGAGCATTTTGTTCGATTTCATCACGGAAATAGGCGATGGCTGTACGTAGACCGTCATGCATGGTAACCTAGAAAAATGAAGAGTACAACATATGGGGAAGAAAAGAGCATAGCCGTAGTTGACTTTTAACAATTACGAAACTAACGAAATACATGTATTTTCAGGCCCAGCCCAGGGCATTCTTAGGAAATTGGAAAATTCTCAGCAACTTAACACCGGAAATTATTTATCAATACCCTAAAAATACCCATAATTGGCTGAAAATGGCGCAAATGCGAGTGGAAGAAAGCTAACCTTTGGCTGCCAGCCCAGTTGTGTCAGGGCCCGACTGATGTCCGGTTTTCTCTGTTGGGGATCGTCTTCCTGGGAAGGAAGCTCCACTATCTCCGACTTACTTCCTGAAGTCATAGAAATCTGCGACATTTCAACGAATCATACAATGTTATGAATGATAAATGCCACAATGAATAATGAAAGGGTCGTAACAATTTTGAGTCTTTTTTTTCTACCAAGACTAGAGCATCAAATAAGATCAACTTTATATGTGCACAGTTTATTCGACATTCTTTCCAAAACTGAAACTATGTCATTTCGAACTGCGGCTAAGCTCATGCGACTCCATCCTTTTCAGAAAAAAAAATAAAAGTAGACAGCGCTCATTTTTTTTATTTTTTTATTCGATCCATACTGCACACTCACCAACAAGATCTCTGATGATACTAGCGAATTGTCGTATTGTGTGCTCCTCGGGATTTCCCAAGTTCACCGGAAGTGAATAGTTGCTGTTCATCAGAGCAATTAGACCATCTACCAAATCATCCACGTATTGGAACGAACGCGTTTGCGAACCATTACCGTACACCTTCAAAGAACAGAAATGAGTTTGATTGGCATAGATATGAACTTGTCACATCTCCAATCAAATTCGCGAAACAAAGATTGAAATTGAACGAGTAGAGTGCCGACTAAACGATGAGGCTAGGGTTAAAGGGGGACAGAAAGGAAAATTTATATGAAAGAGCTGCTTGAGACAAACTGATATATACCTTTTTTACTCAAACTAACAAACCAAATTTGCATACGGTTCACATGTTTAAGTCTGTTGTGGGGCGCGCAACGTTATGTTTAGGTACCCCGGAATACCTAAACTAGCTTTCCATTCTGTCCTCCTTTAAGCTCCCTTCCTTCCTATTGCTTAATGCGGGAACTGCAGACTGCACCAACTTATACATACCAAACGGTTTCATTAGATACGAAATAGAAAAACTGTTCAACACAGCCCTGCTCCGAACTTGAGAATTTCAGTGCAAAAAATGTGTAAACCGACTCGCAAATATTGACCAAAACATCATTTTCCTGGAAATTGAAAAACCAGCCCGTATGGCAAATCAGAACATACCGTCATTGGTTTTCCCTGAAGCGCCTGAATAATGAAATTGGACACAACGCGCCCATCATTCATGTGCATCCTGGGACCAAATGTATTGAAGATTCGAGCAATTCGAATGGGAATTCCATCCTGCAACTTAGTTCATACTCATCTCTCTACTATATGATGAACACTATACCCCAGTGAAGTTGTCCGCATAGACACAAAAATCCGGAAAACGAGCTTTTTCGATCTAATCGGAATTTTTTTTCTGAAGCACAGTGCAAAGTCACACCTTTAAAGTGTGCGTGAAAAAGTTCCTGAAATGGTCAAGCAAACTAGCAACTCACGTGTCTATTGTAGGCGACCATGAGTGACTCGGCCACTCGTTTCCCCTCGTCATAACAACTTCGGGGACCGATTGGGTTCACGTGTCCCCAATAGGACTCCGCCTGCGGGTGCACCTAGACGCGACCATGGTAAAACAATCTAATTGAGATAGGACATGCCTTAGAATTGATATATATACTTCGTTATGTTAGGAAAGGCCGGAGAAATTCGAGGTACTCATATTTTACTACTTTTACCCATACAACGAGAACTAAACTTCGATATTTGTAACATGCAACGGTGAGACCGCTCGACAAAAACGGTCCAAGTGAAAAAACAGAAGAAAGACAAAACCGCACCGCGTATAATGCACGAGCGGTTTTATTAATGGAGCGCACTTTCTGATAAAATCTATGCAAATTTCAACCAAGCAACGTGCCAAAAAGCTACAGTACATTTTTTCCGCGCGGGTACGCGCCCTGTCTAGGCTGATGACCGGCGGCATTTCAATGGGCGGGGTACGCCGTTTTTCAACTGCGGGCAAAGTTCCAAATTATTGGGGAGCGGTCTCACCGTGTGCAAGCTAAGCTACGATCACACCCCAGCAAACTTGTCCGAATAGCTAGAAAACTAAGAAAACATCGCCAAATGAGTCAATTTTTTGCCAAAAAGAGAAAACAGAAAATGTGTTTGATTTTGATGCAAAACCATCAACTTTTCACGTGTTTGAATCTAAAAACGGACTCCTTTTCGTGCAGTAGTCGAACCTTACTGGTGTATGGCTACTATTACATTGGGACTGGTCCTGTGGCAAATTTGAAGATAGAATCGTATCCGAGATTCGAAACAGTGAAAAAGGATGACTTAACTCCGGATCCCCATAGACTTCTGAAGTGGACGCGAGCAGTACGGTGGCCTTTGTTCTCCTGGAATAAATATCGACCTTATGCATTTGGTACGAAATATCATAGACAACTTACAAGGAAACCAGTATAAGAATAATTCCAATTTTCGTATGCCGTATCACACAAGGAATGATAGGATGTAGCCTGATAAAAAGAGGACTAACGAAGATAAAAACCTAAACTAAGGAGAAGAATAACTCACTTGGCGAGTCCCAACATGTTTATGGTTCCCATTGTGTTTGTCTTGATTGTCTTCACCGGGTTGTACATGTAATGGGGAGGTGAGGCGGGGGACGCCAAATGGTAGATTTGGTCCACTGGAAACGGGAACAAGTAAACCTTTATGTTAGTAGAGAAAAACTACAAGTTACCCGAAAGAAACTAATTGAAAGCACACACCAGAGTTGCGACTATCCTACAGAAAGAAGCGCGTTTTTATGATACGTCCGTGCAAATTGAGTTTGCATGATCATAGTTCAATTTTCAACCGATTTTGACAAAAAAGGTGCCAGTTTTGTGAACTTTGTTGCCTAATCGGACAAAGTTACCGAAGTATGCTTGCAATACATTTTCCTGATATCATAGTGAACAGTGAAATGCGAACTGCAAATAGTGAGACTGTGCAACTGTATGTTGCTGAAGGGGTTTACGGAAAAATCCGATTGATTGATAAGCTCAATCTTCCGGCACGCATTCAAATTCAGTTGTAAAATTCAAAGTCGAAACAACTTACCTTCTGCAAAATATGGATTTATGACATCATGGTGAACTAGTTCAAAGTTGGGATGACCCAACCAATGTTCCACATTGCGTTTTCGACCGGTGAAGTAGTTGTCAAGCGAAATCACCTGAAAATTTATTATAAATATCAAACGATCAACCGGAACGGAACCCGAACCAATGTTATCCAACAACCACCTAAAGCACGTGTTTCAGACAAAGTCCGACCCATACACCGCCAAGAGCCTCTTATTCCTACGAAATTCTCGCGAACCCTTCGTATTATCTCGTGTCGCGACCCCCCCCCCCCCCCCAAAACGGTGACATTCAACGATTTTCCGTAAGATTGTAGCTGATTTTGTATGAAATTCGTTGGTTAACAGCTCGTTACCCCTACTTTTTACAAGGATTTGTTCGCGCCTCCCCCTTTTATAAGGTACCTTGGCGGTGTATGGTCCGACCTGTGCTTGTACATATCTGCTTTCTGTGAACACTCTTCAAAATTGATTTTGGATGTCTGTTCGAAGCACGTTGATCGCAGACACCAGTAAGGTACGACTAAGCGACAAAAAGTAGTCCGTTTTCAAGTCAAAAGACGTGAAAATTCAGAATTTTTCCTCAAAAGTAGACCGATTTTCATCCTTCCGACTAAAAAGTAGTCCGTTTGTCGAAGTTTTCTGACTATTCGGACAACTTTACTGGTGTATGGTTGATCGTTTAAACCTACACAATTACTGCGTTGTACTATTATACGTGAGATAACTTTGTTCTTCACAAGAATTGATAGAAAATCGGGTGTTTTTTCTTGAGTAATCGTTAATCGAACTACCAAACTAGATGGAAAGTGATGTTTTCACCAGTAAAAGTGAAATTTGTTGAAGCTAGGTGAATAGTTCAGTTCAAAATCCCGATTTTGAAAAAAAACGAGTGATTGGATCGAGAATCTAACAAAGTGGCCCTACGTTTGCTTCGGTGGAATAAAATTGTTTTTTCTTGTTTTACAACAATAAAACCAGAGAAACAACCATATAATAAAATAATACCTCGTGACCGTCCTTCATTAGTTTATCCACCAAATGCGATCCGACAAACCCTGCCCCTCCTGTGATTAGAATCCTCTTCCGAGTCTCCTCATTACGGAAACGAACCTCAGGGAACGTCTTACTGTAATCGGAACGAGCTTTTAGCATCATTTTTGTAGTTCTTACGTTAGAAAACAACCCTGCATGTTGAATTAAAACCCATTCATATACCAGTGAAAAAGTCAAAAAAATTCGGGAATTTCCGATTTCACGTACATAAATAGAATAGCGGACTCCTTTCAGGGATTTTGTCAGAATAGTCACACCTCACTGGTGTGTGGTGTGAACACTGAACACAACTAATTCCATCTTTCCTACTATAAATAAAATAGAGTCATGGACATACACCAGTAAGATCTGACTAAGCGACAAGAAGTAATCCGTTTTCAGATGTGAAAGCGTGAAAATTTAGGATTTTTCATCAAAGGTACACCGATTTTCATCTTTTCGGCCGAAAAATAGTCCGTTTTCCTAACTTTTCTGACTATTCGGACAGCCTTACTGGTGTATGGTCATGGACCTTTTTAACGCCATGTTATTCTCCTGATTACGGACAATTCTACATCGAACTTCCAAACGAAATCATCCAACGACGTATGAAACTGTCTAAAATGCGAAAATTGTCTATTATGATGTAAAAAGTCATGGCCTAACCTAGATAAATCATCAGAAGATAGCCGTGTCTTCAGTCCCTCGATTTCGTTTTCCAGTAACTTCAATCGATGTTCCATTGCTTCTTTACTGTCGGATCTCGGCGAAGACCTAATAAATGTGAAATAAGACAACTCGCAACTTAGAAATAGAAAGACACACACATTTGCTTTCTCACAATGAACTATTGCGCTACACTATTATTGTTCTTTCTTCAGATAGTGCGTTTAAATACGCATCCCAGGACTATGTGGAGTTGTGAAATTAGTCATATACCATAAACCCAAACGGTTGAATTGATGTACGTATCGATCACCTATTATTCTGAATTCAGACCGACTGATGTTGATGGTGAGCACAGAATGGATGGGGTGGGGAGAAAAATAGAACAGAGAGCACAATCGCGGAAACGCGATCACGTCAAACGTGTTGAACGTTATTTTGAACGATACGGTAATTCGGAATATGCCGCTATTTCGTTATTGGAAAAGTCATGCAGTCATGAGGGTACATTTACAAATCAAAATTTTCGAAACACTCGACACGAGAGTTCGCTAAAATCCATAATATATAGCATAGGTACGAAACCCCTGTTAATTTACACATGTGGAATTATGTGGGACCCACAACTATCGAGTGATTATCAAGATAATTTCTCAAGATTTCGCTCCACAGGATTGAGAGAGGGAGCCATAACTCCCTGAATTTCCCGTAGAGCTGGTCTTTAACTCTTTGAGCACTCTGACTTATACGCCTACACTACTGCAGCTATCCATGGAGTATTACAGGTTTGGATAATCCGATTCCATTATTAGAAGCAGAAAAACTGAGTTGAGAAAACTAATCGGCATCGAAAACAATATAAATGAAAGGGAATAAATAGATAGTCATTAACTTACACTGCAGATCCGACTGACTGATCTTGAACAGACGAGGACATTACGGCAACTAAATAGAAAATAGAAACGTTATGGTTAAGAGGACAAGAGAAACTAAGATACAAACGTAGGGCGACTTTGTTGGATTGAAAATTGAATCACCCATTTTTCTTCAAAATCGAGAGTTTGGACTGACCTAGTTTCGAAAAATTTCATCTTTATTGGCGAAAATCTCACTTTCAACCCAGTTTTGTAGTATCTTCACCCATATAAAACACCTGATTTTCAATCGATTTTTGTGGACAATAAAGTCGCCTCCTGTATGCTAAGATAGTAGGAAATCGCATTTAAAATCCAAACGATTTGAACTTTTCATCTTTAGCTTCTGGTAAACTGGCCATACTCCAGTGAAGTTGTCCATATGGCCAATCAATTCACAGATTCACACAATGGTCTCCCTTTCTCGGTAATATAATATCGGGATGATTTGCCTTTTTTTCCATGCAAAGTCATGAATTTTCGCCTTTCACGTATTTAAATGCAAAATCGTAGTACTTTTCGTAGAATAGCAAGAGCTTACTAGTATATGACTGTATCTGAGTGTAATTATCTATATTCTAACTTGGGTATATTGTAAAATTGAAGGTGAGGTGAGGGCGGGAGGGGCAACTGTAAATTTTTTCCCTCTAACTTTCTAACATTCTAACCATCATGGTGAATAGGAAAGGGGACGAGGGTGAAAGGGGACGGGGGGGGGGGGGGACGGGGGTGAAAGGGGACGGGGGGTATGACAAAGGGGACGAGGGCTGAGGTAAAGGGGACGAGGGGTGGATTGATAATTAGAGAGAAATCTAGTCAAATTTAGTTTCCGATTACTCCATAATACTTTCCTTGTTCTGTATCTTTATTATTGATTCATCTTTTCCCCTTTCTACGATACCTAGGAGTGTTTTCTTGCCTCATCCCTCGTCCCCTTTGCCTCAGCCCTCGTCCCCTTTGCCATATCCCCCGTCCCCTTTCACCCTCGTCCCCCCCTCGTCCCCTTTCACCCTCGTCCCCTTTCCTATTGGCCATCATAAAGCCAAAGAATCTCTCAACGTATGCTATCCCATTTTGTGTGAATGTGAATCACTTAGGGAAAGAATCTGACCAATCATTATTATTTTGAAAATCTCAAACTCACTGAGAATAATGGACGACACGAGCAGCATGGCTATGACCACTACTTTCGTGTTCGACCGAAATAGCGTTTCCAGCATCCATAAACAGAAAAAAGGTCGAACGGTCTATCTGAAAAGTTCATCGGATTTGATAATGGAAAGGATAACGCAAACGGGCACAGTTGATTTCGCATATATACACCAATCAACACTATCATAAAGTAGTTTGACGAATGTTAAAGCCCCTGAAGCTGCACAATAAGCGGTACACCAAGACCAATATTTGAATAAATGCAAGGAACCAGAAAACATGATAATACGTGTCGCTGATCGATGATTATGAAAGAGAGAATGAAAACAGCGCGCATTGAGGATTACACGTGCGATGTTACTAAATACGATTGGTTCCAATATGACATTGCATTGAAACGAGTGTCATCATTCTATTTCAATTTCACATCAAACGAAATGGGCGCAGTACGAACAAAAGAAAGTACGAGACACTATCTGATCTTAGATCTTAAATGGAAACAGAAGAAGAAAACGTAACCTGTCCGAAATTATAACCCACCAACTGAACCGCCCCAAAGAGATATGGACACACTTTCATCTTAGAAGAGTTACACTCGAGTATAGTTATACACAATACACCAATCGAAAACACACGACGGAATGAATTTCCTATGACAACACAAAAAGTAACGCTTCGTTTGTTCAAAAACCGTTGGGCGGCGGTTCAGTTGTTTCTAGAAAGAATTTCAATTTAAAGAATAGATAAAAAAAGAACACCGCCAACCCACGACTAATAATAAAAAAATGCATTTAAAAAAAATAGCAGTCAGAATTTTCGGTAACGCCAGTTTCATTTACGCACTAAACACAGGGGACATCAGCCGTTGGGAAGAACTTTGTCAGCTGTAGCTCCAACCAGCTGGCTGCACGTTTATGCTGAATTGGTTCTCTGAATTAATAGTTTAAAATGGAGAACATGTTTTCTCTCTTTCCGAATTCTGTTTCAGCCAATCAAACACCAAATATCTAGGGTAAACATTTATTATGGTACAATTTGCAACCCGTTTTTATCAACGAATCATTTGAAATTCATAATAATATGCATTTGTAGGGTGAATAAGTGAGCATGCGTGGAAAAGAACATAAAGTGTAGATAAGGTAAAGTCTATTCACAGAAATATAATCGAGGAAAACGGGCGATTGTAACAATATAGTCACGGAACATGTTCAAATAATCAGCTATACACACAGAAGAGCGGGGAAAGCAATTTCTCAATAAATAGTAAACTTCACTCATCAACACTATTGTTTGATGTTATGTTGCACCACGCAAACTATTCAAAATAGTAACATTTATAATTTACTTAAACCGGATAGAGAAACTCAACAAAACAACTCATACCGAAATAGTTGAACAGACAACTAATTTACTAGTACTATAATCACAAAAAGAAATTCATTCGACCGTTTCAATTACACACCGATGGATCCAAGGTATCCATTATCTCTTTTGGATGTAAGGAACTTGTGAGGTCCCTCTCCATAAAAGTACGGTTCAACGTTGTATTTCTGGCGAAGTGCGTGAAGAATTATACTAATCGCACTTCGATCATATCTGAAATGAGTAAAGGCCCAAACATACTACAGTGCCCTACATACTTGGCTGCGGCTGCGGGCGTCTGCGGGCGGCATATGATATAAGTATGGCGCCCCTGATTATTGATCAAATGTGCGGCTGGTGGCGGCTCCCGGCGTTTTGCCGCGCATTCATACTTCGGTGGGCAAAAGCGGCTGCGGGCGGCTGCGGGCGTCTGCGGGCGGGGCCGCAGACAGCCGCAAAAGCAGTTGCGGCAATAATGATTCAATTCAATATTGCCGCAGCGGCTCTCTGCGTCTGGATTGATCATTCATGACATAACATCACTAATGCTCTAAAAATCATTATTAAACCGATCAAGTAACTTTATTACAGTTAATTTAAATATATGTTTGTATTTTACGCAATGTTCACTGCACCCGATTATCAGTTTTTTTAAATCCGTTTCAGTCAAAGTGAATAGCCCCTTTTCTTTTGGATTGTATCTGAAAAAAACTGTTCAGAATAACAAAAAAAATAAGAATTAAGTTTAGAAAGCGCTCAAAAAGAGGCTGATTCGAAAAGCAGTAATCTATTTGCTATTCGAAGAGTATTCAAAGAATTATTAGCATTTATTTGATAAAAGACAAATACTTTTAATAAGTGGAAGAAAAACCATGATTTGGACAATAAGTTTGATGTTTTTTATTTGTAATTCAAAGAGAGGGACAACCGCGCCGCAGCCAGCCGCAGACGCGCGTACATACTTCCATTGGAACGCGTTTGCGGGCGTCTGCGGGCAAACCACTAGTTTACCCGCGCCGCAGACGCCCGCAGCCGCCCGCAGACGCATCAAGTATGTATGGCACTTACGGGCGGCTGCGGGCGTCTGCGAGCGGCATATGATATAAGTATAGCGCCCTCAGACTATTGATCGAATGTGCGGCTGGCTGCGGCTCTCGGCGTTTTGGCGGGCATTCATACTTTTGTGGGCAAAAGCGGCTGCGGGCGTCTGCGGGCGTCTGCGGGCGGCTGTGGGCGGCCCAGCGCGGGGCCGCCAACAGCCGCAAACAGGGGTAGCGGCAATATTGGATTGACAAGGTAGGCGCCGGCGGCTAAAGCCGCCTCCTCCTCCCTTGTTTTAACTCCAGGCTGGCGAGAGCTTCTCGGAGTATTTGTCCAATTTTCACCCTATTTTCCGACGATTTATCAACAATTTAAATCACGTTTTTCTCAACGTGGGGCGCAATGTTTCTACAACATTTAGAGCCACACTCTACCTAACATGGAGCGCAACATTTCTCCCTGACATACTTACATAGAACACGACTTCCTCCCCAACATAGAGCGCGACCTCTCTTCTCCCTAACATAGAGCGCGACATATCTCCCTAACAAAGAGCGCGACATCTTTCCCTAACATAGAGCGCGACTGCTCTCCCTAACATAAAGCGCAACAGCTCTCCTCAACATAGAGCGCGAAATCTCTCCCTAACATAGAGCGCGAGACCTTTCTTTCACATAGAGCGTAACATTTCTCCCTAATATACTTACATAGAACACGACTTCCTCCCCAACATAGAGCGCGACATCTCTTCACCCTGAAATAGAGCGCGACATCCTCCCTAACGTATAGCGCGTTATTTCTTCGCCCTAAAATAGAGCGCGACATCTCTTCCTAACATAGAGCGCGAGACCTTTCTTTCACATAGAGCGCGACAATTATACCTAACAGAGCGTGAGTTAGTTTCTCAACATAGAGCTCTTCTTGCACCATAGTTCACCTGAACATACAGCGCGCGAGCTATCTTTAACATGGAGCGCGAGAGCCCCTTTATATCAGAGAGTGAGACGATTTTTTTTCAACATGACATGAGCACGACAACCTAAACATTTCCCGAAAAGGTTTAAATGCAACGGTCTGAAATATTCTTTCGAAATGATTTTCTCCACCTTTCACCACCTCTTCCAGCCATATTCCGTAACCGTAAGCTCAATCATAGAGCAGTAACAACATGGAAAAAATCTCTTTTTGTCTACTTGTTTCTGGGTGTTGAGGTTCTTCTTGGTTCTCCGGTCTTGAACAGCGGTTTTCCTCTCCACGGGCGACCGGCTCAGCAGCTTCTCCGAGAGTAGATCCGTCTTCGTCCATCCGCCCAGTCCCGTCCAGAGCAGCCATCCTTCGAGCGAACACACCGTTCGAATGGCTCTCTCCGCTCAGCGCCGCGATTATATGCTTGCTTTTTCCACGCACGTGCACTCTTTGTTAGACCCGTCTCTCCAGTCTATTCTGACGTGAAACTCGTCCTTTATTGAGAAGGCTCACAGCCAAAACTGCAACCCAGCCGCAGCTTATTCAAAGTGGGCAAAAATGAAAATCAGCAAAAGCACGTATCGCTCACGCGCTTCTCCCCAAAACCAACTACAGAGTGCAACTTTTCGCTCATTTCTCGACCAAAAGGGCAAATGCATCATTGGAATCACACACTTTTTCCTTCACACAGACCAAACTACCCATTTATATTAGTAGATTCAATAGGGCCGCGGCGGCTCTCTGCGTCTGTAAGAATCAATTGTGCTTAAACCCAAAAACACTTGAAAAAACATCATTTAATTTATATCAGTTTCTTTCCTAATAATTAATAAAAGTAATCCTTTGTCATTTACATGGTTTTCATTAAGTTTTTCAATATTTTTTCTTATGATTTGAACGTTTCATCTCTTTTCGAATCGAAAAGGCTTTTAAAAGCAAGAAGAATGAAATGTGGGAGGAAAAGCGAAAAAACATCCCGAAGAGCATTCACTATTCTGATCTTTGAAAGAGAAGGGAGCTCGATAACCACAACTGAACGGGTTTCTCAGAGAGCATATTGAAACACTTATTACTATCAATTATCAGTCTGAGTTCTCCAAAATCACTCTGAAGATAGCAGCGCCGCAGTCAGCCGCAGCCAGACGCAAACGCGCGTACATACTTCAATCAGAGTGCGTTTGCGGGCGTCTGCGGGCGTCTGCGGGGCGGCGCGTCAAAACCACCACTCAGCCGCAGACGCACGCAGCCGCAGACGCCCGCAGCCGCCCGTAGTATGTTAGGCCCTTAAGAATCCATTCATTTGTGTCTCCTTGCCAGTCTTGAACAACTTCTGATTGACAAAATAAATGTTGAGAGGGTGTTCACAGAATAAACGCAGGGAAATTCAGCGGCCAAATCTATATGTAACCGGTTTTTTTGGTATCCGAACCGGTTTTTGGTAACCCTGTTTTCAGGTTACCTCACAGGTAGTCTGTAGGTAACCTGAAACTAAAATCCGGTAACCGTACAAACTAACGGTAGAAACCACATTTTGTGTTGGAAAAACAGGTAACCGGTTTTTCGGTTACCGACCGGTTGCTTACTGAGGTAACCTGAAAAAAGAGCTAACAAAAACCGGTTAGGTTACCAAATAACCCGGTTACATATAGTCTGTTTCACCAATCGATGTACTCCTACAGTGATCCTTCAATTATTCAAGGGGGTGTTTTCTAATGAAAAAGTCATTTCTTTGGTTTTAAATTTTCAGAGTCAGTAGTAGTAAACATGCAGATAACACTATCAACATTTTGAGGACTTCTGAATACGCTAATATACCAAACTTTGACCTGGCAGAGATAGCAGATTACTGTAGAAGGTTATAAGTGGGTGGAACAAACTACATAAAGTTCACCCCATCACAGCTCAGCGAAAGTTAGACGATTATGTGGACCAATCCCGACGCTTCGGTCTTTCAAACTGCAATTGAAAAATGTATTGCAGTTTGAAGCACCGAAGCGTTTGGATTGGTCCACATAATCGTCCTTCTTTAAGAGCTCCCTTTTATATAGTCTGTTTCACGAAACAATAGCCCTCTACAGTAAGATGATAAAACGTTTATGAGAATTTATCATGCCTTGTAAGTGTTGTACATAGTTTAAACTTTGTGATTTCGTTTTCCACATCGGGTACTACAAGCATACAAAACAGTGAATCTTAAATTCTGTTTGTTGACTAGATAATTGCGTTTAAGTTTTTGAAAGATTACTGTAGAAAGTCATCGATTGGTGAAACGAACTATAGCGTTCCGGCCGATTCTCGGAACAAGAGAGCAAATCAGAGAGACTTAAGTGAGAGGGGAATTAGAGTATGTGAAAAACTTTATAATTAAAGGTTTGCCTTTGCAAACCAACTAACTTTCCAGTTACAAACGTTTGAGATCTAGGCATTCCGAGCAATTATTGATCCATATGTCGAATGCAATTGCTCGAAGGTGAATTCTATATGTGACCGATTTTTCAATATCCTAACCGGTTTGGGGTGACCATACTTTCAGGTTACCTCAGTAGGTAACCGGCATGCAACCTAAAATGAAAAAAAAAACGATTGTCTCTTTTTCTTACGCAAAATATGATTCTTATTGTTAGTTTGTACCGGAATTCAGTTTCCGGATACCTACCGCCTACCAATGAGGTAACTGTAAAAGGGTTACGACACTACGGTTAGATGATCAAAACTAGGTTAGTTATAGAATTGGCATTGTTCGAATGCCAAAACACGCCTCTACGGACTACGGACACTATTCTAATATAGCCGAAATAGCCAAAATTGTGAGTTATTACAAAATAGTCGATTCAAACAGATATGCGTAGTAGTGAACATCCTGAACGAATTGAAATCATGTGTTTTGAAAGCATGACATTTAGCCTGTGCAGAGTAGCGAAACTGATTATTTTATGGAAAATCAAAATAACCAATACGTGAGTTTATAAATCTCAATGAAAGATGTGTTTCCGAATGTATTAAATCTCAACCCATGTATTTTTAAACATGAAAAGAAGCCTGCGTTTTCAAACTGTAACTTGTATCTCTTATTAGGAAAGTTTCCTTTTGAAATTACTAAATCCGAACCTGTGGTTTTGAAACCATGGAACTTTAAAAAACGAATAAACTGAACATGTGTTTCTCAAGTCTTTGAAATAAACTCATGTGTTCAAGAACATTCAAACTGAACGCTTTTAAAAACTTAAATTGAGTCTGTGATACTGCGATTTTCAAATTAGTGAAAATCGATCCTGTCTCTGAATTGTGGGTGTGAATGTAAATATTAGAAAAACTGAACATGTGTTTTCAAACCCTTTGAAATAAACTATTGTGTTCAAGAGTATTGAAACTGAGCATTTCACTTAGCTAAAACTTAATCCGTGTTACTGGAAGTTTCAACTTAGTGAAAACCCTATACGAAATCCTGTGAAATGCAAAAGTGCCGATCCTCAGACCCGCGGTAGTGTATTGCGCGCAGCCTTCCCATTGGGAGGTCAACCGCGGTCGTGTTAACTAGATTTTCTGCGTCCTTTCATGTCACCCGTGTGAGTAAATATTTTTGGCAATCTGCCTGTATGGCCTCTTTTCTAACCCCCGGTGCTTTGCGCAATTTGGATTTGCGCATATGACCGGGACTCGTGTGTCGGACTACGCTGTGTTTGTTGTTTAATCCCGTTGCTTTTCCATCGAAATGCGGGAAACACGGCGTGTTTCGGGAACACCGGCGTAGTCATTGCTTTTGTCAAACCGTTGTGGACATCGTACTATCGACTTTGTAAGGGGCGGGATTTGGCGAGGAGCCAGCCAGTCTGCGTATCATTGATCTACCTACACACTCTTTCAACTGCTGGCAAGTAATCCACGACCACTCGCCTCGCATCGCTCAGCCAACATAACCCTCTGCTGTCTTTATGGGAAAAATGGCGACTATTTATTACGATTTTGACTCTCGCTCACCGATGACACTTCGCATAGACATTCTTTCGGTCCTCATTGAATTGACATTCCCTAGTGTGTCCATCAGGAGCAATGCATTGTTCTGTCATTGCACACAGAAAGTTCCTGAACAATCGAAATAGAAACATAGTATTTGTGATTTTCTTGTGAAATAAACATCTATCTCACCTCGTGTTTGGTTCGAGAAAATCACCAATATTCAACTACAACATGCCGAGATTCATAAACTCAGACAGAACCTGGGGCAGTTAGAGGTGTACTTAAGGGGGCGTGGCCTATCGAATTTCGACATGAAAGTCAGTTTTTCGAAAAACAGGCAGTTTAAAGAGGTCACAGAATCTGGCACTTACTGGGGTACACAAAATGGGACTTAGAGCGGTAGGGCGAGCGCGGGCGTAATGTCTACTATAGCCAAGCAATCACCAGCGTGGCAATCATGTGCAACAGTTAGTGAGTTTCGTGCCGCACATGTGTGGCGAGTTCGAGTCCGCTCGGCTCTGAAAGTTTTGCATTTAACTCACACATAGAAAATCTGGGAGTTAGAGGGGTAGGCAGAGGGGAGTTCGTTACCGCAACGCGCTGGCCCTAATATCCCACGGCTAAGCCGAATTTTCTACGGCTAACTCTCCCGACTTTTGTCATAGCACAGGGGAGCATGGAGAACATAGAAACAGATGATAGATTTGGGTTGATACATATTACTGAGATTTTAGTATGACTGGGTCTATAAACTTTTGTCGGGCTTGGTTCAATCGTTATATAACTCCCAGCTCTATTAAAGAAGGACGATTATGTGGACCAATTCCGTTACATCGGTCCTTTAAACTGCAATTGAAAAATATATTGCGGTTTAAAGGACTGAAGCGTTGCGATTGGACCACATAATCGTCCTTCTTTAAATGTGTGGAGAGGGAAAACCTGCAGTTTAACCGACTCTGCTCATAGTTTTGAAGCGGAACCTTTTTATAATGAGTCTAATGTGCGCACGCGACTCCAAAACGTGAGGGCAAATGAGACCAACATTTGAATAGGATTGCTTCTATAGTTTGTTCCACCCACTTATAAACCTCTACAGTACTTCGCATACTTCCAGGTCAAAGTTTGGTATATTTGTGTTTTTGGATTTTCTTCAAATTTTGGTAGTGTCTTCTGTACGTTTACTACTACAAACTGTAAAAGTTTGAAACCAAAAGTAATGCGTTATTCGATAGAAAAAGCCTCCTGAATATTTGACTCACTCGGAGAAAATATCGCCGAGCGCATGCAAAATCCGCCCACTTTTTCGGCCGCCAGGCCGATTTTGCGGACCGCATGCACTCTCGGAAGTGCAGGCGGGCCGCAAAACGAGGGCTTGCTCTCCGCAGTCAGTAAAACTGTGATAAATAGTCCAACCTAGATATTTGTGTTCCAATAGTTCAGTGAATTCGAAATTGATGACTATTATTACAACTGGTGATTTAGATAGTGAATGTGCCACCCTTTTTGTTATCCATCTAATGAAATCTCGATGAATCTTGGCACGATCATGTAGTTACGGAATAATACAGACGGAGGATGCTCGGAGTAGTTCTCTCTCAAACTATAATATCACAGAGAAATCCCGTAGACACGATATTTTGTTCAGAACTCCAATTCAGCGAAAATTCATCTCACTACCTTGATTTAAATACAACGACAAACACGGTCATTACGCCTGCGGTTTACAAGTCGAACGTAATAAACTATGTCGTAGTCGTCATTTGCAAATGTTTTATCGTCATTTAATTATTATTTGTTTTATTTTTGTTGTTTTTTTCTAACTTGACTGAGCCATATTTGCTATCATAGTATAGCGTGTTTTTATATTGTGTTCGGAAGAGTGTGAATTTGTAGTTGTTCTAATCGCTCAGCTTTCGGTTGAATTTTGCGAGTTTAAGTAATTTGGAAATTCACTTTTTGAAAACCACACATAATAATATAGGTTGAGTTTATAGTTCACATTAATATTTTCATGTAGTTAACATTTTCTGTGCAGAGCAAAAATCGCAAAAGCCCCCGTACGTAGACGATTAAACGACACACCGAACAATTTGTTTCGTCTCAGATTGTTTTATGAAAATAACACGTTCTCATTAGTCTATTTCAAGTTACTTCAGTCTTCAAAGTAAAGTAGTGAAAACCGCCAAATTTCAGGGACGATTCCTTGCTACGTGGATGCAGCAGAGAAGACCCAGAAGTAGGTGACTCGCTGCTACCAGGAAAAACGGTGTGACTTCAAGCGTCGATTAACATCTCCTGTCCAACTTTCGTGCTCATGAGGTGGGTATCTACTATATAGTCGTCTGGCAGAGGCAGGTATTCAGAATTTGTCACAAAGATTGGGCAGCAGTGACCGAACTTTCGCTTCTTTTGTTGTTTGCAAGCACAGGTATAATAATAGGCGAGTTCTTTATTTAACCGCGTTTTTTGTTAACCGCGCCAGTTAACCGTTAACCAAAAAAATGGTTAACACTTTTGTTAACCACTTGGTAACCGCGAATTTCGCCCAAAAGACGTTAGAAAAAAGGGTTACCAAAGGGTTAATAGAAAAATAGTTAACAACTGTAAAAATTGGTTAAATGGTTAACGGTTAACTGTCAGGGTTAACGAAATTCGCGATTCCTTGTGGAATTTGCCATAATAATATAACTGTCTCTATAAGTACATCACATAATCTGTCACAATACCCGAGTGCCTACTTTGTTGCGAACTAATCTATGGCCATTACTCATATCTGTATTTGAAATTAATTAAAACTAAATAAAATAACAATAACAATATATATACTATATACTATAAATGTTAAAATATTGATTAAGTATGCAGTCACATCTGTTCCTCCTCTTCTGCAATATAACAGTTTTGAGTTTTGGTTGTTACGCATATTCATTTCACGCACTGGCTATGTTACATATGTCCCAACCATATACGCATTAAAATATTGAAAATAAGAAGCGATCTTGCAGGCTTGCAGCTAGTTCAAGTTGTGCGAAAGATGTGATTTCATCTTAAATTATAAGTACAGTGTGTTCTCTGGTCTGAGCCTCTGAATTTGATACTTTACAGGTGTGGCCAAATATTAATGGTTGGCCACGGATTCTCATTACGTTCACGCAGTGGTTCGGTGCTCTCCGCAGCATTTACTCATTGCTCATTCCTCATCACGGACGTCGTCTCTCCTTGGTAATGGTAGCTCCAGTGCCGATATTATGAACAACAATTGGTGGTTAATAGGTTAGTTCAAGGTTTCAGGTCAAACCTTTTTCTCCGTTAATTGCTGTAAACATGGATACATTCAAATAGTTCTTCAATATTCACATATTATGCAACTCTGGTCAGTTTTTTTCTAATTTATTGCCAGGTAACCTGGAATATGGTAAGATTATGGTTCTTCTTCGCAAGTTCTATCCAAATAATTGACGAGGGTCAATTATTCGTCTTACCACCGTCATTATTTTAACTGATCACTGTCGAATGTAACAGTAACCGGTTGGTAAACTGGGTAACCTGAAGAATATATTACGATTTACGACAACCAGTCAAAATTGTGCGAGATTCAATGGAAACATGCTCCTAACCTAAGCCTTTTTGTTAGGTGAACTAAAATTAATGCGCGATTCGGGTACTTAGTAATATCGCTCCAACTACACACTTCTTATTCTTTGCCATTGTCAACCTAATTATTTGAAAAACTTGTACAATCCACGAATTCTGAAAAACGTTTGCACAATTAACGAATTTTTGGGCACTCGAGCCTAACTGCTGTTTAGGATGGCTCGTTCGAAAAATCGTGGATTGTGTACCGGACCCGGATGGGACTACTATATTTTCACCTTGCAGGAAACCGACAACCCAGGCAACATTAGTTGGCCTCTCGTGTGCAGGGTGGTTGCTTGTAAATGAGACGTATCCAAGTCAAAACTACGATTAACTATAAGGTAAGTAGATGCGTTAATTGATTTCCGGCATTATATATTATTTCACTTGTTTAGTTATACATACACCGCCAAGGGTTATATTCGGTTTGAAATTTCGCGACCCCTTCATTTTTCTTGAGCCGTGTACCCTCCAAAACTGCGATTTTCGGCTGTACTTTACTTATTCACTGCTACTTTTGTATGAATCTTTTTAGTTTTCAACTAGCGACCCCTACTTTTCCCATTAATTTGTTCGTGACCCTCTATCTAATAAGAGGCTTGGCGGTGTATGTAACGGTTATAGGCTGCTTGTAAATCCTGGTCCTTTTTGAATTTTTAGATTAGTGACAACTCTCACACTCGGAGTTATCGATAAACGGAATAATTTCCCCATATTTGGGAAATTATAGAGAATCAGCCTAACTTTTAAGTCCTTTTCGACTTTGTGGGCAGATATTTACACGTGATGTTTTGATATGTATCTTTGTAGGTATCGCCGGGATTTGTGGAATAGAAAGATCATGTACCAGATCAACAGGATCGTTCTTAGTTGTTGTGTGATCTATTGATTGTTTGTTTGTTTGTTGCATATCTGTTTTGAACTATATGTTTTGTTGCTGCTTTTACAATAAATATATGAAAATAGATGTCAAACAGTTATATTTTCTCCTCCTTCAAGATGTTAGCCTATAAATGAGATTATGAACAAATAGATGCGCCAGGACGGCTGCCAGGGGTTTTGTTGTATCCTGCGCCCCGCATGTCCACGATTTGCGGACCGCATGCACGAAATTAGCGATCGGAATGTTGTACGCAAAGGCCCGGCATTTTGAGTGCAGGCAGCCCGCAGATTTAGGGCATGCGCTGCGCAAGATGTTTTCCCAGTTACTGTAGAAGGGCATTAATTGGTGAAACAGAGTATATAGATGGTTGATCTTCCTTTTTATACAGTTATTCTATGTGGATGAACAATTATGAGAAACGGTGACTTCTTAAAGTTGAAAAAATTCGGCAGAAAGTTGTATCACGGGCTCACCATTTCAAAGCTTGTCTAGAAAATTCAGATCGAACAATTAGAGCACTTGTAGCCGTTTGCATCGGTGATTTTCTTGCTTTTTGTGACATCGGGAGGAAGTCGAACATTCCTGAACAGAAGATGAACAAAGTTGTTGAAACTGTGTGTAGTGGAGGCAGGGTTCATACTTCCTGCCGCTGGATGTTCATAATTCGTTTCAACTATGTGAGTTTGAAACCATTTTTGTCTAACCATCTTCGAAGGCATTTCAATTTGTTCCGAAACATTACCTGGGTGTGTAGCAGCAAGAATGTTGTGACTGGTGTGTCTGTGAGAGAACAAACTTTTCCGACTTGTCATCATTGATTTTATCATAGAATTCGTTCAACAACTTCACGTCAGATATTCGACAGGAAGCGTCAAACATCCAAAAAACCGGAAACTCAGCATAAACTTCCTGAAGAACTTTGAATTGATTTTCTCAGATAACACATCATTGTCGACTTAGGACTCAGAACGTTGAAAATGTCGTCTCAATGCATGAAAACGTTTTAGTATCACTCTATGAACCGAGCGCAGTTATGTTGGCGCACATCAAGGTTGTTAAAGAACTCCAAAGTTTTCAAATCATGACAATTTGAGTTTAGATCATAAAGTCGAATATTGCAAAATTTCAAAGTTCCGAACGAATAGGTTATGGAGGCTTGAAAAAGTGTCATAAGTCGGAGGTCGAAATAGTCAACTCGAATGAAAACAAAAAAATGACGCAATTACGACTCTTGTGAGGGTCTTGACACTCTTTCCTGCACTTTCAGTTTTATTTCGTTTTCTCAGTAGAAGAATAATATGCACTAGTTTTCTCGTTAGAGTTCCTCAAACCATATTTCGATTTGTCGCTCGTTGCGTTTCTTGCTGTGTGTTGTGGACAATTTTTCTTAGAGAACTTTTTAGGAGATCAGTTTGCAGAGAAGAAAAAAAAACATAATTTAAAAACATTTCGATATTTTTTATGTCCGACTGAACAAAAAATAAAAAACCTCGGCACAATTTGTGAGTTTTCCTGACCTCAGCACATTTTTGGAGGAGGAAACTCTCATTTATTGCCTAGAGTCGTCACCAACGGAAAGGCGGGAGGGTACTGTATATCTCTATTTCCGCTGTGTACGGACATATGTCTTAGGTTCTGGAGCTTTTTGGTTGTGTACTATCGTAGCGTTTCATGATTCTGGCACCCACTATAATACAATACAATACAATACAATACAATACAATACAATAGTTTATGACGGGATCCGAATCTGTACAATTCGCCGCAACATTTTATCTTTCCAAGTGTGCATCTCTTCTCTAGCGATCCTCATCCAGTTTCTTCCGACAGCCTCTTCGAACTCATCTCTCCATCTTTGTTTTGATCTTTAGAGAATTACTCTTTATTGATTATTATTGATTTATCGATCTTTATTGAGAGAAATACATAATCACACACCCACACATCATATATCAACCGTTGACGGATTGTCCGTAGAGGGGGTGGAGATAGGCATGTGTGAGCTTTGTTCTCAGCTCATGCGGTCCGCCAGATAGATACCGCGGCTTGTGGGGATCGAACCCAGGTCTGTGGAGCGACAAAAAAACTCGGAAATAAGTAGTACCAGAACAATAATGCAGTTCATTCATGGAGAGTTTTTGCTTTGCATTTGCTTTGTATTGCATCCCGGGCCACTCGCGGCTGGGAATCGCTGGTCCGTATTCCCAAAAGAGTGCATGTTCACACGCATTCCTCTTCCCCTCCCCCCTCAATAGAAGTTTCTTGCATGTCACTGGATCAATGCCATTAGAGCATTCGATAATCCACCATGATGTCTTTTATGATGAAGGGACCAAGATCAACTCAGAAGAAACTGCTACTACAAAGATCTGTGACATGTATGATGATCACCGCCTCGTAACGAAGCGACGTGAAATAATAAATATGGAAATATGAAATGATGAAGGGTATTAGTTTGTAGTGCTTCATAGTGTTCAGAGTTCAGATGCAGGTTCTTGACTAGTTAAAGTCCAATGTTGGTTGCATTGTGTAGCATGCTTACACTTATCCCTTTTGAATTGAAATTTTGTTTCAATGAGCTATTTATATTTGCTGTATTGAATTTGTCGATTAACGAAACATCGGACAGTTAAACAAGACACTGTTGTCTGGGTCTGGCGGTTCTTAAAGGGACCGTTCCTCTTTAATTTGGAGGTTTGAGCTGATTAGTCGATATTGTTCACATTAAAAAACCGAAATCATTCATATAGGTGTCGATTGCCTGTCTTGCTCCGTGTTCTCAAAAATGTGGCGCGACCACGCGCACGTACATACACCGCCGAGTTCACCTACGTACAAAATTTTCAAAATGTCCATAAAATTACGAAACCATATTCAAAACATGGCCAAAATTACCAGTTTGAAATCTGTGAAAAAATATTTCTGAATATCATGAAAACTACAAAGCAGTGATAGATTAAGGATTGCTGCATTACAGTAACCCAGATCCTGTTGGCTTCTTATTTGCTCCGTAATAATGTGGTTTTTTGAACTTTTTGTAGGTACGGTATGAACTATTATCTCAAAACAGAATAAATGACTTTTTTTCTTTTCTCAAAAATTACCTACATTGCACATTATAGAGGTACGGTCCCTTTAATATGATATTATCACACACGGATTTGACATGAAAATGAGCAAAATTTGACAGATCGGAGAGAACACGTACCACAACACGTAAAACGAGTGAAACAATAGCGTATTGACGGAGCCAGCATACATTGTTCTAACAACATTTGTATGAATTCTCACCATACAAGCAACTAGAAAACATGGACGCTAGGTTGTGAACAAAACTCGGTACATATGAAAAGAATGCCGGGATTGTTAATACAATTCCAATCTTTTCGTATAATCTACTACTTTCAGGTACGGCGCTATGCTTTCAACAAGGCGGTACCCGATTACAGCGGAACAACACCACATGAAGAGAAAAACATTTCTCAAAAAACTCCACCCAGTTTTCTGTGATATTAGCCAACCACAATGTTCCAATAGAAAATGGAGGTCAATGTGGTGTCAATAAACAGACCGTGAATGAGTTCCGGCCCAGTTATATTCGATGTTCCGGATCTCTATATTGTTGTATTCTCGTTGGTCTTTATACTACCTTCTTTTGTGCTCAATTTTCGTTCACAATTCACACCCGTTAAAGAGCGGAAATGAATGCCGAATTTGGATAACGGCGATAGCCAAAAACGAGCTGGAACCCAGATTTCATTCCAAATAATCCTCTGCGTCTCCGACAGTAAGTAAAAATTAGTAAAATTTTGTCTTTTATTTGAAAATTCAATTCAGCCCCCTAATTGATCATCAGGTTCATTACTCAACCCAAATACTGTTTGCTATTTGGGCATATTCAGAAACTGATTTGGCTGCGCTCATACTTTTTGTGCTATACAAGATACATGATACATGCACGTTCTAAAATTTCCGCATCGATAGAAGGACATCCCACCCATAATAGATCACCAAATGATTTTGGTTTCTCGTGCGTACGCATAATTCCTCGTGAAAACTATGCAGATTTAAGTGAATTGTGGGTATATGGACCATGCTTATTATGAATAACTATGTAATCCAAAAATAAAACTTTAGGGAGTTCAACTAGTAAGTATCGAAATCGAAAAAAGCGTATCCTGTAGCTCATCTGATACGGTTGGTGCCAGGATACGGATCAAAATTAGAAGATACAAGTGAATTAAAACTGAAGCGTTTTTCTGTACCTTGTCTCGCACAGAAATTATGAACTCAGCTCTCGTCCAGAAATGATCAGCCAATTGGAAATGAGCTTCATTTCCCAGGAAGTCTGAGCAAGTTGTGCAAAACATTCCCACAGACAAGAAAAATATAAGACGCTGCGATTTATATGTCCCCACAAGAAAAACTTGAAAATCACTTTCTCGCTCATCGTTGTGTATTTTATTGCGATGCATGAGATATTGTACTATGAATCGCTAAAAAACGAATATTGCATCAACCATGTGTAAAACCACAACGCCAAGTACATGCAAACATGAATCAAGATCGTATACACAAATTCGTAGGAATCAAAAATGTGCAAATAGTGGTGTGCACAAAAACGGTAGATCCTGAAATGTGTACACATGAAGTACACAAATGTAGTACTACGGAAAATGTGTACATGCACAAACTCTTTACTACGAATATTGTGCATAATCCCTAATTTAACGCCTAAAGCACAAAACAACCAGCTAAAAACAGAAAAGGTTCACATGGACACACCAAAATTCTAATAAATTTATGCATTTCTGGGGGTTTACACATTTTTTTTAAACTAAGGATTTTGAGTAATCTATTACTACACTTTTTCGGTTCTATCAATTTTGTGTCACCAAGTTTTATAGGTGTATACATCAATATTTTGCGTACATCCTGTTCTTCCAGTTGATTTTTCGTGTGCAAGGTTTTTGAATACACATGGTCAACAGAGAAACCACTTTCGTGAAAACCGATGTGTATTTTGCACAACATTTTCGAGAAATGTGTGTATTTGTCGGATTTAGTGGGGTCATATATATTGCAGCGTCTTATATTTCATCGATGAGTGTCTGTGAAGCGGGAACTTCATTGAAGTTATTTCTCCGTATTGCACGGAAACAAATGACATCTCAGTTTACTTCTCTAAGTCAACCAATACATTCTCACGGTCATAAAAGCACACAATTGTGGTTAGCATCAGTGTCAACATCTTCTTTTGGAGACGGACGTTTTCGAATTCGACCTTCTGACTTCCACAGTCATGATAGCTAGATGGAGTGCTGCGATCTTGTTTGTCTGGATCACAGTGTCTCTTTTACTTGGTCAATCATCCATAATTCCACTCGGATGAAAGTGCACGATCACTATTTCCTGAATCTTAAACGGGGTGAAAACTAAAAAGTCACCCACACTTCCCCCCTGGAAGCTATAAACCACACCACCTCGTGTTTGGTTCAACCAACACTAACAACAATGTTTACCGTTGGTTTAAGTCATACTTCAAACCATTTCTCATGCTTAATAAACCGTTGCACCCCTGAAAAAATAGATATTATATGTATATCCTGAAATCTTTATGAATGCCTGCCTGTGTAGCCACAATATATTGCCAGGCGTATCTACCGGCGAGTTTCAAGAGCGAATACGTCTGTTTGGAAGACTTCTGATGAATCTGACAGTGAGATGATAGGGGAACTATAGTTTGTTAACCATCGATGGCAGCCAGGTACAGTAGATTTTAGTGGGCGGAGTCAATTGTGTTGGCAAATTTCCAACAGCGACCAGCGTAATCAAAATTGTGCACCAGCTGGGTATTGAAATCAGCTGAGAGGTTACAATTATCAGAACCCTTATATAGTCGTCGCCAACCGAATGGCAGAAGGGTACTGTATATCTCACTTTCCGCTGTGTACGCACACATGTCTTCGATTGCGCTCGCTGGTTATGTTCTCTAATAGCGCCGTGGTTAGCGTCCTGCTACGAATCTTTTGCTCGCAGGTTGGATTCTGGCGTAAGACAGAAATTTATACATTTGGCACCCACTCTATATGTCATGTGTGCTTTTCTATCTGTTTGTAAATCTTTAAAGTAACTTACTACCACGTATATTACTCCTGGAACGATGGTATTATTAGAAAAGAATTGTTGGAAATTTCACGCTAAAAATGTCGCCCGATGAAATTGAATAGCGCAAATATCATCCTTTTATCTTTTTTAATAATTAGTTTGTGTAGATATTATCAATAAACTCTCTCTGTGAAAGGTTTTGTGTTTTTCAGCACGACAATAATTTTGCAATGTGATCATTTTTTCAAGACGACGAGATTTCTCTACGTTTTCCCAAAATTTTCTGAGTGTCATTGTGGAAAATTATTTCTGTCACAAAATGACAATGTTCTATTCGGGAGAATTTATTTAGGCATCGCCACAATCGCTCAAAGAATAGCAAAATATTATGAGAGTGCCAGTTGCGGACAAATTTCTGATGAAAATGGTTTACGATTGATTACACTTTGAGGACATTTTCTGATAAGTCTGTTCAGAGTAGTAGTACAGCAATTTGTTCATTCCTGTTTTAAATTGTGTTCTTCCTCTCGGGAAGGATCCCAACGGATCCACAAGGTACCAGGCGAGATCATCAGTCATAGATAGGGGGTTTTGATAGTTGGTCTACTCTTTTGGAAGAAACGAAGAAAAATAGATTGTATTGTTCAGTTTGATCAAACCAAACAGGAAGTATGTCAGAACCCTGCAACACCTTCACCCAAACTACGACAGTATTTCATTCATGATTGTATTTAACATTAGGTTCCTGCTGTCGTACGCCAGCGTAACTTGCTTCTATAAAGCTATCTGGACGACCATTACGTTGAACTATAACAATGGTCAATGAAATTGTCGCATTGCTGCTGCGCAAATCTGATTGGTCAGAACTTACCATTATATTTTATTTTGCATCAACCGTGCGACCCCGTACACCTTGGTTACACGTATTGACAATAATTTACACTACTCAATCGAAAAATGTGCGCTACGTGGTGATATTTAGAGACGGCTCTTTTCGAGAAATTTTTGACGAATTGCTGCTTGAGAAAATTATGTTTTCGGGGAGTGTGCGAGTTATTTTGCAAAATATTCTCACAGACGAGTATGATACATCATCCATGAGAGTCTGTTATTGAGGAACTCGATTGAGTTTACCTCTGTGGTTGTTCAAAACATTCTCACAGTTGGAGGAACTGTTTTCGTTCAGTCTAGCCATTACAAAAGCTTGTTGCACGCTGTCTAAAAAATCCTAGAGTCAAATCGTTTTATCTCTTCTGATACGCTTAGCACTAAACTAGTTAAATAGCAAATAGTCAAATGAGTTAATCAATATGAAGTAGGTCTTTTACTTACTGTAGTTTTTGATAGTCCATTTACCCTACTACAATGTTGATATTTTGAATACAAGATGATATAAACACTGTCAAAGGTGCAGCGACGTACTACGTACGTAAATTCGCCTTCAGTAAATGATAATAGTTTGGGCAGGAAGTACGACAGCCTGGTACAGTTCTGGTAACTAAACCCTTGTTTCTAGCTATAGCTTCCATATACTCTTTTCGAGATGGGCGTTTTTGATTTCGACCTTTTGACTTCCACAATTATGATAGTCAAATGGATTGCTGCACTGCTGTTTGTGTGGACCATAGTGTCAGTTCTAATTGGTCAGTCATTTATACCTCACTCGTATTAACCAGCACTAGTTGAATCTAAAACTATGTAATAACGGCGAATCTGTCGAAACAAAGAGTTTTCGTGACCCTTTAAATGGTTTTCTCGTGCCTGAACCGTGGCACACTTTAAACCAGTTGTGCTGAAATATCCTCATCAGCCAGGCTTGTACAATGATGGGAGGTAGTTGCAAATACATGTTGATTCAGAAAAGCACATGTTGCCACCAGGGAGCATAGTCTCGAAAATATGAAATGATTTCGTTACAGTGCAGCAACGGAAACCACAGTTCCGTGCTCCATTCTACATACTCTTCATTCTTCATCTATTCGCCGACTTGATAAATTTTCTGGGAGTAGAGTTTATTGTACGTCCATTAGTGCTAAGGTCAACTGCCGCACTACCTCCTGTCTATTTGGTGAGTGGCGGCTGTTTCGAAAAACGGTCATAAGATAAATTTACTGTGTAATGTTCTATGACTTTTATCAATACAATTAAATCCAAGTCAACTGAACTTAAATAGGATGAATTTCGAGGATCTAGAAGGTGTGGGGGTGGGTGCAGTTGACTATACTCTGTTTCACAAATCGATGTCCTTCTACAGTAATCCGTCAAGTATTTGAGTGGCGTTTTCTAAAGACTAATTCATTATCTTGGTTCGAAACTTTCACAATTTGTAGTAGTAAACATGCATAAGACACTACCAAAAATTGGAGAAAATCCAAATATGTCAATATACCAAACTTTCACCTGGAAGTTTGAGCAGATTACTGTAGAGGGTTATAAGTGGGTGGAACAAACTATACCATGGTGTGTTTCCATCTTCTTCTACCAACTTATGGTTAGCGAACTGGCCGTTTCTCACATAGTTGTATCTATTCACTATTTTCATAAACAGAAAACCGATTTGAAGTTGTCTTCTTCGTGGAGAACGTCTGTTCAACGGTTAGGCGCGTAGATGAGTCATTGCCCAACTTGAACGTCCAATCTCTTTAGATTGTTATCGCAACGTACGTGCGTTCGGTGGTTCCATATGGACATGTTCTGCTTGCAGCAAACAGATTCACCGTATTTAAGTATTCACTACGCTACAACCAGGTACGGCTGATAACATTCTCCATACAATGAGACAAGTCAGAACGCGACCTACAACACTTCACGCCGACTCATCCGGCACGAACAATAGACAGTTGGGGCCAGATGCAGTCATGATGACACAAATAAGCTGTTGTTGTTCGTTATCCCAAATTATAGACTTTCTGCTATTTTGTCATTTTTCCTGTGTCCCTGAGGCGTTATCAAGGTTAACGGCATAGTGCCGGTTAGGCGTGATGTGGCATTAGAAGGGTTTTGTTGCCTTGCGTACACAGTGATGCAAGTAACAAAAAAACATGGTGCTGCGTATGCTGATGGGATACCTCCGCTTGTGAATAGTGATATGTGGAACTTTCACATGGTAAACAGTGTTGTGATTGGAATGTCTGCAGACCTCTGAACAAAAACTAATCTGCGCAGCGCTCGGCGCTGCGCCCGATAATGCAAGTGTTTGGTCACAAATTCTAACAACAGTCGTCATCAGATATGGACCATTCGTACCGTACTTCTCAGCTGGAGTGCGGTATGGGTACTACCCATCGCTGTTCAGGCAGCACTATTTTATCTGACCGGTGGTGACCTCTACAATGTGAGTCTTTTCATGAATATTTCGGCACAACCAATTTAATATATTAGGCTGAACAGTCTTGTTTTCTTTCGTTCTAGGGAATACACGATTTCTTGAATTCAAAAAAATGGTTATAATCACTAAACCCGATTTCGAATCACATTTCAATTTGGAAGAATAAAGTGTCTCGATGAATATAGTCCAACAGTAAAGTAATACATTAGTCAGCCACATGAGAATCACCTCTTTACAATTCCTTATGGTATAGAATTAAAAAATTGTTTGAAAAATTCACATAAACTTATCATGAGCTCGAAGCGATTGCGCCAGATTCAATATTTATTTCAGTTCGCTCTCTATGTGGATATTCTGACTGTCTCGATAGTATGTGTAACTTGTTCGTACTTCTATGGATATTCCATAGACAAAGCTGATCGTGGAAAGGTATTTCATAATAACTCACGGAATAGTTTTCAGAAATATATATGAAAAGTTTTTAACTGCAAGAAAATGGTTCGGCTTGCTATAGCGTTGGCTTGATGTATAAGTGCAGTCGGAAATTTGGTTTTCAGAGCGTGGATATCAAGTTGATGATATGTGCAGCAGTTTCTTCGCTACCCTTGTTGCTGGAATTTCTTCGTCAATCAATAAATTATTATTTTTCACGGTTGAGTGAATCTCCGTATAAATTGGAGAGTAGTAAGAAGGCGCTCCATGCATGGTAGGTTATGTTGTACATAACAGGCGTAATCATTGTTTATAATTATTCTGTTTTTCAATCGGCTTCTGAGCAGTAAATGTATGTATTTTTGTCGTTTATATTCTGTTTATATATTTTTTTATTTCTTCATTGTCTCCATGACGTCGGGCACAGAAACAGAAACAAACATTTTCCTTCACCTACCTCGATTATACAAGAACTGTCGATTCATCCACTTTTTAGGGTCTATACAGACTTTATTGGCTTCATTGTGCAAGTGATTGCCCCGTTGGTACTCATCAGTGATCTACGCCACGTCGTTCTCCATCCATTTGGAAAGAAGAAAGGACAAATAAAGTCGACCCCCATAATAATTAAGGTAACTGTACCAATCAATTCACACAACCATCATCATAGGCAGATGTGATACGTGTTCAGTTCTAGTTTGTGCTCACGGCATTCCCGAGATGATGACTAGTCTTCAACAAACCGGAAGTATTTCGTGACCCACGATAGAATAATGTGTTTCGTCTTGCCACCTTCCCCTCCCCCCCCCAAGGCAGCTACGACTTTGTACAATTCTCGCTATTATTGTACTCTCAGTGAATTGTTGTCTTTTTTCGAATCAGTTTTCATCCTACAGCTAGAATTTTTTAAATGGAAAAATGGCAAATATTTTTCCCACATTACCACTCATTAACTTCCTCTCCAAGGTGACCTCTGTGCTTCTTTCATGAATGAATCATTTACATATCTTAACTCGATTTGAAATCTACATTTTCGGTGAGAACTCGTTCTAGATGTCATTCGAAGGTGGTCTTATTGAGAAACCCGGAAATCCCAAACGTGTAGGGTTCAAGTTTATCAAATAGATAAGGAACTCTGTGGGTGAATTCTTAGCAAATATTCACACATACTATGATGATAATTCTTTCATTAATGTACCTGAACAGCATGTTTGATTAGGTTTCTGTTGTACTTGCAGAGAGAGCTATGCTTTATTCCCACAGTCGTCAAAAAACGTTCTCACATTATAAGGAACTACTAAAGTATATGCTTGAAATGTGAGCAACTGCTAAAGCTATCTGGACGACCATTACGTTGAACTGCATTTTCTGCGACGCACTACACCACAGACGTCGTCAATGGAATAGTCGCATTGAGGCTTTAGACTTACACATAAGTAAAATAGTATGTAGATTCATGAAAAAGTGGGGGCCCAACGACTGTGAGATTTGTCTTCTGCTGTGCGCCCTTTAGACAGCTACTCTCGAATGGAGCAGCTACTGCTACAAAAACCGAAAAATAATAATATACTTAAGTATAACTGTTCATCACCAACATACAAAAGTCGTAAAATATTTTTTCAAACCTGTAAACTAGAATCTACAAATCACAGCTGCGAAAGAGAGAACAACTGTTGAATAATATGACAAGCGTAGCACTTAGAGTTGAAGTAACGACAAAAAACTGCAAACCTTTGTCCGCAACACCAGAAAATTTACAATTGACTACGTTGAGTTAACATCTGTGATTTGTAGATTCTAGTTTCCAGGTTTGAAAAAATATTTTACGACTTTTGTATGTTGGTGATGAACAGTTATACTTGAGTATATTATTATTTTTCGGTTTTTGTAGCAGTAGCTGTTCCATTTGAGAGTAGCTGTCTAAAGGGCGCACAGCAGTTGAAATTTGCAAAACAGAACTTTTACAAACTGGGGAAGTTTCTACAGCATATTTGCAAAGTGTGCCCCAAATTTTATTGAAATCGGTTGAGTTTGAGCCAAGTTATGAAGTTTTCGCTTCATCAAGAGCGCCAACTTCCGTCGTGTGTGGGTGGGTGGGTGGGTGGGTTGTGACAAGGGAAAATTCCCAGTTTAAGGGTTTCTACTGAATCGATTTTGTTGAAAATTGTGGAAGACATGTGATACCTACTCAAACCCTGGCGGACCAAAAAAAAATTAGGAAAAAATTGTTTTTGTCAAAGTTATAGACATTTTTCGAAAAGTGTCTGCGTCTCTCTATTCAGCACGCTCTCTCACTCTCTCTGTCCGGTCGATAACTCAAACTGTACTGTAACGTAGAGAAACAATTACCGATTTGCTTGAAAATTGAAATATGATGCCAACGTGCAATTTGTTCGAATATGAAGTGTTGTATTTCTGACGTCCTTCAGGATTCTGGAGACCAGATGACGTCATTTTTGAAAAGTGCAAAGTTGACGTCACATATATTTTCAAATGATGGTAATATCTTAGAAAGGGTCAACTAACGGTGAAACTCAATCTAAGAGTGACGTATTCTGGGATTCTGACGACCAGATGACGTCATTTTTGAAAAGTGCAAAGTTGACGTCAGATATATTTTCAAATGCTGAAAATATCTTAAAAATGGTACATTAACGACGAAACTTTATCTAAATATGACTTATTCTGGAAATCAGAAGGCCAGATGATGTCAACTTTGAAAAAAATGATGTGAAATATGTTTTCGAATGCTGAAATTTTCTTAAAAATCGTCAATTCACGACGAAATTTCATTCAAACATGACGTATTCTGGGATTCGGAAGGGCAGACGAAGTAAGTTTTTAGAACTGCAAAATGAAAATAAATCTGGACGTAAAGCAACCAAGTCAAGTTGCGTTACAGTGAAAATGTTCATGTCTTCTTTTTTAATGCTTGATATTATGCAAATTTTACAAATTTTCAATATGAAAGTTTTTGCATGGTCTATGCGAAGACATTGCGAAACTTTTTTAAGCTTTTTGAATTTTTCGTGAAACTCAGATTATAGCGAAACGGTTTCTTTAATTTGTACGGTAACCAAAATCTAGTGTGCGGTTACCTATCGATTACCGGTGAAGTAACCTGAAGAAAGGTTACGGAAAACCGTGTTACATATAATTTGGCCCCAAATCGCGCTACGATGGAAAATCACGGTAGCGCCTTGGTTAGAATGTCTGCCAATTGCGCAAAACGTAAAGCAAAGCATGTGCCCTAAATTGGTCAAAACTTCGACGTGGACAATAGGCATTCATTTTTCGAGATCATTTTGATTTTCCATCGAGATAGTCAAACACCGTATTACAAAATCCAATTTACGTTCAACGTGTTGGTTTCTCTAGTTGTTCTCTAGATATTCTCATACAAAGCCGCAAATTTTGAAGATACCATTCAGTTTGTATGATGAGTAGTTGACCAATCGTAAACCAACAAACTGTATTTACTAAGTGTGATTATCCAGGTTAGCTTTCTGTGTTCTGAAATGTTCCCAAGTTGTGATTTGCCGTAGACTCCTACCTGACGCATTGAAAACTGGTTTCCATCTGAAGTAGTCAACTTCCGAACCATCGATGCTTTTCCACAATTCCGTGGAGACGAGACCAAGCCAAGTTACTTCTGATTTCAGTTTCTTCTCAGTGATAAACTCTGAACATCACAGGATTTTCATCGAATAGACTATCTGGTGATGGAAGATGCATGGCATAGCGACTTTCCCAGGTTACGGTTTCCTGTTTGCATCGCAGAGGTTCATAAGAGCGAGGATTCGCAGTAACAGAACGGGAGTCAATCTGGGAATCTCACTGCAAAACCGAACAGACTGAGTAGATGTTTTTGTCCATGTCACAGCTGCCCACTTTGTGATATGGCTACAGCGGTGTCCATTCCGTTAAACTGAGAAGACCACATTTTCTCTCAAAATTGTGCGGTTAGGTAGACCACGAAACCACTCACCAACGACATTTCTTACCTAGTGCTTTCTGCATATCTCTGTCGTTATGAGGCACAAACAGAGTTCCACCCGTTTTCTGACAATCGTTAAAGGCATCCGACCATGAGCCAGCTGGAAATGGAATGATGAAAAAATATTACGGTTTCAAGATTCCAAGATTTACTCAGTCATTTCATTTTTTTGATATTTTTAAGATTCATTCAGTCATTTCATTTTTTGTTATAACATGGTGTCACCCTTAACATGCGTCGATAGCTCATCCGAGGTCGATAATTTGAAAATATAGGTTGAGGTGCACACTAACAAGTAGTTTAATACTTTTGTTCATCTGACAAACTGTTTCTAAACTGTGAAAAATCAACCTTGAAACGAGAAGAGCATACCGGAAAAATAATGAAACATATGAATCACAGTCAATCATTCAGAGACTAGTCATTTATTACTTCAAAAAGTGATAAAAATCTATTGTAATTCCTCTTATTGGAAAATGCACATAATCGAGCAATCTCAACATTGATTCGAGCAGAGCTGCTTTACCCCGAGTCAAATCATAAAATTTAATAGACATAAAGCGGCTGGCAGGGTGTTGTTACGAGTTAAAATGAGCAAAATACGTTGACAGGCTATACAATTGTGTGACTTTTTTGGCAAGCGGTTGGCACGCACAGAACTTTCAATATGGTAAACGGGATGAAGGCGTGTTTGGCATCGTTTCGTGAAAAAAATTCAAGTAATCTACCAAATTTAGAGCTACTGGGTGCCGCAGGTGTCTGTCTAGTTTCTTGAATATACCATAGTCAATCAACGCTTGTGGAAAAGTAGTTCAACGGTAAAAGCCTGTAAAGTTGCACAATCAGTATCAGAGGTCTGCGGATGAATACTAGTCGTTGAGCGATGGAGGCAATGATTATTAAATAGGTAATAACAGTGAATATTGAGGAATACACGTATGATATCACGGACTATTGCAAATCAAACGCTGCTTTGAAATGGAAAGAGTGTATGCATTCCATGTAACTCTCACATAGACGAAAAGTCATGTATGGCACACTTCAGGCGAAGTACGAACCAAGGATCATCATTTCAGCCAAATTGGTTCATTAGTTTTTCCAATACAACCCGGACTGATTTCCGTGAAGGAAAAGGAAGCAGGGAGTAGAAGTACGGAATAGGGACACATTACGAGGAATCGCTGGTCCGTATTCCCAACAAGAATATATGTTCACAAGCAGTTCTCTTCCCCTCCCTCCGAGAAGTTTCTCGCATGTCATCAATGGATCAATGCCATTATATTATAAGAAAAACTAGGAGATTGAAATTATTATACAAAACCATGTTGCTTGTATAAACAAGCTAAATTATCTGTTAATATCCATTAGAGCATTCGATTATCCACCATGAAGTCTTCTATGAAGGAAAGGGACCAAGAACAACTCACAAAAAGCTGCGACTACAAAGATCTGTGACATGTATGATGAACACCATCTCGTAACGAAGCGACGTGAATAAATGAATATGAAATATGAATATGAAATACGGAGGAACTTTTCAACAACGACACTGACCCATAACTCTGGCGAAAATCATCCGATTTGGCTCAAATTTTCAGACAGTTTAAGGTCATTATTCTCTAATATTCTCTTATTAAATAAACAGTGAAAAGAAAGAGTGATATGTAAAATGTACTAAATATAATAAGTTTAGTATAAATGTGATAAATTAGTGTTACAAAGACTTACTATCTAAACTTAATAATAATTAAAGATTACTATAAGTTCTTATTTCAGTTTCTGAATAATCATATTTAAAGGCTTTTCTCAATTAAAATCAAAAACGACTCCGCAATGGCCAGACCAAAGACAACTCACGCCGAGCGCTTGCGTTCCCGCGATATCTTATCCTAGATAGAAAGAGTAGATGAAACGCAACCTGTCCAATGACTTTGCGATTAAACCGCTAATATGCTAATAAACATCATGGGGCGCAGCGCGTGGCGCTGCGCAGATTAGTTTTTGTTCAGAGGTCTGCAGACATTCCAAAACAGTTTATTGAACTTTTCTTCAAAGTACGTCAACCATTTCATTAGATTTTTGCATAATTCACTGAAAGGGCAACACGTCTACAAGACATTTAATTTAGGTTTGCGAGTGAAATTTGTTGAGAGGAGTTAGAGGACCCAACGTCTCGCAAAAATGGCTTCCGTGCTCAGCGGCAGCGGCGAAAAAAGTGTCCGCCTCCTCAAATCTCGGCATAGTTTCGCGCAAAATTAACCTAATCCAGAAATTCTTACATTGTTGAAAAGCTGTAAAAAAGTTTAGGTTTACGTATTTTTCAGGTATGTCTGAGATTGGAATATTACGTGTGAGAGGGCCGGAAACGGTGTCACAAAAAATCATGGATAGACCGGTTTCGTGAAAATAAAAAGGAAAGAAGAGTTTAACGTGTAGTAGAAAGACGTTTTCCAATGAAGAACTCATGACAGGCGGGTTCTCTCTTATTCACATGTCTGAATGGCGGATTGGATGAAAGTTCTATTCACGCACGGCGAACGAAAGTTCGAATCCTGCCTAGAGCAAAAAAGTTGCTCTCACTTAAACCAAGATACAACTACGCCAATCGTTCTGAACTATGGCGTCGTTAAAAACTCCAATAGAACCTCATAACTTGCTCTGCTATTGTGCAAAAATATCATTTTTATCAAAAAAGACTTCGTAACTATAGAAAAACAGTTCAATTAGTATGAAAAACGAGTGTAAAGAACGTAAAGATTAGTTTTGGATGAAACGTGTACAATAAATATGAAAGAAGTCCAATAAAAATATTTTGAGGAAAATGCTAATCTCGCCTTTCTTGAAAAAAAAACAGATTGTAAGCTAGATCACTGTGAGTCGCAGTCAGAAAAATTTCTTTTCGGTGGTAAACAACTAGGTATCCATTTTTTTCTGAAATTTTAAACCGATCGAGATTAGCCTTTTCCTCAAAATATTTTTATTGGACTTTCATAATTCTTGTATACGTTGCATCCAAAACTAATCTTTAATTTCTTTACACCCGTTTTTAATACTAATATAAAATATGGTTGGTTTTCTTGTTAGACCGAACACGAGGTGATATGATGTTTTATTTAGTGCTGACGTTCCGGCGGGTTCGCCGTCTTCAGAGCCTGAAAAACGCATCAGTCAATTATTTACAACAAAATACCAAAACAAAACATCATATCACCTCGTGTTCGGTCTAACAAGAAAAGCAACAATACATTATAAAAATGCCGAGGTTGAAAGGCGATATGACATGGAGAGGATATATAATATACTTTCACACAGTGAAGAGGATATATAATATACTTTCACACAGTAGAATACTTCCTCTCGATAAAATTAGAGTTTGAAACAAAGTTTTTATTTTAGTTTTGTTGAAGAACGCTGGGCGAACGGCAATTAACTTGTTTCCGTTAAAAGAAGAAATATCTTATAATAGTTACTTTCTTGAAAACATCAACAAACAGATGAAACACAATCAAATTACAACTAAATTTTTTACACGTATTTTGATATAATACGTGCGATTTTTGCAAAATACTTCTGCTACACTATCACAGCAATACGTATTGTTCACATTTTGCTGATATATAGGTGAAACCAAACACAACTCACACATTTGCTGGTTCCCCCACTTTTTACTATTTGTACTCTTTTTGCTAGTTGTACTCTCACAACTAATGTCGCCAACGAAGCGTTTAATATACTAAATTATACCTTTTTATTGTATACGAAAGGATAAGTAATTTGGTACAAGAAGCAAAATGTTGCCGATAATTGGCGCACGCGTTTGGCACCACTGATAAAGTTGAAGTTTTCGAGATACTAACGTATTTGCATTGTGTTCATCACCCTGGACTATTTCTCGTTTATCGGTTTGGCGCCAATTGGCGCATGCGTCCGTAGCCAATCACCAATCAGCTGGCTGGACAGTTTCGCTGAAATCGTTAGGAAATAACCTTTCAACCAGCATCTCGTCCTCACTCCTCTTCAGAGTAATTTCAAACATGCAGTGTAAATATTTATTATGGTACAGCTTTCAACCCGTTTTCATCAACGAATCATAGAGAATTCATAATAATATGCACTTGTAGGGTGAATAAGTGAGCATGCGGTACACGAGTTTGTGAAAGTTGAAAATAGAATGCAATATAAAAAAGAAGTTAGTCTATTCACAGAAAAAAATAAGTGAGGAAATAGTGGATGGTAAGAATATAGTCACAACGATTAATCAGATATACACACAAAGCGGCAGGGGAAATAGAATGATTCAAAAAAAATCAGAAACAACCGACTTCATCTAGTAACTTTTCGTTTATTGTTGAGTTATTCGTTGCAAACGAGTAATACAGAGTTATATATGGGACTTACAAAAATCCGATAGAAACTCAACAAAACAACGCTTTCCGAAAACCATAAAATGCAAGTAGGAAATTTAAATTGGTCAGGGTAAGTGAAAATTGGATGAGTTTGATGGTATACACACGGAAATGTGTCAGAATGTGGGGAAAATGAACTACTTCCGATGATAATCCCGAGTACGCATACAGTTTGTGAGAAAACTGACCAAAACCTGTTGTAAAATTGAAATGGGGACAACTATGCCATGATGCGCTACTAAAAATTAATTTGAAAAGAAATAATCACTGAGTATCTGTTGAGTTGGGGAGCCGTTCTAGTTCGTTTGATGATAGCTGTGCGCCATGAACCACCGCTAGGTCATGGCACTGTGGTGGCATGTACTGTGGCGTTTCTTCCGAGTTGTCCGCGGTACATTCATCGTGAGAGACGGTGCTGACATGTGGCACAACTCTTTCGGCGAGGGGTAATCTCTGGAATAGAATGGACAGTTACAGAATAGAATACTATTTGAACCAGAGATCCAGAAGAAAGTAGACTGATAAAGAAAATAATTAGTGCGTTCGCTCTCGCAGTGCTTTTGGTCTCCACTATGTGAAGGAACATCAAAGGTTCAGCAAAACTTTTGATCCAATGACTTCAATAAATGGACAGAGTTTACTGTACGCCGCCGGTGTCCCTATCACTCTGTTATTCTAGAGAACCACTACAACTGGAATTTCCAGAGAACATCGAAAAAGGTTACAACGATTTTCCAGTGAAAATGCGCTGATAATCGATTCACTTTTGGCCTACATTTCTTCCGTTGTTTTGAGCAGCAAGTTTTCTCTAAATTCACCAATAATTGATTTAAAGATCAATCAGGCGATGTTAAACCTCGAACAATTTCGATACATGAATAAAGGGAGAAAACGTCCAACCTGGTTGGGGGATGAGTTGTTGAGATTCGTCATGGGTAGAGAGATTCCACTCGAAGAGAGTGGTAGACGGTGAGGGGAGAGGTTGACTGCCAGACGGCCATATCTAAACAGAATCAGTATTCTAGAAATAAAAAAAACCACATGAGAAATATAAAGTTGGCAAGTATAGAAGGAAGAAATATATTCGAAAGTAAAAAAAAGAAGGAAGATATAGAAGCCAAAATGGGGAGAATAGAAAGAAAAGTCAGAAGAATGACAATGGGACAGATGAGAGGGTGAACGTGAGAAAGAGAAAGAAAAAGAGAGAGTGAGAGTGAAAGAGCAAGAAGAAAAAAAGAGAAAAGTGTAAGAGAGAAAGTAACGAAGAGTGAAAGAAACAACGACAGTGAACAAGATGAAGGAGCTCAAATGTACCTCCGTGGTGTGGGTGAGAATGGCATTCTGCTGCCGTTGCTGCGCGGTGTGAGGTCGAACACGGGCGTTCCGTAGACAGCATGTCTCCTGTTCAGGTGAAGTTGTTGCGACAGAACCATCGAGCTGGCTCCCGACTTGTAGCCATCCATGATACGGTCCGACAGTCTGGATTCCAAGGTTATACTATAGGGTTGTTAAAGTCGAACTCGAAACTCGACTCGACTCGAAAAAACTCGAAAATATTTTCGAGTTTAGTCGAACTCGAAACTCGAAAACTCGAAATTTTTCCAAACTCGAAAACTCGAAATTTCCCAAAACTCGAAAACTCGAGAACTCGAAAACTCGAAATTTCGAGCTCGATTAACAACGCTATTATACTAGTAGGAAATGGTACAGTAACGCAGGAAGTGAAAAAATTGTTTCAAATCAACACTTATTGTTGCACGTAGTTGTGCTAGTTCAAATTTCGCTTCTCAAAAAAATTTCGATAATCGGTTAGTTGTTTGATTCGAATCCCTTCGGATTCTTTCAATCGACAAGTGTTCAATCAGCTGTCTTTCTTTTAGCCTGGAACTTTTAAAATATATACTAGAACAATTATCAAGATAAAGAAACAGTAAAAATACAGTTGGGTTGCTCTTTTCAGTGAATTGAACTTTGTCCCAAGACACCGGCTCGTTCTTTTCGAACTCCGAGAAAAATTAAAAATTCGATTTCCTACAAATCGGGGAAAAACGTACTTTCTATAGCTGTAGACCACTATTCCGACCGCAATGACAACCATAATTAATAGGAAGGCCAGAGCAGGAACCGCCGATCTGAAATAACCGTATAGGTGTACATACAGTATACATCGGTGCACCAAGCACCCTTTACATGTTTTTCTATGACACACTGACTATTCTTTCAAAAGTTCGTAGAGAAGAACATCGAGAACGTGGTGACCGTGCCGAAATGTTTCAGCATTGTTACTGGAAAGGGTTAAAAGTGCGCAGTATAGACTCTATGTTTTTGTGAAAGGTCACGCACCTCAACTCGCATAACACGTCAATAAAATTTTCAAACAATGAGCAAAAATGTGAGAGATACTCCTTGAGAGAACTAAATGAGAGAAACTAATGTGACACAACTTAAAGGGAACATTTCTCTATAATTTGGACGGATGCAAAAACATGAAAACTATGCTGCTTTTGTATTGTACTGGCGGCCCCTCTCGATTACATTCGAGAATAAAAATAGAAATTGGCCGCAAACCAACCCTTTTTTGAGCCAAACTACCCCCAGGGTTACTGTATCACAAAGCTTTTGGTCAAGAGGTGAGTTATGTTTTATAACACCAAACTTCAATCTTAAGCAAAACAAAAATAGGAAGAAGACCTGAAACACTTTTCACCGATGTCATTTGTTACGTCCTCTAAATTTGCGATACATTTCGTGCCGTTTTGCGGACAATTTGTTCGCGTCTCCATGAAAATTTGTTACGTGCTGTGGCTTCCGCGTTGTTGCCGTACTCAAATTTGCTCAAAAACGACCCAAGTAACGGAATTTTCAATAGTTCTAACTGTTTTGTTAATTTTTCGTCCCCATATGTCCACTGATAACTCGAATCATCAAATTAAAGAGGTACGGTCCCTTTAACCTTTTTAAATTTCTACTACCATGTTAAGTGCGCTCGTTTTTGTCAGACAACAGATTCGGGAAGGTAGGTCACGGACCGGGAGCGAATCTGCATTCATTTTGATCTACCTCAACTTTTTAACCACTCGGCCATCTCTCACGCTCTTACCTTTCGACGTGTACTCTCCCTCGAACAGGAGCAAACATGCGTAGATTGTAATTATCGTCACAACGTGCTCGATAGTATCCTTTTGGACATCTGAAAGATAGAAAGAAACAATAAAAAACGATGTCTCAGAAAGTTGAGTGGTTCTGCCGTTCAACAACCATTGCACTAATTGTAGTTCGTACCATTTCCAATGGCACCCCTACAGTACATATGCGCACTCCCCAATGGATGATTCTCAATGCAAACTTCGAGGGATATGAAAAAAGTGGATAAGAAAAAAAACAGAACTCATAGAATCCGTAACCGTCTCAAATTGGGATACGATACTGCCAAGTTTCACATAACTTACAAGCATGACTTCGTGACGTATTCGTAGTTGTGATCGACAACTACGTGACAGGTCCCTCCGTGAAAACAATAGTCTGAAATCACATAATTACGTCCCCTACATCGAACCGAATCTTTCCGAACTAACTGATTCGAACCAGTTCTACACACAAATCGGCGCGGAAACCAACTATATCAACGGCATGTGGAACGGTCTAAACTTTGTTGATTTAAATTTGGTTCGGCCCTGTAGCGAACAATCGGGTTCGGAAAGAACTGGTTCGCTTTCGGTTCAGGAAGAGTCGGTTCGAACATAATTTCACCGGGATAAACACATCAAAAAATGATCAGTTCAATTGAAATGTGCACTATGACAAATATACACTTCTCTTCCCCTCCTACGTGACGATTATTTACATGTGTTGGTTGTTGAAATATCTCTACTTAGGGTAAGGTTACAAACGTTATTTGGCGCACGAAATGACGGAAAAGTCTGCAGCTCTGCTAAAATGGTGCACTTTAAGTTTTCGAGATCCATTTTCCTGGCACAGCTGTATATTTCGTTTTCACGGTTTTTACAGACAGTCGCGCCGGATTCACAACACAATTGTGCGCCATTGCCAAAAAATCCTAAACAATTCGAACGAAAACTACGTTATTTTTTGGATGAGTTCTCAACAGGATGAACGGTGAAAAACGTTCCCATCTTGTAGGTTCAAAAGCAAATGTACAAATGTAGGACTCGAATCATAATATTTAAATCAATAAACCATTACTAACCTAAATTATGCGCACAATTAATACATTACCTTAAAAGAGTCTCATAAAGTGCAACCCTTTCCCTACTACTCACCCTGACATTCTATTTTGGAAAAGTTTTGTCTGGCTTCCTCCATTTTAGGGTCAACCTTCAATGGTTTGGCAACGCCATAGCGGGCATCCAAATCCTCCTCGTAATCGTAATCTGTACATTTGATGCATATTGATTAGATTGATGTGCGTGAATAGTGATACGCTTCTTGGACAGTGTAAGAGACAGTATAAAGAATACGTCTTCGTCTCTACCAGTTTAGTGACTTTTTTCTTACAGTTGTCGCGGCGGTGTAAGGATTACATAAAAAGGTACAAAAACACGAATCTGAGTTTTATGAGAAAGATCCCACGAAATTCTCAATAGTTGAGTGGTCAGTATTGGTTTCTACAGTCGTACGACCAAAACTAACCTGCTTCGATCTTGTTGGTGCGCTCGTAGTGGTTGCCTTGTACATTCTGTACTCGAGGGCTTCCTATCGTAGCTCCTGGTACACCTGAATAGTAGAACGATTCGCGACTTCAACTCAATCAACGTTATCAATAAACAATGAAAGAGAGATCCGGATCTGACCCCTGGTGTCTTGCCATCATTCGGAATATATTAGTCAATAAATATTCAATTAGATTCTATTCTATACCTCGTTGGCCTGGGTACGAGTTGTAGTCTGATGAATCTGCCGCCACGACACCAGGGGGCAGATCCGGATCGAGCACCTCATCGGAAAACAGTCCATTGCCTACAAAACCCGAAGATTAAGGAATATAGGGGTGGACTGCAGACTACATTGGTTTGATCTGTGTGCACAGCGGAAACTTTGAAATCCGCGTGCATTTGATAGAGATATTACTAAACACATAATCATGTACAGTGTCTTCCTCTCTCAAAGCGACACTCTCAAGAAACCGAAGTAATAGTGAACATTTGATGTAATACTAGAAAACAAAATAAAACAAAATTGAAAAATTAGATACTGCATGAAGCTGAAAATCATCATCGTGATTCTGTCCGAACCATTCACACCCATAAATAAATCAGAGATTTTGCATATTCACAATAATTTATTCGTTATTTTGTAGTCGATGCGGATTTTGGTTAACTGTGTTATAGTTTATGGTCTTACCTTCCAGACGTTCTGGCTCACTTCGCTCGTGTCGAAGCCACGACGGCAGACAGCCCTCTGGAACATTGAAATTCAAACCCCGTCGAACATAATTTTATTTCCTCTCCTACTTTTTTTTCCATTTTTTGGCGCTCTTCTTTCATTTACTGTTATGAAGTTTAAAACTCACTATATTTGCTATACGCATAAAATAACGTGTAATTTCTGATTTTAACACAACGTTCGAAATATTATAGTGAAATTATTCCCTAAAATGCATCTATCAACGCGAAAAGATTGACTTCTACTTGCCTAGGAACACAAGAATCTTCTCAGGTACAGTAGGGTGAGACATAAATGGTAGTGAGAGTATGGGTATTCGAGACAGTAGGAGTATGGCATTGTCAGAGGGAAGAAAAAGATAGCAGCTGGTAATACGCAAAGAATACTTTGCACTGGGTTAGAGAAACATAAAGAATGAAGAAAGAAAGAGCGAGCAATACAGCAGGGGGAAATGTAGGGAGAGACGCCGAGAACGGGGGAGAAAGAGAAAGAGGTGGAAAGATAGAGAGAAACAGTGAGAGAGTTTCAGAGAGTGAGAGCAGGGAAAGGTATTCAATGAAAGAAAACGTTAGAGATATTGAGAGAAAAAGAAAAGAGAAGAGGATGTATAGAAAGATTTAGAGATAGAAAGATAGAGAATAAAAGAAAGATGAAGAGATAGAGTACCAAGGTAGATTTTCCGACTATTTTATAACCAACCTGAATAGAGCGTGATTTCCGTCACCCTATACAGTACCGGGATATACATGTCATGTGCCCCCCGTTGCCCTTTGATAGGCCGCGCGACCTCCCTTTGAGCGGATCCAATTTACACATTCAAATATTGTCCCTTCGCGCCCATGAGAAGTGTAATCAGTGCGCGATTACAATCGGTACAATGGTAACACGTAGAGTTCTCGTCATTTTCAATGATACCTCGGCAGCGTGCCAACAAGTTTTCGAATGCACTTAGTTCATCGAAAACAGGTTTTTTTTGTTAAAAGCTTTCCATTTTTTCTCACATGCTATAAAAAAAGTTCGCTCGTTGGATTTTTGAAAAAGTCGAACTTGATAATAAAAAAACGCCTGGAAAGTTTCTTGATGCGCCGTCGATGTCTCATAAAATGAATGAAATTATATAAAACACGCTGCTCGAAGAACACAAGTGAGTTGGTGATTTTACAATGAGAGAGGGTGTAGATCAATGAGCAATGCGACAAAGCCTCTCGCGTCTAATCGATGAAAGTTTCCAAAATCAAATTTGGCGGCGGGGGGGGGGGGGTTATCGATCTGAGACTGAGATCTTCCCGGAAGAAACTTTTATATCTTGATTAATATATAGGTAGTACGAGATTTCTTGACCTGGTTCAAGAGGAAGGCTTCAAAAAAATCATTCGGATGATTCCAATATGTTTTACAATTGCATCAGTGCGAAATTGACAGTCCTGATAGGAAACAGTGCAGAATAAACATATATTCGCTGTTCACAAACAAAAAAAATACATTCACCTACAACTTTTGTACCGTTTGTGTTGATTTATTTCACGATTCCTTTGTTTTTAAAATATTGCAAGAGAGTGTGTGAGCGGAGAGAGCGGATCAGTTCATAATAACCATTATACTAAGGTCCTTAGTTCCTAGCAATTCAGGATCCTAAGGTCCTAAGGTAGGTCCAATGAAGTATACTCTCTTTCCCTGTTCTGATCTAGTAGGAAGGTATTGGCCAATTTGCCTCATAAACCATAGTAAAAAGGGGGTGAAGATGAAAAGACACCGATCGGCCATTGTAAAACACGCGTCGCGAGTAAGGACCTGATTTATAGTTGGGGCAGGAAAAACGATGGAGTGAGAACAAAATGCTGTTTCTCGATGATGAAAATCCCGTTCAGACATATATGACTCGAACTTTCGACTCACTGCACCTGTTATCTATGTCCCTCCCTCTCTCTCTATCTCTGTCTCTCTTGCTTTGATTCTCTCTATCTTCTCTCTGTTTCTCATTCGACTTCGGCTTCCAGCTGTCTTCTCCCTTGTTCATATAGTTCAGCTCGTTTTATTCATCATCTTCAATCCATCTCTGAATTCCCTGCTCTCCTCTCGCATTCCCCTCTTTTCACTTTTTCCCACGCTCTCTCCCCCATATGGTTTTTGCCTCATAAAATGAAATTGTCCGAGTGAGTCTTCCTCATTATACATTGTAATACCTATAGAAATCCCGTACTCCCGCAGAATAACCGAGTGACAGCATTTTAGTCGACAATGAATCGTGATGAATTGGCTCCAACTATATTTCTATAAGTCATTCATTATTCAGTTGGACAACTCATTGAAAGATAATTTGTTGTCGCTCAAAACTCGGCAAGAGTGGTTCCGCAATAGAAAAAATGTATAAGAAAGTTTGATCTAGGGAATAGTATGAGATTTTGTCTGGTACTAGAGGTGCTAATTTGCAAGTGTAGTAGAAAGTCTCGAGTATTTTAGTGGTGAACTGTCCTGACATATGAGATTTTGTCTGGTACTAGAGGTGCTAATTTGCCAGTGTAGTAGAAAGTCTCGAGTATTTTAGTGGTGAACTGTCCTGACATATGAGATTTTGTCTGGTACTAGAGGTGCTAATTTGCCAGTGTAGTAGAAAGTCTCGAGTATTTTAGTGGTGAACTGTCCTGACAGGACAAAGTGCAGGAGAGAGAAATGATATTTCAGGTTTCTGAGACTTTTCAGAGTGCTCTCCAGGTGAATCAATGTAAACCAACCTGTGGTGGTGATCAGGAATGACGATACCAATATGAACATGAGAGAAGGGGGCAGGCGAGCTGGACTAGGTCGAGTGAACCCTGGGAGGTCCTCCAAGGGGCACGCCACCGGTATCGACGTCATCTCTCAACTGAATAACACGAAACTATAAAAATCCTACAACTTATTCGAGAATTTTTCTTTACACATAGAAGACATGTCGATGAAACTAATTTGTGAGGAAAGACCGGAGGAGTATTCCAAACAAGTATGATGTACAGCTTGTTTTCCCTACAACGATACCATCACTACAAATCATATTTGGAAAAACGTTTCCTATACAACTGAAATTCACCGACAAAGATATGAAAAGAGAGGGGATGAGAGGGCAAACAGGGGATGAGACAGAAAGAGAGGGAGAGAGGAAGAGAGAGGTCAAGCGGTAGAAAAGAGTTTAAAACGAGTCGTTTTCATTGTAGATTGAAGTGCATCAACAGCAGGGCCCGTATCAGTGTGATTCAGTTACAGTGACGGGATATTTCGTGTGAAAATGTCATAACAAACAGTCATCCGGTGAGTTGGAGCGGCCCGCTACTACTTATCAACTACTGGCAAAAGACACCGATACACTGTGACATTTGAGCAGCACAGGTACAGTATAACTACTGCCGTTTACAGTTCAAGTTCCTAATGATCGGTTACTAATCAAAAAGCTATGTTTCTGATCATTATATACATTCGATACAGTTTGGGGAAAAAGTGATGCACGAAACGATGATTGTCAAACTTGTAGGAAATGATGGTTTGAACTGAAAAACACGTGGTTGTTTACACTCTGTCACGAATTTCGATACAATAAGGTATTCACAGCAGACGAACAAAGGTTCGGAATGGTGAGAGTGTAGAACAAACAACATTATCAGAAAATTGTCTGCCGAGAAGAGGGATCACCTAGTATACTCAAAAAAGACACCCGGCGAGCTGTTCTTATGCTATGTTGAGATTGAGAAAATAAAACATAAATATAGAGACAGACTGTAATAGTTACGCTTATGCAATTATATTTGCTTATCTTTTATGCCATCATCATAATATCTGATCTGCAGTAGTAGTCATCATTTCTAGAAGCACCACTACAGTATGTAGATCCTTGATATTGTTGTTTTCTACTCCTGGTTGTAGTGACGAATTTTCAACTTTTGTACAGTCTAGGCGGGCAAATATTTTGATATAATTTCTGTATCGAGGAATAACAGTGAGATTTCTATAGGTGATATGCGTCATTGATGTAGCTACAGGGTATTTAAGAGGGGAATGGAGAGGGGATGATTCAGAGAGAGGGCCACCTAGACAAACAGAAGCAGGAAAAGAGGGGGGGGGGGAAAGAATAGAGAAAACAGAAAAGGGAAATGATAGGATAGAGATTGGTTGACTGGAAATAGATTAGAAGTGAGTAATCCAGTCGTAAATTGTGTATGCATTACAATGTTATCCTTTTCTCCTTTTCAGCAATTGCAGTTAGCATTATAACTTTTCACTGACTGTATTATAACAAACGCCTGAAGTTTACTGTATATAGATCAAATTGCAGGTAATACTGATCGAGGCGTGAACGAAAAATCTCAATCCTCACGAAGAAGATTTATCCGACAAAAATGACGAAAATGTTTTCAAATTCATACTGCATGGGTCTAGAAACGAGTGAGACATCATAGTTCATCTGTTGACCTCTATCAACGTGGCATGCATGAACACCAACGATTTTTCTAGTTTAGAGATGTTTCACGTAGTCAATCAGAAAATTCAGAATAAATACCAAGAATTATGATTGAGTAGGTTATTTGAGAACAAGAGAAGGAAAGTTTGATAGATAAAATAGAAGAGTAACCGAATTTGAAAAAAGAAGGCAAGGTCTAAGAGGTGGCCGATGTGGAAGGGTAGCGGTGATTGGTTGTGTGTACTATTCGGGAGGAAGGTAATAGGATGTTCACAGTGCAAACAGAAGATGGGAACTGGGAGAAGAGAAAGAGGGAGGGTGAGGAGGAAACGAGGATGGAAGATAAAGAGAGAAAGAAATAGAGAGATGGAGAGAAAATAAAGCGGGACGATGAGGAGGAAAAGTGGATGGGAAGAAAGAGAGAGGGAGAGAGAAAAATTGAGTGTAAGAGATAAGAGAAAGAGAGGCAGAGATAGAGAATCGAGAAAGAGAGACAGAGAAAAAGAAATGAGAAAGAAAGAAAACGATTTGTAGAGCGAGAAGGGATGAGGAAAAAATGAGATAGAGAGAAAAAATAGAAACAATACAGAACGAAAACACCCTCTCTCACTCTCTCAATCTCAATCTCTCTCTTTCTCTCTCCCTCGCTCTCTTTCTCGAATAAAGAATCTTTTGTTTTGTATTATGCGCGACAGGTTCGTTTGATATTTGAGAAAACGCGGAGTCAAACAGAGCTGAAGATGAAATTGCGAAACGAATGACATGACTTACAGAAGGAAAAGGGAAAGAGTCTTGAGACGAAAAACAAAACAAAAAACAGAGAAAAAGGGCGAGTGAGAGAAAGAGAGAGAACGGAATAGAGAGATAGATGAAAAGAGTAAGAACGGGATAGAGAGAGAGAGAGAGAAATTGGTATGGAGTTCCGGAAAACAACGCACACACAAAATTAAATATGGCTTGACCACGGTTTGCACATATTCTGTGCACGGCAGGTTCTACGTAAAATTCTCCGAGATTCTGACGGATATTTAGGCCTCTGAAGAGCATTGTTGGAAGAAACGAGAGTGAATTCAATGAAATTCTGGTAGAAGAAGTTGATGCATTGAGACGAAGAAGGTGTGCCAAGATATATGATACATTGACAATAAAAATGAAGTATGAGAAAGCGGTAGTAAATGGAACAGACCAGTAGCACGGATTGGATAACAACTAACCAGTATAAAAATGAACAAACAGATTATCCCCCTCCCCCTCGTCTTTCTCTCTCTCTCTCTCTCTCTCTCTCTCTCTCTCTCTCTCTCTCTCTCTCTCTCTCTCTTCTCTGTCTCCTCTCTCTCTTACTCTCTCTCAGTCCGGGAAGTGACCGTCTTGGTCAATTGCCGCACCTGCTACGAGCCTATGCCCACAAAAAGTTGGGCGACAAAAAGCGGAAATTAGCACCTACGCAATGATATTTCGCAGCTGTTTTGAGGCATTCCCATAGAGAATGCTTATGGAGGATTGGAAGGAATTTATTCATTGTAGTTGAACAAGAAAAGAACCAGTCTGAAGTTGAAATGAAACTTGAAGGTAATCCAACCTGTTTGCTAAGTAATAACATACTCCCTGCTACAAGTCTGTAGATTCAAATTCAGAACCCGGAAGCAAATGCTACAAAATTAAATCATCCTCAAAAAGAACAAAAATAATGAGTTTACATGCCACCAAAAATGCGTCAACGCTAAACCCTTGAAGGGACCGTTTCTCTATAATTTGGATCGTTTAAAAACATGAAGTCTCTAGATACTCGTCAGTGATATCCGAAGGCAACGGTTGATGAGTCATGTTTTCAAGTTTCCAACTTTGAGAATAGCTTTCTAAGCAAACTTTTGGAAACAGAACTAGATTTTATTGAAAAACAGTGAAAAGAGAAACCGAGCTTCTAACGAAAATTATCCTACGCAAATTTGTAGAACCTGGCTGAGAGAAACAGTGCACAAAGAATTTACATTTTTTAATTTAGTACCTCACACATCAGGGAACTAGAAATACGTTTCATGTTCTTTGTATTCTACCACTAAATGTTGAAACATCATTGTTTACCCTCACTTGGTTTCACAAACGAATGTACTAACCGATTGAAAACGAACTAATTGATAAACCTCAGTAGAATACAAGTCACACTGATGCTTACTCGGCACAGGTAAAATGAACATAATCCGAACAAAATATTCGATTGGTGAAAGATATCAATATGTTGAGAACGCTTTGAAGAAAAGGTATATTGAAAGAGGATAACAAAGACAATCGAGCGATGCGGCTCATTGCTACAAGAGAAGACGGTAGACAGGAGGGAGGGAGACAGGGGGAATGGAGAAAGAAATAGAGAGAGAAATAGAGAGAGAAATAGAGAGAAATAGAGGAAGAAGGAGAGGAAACACGGAGGAAATAGAAAGGTTAACAAGGAATTGGCTATGAACTATGTTTCGCATCTTAGAATTTCGATTTAGAGAGAAAAATGCAAAAACGACTTACAAACATCAACTCTTTACAAAAATCTTGCATTTTAAACGGAAGTTTATTCTTCACAATGTGAATAACAACAAAACTGTCATACGGAGTGGAGTTAGGCAGAAATTTAAATAAACGGAAACTGTTTCACAAAAAGAACGACTAGCAGAAAAGCAACGGGCCGAATTGATTGAGGGGTCACGCGACCAAGACTTATTTGTAGTTTGCTCAGCGAGGTAAACAGTTTCGTAGTTTGAGTATAAGACAAGATATGACACTTTTAAGTTTTCTATACAGAAGTGTGTTTTGATGAAGTGAAAATGATGTTGAATGATGTTTTGAAGTGGTAATTAGAAAATAATATCAGAAATATCAGAGGTTACGAAATCTCTCCCACTTCCTCGCATTGTTTATCTCTTCTCTCTTTTTTAGGCGTTCATTTCCACATTCTTTCGGTACATTCTTCGCCCACGCTTCCTCTTTCTCTCTCTCTATCGCATTTCATTTTCCTCTCTTTCTCATCCATCATCTCTTCTATATTTACGCACTTTACCGTATCCCTTTCGTTTGCCCCCATCAGACCCCTTTCATTCCATGTCACTCTAATGTCATTCCCACTGCCCTTCTCAGCATACTTCATAGTTGTCAACCTTCCAATAACCACCGCGTCACAAACTTTCGCTGTGTTTGAAACGGAAGTTTTCTCCATTCCTGAACTCGCGCTAGTTCCGAGTTTCACGCTGAACCACTTTGCTATAAAAGTTTTGAAAAGTTACTAAAATTTTGGAGCATCATGAAAACTTTCAGTGCATAGGCTAACTCAACAGAATTTAGAAACTAGGACTCATATAGTCTGCCTCTTCACCATTTTTCTGCAACGATAACCCTGCAATATAGTGAAATCGGGAATATCTATTGGCTACGCAAATAAGGTAATCTAAAATGCATAATTGCAACCATTCCCTCTACCAGACAATATGGATTTATGAAAAAATGCGCATTAAGAGGTCGGCCAGGAATATTCTCTCCTTGTTTCATTCGTAACTGCTTCAAGCAGTGTTATAGTTCACACCATTCCTACTGAGACTCCTACAGTAACCTTAAAAAATTTCTGAAGGCTGTTGTGAAGCTGAAAATTTAGTTCATCAAACATCCACTCGTGTATTTACTGTCCCTGAGTACGAGAATGAGGTGCGAAAATCCTCACCCTTTCCGATCACAAATGAGTGAGGAAAACAGCTTGGAAGTTTCGAAATCCTACTGTAGGAGTCTCAGTAGGAATGAAAAATACTATATATTCAATTGAAGTAAAGTATTCGTTTTCATTGAGACTTTTAGATGGGATGAACCAACACTCTGAGAACAACATCAAAATCTTTCCGGAGCAGATAATTTCTCAATACATAACACTTTAGTTTCTCTCATTTCTGTCTATTCTTGTCTGGGTCTGTCAGATCACTGGCTTTGTAGCTACATAGTTCAGGGCATGATGTCAAAGTTTCGAAAACAGTTTGGCATCAACATTTTATTTCCACTTCAGTAAACTCGAATTCCGTCAATGTTTGCCAACATGTATATGATCAACGACCTCAATGGGTTTTAAGTTACAACGACAGTCTACTGTAGTTTGCATAGAACACGCAGTTTTTGGACGAGTTCTAGCTATATTTTTCCGAAATTCACACCATACTATTCTCAGGATCACTTCGTACATTATACAAAAAGCGGTTCAACTCCACGCTAATTTTAAATTTTCAAACTGGGGGCAAAAAGAGTAGAGCGTTCGAATTTTTCTGGATTGGCTTGACTTTGGCGTCTTAAAGTCTGTCAATTACCGAATATAAAAACCCAAGTATGCCAATACCCTTTTCTATCCACGAGTAGATAGCTTTTTTGTAGAAAAAACAAATGCGGAAAAAATCTCACACTTCTCATCCGCACGGGTTCGATGGAAGTGAGGATTCAATAAGGAAGAAAGTATGTGACTGGATTGGACAAATAACTAGGGCCGACTCAGAGTGATTCTGTGTGGTGATTCCGCGATAGTTCTGACAATATAATTTGAATCATGTATAATCGTTCAATAATCTCAATAACGTAGCACACAGAATAGTTGCCGTAGACTGTGATCATTACTTTATTAAGAAAGTTTTCAGGTACAATAATGCAGTGGTGGAGGTCCCTTCTTCTCGCGTGTTGCGCTGTTTCCTGTGTTTTCGTTCAATCCGAGGAAGAAATGATGAGAGAAACTAGGGTCAGTCTTCAAAACCTAAATCTCCATGTCATCCTCAGATTGTTATCATCGTCTGATCTGTAAATACTCAATCAACGTTTACGACAGGATTGTGTGAGAAAATTACTAAACTGTTTTGCGTAGGCCGTGAGTCAGGTTTCTCTTCTATAAAACAAACTTTTCATATTGTTTATTCTTCCATAGCCTCATTCTAAAACTACCCAAGACTTAGAGCGCGTAATGCGTTGGTAGTTGGACAGCGTAAATATCCTTCTCGATTCTCATAAAAAATATTTCTTTTCCAACTACAAACTGTGAAAAAAAAAATTTTCTTGGCGGTGTCATCATGTAACGTTGCTATAGTAATTTTCTTGTGAAAGAAATTTAAAACGAGTTATAGAGTTCTGATTTTGGCCCACCCCCCACTATTTGAGTAGAGTAGCTTTTACGGGAATCCAGTTTGCTTCCCGGTCTCCTTTAAGTTAGCACCTGAACCCTTATATACACCTTAATCTGGACATGTTTTCGAGAAGTCATACTAGGTTCGAACTTTTCATAACAATTTACCCCTCATTGAAGCTCTCCGGTCTCCTGTAAACATGTGTTCCGAGGGTGTGAGCCAAAACGGACTTCTGAAACAATTTGCTTAAAAGTAAAGTAAAGTGCCAGCTGTGGTCATTTTAAATTTCAGTTTTTACAGAGCTTTCCGTATTCGGTTTCCTTGTACCGGATGTTGGGACATGATCGGGAGTTGCGTCCCTACATGGGGGAGAACGATGAAGTCGCGGCTTTGATCGACGGACTGAACTCCGGCGACATGCCCAGACTGCGCCGCAGTGGTTCCAATATGAAGAGTGGGTCGAGGAACCTCTCTCACTAGCCTCTTTCTAATTCTTTTTCTCTTTCCTTCTCATTTCTTTTTTTCTCGTTTTATCTCTCGTCTCTTTCCTCGCTCTATCTCGTTTCTTGAGACAAGGATGAAGCGAAATAAATGAAGATGCTTAATGTACCGTTTAGCTGACAAATATATATTCCAGGGTATGCTTGTCGGTTCAAATTCTGCCGGATCTACGATGCGTAAAATCAGCGTACCACTCTGCCTCCGATTGTTTTTCTGTTTATTTTTCTATTTGAACGGGATAAACGGTTACGTTGACATTTTGGATTTGGACCATACACAGCTTCTGATTTCTGGCTATTTCTGGTTGTTTTTCAACAAGACATCACAATGTTTAGCTATATTTGAAGTTAACTAAATATATATGAAAGTTCATCAGCAAATAACCCACAAGCCTCCTCAGGGAAAGTGTTCACTGGTGCATGTGATCCGCGTGTATACACACTTTATTATGCACACATGACTAAAATCAATATGAATTTGCATGGCAACTTGATCAGCCTTGTGTTGATTCATTGAGACGCCGCCAAACAAATGAGAAGATCATAACTTCTCGCGAGCCACCACATTCACCATGGCTATAGCGGTAGTTGTTTTTACGGGAATAGGAGCAAGCCGGAAAGCTGGAAATTAAACGTGATGAGCGTTCATAATCTCTCCTTCTTGCTAATAATAATTTCTGAGTGTAGAAAAACATACAGAACTCTAGAACAAACGAGTGCATTCCCATTACAACGCACCTACTCTGCAAATGCAATTTCTGAGTGTGGTTCATTTCATATCAGTCTGTCCAAGAACTTGGTTGTCTCCTTCAATCTCTCCACACCCTCCGTGTGGAAAAAAGGTGTGTTAAAGTTTTCGGTTTTCTCTGAGTGAGTGAGTGCTCCCTTTGTTCTAGTTGGAATATTTTTGATGTGAGTTCCGGCGCGACTGTATCGAGTTTATCGTAATTTGCTTATTGATGCCTTTTTTAGGCTCTGAAAACGGCAAAAAAATCTGCCGAACGTTGCCACGGAAGTAAACATCTAGTTCACCTCGTGTTTGATTCAAGAAAATTGCCAATATTAGTCTTACAGTACTCATACAAAATTGATGTTTATGAAGTATTGGAAATTTCTAAGTTTGCGACCGATGGAGTGGACGTTGCTTTTACTTCCTTGCACGTTTTCGAGCTCGAAAGCTGGTATTAAATAATTTTTATATTGTATCTAATTATATGAAAAAACATGATTCATTTTCTCAGTCGTATGACTGATCGAAATTTGTATTCGTTCGTGCCTAATCTTCACTGAACTCATTCTTTTAAACTCACCTTTGTACACGTGAGAGACTATGTATCTTCTATATGGATCGTTTGCTACCAACAGACTGATCGAACTTATCACTCCGTGGGCAGACAACATGATGAAACATAAGTTTCCCAATCCTGAAAGACGGGGAAACTTGTGAGTCGTAAGAATGTATTCGAAACGTGAAGTATGTACTTTAACTAGTTGTTTAAGGTGGGCAAACCTGAAACCAAATGCGGCTAGCAGCAGCATTGGCAATTATTAAGTTTTGTATGACTTCAAAATCACTTTCTGATCCAAAATCACGAAGGAAAACTTTCCAGAAAGATAAACGCGTACCTTGAAAGCCGAACATTTCCGATTTGAACAGGGTGAACAACATAATTGCAGGGTAAGCGATGATGAATATTGGAATGATTATCTGGAAGCAATTCTGTTGGAACATGTTATCAATCAATAAGTGTTATAGGAAGAGATCAGAACTACTGTTCCACACCATTCAGGAATGAGAACTAAAATTGAACTAGTCACATTGTAAAAAAGCGTTTAGAGAGAGAAAAGTATGGCCATTAGGTTTCCCCTCTAACAACATGACTTGCTTTTTACCTGAACCGAAAATTTCCCATAACTCCGGTTTATTCCAGTCGGAGCTTCAATTGACTTTGAGCGAAAAAGTTGATCACGATACAATTAAGATGCGAGCAACTATGTCAAAACGTCGAATAATGAATGCTAACTTGCCTGAAAACTCAAACTGGACAGAAACTTTTTCTGCTGCATCCGAGTCTTCCTGGATACTTGGCTCTGATGGCTGTTCACCACTTTCATGGTGTGCCAGATACATCCAGCAATTAGACCCAGACCGGAAATCAGTATTATTCTAATTACTGCATTTTAATCAAAAAAAGTGGTGCGGTTCCCTAATGAATATTTCCAAACTTGAATATACGTCGAATTAACTTCATAGTTTCAAACTTCGTTATCCACCCATTACTCGTGGCGGAGAGATGTTCCAAGTAAATAGAGATAAAAACCTCAATTCGTAATGATTTGTAGAAATCTGATAAATCTTGACATCTTGACCATTCTCCAAAACGATGAGTCACGACTCATTTTGAGCCGATTTCTACTCCTGATTCAGTCAACTTGGTGCACATTTGAACATGAATATTCTGGTCAGTTTACAATTAAGAAATATTGCCAGTGGTTTCATTGTACTAGAAATTAAATATTAAATGCAGCCACACTCTATGTGAATTCGGTTTCTACATTTATCGTGAGCGGTGTTTTACCAAATAAAATTTGAACCGAATACAGATGGACGAAGGGCACCCCAACATCGGTTGGAACGAAGAAGAAACCGTCCACAGCCTTGATTGTGTCATAGCAGGGATACATCTGAATATGTTGTCTCGAACCAATATCGTTTTTATGGTTTCTAGGATAATACACTATCATATAAAATTGCGAAATTGTCTTACACAGTATGACGTTAGAGCTCTTTGTCGGTTTTTTCGTTGGGTAGCTGTTTTCCAGGAATTTCTGACATCATATAGGATTGTGACAATTTTTTTTCAAATGTTTTCTTTCTTGAACATTTCTTATAACAACAGTGTCGATACTGTAGTCATTTATATGCTCGTTCAATGTCCAGTTTTCTGTTCATCATGGTTTCGATTATTGTTTTCATATTGCTCAAATTCAGATGGTTTTCTTTTACTTCCTGTTTCTCTATGTTCTATGTATCTCACATGCTTGTATGTAAATAAATCAATCAATCGAACATTCAACTGTATTCTTTGGGAGTCCACCTATAGTGCTCACATTTTCCAACTGGAATCGTTGGCAGCGTGCCAGAAACTTTGGAAGATTGTTATTTAGAGAAAACAGTGTTTTCAAAACACATATTTAACAGAACATTTTCTTGAATACGAATTATAGCGAAGGGGAAGAACCCTTCACATGAATTTCTGTTGTTTTGAAAGATCTTGTGTTGGTTCAACAAATTAACTGACGTGGAAACTGACTACGAGTTCATCCTCGTAATTAGGATTGGTTTCAAATACGAACAATGCTAGTATAGAAGCAGGTGCCATCACATAGGTATAGGCAAGTAGATAACAAATTCTGGAAGCAAGCTGTGCGTATGGGAGGCGTTTACACAGTGCAAATATATTTCTCTCTTTCACTTCTCTCTTTCTCTCTCATCTCTCTTCATCTTTGCACTTTTTTCTCTTATCAATCATAAAATAGCCTGTTATTGTAATTAGTTACGCTTGTTCATACAAGCTAGTATTCTCTCATAACATATCCAATCTCCTATCTTTCTTATGATTCAATGTGCTCATTTTCATTCACTGAAACTAAAGTTTCAACGCTTTTTCATGTATGAAACGTTTGTGTATCGGTGACGTCAAACATCCACCTATTCAATTTTGATGTGAAATAGGTGCCAGTTGAACTGACTTCAGAGAGATCAATGACATATTCCTCACAGATCATGAATGTCCCCCCCCCCAAATCGGAGTGCTACATAGTTCTCTTTTCACCGTTAGCTGGAAAAACAGAACGTCGAAAATACTAGAGAAATTATTTACAAAGAATTTGCAAACCCACCTTCGATTCCGTTCGGAACCTTTCAAAATATGTTGATTGGGCAGAATAACTTGCCAACGGAAGAAGAACAGCACAAGAGTTGCAGCGAAGACCAACATGATAAGACCAAAAACCATAATAACTTGGAGTACGGTCGGAATGTTCAAATAGTAGAATATTCCTCTGGGATAGCCGCAAAGGAAAGGAAGAAAGACAATAGGAATCTGGAAGAGTTTCAGAAACTCACCACCGTAATCGGCAACATATTTTTGGAATATAAATCCTCACCGGTGATGGTCTTCGATTTTTGGGAGTTAAAGTACTATTACCAGCTCCATTTCTATGGAAGGTATTTCTTCGAAGGTATTTCAACGCTATCCCAGCTGCAGAAATTGGCCATCACACGAACATTCGCGGAGCAAAACGTCAGAATGTGCACTAATGATGCTTCTATGGACGTCTACTGCGTCACAACTTCTACTGTGGTCATCCAATTCCGAATCAAGTCTCCCATATTATTCAAATACCTCTCCTCATTTGACCTAACTTCAACGAGTGATTTTAGATCAGAGGCCGTATTCATGAACATCCCGGAATTTTTCTCCCGACCTGCGTATTAAAGATGGGATCAGTGGTCCGGGATGTTCTATCATACGTACTTGGAACCACTCTTTGCCAACTCACTGTTCCCAAGTCGAGTGAACAGTCCAACAGGGATACCCAGACGTGATGCATTAGTAGATACCATTTGTACGATTTCATTTGCTTGGGAGACTTCGAAACGATAACATAGGATACTAACAAATTAATAGGAGTTGAGATGCTCGATAGAAAATGCATTGAATTCACATACAATTCAGGATAGGGATCGAACGGAGGACAGAAGGTCGTATTGATTTTACCTTGTACGGACTGCATCTGATCGTTGCTTCTAGATAATTACTCTTGTATGAACTGGCCAGGTGGATTTAAAAATGCAATTCATGAATAATCATATTTATTATGTTCTGCTGACATAATATAGAAATGCCTGACTGAGACAGTTAACGACTAAATTGATTTTGAAAGAGTGCGAAACCAACACTACAACTTTCGAATTTTGAGAAATCTGCATAAATGGGCAAATTTGGAAAGAAACGAGAAGTGAGATTAAGTTACGAACAGTACAGACCAAGTCGACTAAAAAGCGTGACAAACATTCAAGTAATCGCGCGCAGCGCGAAGCGCTGCGCAGATTAGTTTTTGATCACAACATTGCGGACTTTCAAAAGTGGTTTTATGCCATTTTCTCAAAAACTCCTGAACGGATTTTTGAGATTTTGATGGAAAGAGATAGAGGAGGAAAGGCTTTATCATTGAGCTATTCGATATTTAATGTGCGACCAGGGATCTACAGTTATGCTGAATATCGTCTCGCGAAAATGTCTTCCGACGGCGGCCGCGTGGCGTGGCGCGGCGTGGCGCGGCGTGGCGCGGCGGCCGCAAAACCGACGAATTCAACCGATTCGTCTGAAATTTGGAATATAGTTAGAAACAGCAGAGTTATGTGTAAATCTGAAATCTTGGACCAATCGGTTAAAAATGAGTCATTTTATCGCCTTGGAAACATTGCATTCAGCTGCTTTGACAATCACTTCTAGATGTGCCGAGTGTGCGCAGTGAGCTGTTGTTCCGCCTTTTGGTGGTTTGAATAGATCAAAATATATTGGAAAAACAATTGTGTTAATCCGTAGAGATCCTGACTACATAAAAAGGTTAATCGAACAAAAACAAAAATGCTGTCCGTGAAAGGATTCGAACCCTCGGCCTACTGAACTGTAGTGCGCTGCTCTGCCGACTGAGCCAAATCGTCACGAAGGAAGAAAAAATGGACGGCGCCACACGTGCGCTGCCCGAAATCAAGGATTGATCACGGTTTCTGAGAGAATGCTTACTAACCAGAGTTCTAACGCAGTTTATGTTCTGCAAATCAACTTAGTATTCATTGTTACGTTCAAAAAAGTTTAATAATAATTGATTAGATGCTCATTATTTCCTATCTATTGATTCATTATTTCCTTCGGAAATATAGAAAATGAGGACAATTTGTATAAAAAAACGATGTAAAGTGAGAGACGATTAGCTTTTGAGATTGAACTGCATGGAATATAGAAAAGGAGGACAATAACTCAAGAGGGAAATAAAAAATCTAATCTCGCAATTTTCATGATCATCCTGACAGACTGATTCAAAAAATATATGCTAAATCTTTTAGAAAAGTCCGCTTACACTAAAAACGTATCTGAAACAAAAATCAGCTATACTGTCAGTCTATCGCACAGTCACGTGAAACATGTTAAACACAGCAGAACTCGGAAACGTGAAACGACAAAGTGCACACTTAGGCTATTAGAATGCTAACTTTACATGAATATTCAAGAAACATATAGTGTACTCTGTTCTGTTATCATTTTTGAATCAATGGTGATAATCATATTAGGACGTTTCATCTAATTGTTTGCTGCAAGGTTTTTTTTTTCACTGAAAAACAAAATGTTTTTGACCCATGAAAATTGCGAGATTAGATTTTTTATTTCCCTCTTGAGTTATTGTCCTCCTTTTCTATATTCCATGCAGTTCAATCTCAAAAGCTAATCGTCTCTCACTTTACATCGTTTTTTTATACAAATGGTATATCGGCTGTTCACGAACTATTTACAAATTTTTAGTTTCTGGTTTACATAAAGTTCAATACTAAATGGCAACGGCAACGTGCATTGATTAATGAAAATTATCAAGCCATTTCGCCTACAGTAAGTTGAAGAAACCGTTTCGCTATAATCTGAGTTTTACGAAAAAAAAAGCTCAAAAAGTTTCTCAATGTCTTCCCATAGACCGTGGAAAAACTTTCCGATTGAAAATTTGTGAAATTTGCATAACATCGAGCAATAAAAAAAAGAGCATGAACATTTTTACTGTGACGCAACTTGACTTGGTTCATTCACGTCCAGATTTATTTTCATTTTGTAGTCTCTAATTGTGTTGTCGTATATGATAAAAGGTTTTCAAAATACTTTTGTACTTCGGTAGGCTATTTTGAGCATACCCCGTACGCAACCCCACTATCGGTTTCATTACGTAAGCACCTTTTCTGACAAAACGAAGCAAGATCGAGATATAAGAGTATATATTTTTGATAATGGTTTTTCATTTGCCAAAAGGTCAGATTGTTAACTCATAAGTGAAAATTAGAGCGGGACGGATTCTTTAAGGCTAAAGCAACTATGATCCACTACAAAAGAAGTATTCAATTAAGGGGTTGTTCTGAGAAAATCAATGATTTGAGATCAAATTGTTCACACGCACTGCTGCTTGTGTTTCAAAGCTACATTAATGAGAGAGATGAGCTCAACGTGAATAATGTTCAGCTAATTGACTACTCGCAAACATTGATGAACTTGAAAATTCCCTTGGGAAAATTAGGGTGGAAAGAATGGCGGTGTAATTTTTCAATTATCAAGGTAAATCATTGAACTTTTGCTTTCAGTTTGTTACTTTTTCGCTAGGAGTTGGTCAGCAAAAAACTATTTCATTTCACTCAACTATATCTATCTCTCGCTTCGCGTCTATCGGTTTGCGCACTAGCTCGCTAAACTACTATCCCACCGATATGGGAACACAGAGTAACAACCTACGCTCAAGGATACGCAGCGTAGGATAGTATGACTCAACGGCAAATCGCGCGCAGCGCGAAGCGCTGCGCAGATTAGTTTTTGATCACAACATTGCGGACTTTCAAAAGTGGTTTTATGCCATTTTCTCAAAAACTCTTTAACGGATTTTTGAGATTTTGATGGAAAGAGATAGAGGAGGGAAGGCTTTATCATTTAGCTATTCGATATTTAATGTGCGACCAGTGATCTACAGTTATGCTGAATATCGTCTCGCAAAAATGTCTTCCGACGGCGGCCGCGTGGCGCGGCGTGGCGCGGCGTGGCGGCCGCAAAACCGACGAATTTAACCGATTCGTCTGAAATTTGGAATATAGTTAGAAACAGCAGAGTTATGTGTAAATCTGAAATCTTGGACCAATGGGTTAAAAATGAGCCCTTTTATCGCCTTGGAAACATTGCGTTCAGCTGCTTTCACAATCACTTCTAGATGTGCGGAGTGTGCGAAGTGAGCTGTTGTTCTGTTTTTTGGTAGTTTGAGTAGATTAAAGTATATTGAATAAGCAACTAGGTTAATCTGTAGAGATCCTGACTCCATAAAAAGGTTAATCGAACAAAAACAAAAATGATGGTGGTCGTGAAAGGATTCGAACCCTCCGCCTACTGGACTGTAGTGCGCTGCTCTGCCGACTGAGCCAAATAGCCACGAAGAGTGAAAGAAATGGACGGCGCCACACGTGCGCTGCCCGAAATCAAGGATTGATCACATTTTCTGAGAGAAGGCTTACTAACCAAACTCGTAACGCAGTTTTTGCTTTTAAAGCATCAACCCAGCGTGTGTGAATAGATTAAAATGTATTGGTAAAGCAGTTAGGTTAATCTGTAGAGATCCTGACTCCATAAAAAGGTTAATCGAACCAAAGCAAAAGTGGTGTTCGTGAAAGGATTTGAACCCTCTGTTTACTGGACTGTAGTGCGCTGCTCTCCCGACTGAGCCAAATCGACACGAGAAAGAAAGAAATGGACGGCGCCACACGTACGCTGCCCGAAATCAAGGATTGATTACGGTTTGTGAGAAAGCTTACTAACCGAAATTGTCACGCAGTTTTTGTTTTTTAAACATAAAGGAAAATGAGCCATTTTATCGCCTTGAAAACATTGCATTTAGCTGCTTTGACAATCACTTCTAGATGTGCGAAGTGTGCGCAGTGAGCGGTTGTTCCGCCTTTTGGTGGTTTGAATAGATCAAAATATATTGGAAAAGCAATTGTGTTAATCCGTAGAGATCCTGACTACATAAAAAGGTTAATCGAACAAAAACAAAAATGCTGTCCGTGAAAGGAGTCGAACCCTCGGCCTACTGAACTGTAGTGCGCTGCTCTGCCGACTGAGCCAAATCGTCACGAAAGAAGAAAAAATGGACGGCGCCACACGTGCGCTGCCCGAAATCAAGGATTGATCACGGTTTCTGAGAGAATGCTCACTAACCAGAGTTCTAACGCAGTTTATGTTCTGCAAATCAACTTAGTATTCATTGTTACGTTGAAAAAAGTTTAATAATAATTGATTAGATGCTCATTATTTCCTATCTATTGATTCATTATTTCCTTCGGAAATATAGAAAATGAGGACAATTTGTATAAAAAAACGATGTAAAGTGAGAGACGATTAGCTTTTGAGATTGAACTGCATGGAATATAGAAAAGGAGGACAATAACTCAAGAGGGAAATAAAAAATCTAATCTCGCAATTTTCATGATCATCCTGACAGACTGATTCAAAAAATATATGCTTAATCTTTTAGAAAAGTCCGCTCGCACTAAAAACGTATCTGAAACAAAAATCAGCTATACTGTCAGTCTATCGCACAGTCACGTGAAACATGTTAAACACAGCAGAACTCAGAAACGTGAAACCACAAAGTGCACACTTAGGCTATTAGAATGCTAACTTTACATGAATATTCAAGAAACTTATAGTGTACTCTGTTCTGTTATCATTTTTGAATCAATGGTGATAATCATATTAGGACGTTTCATCTAATTGTTTGCTGCAAGTTTTTTTTTCACTGAAAAACAAAATGTTTTTGACCCATGAAAATTGCGAGATTACATTTTTCATTTTCCTCTTGAGTTATTGTCCTCCTTTTCTATATTCCATGCAGTTCAATCTCAAAAGCTAATCGTCTCTCACTTTACATCGTTTTTTTATACAAATACAATAACCCTTCTTGAAAGGAGAACTACACCCGAAAGGAAGACCTCGAATAGGTAATAAACACTTTGTCACCAAAGTGATTACAGACTCGCCAGTTCAAGACAAACTTCTTAGATGAAGGTCGATGCTAGTTTATTCCGTTACGTGATTATACTGATATTAATACTAATAATAATGAATACTAATATTAATACTAATATTAATGGAACCGATTCTCTCAAAGTTGGAGGCTGATTGATGAATTTTGTAAACATTGAAAAACAGCAATCATTAATATAGGTTTCAACTTCTTGGCTCGCACCGTTTTCTCAAAAAGCTGGGTCACCCTCATCTAAGTACATGCTACACCGAGTTCATCTACGTACGAAATGTTCAAAATGTGGTTAAATCCCCAAACCCTATTCAAACAATGAATTAACACAATGAAAGCTGTATAGAAAAATTTGTGTGGTTTGATTTATGACAACATCAAAGCAGTGAGGGAGTTAGGATTGCTGCATTACCGTAACCTAAATCGTATTGGCTTCATTTTTGATCGGTAATTACGGAATTGTTTTAACTTCTTGAATGTAAGGTGAAAGACTCCTAACCTGAAACAGAAAATCAAATGCAATGCACAGTATAGAAAGACGGTGCCTTCAAATCTTGGTGTTTAGTTTCTCACATACTTAGTCTTTTCTTTTCAGGTCGCTTTTCAGGTTTCTCAACACCTTAGTTTCTCACATACTTAGTCTTTTCTTTTCAGGTCGCTCGAGCGGATACTTGTATACTGTTAGTCACTTGCACCGTCACGTGAAACACATTAAACACAGCAGAACTAAGAAACGTGCAATGACAAAGTGCACGATTCCTCATTAGAACGCAAACGTTACGTAACTATTCAATTTACTTCCAATCTAATTCGCTTCGTACCTACGTTATGGCATGTGTGGAACTAGCCGTGGCAAACCTTTTATGGAAAAGTTGAAGTTTCTCTTTATTTCTCAATGTACCGCGTGAAAGTTAGCGAGACACGGCATAGTTATATAATTGTTTCGCTGTACACTCTTGAAGGCACAATTGCTCCCAACCTCGGAGAAAGCGATTTACTTAGAAGTTATCCAAATTGTAGATCAAGTATCTTGAAAGTTTGAAACAGAATTCGAAACAACGACTGGACCTGGCCCATCCTGTTAGGATTACTGCAGTTTCAATAGATAATTGAGTTTTTAGACCAGTAAAATTTACACAACGCTTTTTTCTACTCAATACATTATATAGTCGTCGCCAACGGAAAGGCGGGAGGGTACTGTATATCTCACTTTCCGCTGTGCGCGCACACATGTCCTCGATTCCAAAGCTTGCCAATTATGTGCTCTAATAGCGCAGTGTTTAGCGCCCTGCTACGAATCTTTTACTCGCAGGTTCGATTCCGGCGTGCGACAGAAATTTATAAATTTGGCACTCACTATACTAGAGGCGTTTTAACTACTTTTTAATATTCTAATTCTGAGGCTGGAAAGGAAAAAAAGTAGAGCGTCTGCTTTTGATGTGGTGAAGTCTGTCCATTACTAAATTTAAAAAATAAAATATGCTCCTACCCTTCTCAATCCACAATCAGATAGATGATTTGTCAGAACAATTCAAAAAATCTCAGACGTTTTAATTGCACGCTGCCAAAGAGCTCGGGACTGAACAAGGGAGACATTCTGCAGGACAGACCGTAAACCCTATTTGTCCCGAATACCCAGGAATTGGAATAAGACGTAAATATAGTACCACTTACAACACTATATTGACGTCTTATTCCAATTCCTGGGTATTCAGGACACTATTCAGGATTTAGGACAAACTTCGATTGTGCTATCATTCGATGAAACATTGTCTCACACTCTACTCACAACAGTCTGACCAGATAATTCCAATTATGTATGATTGTTCAACTATTTCGAAAAAGTAACCCACTGCTGGAATGGGTGCCGTATAACGTTGTTATTGGTTAATTGAGGAAGATTACAGGTACAAATGCAGTGGTGGCGGTCGCTTCTCCTCGCGTGTTGCGCTGTTTCCTGTGTTTTCGTTCAATCCGAGGAAGAAATGATGAGAGAAGCTAGGGTCAGTCTTCAAACGTCCTAATTAGTTCTATCTTCCATCTTGTATTTTTCTGATCTGATACAGTCCATTCTCCGAAAAATAGTGGAACTTTTTGCGTGGAACGTGAAGAAAAACGAAAATATTTTCATTGCCCTTTTCTTCTCTCCGTACGTTTATTCTAAGACTATAAAAGAATCAGAACGCGCAAGTTACGCGACTTGAATGTATACTCGGACAACCGTACATATAAAATATAACACTCTCGAATCAATCTCAGACAAATATATTTTTTCATCTCCGAGCTGTATTGGAAAATGATGTTGGCGGTGCCTTCACGTTGCTATAGTCGACTTTTTCTGTAAGAAAAATAAAGTTGTAGAGTTTCAAGTCAGAATGGTTACTCATTGCGACTCATTACAGTACTTGCAGAGCTTTCCCTATTCGGTCTCCTTGTACCGGATGTTGGGACATGATCGGGAGTTGCGTCCTTACATGGGGGAGAACGATGAAGTCGCGGCTTTGATCGACGGACTGAACTCCGGCGACATGCCCAGACTGCGCCGCAGTGGTTCCAATATGAAGAGTGGGTCGAGGAACCTCTCTCACTAGCCTCTTTCTAATTCTTTTTCTCTTTCCTTCTCATTTCTTTTTTTCTCGTTTTATCTCTCGTCTCTTTCCTCGCTCTATCTCGTTTCTTGAGACAAGGATGAAGCGAAATAAATGAAGATGCTTAATGTACCGTTTAGCTGACAAATATATATTCCAGGGTATGCTTGTCGGTTCAAATTCTGCCGGATCTACGATGCGTAAAATCAGCGTACCACTCTGCCTCCGATTGTTTTTCTGTTTATTTTTCTATTTGAACGGGATAAACGGTTACGTTGACATTTTGGATTTGGACCATACACAGCTTCTGATTTCTGGCTATTTCTGGTTGTTTTTCAACAAGACATCACAATGTTTAGCTATATTTGAAGTTAACTAAATATATATGAAAGTTCATCAGCAAATAACCCACAAGCCTCCTCAGGGAAAGTGTTCACTGGTGCATGTGATCCGCGTGTATACACACTTTATTATGCACACATGACTAAAATCAATATGAATTTGCATGGCAACTTGATCAGCCTTGTGTTGATTCATTGAGACGCCGCCAAACAAATGAGAAGATCATAACTTCTCGCGAGCCACCACATTCACCATGGCTATAGCGGTAGTTGTTTTTACGGGAATAGGAGCAAGCCGGAAAGCTGGAAATTAAACGTGATGAGCGTTCATAATCTCTCCTTCTTGCTAATAATAATTTCTGAGTGTAGAAAAACATACAGAACTCTAGAACAAACGAGTGCATTCCCATTACAACGCACCTACTCTGCAAATGCAATTTCTGAGTGTGGTTCATTTCATATCAGTCTGTCCAAGAACTTGGTTGTCTCCTTCAATCTCTCCACACCCTCCGTGTGGAAAAAAGGTGTGTTAAAGTTTTCGGTTTTCTCTGAGTGAGTGAGTGCTCCCTTTGTTCTAGTTGGAATATTTTTGATGTGAGTTCCGGCGCGACTGTATCGAGTTTATCGTAATTTGCTTATTGATGCCTTTTTTAGGCTCTGAAAACGGCAAAAAAATCTGCCGAACGTTGCCACGGAAGTAAACATCTAGTTCACCTCGTGTTTGATTCAAGAAAATTGCCAATATTAGTCTTACAGTACTCATACAAAATTGATGTTTATGAAGTATTGGAAATTTCTAAGTTTGCGACCGATGGAGTGGACGTTGCTTTTACTTCCTTGCACGTTTTCGAGCTCGAAAGCTGGTATTAAATAATTTTTATATTGTATCTAATTATATGAAAAAACATGATTCATTTTCTCAGTCGTATGACTGATCGAAATTTGTATTCGTTCGTGCCTAATCTTCACTGAACTCATTCTTTTAAACTCACCTTTGTACACGTGAGAGACTATGTATCTTCTATATGGATCGTTTGCTACCAACAGACTGATCGAACTTATCACTCCGTGGGCAGACAACATGATGAAACATAAGTTTCCCAATCCTGAAAGACGGGGAAACTTGTGAGTCGTAAGAATGTATTCGAAACGTGAAGTATGTACTTTAACTAGTTGTTTAAGGTGGGCAAACCTGAAACCAAATGCGGCTAGCAGCAGCATTGGCAATTATTAAGTTTTGTATGACTTCAAAATCACTTTCTGATCCAAAATCACGAAGGAAAACTTTCCAGAAAGATAAACGCGTACCTTGAAAGCCGAACATTTCCGATTTGAACAGGGTGAACAACATAATTGCAGGGTAAGCGATGATGAATATTGGAATGATTATCTGGAAGCAATTCTGTTGGAACATGTTATCAATCAATAAGTGTTATAGGAAGAGATCAGAACTACTGTTCCACACCATTCAGGAATGAGAACTAAAATTGAACTAGTCACATTGTAAAAAAGCGTTTAGAGAGAGAAAAGTATGGCCATTAGGTTTCCCCTCTAACAACATGACTTGCTTTTTACCTGAACCGAAAATTTCCCATAACTCCGGTTTATTCCAGTCGGAGCTTCAATTGATTTTGAGCGAAAAAGTTGATCACGATACAATTAAGATGCGAGTAACTATGTCAAAACGTCGAATAATGAATGCTAACTTGCCTGAAAACTCAAACTGGACAGAAACTTTTTCTGCTGCATCCGAGTCTTCCTGGATACTTGGCTCTGATGGCTGTTCACCACTTTCATGGTGTGCCAGATACATCCAGCAATTAGACCCAGACCGGAAATCAGTATTATTCTAATTACTGCATTTTAATCAAAAAAAGTGGTGCGGTTCCCTAATGAATATTTCCAAACTTGAATATACGTCGAATTAACTTCATAGTTTCAAACTTCGTTATCCACCCATTACTCGTGGCGGAGAGATGTTCCAAGTAAATAGAGATAAAAACCTCAATTCGTAATGATTTGTAGAAATCTGATAAATCTTGACATCTCGACCATTCTCCAAAACGATGAGTCACGACTCATTTTGAGCCGATTTCTACTCCTGATTCAGTAAACTTGGTGCACATTTGAACATGAATAATCTGGTCAGTTTACAATTAAGAAATATTGCCAGTGGTTTCATTGTACTAGAAATTAAATATTAAATGCAGCCACACTCTATGTGAATTCGGTTTCTACATTTATCGTGAGCGGTGTTTTACCAAATAAAATTTGAACCGAATACAGATGGACGAAGGGCACCCCAACATCGGTCGGAACGAAGAAGAAACCGTCCACAGCCTTGATTGCGTCATAGCAGGGATACATCTGAATATGTTGTCTCGAACCAATATCGTTTTCTATGGTTTCTAGGATAATACACTATCATATAAAATTGCGAAATTGTCTTACACAGTATGACGTTAGAGCTCTTTGTCGGTTTTTTTCGTTGGGTAGCTGTTTTCCAGGAATTTCTGACATCATATAGCATTGTGACAATTGTTTTCTTTCTTGAACATTTCTTATAACAACAGTGTCGATACTGTAGTCATTTATATGCTCGTTCAATGTCCACTTTTCTGTTCATCATGGTTTCGATTATTGTTTTCATATTGCTCAAATTCAGATGGTTTTCCTTTACTTCCTGTTTCTCTATGTTCTATGTATCTCACATGCTTGTATGTAAATAAATCAATCAATCGAACATTTAACTGTATTCGGTGGGAGTCCACCTATAGTGCTCACATTTTCCAACTGGAATCGTTGGCAGCGTGCCAGAAACTTCGGAAGATTGTTATTTAGAGAAAACAGTGTTTTCAAAACACATATTTAACAGAACATTTCCTTGAATACGAATTATAGCGAAGGGGAAGAACCCTTCACATGAATTTCTGTTGTTTTGAAAGATCTGTGTTGGTTCAACAAATTAACTGACGTGGAAACTGACTACGAGTTCATCCTCGTAATTAGGATTGGTTTCAAATACGAACAATGCTAGTATAGAAGCAGGTGCCATCACATAGGTATAGGCAAGTAGATAACAAATTCTGGAAGCAAGCTGTGCGTATGGAAGGCGTTTACACAGTGCAAATATATTTCTCTCTTTTACTTCTTTCTTTCTCTCTTATTTCTCTTCATCTTTGCACTTTTTCTCTTATCAATCATAAAATAGCCTGTTATTGTAATTAGTTACGCTTGTTCATACAAGCTAGTATTCTCTCATAATATATCCAATCTCCTATCTTTCTTATGATTCAATGTGCTCATTTTCATTCACTGAAACTAAAGTTTCAACGCTTTTTCATGTATGAAACGTTTGTGTATCGGTGACGTCAAACATCCACCTATTCAATTTCGATGTGAAATAGGTGCCAGTTGAACTGACTTCAGAGAGATCAATGACATATTCCTCACAGATCATGAATGTCCCCCCCCCCCAAATCGGAGTGCTACATAGTTCTCTTTTCACCGTTAGCTGGAAAAACAGAACGTCGAAAATATTAGAGAAATTATTTACAAAGAATTTGCAAACCCACCTTCGATTCCGTTCGGAACCTTTCAAAATATGTTGATTGGGCAGAATAACTTGCCAACGGAAGAAGAACAACACAAGAGTTGCAGCGAAAACCAACATGATAAGACCAAAAACCATAATAACTTGGAGTACGGTCGGAATGTTCAAATAGTAGAATATTCCTCTGGGATAGCCGCAAAGGAAAGGAAGAAAGACAATAGGAATCTGGAAGAGTTTCAGAAACTCACCACCGTAATCGGCAACATATTTTTGGAATATAAGTCCTCACCGGTGATGGTCTTCGATTTTTGGGAGTTAAAGTACTATTACCAGCTCCATTTCTATGGAAGGTATTTCTTCGAAGGTATTTCAACGCTATCCCAGCTGCAGAAATTGGCCATCACACGAACATTCGCGGAGCAAAACGTCAGAATGTGCACTAATGATGCTTCTATGGACGTCTACTGCGTCACAACTTCTACTGTGGTCATCCAATTCCGAATCAAGTCTCCCATATTATTCAAATACCTCTCCTCATTTGACCTAACTTCAACGAGTGATTTTAGATCAGAGGCCGTATTCATGAACATCCCGGACTTTTTCTCCCGACCTGCGTATTAAAGATGGGATCAGTGGTCCGGGATGTTCTATCATACGTACTTGGAACCACTCTTTGCCAACTCACTGTTCCCAAGTCGAGTGAACAGTCCAACAGGGATACCCAGACGTGATGCATTAGTAGATACCATTTGTACGATTTCATTTGCTTGGGAGACTTCGAAACGATAACATAGGATACTAACAAATTTATAGGAGTTGAGATGCTCGATAGAAAATGCATTGAATTCACATACAATTCAGGATAGGGATCGAACGGGGGACAGAAGGTCGTATTGATTTTACCTTGTACGGACTGCATCTGATCGTTGCTTCTGGATAATTACTTTTGTATGAACTGGCCAGGTGGATTTAAAAATGCAATTCATGAATAATCATATTTATTATGTTCTGCTGACATAATATAGAAATGCCTGACTGAGACAATTAACGACTAAATTGATTTTGAAAGAGTGCGACACCAACACTACAACTTTCGAATTTTGAGAAAATTGTATAAATGGGCACATTTGGAAAGAAACGAGAAGTGAGATTAAGTTACGAACAGTACAGACCAAGTCGACTAAAAAGCGTGACAAACATTCAAGTAATGGTATATCGGCTGTTCACGAACTATTTACAAATTTTTAGTTTCTGGTTTACATAAAGTTCAATACTAAATGGCAACGGCAACGTGCATTGATTAATGAAAATTATCAAGCCATTTCGCCTACAGTAAGTTGAAGAAACCGTTTCGCTATAATCTGAGTTTTACGAAAAAAAAGCTCAAAAAGTTTCTCAATGTCTTCCCATAGACCGTGGAAAAACTTTCCGATTGAAAATTTGTGAAATTTGCATAACATCGAGCAATAAAAAAAGAGCATGAACATTTTTACTGTGACGCAACTTGACTTGGTTCATTCACGTCCAGATTTATTTTCATTTTGTAGTCTCTAATTGTGTTGTCGTATATGATAAAAGGTTTTGAAAATACTTTTGTACTTCGGTAGGCTATTTTGAGCATACCCCGTACGCAACCCCACTATCGGTGTCATTACGTAAGCACCTTTTCTGACAAAACAAAGCAAGATCGAGATATAAGAGTATATATTTTTGATAATGGTTTTTCATTTGCCAAAAGGTCAGATTGTTAACTCATAAGTGAAAATTAGAGCGGGACGGATTCTTCAAGGCTAAAGCAACTATGATCCACTACAAAAGAAGTATTCAATTAAGGGGTTGTTCTGAGAAAATCAATGATTTGAGATCAAATTGTTCACACGCACTGCTGCTTGTGTTTCAAAGCTACATTAATGAGAGAGATGAGCTCAACGTGAATAATGTTCAGCTAATTGACTACTCGCAAACATTGATGAACTTGAAAATTCCCTTGGGAAAATTAGGGTGGAAAGAATGGCTGTGTAATTTTTCAATTATCAAGGTAAATCATTGAACTTTTGCTTTCAGTTTGTTACTTTTTCGCTAGGAGTTGGTCAGCAAAAAACTATTTCATTTCACTCAACTATATCTATCTCTCGCTTCGCGTCTATCGGTTTGCGCACTAGCTCGCTAAACTACTATCCCACCGATATGGGAACACAGAGTAACAACCTACGCTCAAGGATACGCAGCGTAGGATAGTATGACTCAACGGCAAATACAATAACCCTTCTTGAAAGGAGAACTACACCCGACAGGAAGACCTCAAATAGGTAATAAACACTTTGTCACCAAAGTGATTACAGACTCGCCAGTTCAAGACAAACTTCTTAGATGAAGGTCGATGCTAGTTTATTCCGTTACTTGATTATACTGATATTAATACTAATAATAATGAATACTAATATTAATACTAATATTAATGGAACCGATTCTCTCAAAGTTGGAGGCTGATTGATGAATTTTGTAAACATTGAAAAACAGCAATCATTAATATAGGTTTCAACTTCTTGGCTCGCACCGTTTTCTCAAAAAGCTGGGTCACCCTCATCTAAGTACATGCTACACCGAGTTCATCTACGTACGAAATGTTCAAAATGTGGTTAAATCCCCAAACCCTATTCAAACAATGAATTAACACAATGAAAGCTGTATAGAAAAACTTGTGTGGTTTGATTTATGACAACATCAAAGCAGTGAGGGAGTTAGGATTGCTGCATTACCGTAACCTAAATCGTATTGGCTTCATTTTTGATCGGTAATTACGGAATTGTTTTAACTTCTTGAATGTAAGGTGAAAGACTCCTAACCTGAAACAGAAAATCAAATGCAATGCACAGTATAGAAAGACGGTGCCTTCAAATCTTGGTGTTTAGTTTCTCACATACTTAGTCTTTTCTTTTCAGGTCGCTCGAGCGGATACTTGTATACTGTTAGTCACTTGCACCGTCACGTGAAACACATTAAACACAGCAGAACTAAGAAACGTGCAATGACAAAGTACACGATTCCTCATTAGAACGCAAACGTTACGTAACTATTCAATTTACTTCCAATCTAATTCGCTTCGTACCTACGTTATGGCATGTGTGGAACTAGCCGTGGCAAACCTTTTATGGAAAAGTTGAAGTTTCTCTTTATTTCTCAATGTACCGCGTGAAAGTTAGCGAGACACGGCATAGTTATATAATTGTTTCGCTGTACACTCTTGAAGGCACAATTGCTCCCAACCTCGGAGAAAGCGATTTACTTAGAAGTTATCCAAATTGTAGATCAAGTATCTTAAAAGTTTGAAACAGAATTCGAAACAACAACTGGACCTGGCCCATTCTGTTAGGATTACTGCAGTTTCAATAGATAATTGAGTTTTTAGACCAGTAAAATTTACACAACGCTTTTTTCTACTCAATACATTATACGTTTTAACTACTTTTTAATATTCTAATTCTGAGGCTGGAAAGGAAAAAAAGTAGAGCGTCTGCTTTTGATGTGGTGAAGTCTGTCCATTACTAAATTTAAAAAATAAAATATGCTCCTACCCTTCTCAATCCACAATCAGATAGATGATTTGTCAGAACAATTCAAAAAATCTCAGACGTTTTAATTGCACGCTGCCAAAGAGCTCGGGACTGAACAAGGGAGACATTCTGCAGGACAGACCGTAAACCCTATTTGTCCCGAATACCCAGGAATTGGAATAAGACGTAAATATAGTACCACTTACAACACTATATTGACGTCTTATTCCAATTCCTGGGTATTCAGGACACTATTCAGGATTTAGGACAAACTTCGATTGTGCTATCATTCGATGAAACATTGTCTCACACTCTACTCACAACAGTCTGACCAGATAATTCCAATTATGTATGATTGTTCAACTATTTCGAAAAAGTAACCCACTGCTGGAATGGGTGCCGTATAACGTTGGTTAATTGAGGAAGATTCCAGGTACAAATGCAGTGGTGGCGGTCGCTTCTCCTCGCGTGTTGCGCTGTTTCCTGTGTTCTCGTCGAATGCGAAGAAGAAATGATGAGAGAAGCTAGGGTCAGTCTTCAAACGTCCTAATTAGTTCTATCTTCCATCTTGTATTTTTCTGATCTGATACAGTCCATTCTCCGAAAAATAGTGGAACTTTTTGCGTGGAACGTGAAGAAAAACGAAAATATTTTCATTGCCCTCTTCTTCTCTCCGTACGTTTATTCTAAGACTATAAAAGAATCAGAACGCGCAAGTTACGCGACTTGAATGTATACTCGGACAACCGTACATATAAAATATAACACTCTCGAATCAATCTCAGACAAATATATTTTTTCATCTCCGAGCTGTATTGGAAAATGATGTTGGCGGTGCCTTCACGTTGCTATAGTCGACTTTTTCTGAAAGAAAAATAAAGTTGTAGAGTTTCAAGTCAGAATGGTTACTCATTGCGACTCATTACAGTACTTGCAGAGCTTTCCGTATTCGGTTTCCTTGTACCGGATGTTGGGACATGATCGGGAGTTGCGTCCCTACATGGGGGAGAACGATGAAGTCGCGGCTTTGATCGACGGACTGAACTCCGGCGACATGCCCAGACTGCGCCGCAGTGGTTCCAATATGAAGAGTGGGTCGAGGAACCTCTCTCACTAGCCTCTTTCTAATTCTTTTTTTCTCTTTCCTTCTCATTTCTTTTTTCTCGTTTTATCTCTCGTCTCTTTCCTCGCTCTATCTCGTTTCTTGAGACAAGGATGAAGCGAAATAAATGAAGATGCTGGATGTACCGTTTAGCTGACAAATATATTTCAGGGTATGCTTGTCGGTTCAAATTCTGCCGGATCTACGATGCGTAAAATCAGCGTACCACTCTGCCTCCGATTGTTTTTCTGTTTATTTTTCTATTTGAACGGGATAAACGGTTACGTTGACATTTTTTGGATTTGGACCATACACAGCTTCTGATTTCTGGCTATTTCTGGTTGTGTTTCAACAAGACATCACAATGTTTAGCTATATTTGAAGTTAACTAAATATATATGAAAGTTCATCAGCAAATAACCCACAAGCCTCCTCAGGGAAAGTGTTCACGTGTGCATGTGATCCACATGTATACACACGTTATTATACACACGTGACTAAAAAATCAATATGAATTTTCATGGCAACTTGTTCAGCCTTGTGTTGATTCATTGAGACGCCGCCAAACAAATGAGAAGATCACCACTTCTCGCGGGCCACAACATTGACCATGGATGTAGCGGTGGTTGTTACGGGAATAGGAGCAAGCCGGAAAACTGGAAATTGACGTGATGAGCGTTCATAATCTCTCCTTCTTGCTAATAAAAATTTGTGGGTGTAGAAAAACTTACAGAACTCTAGAACAGACGAGAGTTTGATAACATCTCCACACAAACCAAACTCACTGTGTGGCGGTAAACATAATGTCGTAGATTTGTGCCTCCAGTCCCTGCAGTTTCAGGTCGTGCACAATGACCACCTTTGGCTGCAGATCCACCTGAACAGAAGCTAGGATCAATAATTCTATACATTTCGATGTGCTCAAACAAGAAAAGAACGGAAACTCCAATGAAAATGATACCGAATCGTCTTAATTTTCAGAAAAAAAGGAGAAGCCCTGCCAATTTTTCCAAAGTGACGATCACGTCAATTCCAGATAGTATTCTGAAGACCCAAAGACGTCAAGTCGTGAAACTACTCGAAATAGTTTAAAACGTATCAACAAATTTGATACTTCGAATCAATTTGCAAACCGTTGCCCCTGCAAGCCGGTTGCGCGGCTGGCTACAGTTCCGGTCATTCCTACTGAGACTTGGCAGCGTGCCATGGCTACAGTTCCGGTCATTCCTACTGAGACTTGGCAGCGTGCCAATTACAGTTCCGGTCATTCCTACTGAGACTTGGCAGCGTGCCAATTACAGTTCCGGTCATTCCTACTGAGACTTGGCAGCGTGCCAATTACAGTTCCGGTCATTCCTACTGAGACTTGGCAGCGTGCCAATTACAGTTCCGGTCATTCCTACTGAGACTTGGCAGCGTGCCAATTACAGTTCCGGTCATTCCTACTGAGACTTGGCAGCGTGCCAATTACAGTTCCGGTCATTCCTACTGAGACTTGGCAGCGTGCCAATTACAGTTCCGGTCATTCCTACTGAGACTTGGCAGCGTGCCAATTACAGTTCCGGTCATTCCTACTGAGACTTGGCAGCGTGCCAATTACAGTTCCGGTCATTCCTACTGAGACTTGGCAGCGTGCCAATTACAGTTCCGGTCATTCCTACTGAGACTTGGCAGCGTGCCAATTACAGTTCCGGTCATTCCTACTGAGACTTGGCAGCGTGCCAATTACAGTTCCGGTCATTCCTACTGAGACTTGGCAGCGTGCCAATTACAGTTCCGGTCATTCCTACTGAGACTTGGCAGCGTGCCAATTACAGTTCCGGTCATTCCTACTGAGACTTGGCAGCGTGCCAATTACAGTTCCGGTCATTCCTACTGAGACTTGGCAGCGTGCCAATTACAGTTCCGGTCATTCCTACTGAGACTTGGCAGCGTGCCAATGAATATACTATGCTACTTTTCACCACGTTGGACTTTTTCAAAAAACTTGAAATCTTTGTTAGCAGTTGTTCGGTTCTATACAGAATAATATTTGACAACATTCCTGGTGGGTGGAGTGTGGAAAAGGACTAAAACTAAAACTGACCAGCGGTTTGTTCGTGAGAGAACAGATTTGCGTCATCGTCCGTCTAAGAAGAAGGTTCTTCGTCAGAAGATTCAGGCGATCGGCGTCCTTTTCTGAAAAAAGAAGCATTTAAAACACATATTTAAAAATTTAAGGGAGAGATAGAGAGAAAACAGAAAAGGAAGAGAGAGAGAGAGAGAGAGAGAGAGAGAGAGAGAGAGAGAAGAGGAGAGAGATAGAGAGGTGAGAAAGATAGATAGAGAGGTGAGAAAGATATAGAGAGAGGAGAGATAGATATAGAGAGAGTGAATCGAGTCAACCCACGTTTGCCGCTCATGATGTACTCCTTCCAATGTCTCTCCTCGTCAAACGGCGACACACGCAAGAATCTGAAAAAAAAACACCTATTACTCTCTAGACATGAAATCTTACCCATTTACTTAAATATGTTGACTCATCAATCATTGGTGAAACAACCGAACATCTTCTTCGTGGAAAAAATCCAGGAATAAAAACAAACAGTGCCGAACTTCAAGACAACTTCAGCGGTTCTAAATTCTAAACTTTCGAGCTGTAAGTTTGACTTCTTTAATGTTGCACGTTACATACGTTACAGAGAATGAGACTAGTTAATGAATTACCTGATCAGACTGAAGAAATCCCACAAATTGTTGTGGATGGGCGTTCCGGTCAGGCACCAACGAGAATTTCCGGCCAGTCGACAGGCTGCCTGAAAATAGTGAAAATATATCACACTCATACTCTAACCAACACGACCATGTGGCTTTTTTGGGTTATTATCTATCAAAAGTTTAAAACTATTGAAGTTTTAAATATTAATCAAAAACAGGCCCTCTTTTAAGAAGAAATAACCACCCTATTCAAAAGTTATCGTGAAATCGAACCCGTTAAACCAAGTGATCGGGTTCGATGAACAATTTCACCACTTTAGAATAGAATAGAATAGAATAGAATGTTTTTTCGCGATTTAAAGGTGGACAGAAAGGAATGTTCAAATGATAGAGAAAACTGTGACAACTCGATCTATACCTAAATCTTTCTGATATTCTAACTATAAACCTCTATTTTGTAACTTTACTCAATTTTCACCTTGGTCAGACACGTAGAGGGTTTTGGAGTGGCGCCGAATTGGTGGCATTTGCAGTTTGGTTCTCATATCATATCATACACACATTTTTCAATCAATATTGTTTTCAACACTGGGTAACTGGCAGGGAAATTTATATCCATACAATTTACGTTTACTGAAAACATAAGTACAATCTATGTAAAACATCATGTTTGGACACTGTCTACCAACAAAATTGAACCAACAAAATTGAGATTTTCGAATAAGTAAAAATGTCATAGAACAATCACACGGGGTTATCAAATCACTAGTTTCAGAAATAGATGTACACTTCTCTACACAAGAGCACAAATAAATAAAACTAAAATACGTTTTCATTACATTCGAATAAAAAGGATATACATCTACAATGACATATTTACGATACAAAGTGAGAAAGTGATAAGGTGAGGTTTGCTAGATAAAACCATAGATAGATCCAAATAAATTTATAGACTATTTCACAGACATGCAGAAATATACCAAATTTGAAAGAGAATCCGAAATTGTCGCCAGCCGTAGAACATGGAAACTCGAGAAGGAAAACCCGAAAATCACACCCTAGAACATATGAGTTTGTTATATACTATCATTACTCATTTTACACGAAATGTACTAGTACCATAAAGCCCAGTTTACGATTTTCCTGATGTTCCGGTGTGTTTTTGCCAAATTATGTCCGAAGAGCAGAAGCTGAGGTCTATTTTTTATTACAGAACTAACAGAATGAAAGCCTTTGTCTCAGAATAGAGCGGAACATTTTATAGTTCTCGACAGTTAGTGTACACCTGAATAGTGTATTCAGTATCCGTAGGGTAAAGAGCAAAGAGCATTATCCGCCAAAGGTCACAGATTGGCTTTGTAATATTGTAATCCCGCGTCCTCTCCGAAACTTCGATTTTTGGTTGTATTTCCCTTATTCACTTCCAATTATGCATGAATTTGCTTTTTGGTATACATGCATGAATTTGCTTTTTGGTATACATGCATGAATTTGCTTTTTGGTATACCCCCTGATAAAGCTGACAGATCGAAACATTCGAAATCTACGTTACGCATAATCAATATCCACTACCACATCCACCTCAATATTCTTATTTAGCAAAATAAATCAGAGCTGCTAGTGGAGACAATTGAAAAACCCAAACGCAAATAATCAACTCTGGGTTTTCTTTTCCGATCGAAAACGCCGCCCTAGTACCAAAAAGGTTACCTGGTTTTTTTTTCATTTTGCGAGGTGTACGTGTAATCGCATATAAAGAGCACGGGAGCAGCTCATCATTCACAGAACTGCGTGGCAATTTACCCACTGAAATAGGAAATATGTACAACAGACAACAGCACAACAGTCGGAAAAAAAATGTGCTGTGTGCATTATTTCCATTCCATTCCAAACTATTGAAATAAAATGCACGCATAAACGCAATAGGAACTCAACATGCAATATATCAGTTATACTTACGGCAATTCGGTCAATAATAAATTAGAAAAACTAAAATGAAGAAAAATCGATTCAAAAGTTGTAATCAATTCGATTGTTTACCAGTTTACCTTGGTGCCGTCCGTATCCATGTTGTCTCTTCATTCAACGACATTGATTACGATCTTCTGAGAGATATCAATAATATCGATTCACCGGGTACTGTAAACGAGTAAAAGTAATAATTATACACTCATCTTTACGCACCACCCGGCCAATCGCTGACCAAAAGTGATTTGTAAGCGCTCTAATCAAGAAAAGCAATACAACTTCTATGTGATAAATGGAACATTTTGTGATTCACAAATGATGCAAATTACAGAACTAGATTATACGTAGAGTACTAAGTTTTCATAGGTCATAGCATCAATGCTCGTCCGAAGTTTAGAAGAACGATGTGACTAAGCTACGAAAACAAAAACCGTTCGATGTCGTACAAAAGTTCATGATTTCCAGCTTTATTATGTAGTTTTATGAGTATTTTCTAGCTTTTGCAACGATGTTATCTGAAGAATGAGGAATGATCATATTTTTCATGAAGCCACATAGAAAATGTTTGCATTCTTTGCAAACGTAGGGCGACGTTGCTGGTTGGTCTATTGATTCACTCGTTTTTTCAGAATCAAGATTTTAAACTACCCCAATTTCAATAATTTTACCACATTACCGTTGAAAACCTCATTGTCTTACCAGTTCCGTTTAGTCATCTAGATCAAGCACCCGATTTTCAATGAGTTTCTGTGGACAACAAAGTCGCCATATGTATGATTCTTTGACACGAAAATTATGAAAAGTGAAAGAAAACAATTAGGTTGACTTACATTTTACAAGAAGCGACCATATGCTTTTTGTGAAGTGACTACGAGTAGCATAAACGACAAACAGCCAACGTCCAAGCACAGAAAAACACTTTATGGGGAGGGAATAGAAGACCTGAAACTAACCTCACATTACAACACTGAACCTACGAACTACGAATAGGTGAGTATGGTCAGTAACCAGTAATTTCTTTCAGCAACACAATTCACAACATTGTACGAAATAATCTGAGTCTGACATTCGGAACAACCAAGATCGACATAATAACCTGTTTCCTGTTTGAAACTTGTGTTCGTTAACGTTGTCCACAATAAATATTATTCTCAGAGAAACAATATCCCTTCCAAAAGATATAATATTTAGTAGTCGGAGGAGGAGAGGGATGGGACTGCTGATGCTAACTGGTTTGCTGAGTTCACGAGCAAAATATGAAATTTTACAATTTTTTCCTATTTTCTGGAACGATCATCATATTTTACTAATCAGAAAGAAGAAAAAATTCGTATACAAACCTGAGAGAGTAGCAGGGAGGAAAGTGAAGAGGTGCTTCGATTGAATGTAAAGAAGGGGCAATCCACATAATACCAAATTGACGCTTTTCCTGGTCTTGAACCTGAAAACATGGCTAGAATTACTACTTTTCAACAATAACTACGAACGGAGTAAATAGGGGAGTTTGAAAAGCTGATTGAATTTTGATAAATACCAAACCCCCACAGCGACTTCTCATAAAAAGATAATGGACTAAAACCTGCTGACAGTTCTTTCCACTAACTAACTAATTTCCCAGAAACTATCTTCCAAAAACTAACATCGGAAATTAAAAGAAAGTCAGCCGGTTAACGTTAGGCACAGGTTTTTGTGCGCAACAAGATTCTAAACGTCTTTCAACATATTTGAACTGAAACATACATGAAACATAAAAGAATCATCAAATAATAATGAAATTAGAAAAGAAAACGAAATATTCGAGGAAGAATTTTAAGTCTGATTGCCTGCCCGACACTATTGATTGAGCCGGTCCTGGTCGTCTGCGTCTGCCTCATTTGCATTAGAGCGCGCGAACTGACCGAACTCAGTTTCCACATTCCTTTCAGTCCTCCTTTAACACGTATCTTTAGAAGAATTTGAAGCAAAAACTTTTCAATCGGCTATTCCCCCGCTTTTTGAAGGAAATAAATATCGTAAGACGCACACGTTTGTAGAGTATTTGCTACGAGCACAGGAAATTTTCTACTATCGATCGTTTAGTTAACTACTAGGAGTAAAAATTATCATCGATAGTTCAGTGATTATTTAGTAGTAATTTACTACCAATTCAATAAGTAAAGCTCGAAGTTTCCCTAAACGCATCCGAGATCAAACTACAATCACACAATCTGTACAATCTGCTGCAATCTGCTGCTTTCTCTAGAACGCCACTCAAGAACTGGTTTGGACGCTCCGAATCTCTATTGATACGCTTATTTTCGAAAACCTTTCCAAGCCGCTTTTCCCACGGCTATCCGCGATTCGATTGTCCTTTGGAGAAAGGCGATGAAAAAGTGATGAAAACAAAGACAGTGACAGGAAAAACACGAAACGACTAGAAAAAAAGAATGGATGTCGCTTAAACTCGATCTTCGCGCAGATTGTTCCTGATCAGTCAACTTCATTTCATTTCAAGCATTCAAGCATTTGTCGCAATTCTACAATGAAGACACTCGGAAACCTTCTTGTGTCCACTCTATTACTACTATCATCATCTTCGGTATCTGCATGCATACCTACTGTACCGCCAGATGACGGCTTCGAAATAACTACAACCAGTACTCCGATTAAAACTAGTCGGACTGCAAGTACTGCTAGCAGTACTACTGCTACTGCTGTGACCACAGCTATTGCTGTAACCACAACTACTACTGGTTAGTTCCGTTTTAAATATGCTCTGAGCGTATATTTGGGGTTATACAATACGACGACTGGTGGACAACTGGTGTTAAGGAGAAACAATACCATATTGTACAGGGATACAAGTGCGTGGAACAGACTATAATTTACACCGCGAAGTTGTGATCAAAAATGGTGGCGCATTTTTTAGAGATTGCAGTTTCATCAAAAATAGTCGTTAAAATAAATTAGTCGACCACCTGGTTTTCCAAGGTAAACCAAACATTAGTTTGTGTTCTAAGTTCTACCGTACTCGTTCTCCTTGATGTGGGTGAAACCAAACCCACCAAAACACCTCATTCATGTCTATAGTGATCCAAATGGAAGCTGTATGAAAGCGTGCGAATCGCAGTGTCTTTTCGTTGATGTTTGTTCCGGTTTCACAGTGTTATTTTAATTTTCTTTCTGTTTGCATGCTTTAAGCACTTGACTCCATCAACTGCAACAAAATCCAGTTAACTGGTATTCGGCTGGACTGATAGAGCAATAGGTCATTTTCCGTTTGTAGTGATACCAGATTTGAACAAGCAAAACTAATAAAAAGACCAAACTACAACTCCTGTTAATTAGAGCACAACAGCATTAGACCATTAGAGCAATGTTCCAGTTTTTTTATAGTGAGAGCCGATTTCTGAAGCCAGAGCAGTTTGCTGTTACGCATGAGAAATCTGAGTTTGTAAGGGCAAGTTTGCAAGTTTCCCTTAGATTGAATTATGGTTCCATTCCAATCATAGAGACCTATTCTATTTTCGTTTACAAACTCTTAAGTCCCGCGCCATCATACCATTTATACCGCGCCATCATACCATTTATACCCAACCGCGCCATCATACCATTTATAGTGATGACCATATCAAACTTTGATTTGTGTACACAACATAATTTTTGTAATAGCGAGTAGAATACAGCAGAATCAAACTATAAAAACAGCACCATTTTGGCCAACCCTTCCTTAAGCGCCCTCGGCAACAAAGAGTGTAGCATATTGCATGAAAACTTCCAGTCTGTTTATAGTTCATTTCAACCATCGATAGAAGCCAGTTACAGTACATTTTAGTGGGCGGAGTTAATTGTGCTGGAAAGTTGCCAAAGTTTGTAACAGCGACCACCCTACTCAAAATAATGCATAAGCTGGGAATCGAACTCAGCTCTGCTAGGTGGCGCGGCGCACACAAGCAACCGCCCATCTGAGAATGATTGCAAAAACTGAAAACAGTAATACCCAATCATCATTTCTGACCGTTTTTCAAAGCTAATCTTATCGCACACAAAGTTGTTTTAATTACTCCCCGATTACTTGATAACTTTTTGAGCACAAAATATGTGCAAAAATCTCAAAATAACCACTTTTCGATATTTTATTTGTAATGAAAAGACTGGCAAGCTGCCAGATCAATTGCCTGCAATGTAGGGAGCGCTCGACCAGCATGGCTGACTACTATCGATGGTTGAAACGAACTATATGCTTAGTTGCGCTGTATTTTTGATTTTGCAATCTCTGCTGCGTTGGTTGATTACTACTCATTTTTAGACATTCTCTACTTTGAATAGAACAAAATCGAGCAAAAATAGCCGAAAATTCCTCGTATAATCTTTTCAACAGAAAAACGGACAACTTCGAAAATACTGATTATTTACCAAAAATGAAATGCATCAGATCTGTTCATTTCCAATCGCATAGTGGACGGATTTCGAATCCAGAAACGCAGCTATTTAGCCACAATAGAAACAGAAAACTTGATATGATCCGCTCTACTGGTCAGTTGAATAGATAAATAGTGATAGCTTGACGAAGACCGAGAGTCACTTCGACAGCAATAATGAGCTTAATTATGTGGTTGTGGACCGCTGTTCTAACGGTATCTGCTACTCTTGCCTGTATTCCAACGAGTCCTCCCGACGACGGCTTCGCAATTGCTACTAATGAAGGTACACTTTATTCATTCTGCACCCAACGTAGCTGCTTTTCATACAGTTAGAGAATGGTGGTAGTAAGAGAGTTGAAGAAAGGTGAAATATGAATGAGAGTAATTAACTATGTTTTGCGCTCATTATATGCAATTTCACGGCGTTGAGAATCTTTAAGCGATGATCGCATCCAAAAGTTGTAGAAATTGATATTCCTTTTCTCATTCTTGCTGAATCTTGCGAAAACCCGGAGAATAAACGGTATAATGCGTAATAATGACCACATTTTTTCCTCGCAGCTGTTCTCGATAAGGGCTGGGATCGAATAACGGATTAGGAAGTTTTTTTTTTCAAAATATACGTTATTGTTCACAATTTCGTCAACAGAGAACCTAGTGTTGGACGCCTAATAATACTGTCGCTAATTTTTCCTCAGATGATTTTAATTCAGGGTAATTTGCACCAAAAATTTCAACAAAAATCGTCAAGACCTAACACCTTACCTGCAAAAAGGAACTGAAGTAGACATTACATATCGAAATCCAGTAAACTTTCTTCAACATGAGTCATACAGAAACTGCACGCTTAAAAACCGTTATACTAAAGCTGAAAATCTGCCTGATTACGCAATAGATCACACTCAACTTTTTCAATTGCAGCCAACTAGCCGCTGAAAATCGGCGCATACCGTAACCCAAACACTTATTGAGCGTTTTCTGGCATTTGATGGATGGCATGTAGCTTAGAGCAGGACGATTTTGTGGACCAATCCCGTGTGTCCTTTAAACTACAATTGAAAAATGAACTGTAGTTCAAAGGACTGAACCGTTGCGATTTAGTCCACATAATCGTGCTCCCTTAAGAACATGCATTTCGGGTTCTAGCAGTTGGCGAAAAATTCAGAAAGTTGGCGAAAATCTAAAAAATTGCAATGACTGCTTCCAAAAGTGTTTTTGTGATTCGCACAAAAAACATCTTTCTTGCATCTCAAACCAACAATATAACATATTTCATTGTATAAGCAATATCAACCATTGAAAACGTGAATCTTCAATCAAAACGTTTCAATTGCGATTGTCACTTTGCAAATTCGCAGCCAAATCGGGCCAATGAGATTTTAGATTTTGGAACATGTATTCAGCGTTCTATTGGTTACCAATGACAGTTGGGAGTACAACAACGCCGAAAAAGCTTATTCTCTGCTACTAACCGTGTTCGCGACTTACAGAAAATACCTCTATTTTGCTTCTTCAAGCGAGCTGAGAGAAATGTTAGATGTTCAACTTGAATGTATATTATCGTAGGTGCGCCAGTGCGGTTGCTGATAACTATTAATTTTAGATAACAACGTCCAAATTTGATTTTTGGGATAACGGTGGTTTCTCGAACTAGCGGCCAACTCCGGCCAATTAGGGCCAGCCTTTCTGAGATGGAAATTACACCCAACCACCAACACGGCCATTCATGCTAACTTGGCGCCAAAATACTGCTCAATCTGAGAACAAAATTTATGTAGTAGACCCTTTTCTCCTCTATCTGTGTCAATTTGTATCTCAAGAATCGGTTGAAAAGTGCAAGAGAAAGATTCTAATAGACCCTTTTCTCAGTCCGCAAAACTAAACTGCGCAAAACTAAACTTGTTCAACCGGGAGCCACAACAACTACTCCTGATGCGGCCAGGTGTAAGCTCAGTATTGTATGTGCCGATTCCTACTGGGGTTTGCTGATTGCGCCCGCCGACCAAGAATGTTTGGCTACAGCGGAAAACACGGATCCGATAGAATGCATTGATGGCCGCTGGATGGCCGCTGGAGTAGTAGTGGAAGCGTATACCTGTGCCAGAGATACATAATATCTTTTTCGCACTGTTTCATAATCGATTGCCGGTCTCATTGTAATATCACTAGTTTTCTCTTCGTTTTTCAAACAGCAGTTGAAATTTCTTTTGTGTTTTGTTTTGATTGTGCACCGCTTTACTAAAATGTTGTCTGACGTTGAATCGTAGACAATTTGCAACCCATTTACAAAATTCTCTTGAAATGTTTGACTGTCTTTATTATATTGAACAAGACAGACCATTTTTATGAATTGATAGAAATAAGAGGGGACTGAGCGTAAACACTTCATGATGCAATTTCAAATTATTTTAGGTCTCAGTTAAGTGAGAAAACACTTCGTATTCGTCTTAGAACATTTATTTATTTATTTATTTATTTGATGCACTACGAGGTGCGCTAAACGAGAAAGAAAAAACTAAACACAGAATTACTTGGATACAATTGATCAAAGAAAAAGAACATAGTAAAATACAGAAGCAAAATCGAACATTAGTCAGGAAAGTACACGTGTAGAATTATGAAAAATACGTCTACAAAGTCCGCTAACTACACAGATTTGGTGTATGGAGTGATGAATTCAAAATTCAGTGTTTCGCCAATCGAAGCTACATGCTCTGATGTATATCTGAATAGGAATCGAATCGTGTTGTTATTTTTCTCTGCCACAGAAGGTAAAGTGAACAACTACAGTCAGTCCTGAACAAACCCGTACCCCTTCAGACACCGTATCTAGAGAAGGGAGGGGGCTACGTGTTAGACTAAGATTGCGTTATACCCATTAGATTTGTGTTTCCCAACCTACTCATAGTTTGATATTTGATACTGTTCCTAATTTCTGGTAAACCAGAAAATGTCAAGCGATTGTTTGGGGTATTGTACTAATATTGTTCGAGTTACCTAGTTTATTGAATACGACCTATGTGAGACAGAGGAAAGCTTAGGACAAAAAGTAGTTGAGCCATTTACTAACTGTGACAGAAAAAGATTAGTTACACAATTGTATGGAAGTGATATAATGGTAATTTAGTTCATTGATTCATCTGGGTATTTTCAAACGGACGATGAAGATAGTAAACTGTGCGGACAGTGCAGAGCTACAAATAAGAATTTGTACCTATGTACCAACTAAATCTACATCTACAGTAACACTTCTCTACAATTGAAAAAAATGCTAGTGGCGACGATGACTTGGAATGTAGTAGCCTCGTGATCAGCATGGTAACTGGAACTGGCTGGACTGCACGGGAATGGCACTTGAACCGTCAAACGACTAGGAAACCTCTGTAATCTTCAACAATTGCAGAACGTCTATAGCTCGTAATTTGCGTTGAAAAGAAGCAGAATTTTGACTTGTGATCAGTTCAACTGGTAACTTGTGCAACCAATCAGCCGTTCTAGTTAAAAATTCATTAGAAGTCAACCGAAAATGAGTTTTGTTCAATTTACGAGAAACTATTGCAAAACTACCCGTTCGCCCATTACTAGGTTTGAAACACCAGTATTTTGAACCCTGCAAACGAATTTCTTTCTTGAAACGCAAAAATCAAGTCCAAAACAACTCTTCTATAGGACAAACTTTTCAAACCTAACTTTTACAATCTTACTGATACGTTGGTAAACTTGCCGGATAACTATCACTAGGAAATACTCTATAGTAGAGCATCTTTGTGAAAACGGGCTGTACTTTTTCAATTTTCTCAATGTCCTTCTTCAAATACGGAGACCAGACTTGGCAAGCATATTCTAGATGTGGCAAAACATAGGTTTTGTACAGTTTCACTAGACTGGAAGGATCCGCTAAAGCAATATTTCTGAAAAGAGAATGTAAAACACCTAGAGCTTTACGAGACACCGTGCAAACGTGATGTGATACCTTCAGTGTTTTCTCAATAAAATACCCTAAGTCACGCATAGTATCTCTCGAACTCAACAAAATACCTTGATGAGAATACTCAGGTGCACCGTTTGAACCGATTCGCAGAACTGCACTTTTTGATATGTTAACATCAATACCCCAGTCGTGACCCCATTTAACAAAGTTTTCAATTGACTTTTGTTAAGCTCTGCGTACTTCACAACTGTTATTTCCATCAAACACGCCATAAACTTCGACATCATCAGCAAACATTACCACACTGATTGATGTGTGCGTTTTCAATAGTTGTGGTAGATCACAAGTATAAACCAGGAAGAGTAGAGGTGATAAAACACCCCCTTGAGGCAAACCACTAGTGCAATGATATAGTTCCGGTCATTCCCACTGAGAATTGGCAGCGTGCCAATGAATATTCCAGTCGATTTTTCACCCCTTTGTTGTTTCTCAAAAAACTGCAAATCTTTGTTAGAGGTTGTTGAGTTTCATGAAAACACGTGAACGAAAACATTTCTTCAGAATACTCATGTTTTCTCTAAGAAATAGGCATCCAAAACATTCGGCACGATGCCAATGGGTCTTATAGTCGTCGCCAACGGAAAGGCGGGAGGGTACTGTATATCTCACTTTTCGCTGTGTACGCACACATGTCTTCGATTCCTAAGCTTGCCGCTATGTGCTCTAATAGCGCAGTGGCTAGCGCCCTGCTACGAGTCTTTTGCTCGCAGGTTCGATTCCGGCGAGAGACAGAAATTTATAAATTTGGCACTCACTATAGTAGGAATGAACCGAACTATAACGATCAGAGTAACAGTTATTGATTTTGACTGTCATATAACGGTTATGGAGGTAAGATGCCAACCAAGCTAATAAACAACCACGAATCCCCAGCTTCTCCAACTTGAAAAGTAATTTCTGATGATCAACTCTATCAAATGCTTTTGAGAGGTCAAAATACAAAACAGCAACCTTTTTCTTTTCGTTTATAGAACAACATACGCAGCACTATATGAGATTCAATATAAACATCTGTAATACTCCAATGGTGCAATCAAATAGTAAAAGTCCAGATTGAGTTCACAATATGTATTCTGAGTTGCATGTGACAAATTTATTAAAACATGTCAGATGCTGTGTGAATTTGTACTGAAAAACTCAAAAGAATACACATATGTTTCCTGAAATCATATACGATCAGGAAACACACTTAATCAAGATGTGTTTACTACTCTTCCCCTTGAATATTTAGCCCTACGCACATACGAGTAGATACCCATGATTTATCAAATTATTTCAACCTGATCAAACTACGCTGGTGAGGACTTATAAGGTTTTAGGCTTGCCTCGCGCTTGGTTAGATTGGTAGAATGCCAACGAACTTTAAAAATGTTCACCAAGGTAAAGTTTTTCAAAGGATTGCATATTTCCATGGATGATTGCTCATCCTAGTAAACAGTGTGTGAAAGAAAATACAGAATTGCAGAATTTCTGTGGCCCATACCAACAACCTCGATTTACATAGGAAAGTTTGAAGCAAGAATGATTAAAAAAGTGGTTGATGAATTCAGTATTCACTGTGAAACTCCTACTTTCATCGCCCGATACCAATACTTTAACTAAGACGCCGAATAGAATCTAAAAAATAACATTAGAGGGGTCGAAATTTCGTATTCAAAAAACTACACAGCAGAAAGTGAGATACACAGTTGTTTCTTCACATTGGTTGGGCGACAACTATCGCGAGTGAAGGACACGCATACGACAGATTCAGTCTTTGTTGAATACGAAATGAGATGTCGTGACCGATTTGTATTTGTATCTGTCCATTTATAATGTATTCAGATGCCCCAGCTGGCAACAGCCGGTTGCCTATACTCTGCTAGGCACGTGAACACATGTGAATACCGGCACTGCTAGTCAGAAAGAGTGAAAAGCATCCTACATTCAAAATACTATACGTCACGGGAGAAAACACGTGTAATATTGCCCATACACGGGAAGTCACGTGAAACAAGCGAAGACCAACAACGCTAGCTATGCAAAGCATGTAAATACATGCACTGTTCATCACGTGTGAGTTAGGCATAATAAGGTGTGTGAAGCACGTGTAACGTGTAAGACTGCCTATATACTGTAAGGCACCTGTAAAACACGTCAATTGTTGCCAGTCATCAACCACTTTTCTAACCATTCTTGCTTCAAACCTTCAATGCTTCAAATGCTTCGATGCTTCAAATGAATTCAATGCTTCAAATGAATTCAATGCAAATGAATTCAATGCTTCAAATGCTTCAAACGAAATCAAACCCACTTGTCTTCCCTATGAACTTCTCGCCCTCGTTGAAGAATTATCGGGACACGTATTCGTCGGAGGTTTGTATGATCTCATTGTTACCTCTCTGATTTATACATGTGTTATACTTACCTCTGAAAGAATGATTATAATATTATTATTATCAAATATGGCAAATGAAATTACCATCATCGTTATTTAGAATAGACCAGCCGTAATCTATCAAGCAGTCAAGTATTTTTACATATTTCGTAATAGTATTTCAAGAGGCACTCTGTGAGTTGAGTTCAAAATATAGCTCGCACAATCTCAATTCGATGACATGAGTGCTTCGGTACGTGTGCATGCCGACACCTTCATCATTTAACCTAAGATTTGCGCACTGTTTTGTGCCACTTGTATCCCGGCGGTATGTAAGAGCACCGCAACAGCGTATGTTTGAGGAGACGTGGGTTACGATAGAAAGGCCGTGATTTTCATGATTACGACCTATTACTTCGAACGTAGAGAACGCGAGAGATCTCACCGGCTCATGTTAATTAGATAGTTTTGAAACTCGAATTTTTTTGATTTGATTGCTACGCCACCTGCTCTACCCAGAAGAAATGAGCGTTATTTTTTTATAACCGACCAACTTAAAATAACCATGAGCGTTTAACACCACCTAGATGAGCATTTAATCATGCCAAGAAGCAAATGACAGTACAACCGCCAAGTTTTATATATGATGTTAGCTAGCATTGGGCTGCAATTCGGGTTTCAAAACTATGACTTGTTTGACCTTAATTCATATTTCCTCAGTCCTTACTGCTATGAGAATCAACTCCAATACCACCTTCATGTGCCAGTGTGTATTTTTTTGCAGCTGCGATGTTTGGTCGCAGTTGACAATTTCGCTTATTATTGGCGGACTGCAGATGTTTAGCTACAGTAGGTCAGTAGGCGCCGTCCTTCTCAGAACGTTCAGCGCCAATTTTCGTCGATTGGCCAGCTACAAAAGCGAGAGAGCATGCAGGTCAATGAGGCCGCAGAAATCTGCGTCTCTGCACGCTTTCTCGCCGAGGCCACTACAAAAATGGCTGGCCAATTGGCAGGGAACTAGAGATGTTCATGGCATGATCAAGTGGTTCGATCTGCACACACGAAATTTTCGAAATACAAGTGAAACCAAGCGGGATCGAAATACTCGTAGAGAAGAAAAGAGAAAAAAACATACAACGTTTCAGCCTGTCTACGACTCGTATAGGGCCCACGCCATGGAAAATTGAATACATTGACAGCTTTGGAGAATGAAATGGTGCATTGATGAGCTTACGATTACGATTGTGCCAGGGCTGTGTTTGTGTACCTGTATCAAACAACGTATTACAAGACACGTTGTTACAAGAGTATGTAACGTATGCTAAAACATCCTGACACCTTGGTGTCAATAGGGTGGACTCGTGCGTCATTTGGGTGTGAACTATCCATACAGATACGTAAAAAGCAGTCCGTTTTGCGGCCCAAGTGCAACTCACCGTGCCCATATCGAGGGAGAAGTCCAACAAGGATACCCAAATATGATGTATCGGTAGATACCATTTATATGACCTCATTGGAGTGGGAGACTTGTACACGATCACATAGGATACAAACAAGTTGATAGGAGTCGAAATGCCCGATAAAAGGTGCATCGAATTCACATAAAACTTTGGATAGGGATCGAACGGAGGACAATAGGTAGTATTGAATTAAGCTTCGATCAACACAGACTCCATATGAATTTAGCTTCTGACTGTTGCTGTTCACGCTCTACAAACTGGCCAGGTGAACTTCAGTACTCAATTAACAAACTAATCACGATTCAGCAGCTCTGCCCACATGAAATGTATACTCGGAATAAACACCATCATTTACGTTCCTGATTGCTAATGTTTGCTCATGAGACTTTCATCTTGATTTCGTCGCGAAAAAACTATATCTGGTCGTTCGTGATTCGCGAGACAATCCGCTGATTGATGTTTCTTCTACAGTCAAAGAACTGTCATTGTCCCCTGCTCAAAATATTCGGTTCGAGATCGTATCCAAACTTTGGTATAACAAGAACAATTGCTGATGGGATGGTAAACATCTAGCAGAATTTTCAACAGCTTTCAGAGATACAATAGAAAAAACATTAATTTTTCCTACTTTGAGCGATATGAATGCCCTCGTTGTAAATGCAATCAAAAAATCGAAAAAAGAATTATCACAGTTTCACAGAAATACCACATAAAATCATCCTAATTCATTGCTCCTTCTGTTTCCTCAATAGCTTCGTGTCGAGGGGAAGGAGGGAGAGGGAGGCGTGCCCGAGCAGTGCCCCCACCGTGCCCAGCAGGGGGAATATGGAGAAACCGCGGCTGTCCAGCAGGCCGCCCGCCACCGCCGGAGCCACCGTGCGGACCAGCGAATTGATGGAGGTAGAAACACCCAGAACAAGACCCTGAAACAGAATTTGAATGGGAATACAGGAATACATGAGAATATAGTGATCAAATCCTGACTTGTCTATGTAACTAAGGTTTTTGATGAATCGATCGAGTGATCAACGTATCTAATTTTTCACTGATTTTCCTTCTCTCTTTGACCTTGACACTTCTCAGTAGCGCACCAAGAGCTGATTCTATTTTTCATTATACAAAGCACGGAAAACATCGAGGAGATGTACTTATCTGTGTCTCTCTCTTTCCATGCATTTCTGCTTCTCTTGTTCTGACTTCTCACCTGTTCTTTCTCGTCCACGAGAGCCGTGAGTAGACTGTCAGAGACGGTAGCCACTAGACTCATTCCCATTGAAACAAAGGGAAGGATGAAGAATATCAACCAAAGACGGTGAAAGAAGAAGAACAGAATGTACCCGATCGACTGAAAATAGTGTTTTAAGTTAATATTCTCCGTAATTCTCTATCTTTCTCTATCTGTCCTTCTCTCTTTCCCTCTTGTATTTTTCTTTCTAAACATCATAACTTACAAATGACAACATCCCCAGCCTCAAAAGAGTTTGCTCGTCGAATCGTTTCCGTAACCAGATAACTCCGAAACCGTTGCTGATCATTATATAGATTCCTAGAATAAAAATCACTCCTAGAATATAAATAATAAAATATGAATATACTACCGCCTCGAAACGACGCGAAGTGAAACAATAAATATGAAATATGAAATAAATATACTACGACATTCACTATGACTAATGTTATGGAAGTATCAATAAAAAAAGAACGTGAGAACCTTGTTTGACGGTAGAAACGGAACATACCACTTTCTGATACTCTCTCTCCTTCGCTCTCGCTCTCTCTCTCCCTCTCTCTCCCAACGAACCTGTGATCATTTGAATGAAGTGAGACGTCTCTGAGTGCATTGAAAACTCGTTCATCATGTATAGCTGAAAAGGGAAGGCTGAATCATTGTATGTTATAACCGTCTCTCTTTTGATCGTAACTTATGATTTATGCTATGATCCCGTACCAAACTACAAAACAGATATGGGCACTATATATTTCCTAAACTTATATTTTTCAGTAAGCATATTCTTGACGCCTCCACGAGAACAAACCTGCATGATTGCAAACAGTAGCAATACTGGTATGATTGGTGCGTTCTTCTTAAACAACACACTGACCACACCGGGTTTCTTGAGAATATTGACGGTGTTCGAAATGGTCATAACTGGTTTGGTTGAGCCGTCGGATGTTTGATGTTTTTCCTGAAAATACAAACACTTTTTCAAACGTTCTATAAAATACTTAATATCTGAATAGTCGTCTCCAATCCGACGTGGACGCCTACAGTCTGGAAGCAGTGCCGCCGTGCTCAATACGGTAGTATTCTCAAGGAACCGGCAGAGTTTTGAAAACTATGTTTTCATAAAGCTGTACATTGTGGGAACAATAAAGATTGTCTAGCAATGGGGGTGGCTAGAGGCTGACGATTTATGAGAGAAACGCGTACTTAAATTATACATTTTAGTTTGTAGTTTTACTTCACTTCCGTTATTTGCGGAATTGACCGAAGAAAAGCCCGCCACTACTTGGTACCTGGCTTACCTGATCTTGGCTTTCCTTCGAAATGAATCTCTCAAAGACGATGAACGGCAAGATACAGAGTACGGCAGAGCAGATTAGCGGAGCTCGCTCGGAGAAAAGTTTGGTGGCCACAATGGAGAAAATCGGGGTGAGAATGAAACCGATACCTGAAAACAAACGATTAAAATGTTTCACTGAAATTTATTATAGTTCGACCGTTATGACTTACGAATCTGGACCAAAAAGGGAATGGAAAGAGACCAAACGGGATAAAACTACAAACACGGCACTATAGAGCAACAAAGAGCGAGTCCGATATTTAGCGACACACCGAAAGCAGTTTCAAAACCTACCGAAGGTGAGTCCCATTCGGCCGAAGGCGTTTGTTCGTTCCTTTCCCGGCTGGGTGAAGAGGGAGAGAAGGGTCTGGTGGCCCTGTTGACCATGCATGAAGAGGGCGGGGAGACGACTTAGGAGAAGGGAAGAAAGGTCCTGGAGGAGAGGGATGTTGAGAGAGCGCGACAGAAAGAAAGAGTGAGAGAGATAAAGATGGAGAGAGAGAGAGTGGAGAGAGAGAGAGAGAAGAACAAAGAAAAGGATCACGCGGAGTAGAGAAAAGCAAGAAGAGGAAGAACAGAAATATAGACACTAGACAGCAACAAGAAGAAAGAGAAACACTCGTCACCTGTGCAAAGTACAGCAGTATTCCCGATACAAGAGTTGCGCTGTAGCACAGGAAGAGTGCTTTCCGTATGCCCATTTTTTGAATGATATATCCGAATATGGGGCCTCCAATCATTTGAAGAACACCGAAAGAAGTCTGGATCAAACCTGAACAATATGTTACTTTATTCTGTTTCTCATCATTTTAAAGGTAATTTTTGAAAGCTAGAAACTAGAAATTTTGGACGACGTCTTTGAACCTTTTCTGAATCTGAACAAATCAAAAGATGAGGTGTGGAGCAATTCCAAGCCTACATTTTTTCCATCGGAATTAACGCCTTCATAAAATGCCACGTTTTTGATGTTTATTCACGCTCTACGTATTTTTCTCATTTACTTCCGGTATATAATTTTCCTATTCTACGTGGACTACTACAGTACGACTTTAAAAAAATTCTCAATTGTTCAATCTGGTAACACTTTGGAGTAGTTTTCAGGAATTTTAGTGGTTATCACCTTTACTGAAAGTGTTGGGGAGAAACGAAAAAATATGTTTTTAATAGATAACAGTGATCAGAAATGATGAGGACTATAGCCCACATCATTCCTGCTAATACTCAAACAGGTATACATTAGAAGTGTTCAATAACTGTTTATAATACACATTTCAACTTTATCGCTAATTTTTTCAACTCCCTCTAATAGTAAAGTGGAATCGAAAGCGAATACTTTATCTTATCGAAAATATTCACGTAATTAAAACGGACGGAAAGGTTTGTAGTCATACTGTAAGAGTCCACGTAGAAATGTGAATGACTATATTCCACCCACCGTTGTCCGCATCCGATATTCCAATCGATTTGATGAGATAGGGTGTGGTGACAAACTGCATGAAGAAGGTGACATTGTATAGAATGGACAGGCAGTATGTGAAGGCGATTCGTCGCGGCAGAGACACAGACAAAATACGAACTTCCGCCGGTGACTCGCCACCCATGCTAGAAAGAAAAGTTGTAGTTTGGTCATGAAGCACATATAGTTCGTTTCATTCCCACTGAGACTTTGGCAGCGTGCCAATGAAACTTCGAATGAATATATTTCATAGAAATAACAGGTTTTATGAAATAAATTTTTACCTACGTACTGTAACGAAGGTTATTTGCCGCATAGAAAAAGTTTCACTGTTTTGGAAAACACTAACATGAGGAAAAGCCGCCTAGAAATTTAGTTGGCACGTTGCCGAGGTCTCAGTGGGAATGGCGAGGACTATAACAATTCTGTAAATCCGCTCAAAATGCACCGAGATCAAACTACAAACACAACTGGTTGGAACAACAAAACAAAAGGCTGCTCGCTTTTCCTAGAACGACTCCTATAGGTACAACAATTTATAGGTGATTATGGGACCGTTTACTGGCATATCTAAAGAGCAGCTCATGACCTTCTGGCCAGCGCGTCCCGCCCAGACATAATTGCTATGAAAGTGAAAGCGCCGGGATACTTCTGCTCACGGCCTCTGAATGTTTGAGGGAACGGTTATTTGTGTTTCATATTGACAAACAAATTACAGTAATTATATTTATTGGAGACATTGCAATATTTAGCACTGAATTTATGAAAACAGTCAGGTTGAAAAGAGTAATTTCAAACAGAAAGAGTTTTATATAACATTGCGACAATTATATAGCAACCAAACGCCAATCCAGTCGCTTATTCGTGAAATTCGTAGAAAATGTCCTTTCGAACCATTACAACCGAATGATAAACTGTTTTGGAACAACAAATTAAAGTGTAACGAGACATTATTTATTAATTTAAACAATTTGTGTTTTTGCGCAAAATCGTCTCGACCACACTGTAGTTCCGATAGGCTAGAAATGTTTAAGTGAAATATTTATTTCTGTTTCATCATAGATTCGCTGCAGATTTGTAAAGCAATGCCACCCGATATTGTGTTACATAATAGTACTTTTACATTGTTTAAATTACTGAGCATTTGATATAATGAATATCAGATACCGCCAAGGCCTCCTATGGGATAGAGGGTCACGAACAAATGCATGTGAAAAATAGGGGTCGCGAGTTGAAAACTGACGAATTTCATGCATAATTGGCAGTGAATAAGCAAAATACAGGCAAAAATCACACTTTTGGAGGGGTCGCGGCTCGAAAAAGACGGAGGGGTCGCGACATTTCGAGCCCAATATGAGACCTTTGGCGGTGTATGATGAATATAATAAAAAATTGGATGATTGATAGGGTTGTGCTATCGTTTTCCTGGCCATCTTTCCGATAAAACACCATGCCTTCCCCCTTTTGCTTACTCTTCTTTCTTCCCTATAGGTAATCGATTTTGGCATACACCAGAGTCGCGCCAACACCAGGTATACGCAAAGGTCATATAAGCTGCAAACTAGGATAGTACAACAATGTAAACAAATTTCAACCAATGCTTCATTGAGTATCAAAGTACAAATTCAAGAAATGTAGAACATTCCGTGAGAAAACAAAATCAAACAAAACCAGATAATATAGCAAATACATTGTATACACAGACTGTGCTACTATCATAGTAGTTGGCTTCCTTTCCTCGACCTTTGTGGTTCAATTATGGACGGAATACCAGGGAGTGTCGCTTTTCTTCTACGCACCTGCTGAAATGAACAACAATTGGAGAACGTAAAACTACGAATGACTGGGTAAATAAAACAGAAGTCTACCGCTCACAACTCAAAAATTTCTATTTCTCATTTAGAGTTTTTATAACGCGTTATTATATTCTACTTTTAAACCAACTGACTCAAAACGCACGATCAGAACCAAATTGGACCAACGAGATTCTCTCATTACATTTTGTGTGAAATAGTGAGATGTACGCTAATCATCGCGTCGACAACAAAAGAACAAGCATTTGAACATTATGTTAACTTCAATATGACATGAATATCTGCTTCCTTCTAAACAAAAAGTCTCTTTTCAGATATTGTAGAGAACGACACTGACCACAACAGGGTTGGTGGCGGTGCTGATGTCAATGCAGGATGCCAATACTCTCTTGGTCGAGGGATCCTGTTCCTGTCCGGTCACAGCTGATTCATCCAATCCACCTTCCGAAAGATTAGAAACACGCATTCGGGGCTCTATCGTGAAGTTCTGAAAGTTCATAGAGATACAAGCCATCCAAGATCCAAGTGAGAAAATGGTATCTTCAGTGCGTCATTGCAAATCAGAAAGTTGCACACAAATTGATCGGTAAGTTTGTTGAAATGAGCGAAAAGCAGTGGTTTTCACTCCGCTTCTTCGCTCAATTGTGCACCAAAAAAGTCAACTAACGTAAAACAGGGAAAAATAGGATCCTGATATTCTGGAGGGTTCACGACGTTTCAAGGAGACCTGGTATTGACTATGCACATACCTCCTGCGATTTCGTACGTAGAGTTTCCAGCTCGAATTCGGCTGTCTGGAGGGTGGATTTCAGTTCCTGTAGCAACATGACATGCGATCGGAAGTCGTTGTAGATGGAAACAATACCCTCTGCGCCCATAGGATTCAAATCTGAAACTATCCTATAACGGGTTCGCTCTTCCCAAAGCAGACATGTATGTTGTTTGTTGCCCTATCGCGCAGCGTTTGTAGTTTGATTCTACTGCCATAATGGTCACAATTTGTTAATTATGGCTAAAACCTGTAAATTTAATGAAATGAACAACTACTATTTCTAAACTCTGAAAAACTGATAGTTCATGCCATAGGTAAAATACCCCGTTAAAATGGCGCTGACCTATGCTCATTTTTGATCGGTTTCTGAAACTTACGCTCGTTTTTAAAAGCGAAAACTGTTTAAAATGCGCTTAACGGGAGAAATAGTCACTTTTTCAGTGGTATCTAGCCCGTTTTCGAGGTTCCGCACGTTCATTTTAGTTTCACTGGCATGCAACTATTTTACCTATGGTACATGCGCGAAGACAATAGATCTGAACGAACCAAGTCTGGAATTTCATCATGTTTATGTGCTATGAATGAGTTTGTAATTTGTAAATTGTAACCAATCTGGAACGGTTGATCCAAAAACAACAGGTTATAGAAGGGACTAACCCATTTTACACTGATCCAAGACAACCTCAATGTTTTTCAGTTTCTTCTGACCAACATTTGAAGGCAGCTTCATTTCGTGACTTCGCAAATGGGCGCCAGCTGATTTAAACTCTGGATATCGAATGGCGGCCACCGAAATATCCATCTAAATGATATACAATGTATGTATGTAACTGTAATGGACTAGTATGGATGGGAAAACTTGAACTTTCCCGTTCTTTTATTCCGATACGTGTCGGATACGTATTCGATGAGATTGTTTTTCGCAAAATGAATTTTCCCATGTAATTGTGCTGATAAACAAGGAACTAAACATGAAAATGTGAATAAAAGTGAAATGAGAACTGCCATACAGTTCCGGAGTTAAACTCCGCCACCTCATCCTAAGAACACCCTATTTCTAGACAGATTCGTAGCCGCGGATCGATAGTATGATGAAATGAGTGCTCACCGGGTTGAAGAAGACCGTTGGACTGGCCACACTGCCCCCTCCCGCCTTGTGTCTCAGGGCTTTCTTCTTTCCGAGGGGAGACATGGCTCCACTGTTGACAGCCGGCGAAAACCTGAATCTTCCCTAGTGTACATAAGTTAGCACTTCTATCACCCTGAGAAAAAAATACCCCAAAGCACAACGATGTAGTAACCGCAGGCTGACATACACATCAGAAAATGAGACTATTACATGGAAAAGACTCCTATGTTTCGATTACAACACGTAAAATGAGTATTTTGCCAAAAAGACAATGTTTTTCCAATCTTAGCTACAAAATAAAAAGCCAGTTCATTGGAACATTTCGGCTATTCGCACAACTTCACTAGAGTATGGCTGACCCGTCTGATTTCAGAAAATAGATATGAGAGAAACAAATCATCTACGCTTGTTCATCCGAACATTGTGTTGTATTCAGAGATAGCAACTCGAGCGTGAATACCCGAAGTAATCATTTATAGTAAAAGTAAAATAGTTTAAATGTTGTCAACTGACCTTGCCGCGGGACTGCTCGGGTCCTCGGTCATACTGATTAGCTTTTGGAGATCCTGCGCCTTCCTTTCTCGCTCCTTCTTGCGGGCCTCGATTATCTTCAGCTGCTTTCTCAACTCTTCTTCTTCTTCCAGCTGAAATAAATAGCTAAAGTATATTGTGACCATCACTTTCTGATCTTATTCAATTCGAACTAGTTATGTTTTCTTCTCCATCGTGAACACACCTTATGTTGAATTAAGATTTCACACAAAATGAATTTATAATGTGAAAATTAATGTCAAATTCAAATCCCAATCAGAAAAAAATACGTAGTCATTCATTCTCCAATTATAAACTTTCAACTTCCAAATACGCAAACGCAGGTTGTTGGAAATGAGTCGATAGTGAATGAAGTGAATTAAATAACATACATCTTCTTTCGATCTATTCCACTGTTTGGTCAACTGTTCCTTTCTCCTTCTTTCGTGTTCAGCATCAAAACAGATAGGCTCCGCAGTAGGGTCCTGAAAGCAACTTCAACTTCGAAAAAGTTGTTTTCGCATGAGAGAGAACGAGTTAAGACACAAATTTTGATTATGAAACTTGAGGATTTTCAAACTTTGATTGTCAGATACACTGACAGGCCAAAATAACCCAAACAAATTTAAATCACAGTGAGCACAAAGTAGAAAAAACTGTTATTATAGAGTAGAGATACTTCCAAATTATCATATTACATGCAAGATTCGTTGACAAAAAACTTCAAAACTCAATAATCATGTATCCAGATTGGAACAATTGAAATGAGAAAAGCTGAGCAACTGACCCGCGATTGAGCCAACTCGTGAGCGATGGCATAGAAACGTTCTTTGATATCTTCGATTGACCGTGTATTTCCGAACTTTATTTTATCATACCTGTCATGAATGATGACCCACCTGGAATAAAATACACTTGTCTGAAAATGCCATAGAAAACATGTTACACTTAGTGACTTAGTCACAAGTGCGAGAAAAAATATAACAACAGCTACTCCTACTACTAAAGACGGAGACTTCGTGTTTTAGCTGCATCCTGCATGTGAACTGACCACATATCAATAGTCCTCTGCCCTTCAATCTTGAAATCGAAAGTGAACAGCTGACAGAGGAAAAACTATCTCATACAATTCCTAATTACTCACTACAAGCTACAGATTGATTTGGTTCACGGCTCACTGTCCCTGGTTCCCAACATTCAGTGAATAAGGCAATTCAGTTCAGTTTCACTAGAGTGACTTCCTACCTCAGGTCATATTGTCTACAAAGATCGAACAGATAATCGGTTTCCTCCTTTGTCCAATGTGGCGATCGCAATCGTTTTTCGTACTCATCCGAGGAATACTCGGGCACATTGACCACCTAAGAATGTTAAATCGTGACATCAACAGTTGATTGGTATTGGTATTGGTGCGATATCCCGGTACCCCGGTTTCCTTTACCCTGGGAATCTTCAACTTTTCTTTTTAACTTTAACTAATTCAATTTTTTTGCTTTTACCACATATCATACCCTAAATGCCTCAGAGTTGTGACAAACAGGGGGGTTTTGCCCTCCCCCTCAGCCATTATAAGGGGGTTTTGCCCTTAATTTAGAAAATCGCTAAATCAGACAATTTTTGAGGGGGGGGGGGTTTGCCCAAATCGTCGGACCAAAAACAGGAGGGTTTTTTCAGAAAACGCTGAGCATTTAGGGTATGCCACATATAGGGTTAGGAACATTATAACGTTTCGGTTATTTTGTGAGAACTGTGGAGTGTGACCATTCTAAAGTATCCAGTTTTCTACTTCTATTTGAATATAACACGTCATGAATTTCCATGAAAAAAAAGCTAATTGCTCCGATACTGACGAAAAAGCCAGAGTATTTTATTAAGGGTGGTGATTTGGTGAACTCGTCAAACCGATACTAATTGTACTGGAGAAAAACTGAAAGCTCTAACGTCCACGTGAATAACAGTGGTGGAAAATGGAAAAGGGAAACCTTACTATGACCAAGATAGCTTTACGATAGTTTCACAACTTAACCAAACTAACCTTATTGAATCTAGCAAACTGGTATGGTTGAGGATTTTCTAAGCGATCCACTCGTTGCCAATGGTAGAGCTTCAAACCATCCCTCCTAGCTTCGTTTTCAAACGGAGACCACACATACTTGCGAACCGCTCTGAGGCCAATCTTAACACAGTCGAGATATTTCAGTTATTTGAAAAGCTCACCACTGTCTATGAATCTATTAATTTCAAAGCAAACCTTGAACAATCGTAATTCCTGCAAGTTTGCTGGTTTAATTATGAATTCTACTTTTTCCGCCTTTCCCGGTGCAGACTTTTGAAATAAAACATAGTGGGTCTGGGTGAAAAGTACGTTCTCGGCGGTGGAGACTGGGGACTATTTCATTCTCAAAACCTTGGCTTCGTACCTGAGCTTTTGGATTTCGGTATCCTTTCTTGACTTCCGTGGGCATCACCGACATCATTTGTTGGTTGTCAGTCATCAGATTGTACAGTTCGCGATGCATTCCTTCGGGACGTTTGAAACCCGGTTCTGACTTACGCGCAGTCGCCTGGAATATTACAAAAACTTCCAACAAGAAAAGCTTCAATTTTCTAGTTAGTGGTTATATTCTCTATGCATACCATGTGTATCACATTAACAAAAATAACTCAATGCCACACGCTTACCGTAAAGTTAGCTTTTTCCACAGCAGCAATACGGTATATGTTGCCCTCTCCCGCTGTGTTGGTAGTTTGATCCCGTTGCTTTTCCGTAAAAAGTCAGCAATGGTGTATGTCGAACTTAAACTACAACAATGATTTGATGACTGCTTATATTAAAGAAAGCCTTCCACTAACCTTCTTTCCAACCGAAACGATGGGCCCAGCTCCACCGGATTCATCACAATCACGTCCCGCCGACGAGCGGGGAAAGTTTTCGGAGAGAAGGGAACTCACGTCGCCAATCATTCCTTAAAAAATTGGAATACATTCAAGGAGAACTAATTTCATGAGAAAATCATAAATATTTCCTAGGATCCTAGCTCCACTAGTTCAGTCTAACCAGAAAAAAATCTTATTCTGTGGAAAGAGGTAACGATAACTGAAATACAACAAAAACTAAATGTGATCGATCAATATCAATAGGGGTGAATTCTATATCTAACCGGGTTTTTAGGTAACCTAACCCATTTTTGGTAACCTATTTTTCAGGTTACCTCAGTAGGTAACCGGATGGTAACCTAAAATGAAAAACCGGTTACCTGTTTTTCTAACGCAAAACTTGGTTTTTCCCGTTAGTTTGAACGGTAACCGGATTTTAGTTTCAGGTTACTTTCAGGTTACCTACAAGGTAACCTGAAAAAGAGGTTACCAAAAAAGGGTTAGGTTACCTGAAAACCCGGTTAGTTGTAGAATTGGCCATCAATAGGTGAGACCTATAATGCATAACAACGCAACTAACAGAAAAAATGAGCTAGAATTGCTTAATATACTTAATGAATTGCTGTAAACTAAATGGTTACGAATGGGGGAACAGAACAGAATAAAAAATTGCAATAAGTAAAATAACTTGCTCAGTCAATTTTTTGAATAATGCAAAGGTACCTTTTGAATAATGCAAAGGTAATAATGCAAAGGTTAATATATTAGTCCCAGATGGATAACTCCGGCGGGAAACGAAAATTTTTTGAAAAACACGCATTTTACGTCAGCACCAACTTTGCGCTAGAAGAAGTGTATGACAAGAAAATGGTCTCTGCCAAATTAAATTCGAACCCGTTTCTACTACTTTGTTTTTTATTTACCACCGGCTTCTTTCTATTTTTTAAATGTTAAAGTTACGGTTACATTGTTAAAGTGTAATTCACGGCTGCCATAGTACCATGTCATCCATCTACGCTGCATGTTGGTGTAATTATTCAAATTGCAGTTCACGCGTCACCAGCAATCGTTTTGAACACAACTATATCCTGCAATGAGTGGAGGAATATATGGAGGAGGTTAGCTTTTGTTCCCATCAACTCTGCGTGCTAGTTATTCAATAGAACCGATTTCGGTTTGTCAATTTTTTCACTCCCAACATAGTGTTTGAACGGCCGCGTTTCAATTGGGCTAGAATCTTCAAACTGTCGCTGTTAAAATGGAAATCAGGAATTGTATAGGCCCTAAGCCTGTTGTTCTCCTCTCTACATGCAACTAAAAACTATTGATTGTACTTTTGTACTTGGATATTGTGAAACAGCGGTTGGAGATGGAGAGAATGCGTTCATTTAAATCACAATTTGTAGATGAGGTAGGAGGAATCGTTTTTGATGCGGGATCTCATTCTTTCCGTGTCGGATTTGCCGGAGAAGAATATCCGAAGGTAAGCATTTTTTTCCTGCCAACTTCCTAAATGGCACTCCCGTTTCTGGGTTGTTAAATTGTCGCCTGAATAAAAAGTCCGGGTGATCTGATTTTTTTATCTCATCTTTACCACTCGAAGATTTCACGAATAATGACGAGAAAAACAATAAAACCAAAGAGAAAAGTTGATCGTTCATGTTTTTCATTGAAGTTTCTCCAAAGTTTTTGTGTTTATTTGAATTGAAACTTACCTAGAAGGGATCTTTGGCTTTTACCATGAAGAATGTCTAACTCTTTCGAACTCTCGAACTCAGGCTAGGCCACCTCCGAATAGTTACTAGTCGTAGACAATTTTTTTATTTTAAAAGTTGATCGTTCATGTTTTTCATTGAAGTTTCTCCAAAGTTTTTGTGTTTATTTGAATTGAAACTTACCTAGAAGGGATCTTTGGCTTTTACCATGAAGAATGTCTAACTCTTTCGAACTCTCGAACTCAGGCTAGGCCACCTCCGAATAGTTACTAGTCGTAGACAATTTTTTTATTTTTCAATATCTCATTCAGAAATAACTATTCACCATTCTTGAAGTATTGGAATGTGAAATTATATGTTTCAGGGCGATATTCCATCGTACGTTGCTGTACAAGAAGTGCAGGCAGATGGAGATGTTGAAATGAAGGAAAACTCCGAAGCTGATAATAATGTGAAAAACAAGAAAAATTACTTCATTGGTTAGATTTCAAATCAGTCATGTTTATCAGTTTCCAGTTACAGTAGTTTTTGAGTTTTTGCACATTAGTTTAGTTTAAAAGCTTCAATTGAAGAGCTTCAGCACAGAGTAAGATAGTTTGGTTCTTAGGAGCATTTTTCTTTACGGTAGTTATTGTTTGAACACAGAAACAACTATCTCTTTGCAGGTACAACCAAAATAACAGTTCCTCGAGCAAACACAACTGTTGAAAGCTTCATGAAGGACGGGATGAGTACGTTTTTGAGTTTTTTTTACAATAGTTATTTATATTTCTCGAGTAAAGTTGTCCGAATATCCAATAATATCGTAAAACCGAAAACGAAAGGATTTGTCTATTTTTGACGCAAAAGCATTAATTTTTCGTGTTTCAAAGTTTCAATCTAAAAACGGACTACTTTTTGCCGAGTAGTCGAACCTTTTGAATGGAACTATGTGTATTCGAATTCAATTTTATCTTGGTTTTCAGTCGAGGACTGGGACACGTTCGAAAATATACTGGACTATTCCTACGCCAATATTCTACACAGTGAAGCACAATATCATCCAGCTCTGTTCACGGAGAGCGCAGTGAGTTGATATTTCTCTAGTTAGACCTCTTGAAACGGTTTGAGAGTTTTGACATTTTGATGGGTTTTCAAGGCACATTTCAACGTTGGGGTCACTTTGGTTTTTTGCCTTTCCAGTCTTCTATGACTTAGTATTTTATGTTATAATTTATAATCCGAATTTGGAATAGAATGTTTGTATCAACGGGTTTTCTTAATGTGTGTAAAGTCATTGAACTACTCCTTCCTCTTGGGAGAAGGAGGGGGTGTTCATTATTTCCTCATTTCCTGAGTTATCCCTTTATTTCCAGTGGAATGAGAAAGCGAAACGAGAACAACTGACCGAGCTGATGTTCGAAAAATACAATGTTCCTGCATTTTTCCTGGCCAAGAATGCTGTCCTCACAGTGTACGTTCATTAGTTCTTTTCCTTCTTGAATACCTTTTCCAGTACATTTCAACATTTCAACGAACTGTTGCAAGAATTAAATTAGTTATTAGTTAACGAAGTTAAATTTATTTTAAACTTGATAGCTTGATTTGATAGCGAAGCGGAAATATTGAACGCCGATTGAGAGGTCCCCGTCACGATTTAACAAACTTTATTGCATGATTGCAGCAATTTTTATTATACATACACGATACACGGGGCATCAAATATGAACCGAGCTCACGTCTATGCATACTTTTTACCGTTGTGATAAATTGTTTCATGACGATATAATTTTCGTTCAGTTTTGCGAATGGTCGCACTGGGGGTCTGGTAGTTGATAGTGGAGCAACACAAACATCGGCCGTACCCGTTTTCGATGGATATGCAGTAACTCATGGTATGTTATCATTTCCATTCATCAACTATACGTTGCTATTTCTCCGCTTCAAATTACTATTCAGCATAAGAATTTTATGAAAAACTTGGCTTGTTGGCTATGGTTTTCGTATCGTCGTATCAATTGAGAAAACTACACATGTCTGCTTTGTTTACGTTTAACCGTTTTGGAATGCATTGTTCAATTAAAACGTGGCTTTAATTCTGTAGTTTTTTTTTTCGGATTCGGAAATTTTTTTTATCTATCCATTACATTATTACATAAATTCTGTGCATACGTAAAAAAGGTTCACATCAGGTCCAAAAAAGTGAGCATGAGCATCCCCAAAAAGTAAGTGTATGTTATTGAAACACACGATTTTTTTTTCAATTTTACCAAGAATCTGTGACATTCCCCCAAAAAGTGAGCATGCCCCGGTCAAAATCGGGCAAAAGTGAACATCAGTCAACATCGAAATGAGGGGGGTATTTTACGTATGATTCTGTGACCGTATTCTCCAATATCTCGGGAAGGTAAAAAGGCTTCCCGCGCCTCTGAACCCTCCTCACCATCACACTATTTTCGTGCTCTACCTTCCCGCGGGAAGGTATTTTAGCTTCCCGAGGATTGGTGAATACGGCCACTGTGGTGTTACCTATTTTCATTGTATATAGTTCAGCTGTGGTCCGTTCTTCGATTGGTGGTGATTTGGTCTGCAGTCAATTGGAACAAGTGTTGACCGAGCAGAAGATAGATCTCGTACCCACCTACAAAATTGGAAGCAAGGTGAGTTATGCAATATTCAGTCGACAGTCCAAAGTATTGTTCACATTCATACCTGATGTCAGAGTGTGGGATAGGAATTTTGGAGACGAAAGGTCGAACGTATGGATCGAGCTTCTGCACCATTTTGTTGTTCGGTAGCCGAGATAAAACATCTTTTCATTCGATTTCTGGCCCGCCAGTGTTATGAAATGTGTATTACTTAATGAGTCGAAAGATCCAATCAATCAATGTGTAACCTGTTTTCAGGAGGAAGTGAACGAGAATGAGCCTCCTCGTTGGAAACTGAAGAAAAATCTTCCTGAAGTCACCGAAAGTTATGATAATTTTATGAAGAAACAGGTGAGATATTACTTATTCTGCTTACTTGGCTTACACCGCCAAGGGTCTCTCATTTTTCCTAAAATCTCGCGGTACCCCCTTCATGTTTGAGTCGCGACCCATCCTAAATGTTCCAAAACTGCGATTTTCATTTATTTTCAGTACTTTTGTATGAGTTTCGCTGTTTTTCAAATGGCGACTCCTACTTTTCATAAAAATTAGTTCGCAACACTCCATCTTATGAGAGACCTTGGCGGTGTATGTTACCTGGCTCGCACTTCATGAGCAAAAAGGCGAAGTCATTATTGATCCAAGATCTGATCGAAGATTAGTAATTTGTTTTCTTCGTCGGATTGGTTTGGATCAGGTTTTTTCAGACAATGCTCATCCGTAAAGTGTTTAATAACTTTCTGTGTTTTTATTTGCCATGGAAAGGACACTTGGAAAAAATCAGGGTCCGTCTTACTTGTTTGGTGTAAGCTGGAGTATCATTGCAGATTCTCGAAGATATCGCCGCCTCCACCCTTCAGTTGTGCGATACCCCGATGGACCTGGAACATGCCGATAAACTACCCTCAGCCCCCTACTCATTCCCCAATGGCTATAGTAAAGTTAGTGTTCGAAAAATTAGTTTTAGTTCAGTTTGGGACATGACTTGAATGATTCATCTCAAAATTTCAAAAAAAAAAAACTTTCCTTTTACCGCGCACACCAAACCCACGTAAAAATGAAAAAATACAAGAGGTATATTATTTTGTTCATGAAAAGTTCTCATCTGTTCTCTTTGACAGGAGTTCATGGCGGAGCGAATCAAGGTGCCTGAGGGTCTTTTTGATCTCTCTTATCTTCGAAATGTAGAAAAACAATCACTGATGAATGCAACGCAAATCGCCACCACAGCAGCTGGAATGTGCGACATTGATATTCGACCGGTATGTTATCATTTATGTAATTTTATTTACAATTATCATAGGTCAGCAAACTGTTCTTTTTGACAGGAGTTCATGTCTTTTTCTCACACTCTGCTGAATTTTCGATTTTGATCATTATGCATCTTCGTTGGTGAAAGGCGTTTAAAAAGGCGAAAGGTGATTTAACCTCATTCTCAACACGCGTATGTTTCGATGTTTTTTTTCTTTTTGGAAAGTTTCGGATAGTCAGTTCTAGCTGGTATATCTAATAGTTTCATTTCATTATTACTTATTTTGATTACTTCAGACACTGTACAGTAATCTGATGGTGACTGGAGGCAACTCGTTGATCCTTGGTTTCACAGAGAGACTGAACCATGATTTGGCTCACAAGTGTCCGCCGGTAAGTTTGGTAGCAATCCAGCAAACACACACATTATGTACCATTTATGCGTTTCGATCTGTTCGAAAAAGAATCTATTTACAATCACAAAACGGGCGGGGGGGGGGGATGTTAATCAATTTTCAGCCAATGTTTTTACTCCACATGCTACTTTCTACAATACGTTTGCCAAAATTTCCTATTTTGGGTTGTCATGATTCAGTAGTAAATAGTACACATAGTAATAGTTAGTAGACTAATAAAAAATATCTTTTAGACAATTAAGCTACGTGTCTCTGCGGCCCCAACTCCAATGGAGCGGAAGTTTGGAGCCTGGATCGGAGGCTCAATTCTGGGATCTCTGGTCAGTTGATACTTTGTTTCTTTGTTACAACGGAGGAATCGTAGGGCGGCGGCGGAGTAATTGAAATCATATTCTGGGATGTGTTTAATCTGTTTCGACTTCGCTAGTTTGTGTGTGCGGTTCGCACCGTCAAAACCTCTCATATGAAATGAAACACACTTCAAACAATTGTTGTGAAAGAATAGGGAACGGGAGTCGAAAGCCATCTTTTTACTTTCTAACAAAATCATCGGTAAATTGCCAGAAGCAGCGGACACATCGCAGATTGGGAGAGGTCGCGATTATGGGAATGTATGATATCACAAGAATCGTTTCCAGGGTTCTTTCCAACAAATGTGGGTGGGAAAAGGCGAATACGAAGAGGGAGGTCGATCGATTGTGGAAAAGAAGTGTCCTTAATTATGTCACTTTCATAATCTCTGTTAATGTGCTTTTTTGGTTATTTATTATTATCTATCTGTTTTTCTGTTGTTCACCGTTCGTTTGAAATATGTTGTCCATATTCTCGCCATCGTTGGCAAAATCCGTGGATGTTGTACATTCTGATCTCCCCTTCTTCCCGTATCGTTGTTTTTTATCATGTTTTTACCAATTAAACGTTTCTGATGGAAAGTTGAAGTCGATGAGTAGAGGGCAGTATTGTGGCTGGTATAGTACCTGTTTAATTTTAATTGGAGACCCTAAACTGATGTTTGGTTAAATATGATAAACTAGTTTCTCGATAAACGAAGTTTTGCAACGTTCGAACTTGAATCAGAGATTGATGCATAGATGAGCCGGATTTCCCGATGTCATAACACTCGAAAATAGTTTTGCTTCAGTCATAACTAATCATCACAAAATGAACAAACTAGATTGAAATTGTAACTCGAGCGTGATGGTTAGCCTATAATGGTGGCTTCTAGATGGGAAAGACTATACGGTACATGTGGTCCTGTCCGCTGTGTTTGTAGTTTGATCCCACTATTCCAGCTGCGAACCATTCCCTATAATATTTTACTTCCCTATAAGTTCATTCCTTATAAGTATTTCAGTCAAAAACTCTAACATAACTGATTTGTATGCAGATCAAACTACAACTCACTCAGATATTGTTACTTCGCATATATACATTTTGTAGTTTGTAGGATGACATCATTGTTGACGCGAGTCGGCCCCCAATCAGAACATTTGGTCGTTTCGAAGGAGGAACACGCACAACCGCTGCGACCAGAATCGGAATGGATGAAGAGACTGCGAATATTCAAGAAGCCGACTGGTCAGTCGTTCTCCACTTCTCATTCTAGTCACCTTATTTGCGTCACACGTGTTACAGTTAGAATTGTATGCGAAAAGTATTAGATTAACGTGATTACGCATAACTGATCACGTATTTCCTTTCAATCGGTCTTTTTCGGTAGAGTGATTTCCAAACGGATGGGCTGTTCAACTCAGCAGTCGCTTGTCCCAGGTACATGAACGGGCATACCCCAGTAAGGTCTGACTAAGCGACTAAAAGTAAGCCGTTTTCAGATTTGAACACGTGGAAATTTAGAATTTTTTAATCAAAAGTAGACCAATTCTCATGTTTTCGACTGAAAAGTAGTCCGTTTTTCGAAATTTTCTGACTATTCGGACAACCTTGCTGGTGTATGTGAACGGGACGTCCCGTGTCCTGGGACGGTACCGGGACGTACTGCTCCAATGATACGTATTGATTTTGACAGACAGCCTCGCGACGCGTCATGCGTTGCGGTCCGTCCGGATCAATGAGTATCATTAGAGCAGTACAGTCCCAGGACATGGGACGTCCCGTTAATGTACCTGGTACAAGCAGTCGCCTGAGAACAGTAGGCTGCTCATAGAAACTATGGGTGTCACATGTCACTATCACTTAATGAGATATTTATGGGCTTTATCGTAGGGGTAATACAAATAGGTATAAAGAGTGAGCAAATCATTATTGTAGTCTGAACTCTATGTCGTGTTATTAAAAATACAAAGCCGGATAGGACAAAATATACCGTATTAACTTGCTGTGGAAAGAGCGAAACCTGTAGGTGTCCGAAAGTTGTCAATAAAACCTTGATGACAGGTCCCCGGTTCCCCGATGGCAGCATCAACTGGCAGTGTCCCTGTATGGCGGGAGGGTCTCTAGTAGCTCACAGGTACTTTTTGGTGTTTGACCTCTTTTGTGTATTTGTTGTTTTCCGGGGTTCCGATAATGTGATTGTTCTCATAGCAGAGATCGGATTTGCTGAATCGGTACTCACAAGTTCTTTGATCTTCAGCTCTCAGCTCAGTTACTTTTATTCTGGGTTAGTTACTTTTATTCTGGGTTAGATTGGAAAATCTGAAAAAGGCTACTAAAGAACGTTTTACCGAGAAACTAGATCACTTGTAGAATCGGCCGTGCTGCAACCATACAGTTGTAACGGTAAAGTTTAGTTAACTTAATAATAATATATTCAGATGTGGTCATTTTTTCCGCCAATTGTATGTGTGTATGTCAGACAACGACCATGATGACGTCACAGCCAAATGTCCGGAACAGTTTGTGAACTGGTCGGCCTGCATGCAAAATATGACAGGTATACACACTTTTCAAAGATTGGTTCCATGAGTAGAACTTACTTCATATCTTTTATTGATTACACCGGTTTCAGATTGGAAGTATAACAAAATAAGTTCATTTTTAGCTTTTTTCGCTGAAAAAAGCTCATTTGTGAGTTTTGCCAATTCAGCTCATTGGGTTCAATGAAACGTTTGATTCTTAGGACGTTTCATATCAATTACTCACCGTTTTCTCTGTAGTCAAGCTGGAGAAATTGAGCTGACCGTTTTCGAACCAAATATTTACTGTGAAGCAGATGACAGTTTCGATGTTTATTCGAGAAATTATGAACTTTTCCAGACGAGAAGCGGAATCAGATGAGAAGAGCGTTGGTTGATTATGAAGAGAAGTTGGCTATCAAGCCATGAAATATTAGTGTTTTTATAGATAATAAATATTTGATTGTTTTCTCTATCATTATTCACCAGTTTGGTTGTAAAGCGCCTCAGTTCATATTATCTACCTTTGTTGTTTTGTTATTATTTGTTTGCGCTCCAATCCAGCTAACTTGGTAGTGGCAGTTGCAAAGCTGTGAAAAGGGAAGTATTGGATGTTTTAACGTACATAAAAATGTTTTTGAATGTTTGGCTACGCTGGAATTAGTTAAGTGTACCTTTTCAAGCTCTTGTATGTTTTTGACACCCGAGGCTGGCAATAGTACTTTACACCAGCTATAACGGCGTCTCTCTCTTTCTCTCTTCCCCTCTCTATCTCTCTCTCTCTCTCTCTCTCATTCACTCTTAAGTCTGAACGATTCAAGATGTCTTCTTCTAAAGATGAAGTGTACTACGTGGATAGAAAAACAGCAAGTGGCCCGCCTTCAGAACAGTTCTCTTCTATATTGGCTACACTAGACGGTCCAAGTTAGTATTCACTTTTTACTAATTGGTTTGTAGTACCTGCCTCCCTGATCATTTAAAACGAACTATACTCTATACCGTGCCTTAGATTTCGTTGTGTAGGAAGATTTTCAGAGTGTTTGAGTTAACAGGAGGGGATGGTCAACGTTTAACGAACACTGTTTATACTATTATTTTCAGCTTCCTTCCACGAAGATGGTCGAATCAATATAGAATGTCCGTGTCTGCATTCCACCCTGGCTCATCAATGTGGCTATCTAATGAGGGATGCTATTAGGTAAGAAATATAGAGAATGACAAAATTTTCCCTTTAGTTTGATCTCGATGCATGCCAAAGTTCACGAGTTCCGGCCAAAAAGCAACGGGGTCAAACTACAAACACCGCGGAATAGTAAATATACACCGGATAGGCTACCTTTGGAAAGTGCGATTTTTTTATTAAATTCTTCTGCACAAACTTATTGTTACCACATAAGAGCTAAATATGAGTCATCATCGATATGTTGCATGTAGCTGAAAGTGGTTTTTCTGCAGGCAACAATACAAAGTGCAATAATAATGACAATTATAACAAGGAAAGTGCAATAATACAACACACGACTTTTGTGTCCTGTATCCCTGTTCTGACAGCCGTTTTCACTGATAAACCTTCTACTAGACATGTAACACATGTTACACTAGGTCCAGTACCTACCGTAGAGTATACAAGGTTATGCGAAACATAAGCGCCTGTATTCTGAATTGGTAAGCCTGTAAAATTTATGGATTTGACACTTAGAACACTTTCCACAAGGTGATCGAAGAACAATAAATTACACCATAAAGCAATGTACATCTCACATTTTTCGTCCAACTGATAGTTTTCGCCATCTCATATCAATCATCTTTACTCCATTCGTAATGATAATAATAATAATAATAATAATAATAATAATAATAATAATAATAATAATAATGCAATAATAATAATAATAATAATGATGATGATGATGCGGTGAATTCTATATCTAACCGGGTTTTTAGGTAACCTAACCCTTTTTTGGTAACCTATTTTTGAGGTTACCTCAGTAGGTAACCGGTTGGTAACCTAAAATGAAAAACCGGTTACCTGTTTTTCTAAGGCAAAGTGTGGTTTTTACCGTTAGTTTGAACGGTAATCGGATTTTAGTTTCAGGTTACTTCCAGGTTACCTACCAAGGTAACCTGAAAAAGAGGTTACCAAAAAAGGGTTACGTTACCTAAAAACCCGGTTAGTTGTAGAATTGGCCTGATGATGCATATTTTTACTTCATTCAGATGTTTCAACAACTCGTCTGCCTCACCGCGGGGCGACGACTGCTATCAAAATTTCATGGAACACGCCATGTGTGTCGATGAGAAGGAGCACTGATACATAATCTATGAATCGATCAGATCAAAATGCATCTTTTTTATTTTGTTGGTTGTCTTTTACTACATTTCATTAATTTTTTGTGCCACGATGAGATGAAACATCCGAAACTTGTAGTTTAATGATCAGGCAAAATATTGATGTTCAAATGAACTTTCTCTGTTTTCCAGCGCATATCAGCTCCGTATTGCAGTTTCAAAAACTTTATCTTCTGTCAAAATCTGTTGTCGAGATTTGTGGCGTTCAACATTTACCGAATGATACTTCACTCTGGTGCAAAATAGTTCAATATGTCGACACTTTATTAAACAAGACATTTACTCCATTGGAGCCACAGCTTTTATGCACTGACAACGGAAGTTGTAGCACTCGGCTCGCACTTTCCGATTCTGAAACGTTTTGGTCTCATTTTCAACGTCATGTCAAAATAAGATGGCTTTACAACGCGGTATTCAAAATATGACTCAGTTTTGTTTTGCAGGTTTACCCCGCCTGAAGACTGGTGGTACCACCAGTCTTCAGGCGGGGTAAACCGGCAAAACGTAGTAAAGTGCTTGTCTTTGAACGTTTGGAACGTGATAGTTATTAATTGACAGCTAGTGTATATGTCCCGTAATATCTATATTATGCAGGTACCATAAACGGGTATGATCGGTCATGGATTTTCAATGACGTGTCTTAAGTACTAACCGGGTTCTCAACGACGCACTTCTCCAGACATAGCTGGTCCCTTTTCTCCTTCTCTACCCGATTGGTTACTCCATTCTGACATGGATCTGCTACGGCCATTGTCAATCCATAACATGCGAGTAGAAAGGCGAAAAGAAGGAAGAATTTCATGTTCTGAAAACACATTTCATTGTACGATATAACTATCAAGAAAAGAGTTGATTTTAGTGAACATGAGCACCTCATCAGGTGAGGAGTATTTTGAAATGTATTTTATTTGACTGAAAACAGGGTGAAAGAGCGGAAATCATAAATAATTTGGTTTATGTACACATATGAGAGAGGAGGCAAACTTGTGTAGAGCATTGCTAAAAAAACATGGATGAAATGACTGTCCTGTCCCGAACGACGCCTCTTATATAAGTGTTTTAATGTGTTGGGGAGTCTTCAAAACGGTGTGAAACTCAATCAAAACAGAGTTTCGAAGTAAGAAGAACTGATGGGAACTACTGCCAATCTTGACAACAGCTTCCTAAAAAAACTTTCAAAAACGATTGAAAATAAACCAAAAATTCGCACTGAGCAGGATTCGAACCTACGCGGGCAAAGCCCAATTGATTTCTAGTCAATCTCCTTAACCACTCGGACATCAGTGCTACGTTCTCTGGCCGAATGATAGCTGGTGTGTACTCCCTGAGAAATAGACGCGCCGCTACTGAGCATAAAAATATCAACAGTTGGGGAGTCTTCAAAACGGTGTGAAACTCAATCAAAACAGAGTTTCGAAGTAAGAAGAACTGATGAGAACTACTGCCAATCTTGACAACAGCTTCCTAAAAAAACTTTCAAAAACAATTGAAAATAAACAAAAAATCCGCACTGAGCAGGATTCGAACCTACGCGGGCAAAGCCCAATTGATTTCTAGTCAATCTCCTTAACCACTCGGACATCAGTGCTACGTTCTCTGACCGAAAGATAGCTGGTGTGTACTCCCTGAGAAATAGACGCGCCGCCACTGAACATAAAAATCTCAACAGTTCAGAAGTCTTTAAAACGGTGTGAAACTCGATCAAAACAGAGTTTCGAAGTAAGAAGAACTGATGAGAACTACTGTCAACCTTGACAACAGCTTTCTAAGCAAACTTTCAAAAACAATTGAAAATAAACAAAAAATCCGCACTGAGCAGGATTCGAACCTACGCGGGCAAAGCCCAATTGATTTCTAGTCAATCTCCTTAACCACTCGGACATCAGTGCTACGTTCTCTGGCCGAATGATAGGTGGTGTGTACTCCCTGAGAAATAGACGCGCCGCTACTGAACATAAAAATATCAACAGTTGGGGAGTCTTCAAAACGGTGTGAAACTCAATCAAAACAGAGTTTCGAAGTAAGAAGAACTGATGGGAACTACTGCCAATCTTGACAACAGCTTCCTAAAAAAACTTTCAAAAACGATTGAAAATAAACCAAAAATTCGCACTGAGCAGGATTCGAACCTACGCGGGCAAAGCCCAATTGATTTCTAGTCAATCTCCTTAACCACTCGGACATCAGTGCTACGTTCTCTGGCCGAATGATAGGTGGTGTGTACTCCCTGAGAAATAGACGCGCCGCTACTGAACATAAAAATATCAACAGTTGGGGAGTCTTCAAAACGGTGTGAAACTCAATCAAAACAGAGTTTCGAAGTAAGAAGAACTGATGGGAACTACTGCCAATCTTGACAACAGCTTCCTAAGAAAACTTTCAAAAACGATTGAAAATAAACCAAAAATTCGCACTGAGCAGGATTCGAATTTACGCGGGCAAAGCCCAATTGATTTCTAGTCAATCTCCTTAACCACTCGGACATCAGTGCTTCGTTCTCTGGCCGAATGATAGGTGGAGTGTACTCCCTGAGAAATAGACGCGCCGCTACTGAACATAAAAATATCAACAGTTGGGGAGTCTTCAAAACGGTGTGAAACTCAATCAAAACAGAGTTTCGAAGTAAGAAGAACTGATGGGAACTACTGCCAATCTTGACAACAGCTTCCTAAAAAAACTTTCAAAAACGATTGAAAATAAACCAAAAATTCGCACTGAGCAGGATTCGAACCTACGCGGGCAAAGCCCAATTGATTTCTAGTCAATCTCCTTAACCACTCGGACATCAGTGCTACGTTCTCTGGCCGAATGATAGGTGGTGTGTACTCCCTGAGAAATAGACGCGCCGCTACTGAACATAAAAATATCAACAGTTGGGGAGTCTTCAAAACGGTGTGAAACTCAATCAAAACAGAGTTTCGAAGTAAGAAGAACTGATGGGAACTACTGCCAATCTTGACAACAGCTTCCTAAGAAAACTTTCAAAAACGATTGAAAATAAACCAAAAATTCGCACTGAGCAGGATTCGAATTTACGCGGGCAAAGCCCAATTGATTTCTAGTCAATCTCCTTAACCACTCGGACATCAGTGCTTCGTTCTCTGGCCGAATGATAGGTGGTGTGTACTCCCTGAGAAATAGACGCGCCGCTACTGAACATAAAAATATCAACAGTTGGGGAGTCTTCAAAACGGTGTGAAACTCAATCAAAACAGAGTTTCGAAGTAAGAAGAACTGATGGGAACTACTGCCAATCTTGATAACAGCTTCCTAAGAAAACTTTCAAAAACGATTGAAAATAAACCAAAAATTCGCACTGAGCAGGATTCGAATTTACGCGGGCAAAGCCCAATTGATTTCTAGTCAATCTCCTTAACCACTCGGACATCAGTGCTACGTTCTCTGGCCGAATGATAGCTGGTGTGTACTCCCTGAGAAATAGACGCGCCGCTACTGAACATAAAAATATCAACAGTTGGGGAGTCTTCAAAACGGTGTGAAACTCAATCAAAACAGAGTTTCGAAGTAAGAAGAACTGATGGGAACTACTGCCAATCTTGACAACAGCTTCCTAAGAAAACTTTCAAAAACGATTGAAAATGAAGCAAAAATTCGCACTGAGCAGGATTCGAACCTACGCGGGCAAAGCCCAATTGATTTCTAGTCAATCTCCTTAACCACTCGGACATCAGTGCTACGTTCTCTGACCGAATGATAGGTGATGTGTACTCCCTGAGAAATAGACGCGCCGCTACTGAACATAAAAATATCAACAGTTGGGGAGTCTTCAAAACGGTGTGAAACTCAATCAAAACAGAGTTTCGAAGTAAGAAGAACTGATGGGAACTACTGCCAATCTTGACAACAGCTTCCTAAGAAAACTTTCAAAAACGATTGAAAATGAAGCAAAAATTCGCACTGAGCAGGATTCGAACCTACGCGGGCAAAGCCCAATTGATTTCTAGTCAATCTCCTTAACCACTCGGACATCAGTGCTACGTTCTTTGGCCGAATGATAGGTGGTGTGTACTCCCTGAGAAATAGACGCGCCGCTACTCGAAGTAAGAAGAACTGATGGGAACTACTGCCAATCTTGACAACAGCTTCCTAAGAAAACTTTCAAAAACGATTGAAAATAAACCAAAAATTCGCACTGAGCAGGATTCGAACCTACGCGGGCAAAGCCCAATTGATTTCTAGTCAATCTCCTTAAAGGGGGGCTGCATTGAATGCCGAGTTTGGCTAACGGTGTTACCCGAAAAGAAACAAGAGTCAGAGAAGTGCGCGCAATCAATATTCATTCACTCCAAATTATCCTCTGCGTCTCTGACTGTAAGCAAAAAGTTGGTGAAATTTTGAAAATAGAACTTTGAATTGGACATTCCAGTAATGAAAGGACACATATCGAACTGTCTCAGTTCGATCTTTTATTTGATAATTCAATGCAGCCCCCCTTTAACCACTCGGACATCAGTGCTACGTTCTTTGGCCGAATGATAGGTGGTGTGTACTCCCTGAGAAATAGACGCGCCGCTACTTAACATAAAAATATCAACAGTTGGGGTGTCTTCAAAACGGTGTGAAACTCAATCAAAACAGAGTTTCGAAGTAAGAAGAACAGATGGGAACTACTGCCAATCTTGATAACAGCTTCCTAAGAAAACTTTCAAAAACGATTGAAAATAAACCAAAAATTCGCACTGAGCAGGATTCGAATTTACGCGGGCAAAGCCCAATTGATTTCTAGTCAATCTCCTTAACCACTCGGACATCAGTGCTACGTTCTTTGGCCGAATGATAGGTGGTGTGTACTCCCTGAGAAATAGACGCGCCGCTACTCGAAGTAAGAAGAACTGATGGGAACTACTGCCAATCTTGACAACAGCTTCCTAAAAAAACTTTCAAAAACGATTGAAAATAAACCAAAAATTCGCACTGAGCAGGATTCGAACCTACGCGGGCAAAGCCCAATTGATTTCTAGTCAATCTCCTTAACCACTCGGACATCAGTGCTACGTTCTTTGGCCGAATGATAGGTGGTGTGTACTCCCTGAGAAATAGACGCGCCGCTACTCGAAGTAAGAAGAACTGATGGGAACTACTGCCAATCTTGACAACAGCTTCCTAAAAAAACTTTCAAAAACGATTGAAAATAAACCAAAAATTCGCACTGAGCAGGATTCGAACCTACGCGGGCAAAGCCCAATTGATTTCTAGTCAATCTCCTTAACCACTCGGACATCAGTGCTACGTTCTTTGGCCGAATGATAGGTGGTGTGTACTCCCTGAGAAATAGACGCGCCGCTACTCGAAGTAAGAAGAACTGATGGGAACTACTGCCAACCTTGACAACAGCTGCCTAAGAAAACTTTCAAAAACGATTGAAAATGAAGCAAAAATTCGCACTGAGCAGGATTCGAACCTACGCGGGCAAAGCCCAATTGATTTCTAGTCAATCTCCTTAACCACTCGGACATCAGTGCTACGTTCTTTGGCCGAATGATAGGTGGTGTGTACTCCCTGAGAAATAGACGCGCCGCTACTGAACATAAAAATATCAACAGTTGGGGAGTCTTCAAAACGGTGTGAAACTCAATCAAAACAGAGTTTCGAAGTAAGAAGAACTGATGGGAACTACTGCCAATCTTGACAACAGCTTCCTAAAAAAACTTTCAAAAACGATTGAAAATAAACCAAAAATTCGCACTGAGCAGGATTCGAACCTACGCGGGCAAAGCCCAATTGATTTCTAGTCAATCTCCTTAACCACTCGGACATCAGTGCTACGTTCTCTGGCCGAATGATAGGTGGTGTGTACTCCCTGAGAAATAGACGCGCCGCTACTGAACATAAAAATATCAACAGTTGGGGAGTCTTCAAAACGGTGTGAAACTCAATCAAAACAGAGTTTCGAAGTAAGAAGAACTGATGGGAACTACTGCCAATCTTGACAACAGCTTCCTAAAAAAACTTTCAAAAACGATTGAAAATAAACCAAAAATTCGCACTGAGCAGGATTCGAACCTACGCGGGCAAAGCCCAATTGATTTCTAGTCAATCTCCTTAACCACTCGGACATCAGTGCTACGTTCTCTGGCCGAATGATAGGTGGTGTGTACTCCCTGAGAAATAGACGCGCCGCTACTGAACATAAAAATATCAACAGTTGGGGAGTCTTCAAAACGGTGTGAAACTCAATCAAAACAGAGTTTCGAAGTAAGAAGAACTGATGGGAACTACTGCCAATCTTGACAACAGCTTCCTAAGAAAACTTTCAAAAACGATTGAAAATAAACCAAAAATTCGCACTGAGCAGGATTCGAATTTACGCGGGCAAAGCCCAATTGATTTCTAGTCAATCTCCTTAACCACTCGGACATCAGTGCTTCGTTCTCTGGCCGAATGATAGGTGGTGTGTACTCCCTGAGAAATAGACGCGCCGCTACTGAACATAAAAATATCAACAGTTGGGGAGTCTTCAAAACGGTGTGAAACAAAATCAAAACAGAGTTTCGAAGTAAGAAGAACTGATGGGAACTACTGCCAATCTTGATAACAGCTTCCTAAGAAAACTCTCAAAAACGATTGAAAATAAACCAAAAATTCGCACTGAGCAGGATTCGAATTTACGCGGGCAAAGCCCAATTGATTTCTAGTCAATCTCCTTAACCACTCGGACATCAGTGCTACGTTCTCTGGCCGAATGATAGCTGGTGTGTACTCCCTGAGAAATAGACGCGCCGCTACTGAACATAAAAATATCAACAGTTGGGGAGTCTTCAAAACGGTGTGAAACTCAATCAAAACAGAGTTTCGAAGTAAGAAGAACTGATGGGAACTACTGCCAATCTTGACAACAGCTTCCTAAAAAAATTTTCAAAAACGATTGAAAATAAACCAAAAATTCGCACTGAGCAGGATTCGAACCTACGCGGGCAAAGCCCAATTGATTTCTAGTCAATCTCCTTAACCACTCGGACATCAGTGCTACGTTCTCTGGCCGAATGATAGGTGGTGTGTACTCCCTGAGAAATAGACGCGCCGCTACTGAACATAAAAATATCAACAGTTGGGGAGTCTTCAAAACGGTGTGAAACTCAATCAAAACAGAGTTTCGAAGTAAGAAGAACTGATGGGAACTACTGCCAATCTTGACAACAGCTTCCTAAAAAAACTTTCAAAAACGATTGAAAATAAACCAAAAATTCGCACTGAGCAGGATTCGAACCTACGCGGGCAAAGCCCAATTGATTTCTAGTCAATCTCCTTAACCACTCGGACATCAGTGCTACGTTCTCTGGCCGAATGATAGGTGGTGTGTACTCCCTGAGAAATAGACGCGCCGCTACTGAACATAAAAATATCAACAGTTGGGGAGTCTTCAAAACGGTGTGAAACTCAATCAAAACAGAGTTTCGAAGTAAGAAGAACTGATGGGAACTACTGCCAATCTTGACAACAGCTTCCTAAGAAAACTTTCAAAAACGATTGAAAATAAACCAAAAATTCGCACTGAGCAGGATTCGAATTTACGCGGGCAAAGCCCAATTGATTTCTAGTCAATCTCCTTAACCACTCGGACATCAGTGCTTCGTTCTCTGGCCGAATGATAGGTGGTGTGTACTCCCTGAGAAATAGACGCGCCGCTACTGAACATAAAAATATCAACAGTTGGGGAGTCTTCAAAACGGTGTGAAACTCAATCAAAACAGAGTTTCGAAGTAAGAAGAACTGATGGGAACTACTGCCAATCTTGATAACAGCTTCCTAAGAAAACTTTCAAAAACGATTGAAAATAAACCAAAAATTCGCACTGAGCAGGATTCGAATTTACGCGGGCAAAGCCCAATTGATTTCTAGTCAATCTCCTTAACCACTCGGACATCAGTGCTACGTTCTCTGGCCGAATGATAGCTGGTGTGTACTCCCTGAGAAATAGACGCGCCGCTACTGAACATAAAAATATCAACAGTTGGGGAGTCTTCAAAACGGTGTGAAACTCAATCAAAACAGAGTTTCGAAGTAAGAAGAACTGATGGGAACTACTGCCAATCTTGACAACAGCTTCCTAAGAAAACTTTCAAAAACGATTGAAAATGAAGCAAAAATTCGCACTGAGCAGGATTCGAACCTACGCGGGCAAAGCCCAATTGATTTCTAGTCAATCTCCTTAACCACTCGGACATCAGTGCTACGTTCTCTGACCGAATGATAGGTGATGTGTACTCCCTGAGAAATAGACGCGCCGCTACTGAACATAAAAATATCAACAGTTGGGGAGTCTTCAAAACGGTGTGAAACTCAATCAAAACAGAGTTTCGAAGTAAGAAGAACTGATGGGAACTACTGCCAATCTTGACAACAGCTTCCTAAGAAAACTTTCAAAAACGATTGAAAATGAAGCAAAAATTCGCACTGAGCAGGATTCGAACCTACGCGGGCAAAGCCCAATTGATTTCTAGTCAATCTCCTTAACCACTCGGACATCAGTGCTACGTTCTTTGGCCGAATGATAGGTGGTGTGTACTCCCTGAGAAATAGACGCGCCGCTACTCGAAGTAAGAAGAACTGATGGGAACTACTGCCAATCTTGACAACAGCTTCCTAAGAAAACTTTCAAAAACGATTGAAAATAAACCAAAAATTCGCACTGAGCAGGATTCGAACCTACGCGGGCAAAGCCCAATTGATTTCTAGTCAATCTCCTTAAAGGGGGGCTGCATTGAATGCCGAGTTTGGCTAACGGTGTTACCCGAAAAGAAACAAGAGTCAGAGAAGTGCGCGCAATCAATATTCATTCACTCCAAATTATCCTCTGCGTCTCTGACTGTAAGCAAAAAGTTGGTGAAATTTTGAAAATAGAACTTTGAATTGGACATTCCAGTAATGAAAGGACACATATCGAACTGTCTCAGTTCGATCTTTTATTTGATAATTCAATGCAGCCCCCCTTTAACCACTCGGACATCAGTGCTACGTTCTTTGGCCGAATGATAGGTGGTGTGTACTCCCTGAGAAATAGACGCGCCGCTACTTAACATAAAAATATCAACAGTTGGGGTGTCTTCAAAACGGTGTGAAACTCAATCAAAACAGAGTTTCGAAGTAAGAAGAACAGATGGGAACTACTGCCAATCTTGATAACAGCTTCCTAAGAAAACTTTCAAAAACGATTGAAAATAAACCAAAAATTCGCACTGAGCAGGATTCGAATTTACGCGGGCAAAGCCCAATTGATTTCTAGTCAATCTCCTTAACCACTCGGACATCAGTGCTACGTTCTTTGGCCGAATGATAGGTGGTGTGTACTCCCTGAGAAATAGACGCGCCGCTACTCGAAGTAAGAAGAACTGATGGGAACTACTGCCAATCTTGACAACAGCTTCCTAAAAAAACTTTCAAAAACGATTGAAAATAAACCAAAAATTCGCACTGAGCAGGATTCGAACCTACGCGGGCAAAGCCCAATTGATTTCTAGTCAATCTCCTTAACCACTCGGACATCAGTGCTACGTTCTTTGGCCGAATGATAGGTGGTGTGTACTCCCTGAGAAATAGACGCGCCGCTACTCGAAGTAAGAAGAACTGATGGGAACTACTGCCAATCTTGACAACAGCTTCCTAAAAAAACTTTCAAAAACGATTGAAAATAAACCAAAAATTCGCACTGAGCAGGATTCGAACCTACGCGGGCAAAGCCCAATTGATTTCTAGTCAATCTCCTTAACCACTCGGACATCAGTGCTACGTTCTTTGCCCGAATGATAGGTGGTGTGTACTCCCTGAGAAATAGACGCGCCGCTACTCGAAGTAAGAAGAACTGATGGGAACTACTGCCAACCTTGACAACAGCTGCCTAAGAAAACTTTCAAAAACGATTGAAAATGAAGCAAAAATTCGCACTGAGCAGGATTCGAACCTACGCGGGCAAAGCCCAATTGATTTCTAGTCAATCTCCTTAACCACTCGGACATCAGTGCTACGTTCTTTGGCCGAATGATAGGTGGTGTGTACTCCCTGAGAAATAGACGCGCCGCTACTGAACATAAAAATATCAACAGTTGGGGAGTCTTCAAAACGGTGTGAAACTCAATCAAAACAGAGTTTCGAAGTAAGAAGAACTGATGGGAACTACTGCCAATCTTGACAACAGCTTCCTAAAAAAACTTTCAAAAACGATTGAAAATAAACCAAAAATTCGCACTGAGCAGGATTCGAACCTACGCGGGCAAAGCCCAATTGATTTCTAGTCAATCTCCTTAACCACTCGGACATCAGTGCTACGTTCTCTGGCCGAATGATAGGTGGTGTGTACTCCCTGAGAAATAGACGCGCCGCTACTGAACATAAAAATATCAACAGTTGGGGAGTCTTCAAAACGGTGTGAAACTCAATCAAAACAGAGTTTCGAAGTAAGAAGAACTGATGGGAACTACTGCCAATCTTGACAACAGCTTCCTAAAAAAACTTTCAAAAACGATTGAAAATAAACCAAAAATTCGCACTGAGCAGGATTCGAACCTACGCGGGCAAAGCCCAATTGATTTCTAGTCAATCTCCTTAACCACTCGGACATCAGTGCTACGTTCTCTGGCCGAATGATAGGTGGTGTGTACTCCCTGAGAAATAGACGCGCCGCTACTGAACATAAAAATATCAACAGTTGGGGAGTCTTCAAAACGGTGTGAAACTCAATCAAAACAGAGTTTCGAAGTAAGAAGAACTGATGGGAACTACTGCCAATCTTGACAACAGCTTCCTAAGAAAACTTTCAAAAACGATTGAAAATAAACCAAAAATTCGCACTGAGCAGGATTCGAATTTACGCGGGCAAAGCCCAATTGATTTCTAGTCAATCTCCTTAACCACTCGGACATCAGTGCTTCGTTCTCTGGCCGAATGATAGGTGGTGTGTACTCCCTGAGAAATAGACGCGCCGCTACTGAACATAAAAATATCAACAGTTGGGGAGTCTTCAAAACGGTGTGAAACAAAATCAAAACAGAGTTTCGAAGTAAGAAGAACTGATGGGAACTACTGCCAATCTTGATAACAGCTTCCTAAGAAAACTCTCAAAAACGATTGAAAATAAACCAAAAATTCGCACTGAGCAGGATTCGAATTTACGCGGGCAAAGCCCAATTGATTTCTAGTCAATCTCCTTAACCACTCGGACATCAGTGCTACGTTCTCTGGCCGAATGATAGCTGGTGTGTACTCCCTGAGAAATAGACGCGCCGCTACTGAACATAAAAATATCAACAGTTGGGGAGTCTTCAAAACGGTGTGAAACTCAATCAAAACAGAGTTTCGAAGTAAGAAGAACTGATGGGAACTACTGCCAATCTTGACAACAGCTTCCTAAGAGAACTTTCAAAAACGATTGAAAATGAAGCAAAAATTCGCACTGAGCAGGATTCGAACCTACGCGGGCAAAGCCCAATTGATTTCTAGTCAATCTCCTTAACCACTCGGACATCAGTGCTACGTTCTCTGGCCGAATGATAGCTGGTGTGTACTCCCTGAGAAATAGACGCGCCGCTACTCGAAGTAAGAAGAACTGATGGGAACTACTGCCAATCTTGACAACAGCTTCCTAAGAAAACTTTCAAAAACGATTGAAAATGAAGCAAAAATTCGCACTGAGCAGGATTCGAACCTACGCGGGCAAAGCCCAATTGATTTCTAGTCAATCTCCTTAACCACTCGGACATCAGTGCTACGTTCTCTGACCGAATGATAGGTGATGTGTACTCCCTGAGAAATAGACGCGCCGCTACTGAACATAAAAATATCAACAGTTGGGGAGTGTTCAAAACGGTGTGAAACTCAATCAAAACAGAGTTTCGAAGTAAGAAGAACTGATGGGAACTACTGCCAATCTTGACAACAGCTTCCTAAGAAAACTTTCAAAAACGATTGAAAATGAAGCAAAAATTCGCACTGAGCAGGATTCGAACCTACGCGGGCAAAGCCCAATTGATTTCTAGTCAATCTCCTTAACCACTCGGACATCAGTGCTACGTTCTTTGGCCGAATGATAGGTGGTGTGTACTCCCTGAGAAATAGACGCGCCGCTACTCGAAGTAAGAAGAACTGATGGGAACTACTGCCAATCTTGACAACAGCTTCCTAAGAAAACTTTCAAAAACGATTGAAAATAAACCAAAAATTCGCACTGAGCAGGATTCGAACCTACGCGGGCAAAGCCCAATTGATTTCTAGTCAATCTCCTTAACCACTCGGACATCAGTGCTACGTTCTTTGGCCGAATGATAGGTGGTGTGTACTCCCTGAGAAATAGACGCGCCGCTACTGAACATAAAAATATCAACAGTTGGGGAGTCTTCAAAACGGTGTGAAACTCAATCAAAACAGAGTTTCGAAGTAAGAAGAACTGATGGGAACTACTGCCAATCTTGACAACAGCTTCCTAAAAAAACTTTCAAAAACGATTGAAAATAAACCAAAAATTCGCACTGAGCAGGATTCGAACCTACGCGGGCAAAGCCCAATTGAGTTCTAGTCAATCTCCTTAACCACTCGGACATCAGTGCTACGTTCTCTGGCCGAATGATAGGTGGTGTGTACTCCCTGAGAAATAGACGCGCCGCTACTGAACATAAAAATATCAACAGTTGGGGAGTCTTCAAAACGGTGTGAAACTCAATCAAAACAGAGTTTCGAAGTAAGAAGAACTGATGGGAACTACTGCCAATCTTGACAACAGCTTCCTAAAAAAACTTTCAAAAACGATTGAAAATAAACCAAAAATTCGCACTGAGCAGGATTCGAACCTACGCGGGCAAAGCCCAATTGATTTCTAGTCAATCTCCTTAACCACTCGGACATCAGTGCTACGTTCTCTGGCCGAATGATAGGTGGTGTGTACTCCCTGAGAAATAGACGCGCCGCTACTGAACATAAAAATATCAACAGTTGGGGAGTCTTCAAAACGGTGTGAAACTCAATCAAAACAGAGTTTCGAAGTAAGAAGAACTGATGGGAACTACTGCCAATCTTGACAACAGCTTCCTAAGAAAACTTTCAAAAACGATTGAAAATAAACCAAAAATTCGCACTGAGCAGGATTCGAATTTACGCGGGCAAAGCCCAATTGATTTCTAGTCAATCTCCTTAACCACTCGGACATCAGTGCTTTGTTCTCTGGCCGAATGATAGGTGGTGTGTACTCCCTGAGAAATAGACGCGCCGCTACTGAACATAAAAATATCAACAGTTGGGGAGTCTTCAAAACGGTGTGAAACTCAATCAAAACAGAGTTTCGAAGTAAGAAGAACTGATGGGAACTACTGCCAATCTTGATAACAGCTTCCTAAGAAAACTTTCAAAAACGATTGAAAATAAACCAAAAATTCGCACTGAGCAGGATTCGAATTTACGCGGGCAAAGCCCAATTGATTTCTAGTCAATCTCCTTAACCACTCGGACATCAGTGCTACGTTCTCTGGCCGAATGATAGCTGGTGTGTACTCCCTGAGAAATAGACGCGCCGCTACTGAACATAAAAATATCAACAGTTGGGGAGTCTTCAAAACGGTGTGAAACTCAATCAAAACAGAGTTTCGAAGTAAGAAGAACTGATGGGAACTACTGCCAATCTTGACAACAGCTTCCTAAGAGAACTTTCAAAAACGATTGAAAATGAAGCAAAAATTCGCACTGAGCAGGATTCGAACCTACGCGGGCAAAGCCCAATTGATTTCTAGTCAATCTCCTTAACCACTCGGACATCAGTGCTACGTTCTCTGGCCGAATGATAGCTGGTGTGTACTCCCTGAGAAATAGACGCGCCGCTACTCGAAGTAAGAAGAACTGATGGGAACTACTGCCAATCTTGACAACAGCTTCCTAAGAAAACTTTCAAAAACGATTGAAAATGAAGCAAAAATTCGCACTGAGCAGGATTCGAACCTACGCGGGCAAAGCCCAATTGATTTCTAGTCAATCTCCTTAACCACTCGGACATCAGTGCTACGTTCTCTGACCGAATGATAGGTGATGTGTACTCCCTGAGAAATAGACGCGCCGCTACTGAACATAAAAATATCAACAGTTGGGGAGTGTTCAAAACGGTGTGAAACTCAATCAAAACAGAGTTTCGAAGTAAGAAGAACTGATGGGAACTACTGCCAATCTTGACAACAGCTTCCTAAGAAAACTTTCAAAAACGATTGAAAATGAAGCAAAAATTCGCACTGAGCAGGATTCGAACCTACGCGGGCAAAGCCCAATTAATTTCTAGTCAATCTCCTTAACCACTCGGACATCAGTGCTACGTTCTTTGGCCGAATGATAGGTGGTGTGTACTCCCTGAGAAATAGACGCGCCGCTACTGAACATAAAAATATCAACAGTTGGGGTGTCTTCAAAACGGTGTGAAACTCAATCAAAACAGAGTTTCGAAGTAAGAAGAACAGATGGGAACTACTGCCAATCTTGACAACAGCTTCCTAAAAAAACTTTCAAAAACGATTGAAAATAAACCAAAAATTCGCACTGAGCAGGATTCGAACCTACGCGGGCAAAGCCCAATTGATTTCTAGTCAATCTCCTTAACCACTCGGACATCAGTGCTACGTTCTTTGGCCGAATGATAGGTGGTGTGTACTCCCTGAGAAATAGACGCGCCGCTACTCGAAGTAAGAAGAACTGATGGGAACTACTGCCAATCTTGACAACAGCTTCCTAAAAAAACTTTCAAAAACGATTGAAAATAAACCAAAAATTCGCACTGAGCAGGATTCGAACCTACGCGGGCAAAGCCCAATTGATTTCTAGTCAATCTCCTGAACCACTCTGACATCAGTGCTACGTTCTTTGGCCGAATGATAGGTGGTGTGTACTCCCTGAGAAATAGACGCGCCGCTACTCGAAGTAAGAAGAACTGATGGGAACTACTGCCAACCTTGACAACAGCTTCCTAAGAAAACTTTCAAAAACGATTGAAAATGAAGCAAAAATTCGCACTGAGCAGGATTCGAACCTACGCGGGCAAAGCCCAATTGATTTCTAGTCAATCTCCTTAACCACTCGGACATCAGTGCTACGTTCTTTGGCCGAATGATAGTGTGTACTCCCTGAGAAATAGACGCGCCGCTACTGAACATAAAAATATCAACAGTTGGGGAGTCTTCAAAACGGTGTGAAACTCAATCAAAACAGAGTTTCGAAGTAAGAAGAACTGATGGGAACTACTGCCAATCTTGACAACAGCTTCCTAAAAAAACTTTCAAAAACGATTGAAAATAAACCAAAAATTCGCACTGAGCAGGATTCGAACCTACGCGGGCAAAGCCCAATTGATTTCTAGTCAATCTCCTTAACCACTCGGACATCAGTGCTACGTTCTCTGGCCGAATGATAGGTGGTGTGTACTCCCTGAGAAATAGACGCGCCGCTACTGAACATAAAAATATCAACAGTTGGGGAGTCTTCAAAACGGTGTGAAACTCAATCAAAACAGAGTTTCGAAGTAAGAAGAACTGATGGGAACTACTACCAATCTTGACAACAGCTTCCTAAAAAAACTTTCAAAAACGATTGAAAATAAACCAAAAATTCGCACTGAGCAGGATTCGAACCTACGCGGGCAAAGCCCAATTGATTTCTAGTCAATCTCCTTAACCACTCGGACATCAGTGCTACGTTCTCTGGCCGAATGATAGGTGGTGTGTACTCCCTGAGAAATAGACGCGCCGCTACTGAACATAAAAATATCAACAGTTGGGGAGTCTTCAAAACGGTGTGAAACTCAATCAAAACAGAGTTTCGAAGTAAGAAGAACTGATGGGAACTACTGCCAATCTTGACAACAGCTTCCTAAAAAAACTTTCAAAAACGATTGAAAATAAACCAAAAATTCGCACTGAGCAGGATTCGAACCTACGCGGGCAAAGCCCAATTGATTTCTAGTCAATCTCCTTAACCACTCGGACATCAGTGCTACGTTCTCTGGCCGAATGATAGGTGGTGTGTACTCCCTGAGAAATAGACGCGCCGCTACTGAACATAAAAATATCAACAGTTGGGGAGTCTTCAAAACGGTGTGAAACTCAATCAAAACAGAGTTTCGAAGTAAGAAGAACTGATGGGAACTACTGCCAATCTTGACAACAGCTTCCTAAGAAAACTTTCAAAAACGATTGAAAATAAACCAAAAATTCGCACTGAGCAGGATTCGAATTTACGCGGGCAAAGCCCAATTGATTTCTAGTCAATCTCCTTAACCACTCGGACATCAGTGCTTCGTTCTCTGGCCGAATGATAGGTGGTGTGTACTCCCTGAGAAATAGACGCGCCGCTACTGAACATAAAAATATCAACAGTTGGGGAGTCTTCAAAACGGTGTGAAACTCAATCAAAACAGAGTTTCGAAGTAAGAAGAACTGATGGGAACTACTGCCAATCTTGATAACAGCTTCCTAAGAAAACTTTCAAAAACGATTGAAAATAAACCAAAAATTCGCACTGAGCAGGATTCGAATTTACGCGGGCAAAGCCCAATTGATTTCTAGTCAATCTCCTTAACCACTCGGACATCAGTGCTACGTTCTCTGGCCGAATGATAGCTGGTGTGTACTCCCTGAGAAATAGACGCGCCGCTACTGAACATAAAAATATCAACAGTTGGGGAGTCTTCAAAACGGTGTGAAACTCAATCAAAACAGAGTTTCGAAGTAAGAAGAACTGATGGGAACTACTGCCAATCTTGACAACAGCTTCCTAAGAGAACTTTCAAAAACGATTGAAAATGAAGCAAAAATTCGCACTGAGCAGGATTCGAACCTACGCGGGCAAAGCCCAATTGATTTCTAGTCAATCTCCTTAACCACTCGGACATCAGTGCTACGTTCTCTGGCCGAATGATAGGTGGTGTGTACTCCCTGAGAAATAGACGCGCCGCTACTGAACATAAAAATATCAACAGTTGGGGAGTCTTCAAAACGGTGTGAAACTCAATCAAAACAGAGTTTCGAAGTAAGAAGAACTGATGGGAACTACTGCCAATCTTGACAACAGCTTCCTAAGAAAACTTTCAAAAACGATTGAAAATAAACCAAAAATTCGCACTGAGCAGGATTCGAATTTACGCGGGCAAAGCCCAATTGATTTCTAGTCAATCTCCTTAACCACTCGGACATCAGTGCTTCGTTCTCTGGCCGAATGATAGGTGGTGTGTACTCCCTGAGAAATAGACGCGCCGCTACTGAACATAAAAATATCAACAGTTGGGGAGTCTTCAAAACGGTGTGAAACTCAATCAAAACAGAGTTTCGAAGTAAGAAGAACTGATGGGAACTACTGCCAATCTTGATAACAGCTTCCTAAGAAAACTTTCAAAAACGATTGAAAATAAACCAAAAATTCGCACTGAGCAGGATTCGAATTTACGCGGGCAAAGCCCAATTGATTTCTAGTCAATCTCCTTAACCACTCGGACATCAGTGCTACGTTCTCTGGCCGAATGATAGGTGGTGTGTACTCCCTGAGAAATAGACGCGCCGCTACTGAACATAAAAATATCAACAGTTGGGGAGTCTTCAAAACGGTGTGAAACTCAATCAAAACAGAGTTTCGAAGTAAGAAGAACTGATGGGAACTACTGCCAATCTTGACAACAGCTTCCTAAGAAAACTTTCAAAAACGATTGAAAATAAACCAAAAATTCGCACTGAGCAGGATTCGAATTTACGCGGGCAAAGCCCAATTGATTTCTAGTCAATCTCCTTAACCACTCGGACATCAGTGCTTCGTTCTCTGGCCGAATGATAGGTGGTGTGTACTCCCTGAGAAATAGACGCGCCGCTACTGAACATAAAAATATCAACAGTTGGGGAGTCTTCAAAACGGTGTGAAACTCAATCAAAACAGAGTTTCGAAGTAAGAAGAACTGATGGGAACTACTGCCAATCTTGATAACAGCTTCCTAAGAAAACTTTCAAAAACGATTGAAAATAAACCAAAAATTCGCACTGAGCAGGATTCGAATTTACGCGGGCAAAGCCCAATTGATTTCTAGTCAATCTCCTTAACCACTCGGACATCAGTGCTACGTTCTCTGGCCGAATGATAGCTGGTGTGTACTCCCTGAGAAATAGACGCGCCGCTACTGAACATAAAAATATCAACAGTTGGGGAGTCTTCAAAACGGTGTGAAACTCAATCAAAACAGAGTTTCGAAGTAAGAAGAACTGATGGGAACTACTGCCCATCTTGACAACAGCTTCCTAAAAAACTTTCAAAAACGATTGAAAATAAACCAAAAATTCGCACTGAGCAGGACTCGAACCTACGCGGGCAAAGCCCAATTGATTTCTAGTCAATCTCCTTAACCACTCGGACATAAGTGCTACGTTCTCTGGCCGAATGATAGGTGGTGTGTACTCCCTGAGAAATAGACGCGCCGCTACTGAACATAAAAATATCAACAGTTGGGGAGTCTTCAAAACGGTGTGAAACTCAATCAAAACAGAGTTTCGAAGTAAGAAGAACTGATGGGAACTACTGCCAATCTTGACAACAGCTTCCTAAAAAAAACTTTCAAAAACGATTGAAAATAAACCAAAAATTCGCACTGAGCAGGATTCGAACCTACGCGGGCAAAGCCCAATTGATTTCTAGTCAATCTCCTTAACCACTCGGACATCAGTGCTACGTTCTCTGGCCGAATGATAGGTGGTGTGTACTCCCTGAGAAATAGACGCGCCGCTACTGAACATAAAAATATCAACAGTTGGGGAGTCTTCAAAACGGTGTGAAACTCAATCAAAACAGAGTTTCGAAGTAAGAAGAACTGATGGGAACTACTGCCAATCTTGACAACAGCTTCCTAAAAAAATTCAAAAACGATTGAAAATAAACCAAAAATTCGCACTGAGCAGGATTCGAACCTACGCGGGCAAAGCCCAATTGATTTCTAGTCAATCTCCTTAACCACTCGGACATCAGTGCTACGTTCTCTGGCCGAATGATAGGTGGTGTGTACTCCCTGAGAAATAGACGCGCCGCTACTGAACATAAAAATATCAACAGTTGGGGAGTCTTCAAAACGGTGTGAAACTCAATCAAAACAGAGTTTCGAAGTAAGAAGAACTGATGGGAACTACTGCCAATCTTGGGAGTACACACCACCTATCATTCGGCCAGAGAACGTAGCACTGATGTCCGAGTGGTTAAGGAGATTGACTAGAAATCAATTGGGCTTTGCCCGCGTAGGTTCGAATCCTGCTCAGTGCGAATTTTTGGTTTATTTTCAATCGTTTTTGAAAGTTTTTTTTAGGAAGCTGTTGTCAAGATTGGCAGTAGTTCCCATCAGTTCTTCTTACTTCGAAACTCTGTTTTGATTGAGTTTCACACCGTTTTGAAGACTCCCCAACTGTTGATATTTTTATGTTCAGTAGCGGCGCGTCTATTTCCCAGGGAGTACACACCACCTATCATTCGGCCAGAGAACGTAGCACTGATGTCCGAGTGGTTAAGGAGATTGACTAGAAATCAATTGGGCTTTGCCCGCGTAGGTTCGAATCCTGCTCAGTGCGAATTTTTGGTTTATTTTCAATCGTTTTTGAATTTTTTTAGGAAGCTGTTGTCAAGATTGGCAGTAGTTCCCATCAGTTCTTCTTATTTCGAAACTCTGTTTTGATTGAGTTTCACACCGTTTTGAAGACTCCCCAACTGTTGATATTTTTATGTTCAGTAGCGGCGCGTCTATTTCTCAGGGAGTACACACCACCTATCATTCGGCCAGAGAACGTAGCACTGATGTCCGAGTGGTTAAGGAGATTGACTAGAAATCAATTGGGCTTTGCCCGCGTAGGTTCGAATCCTGCTCAGTGCGAATTTTTGGTTTATTTTCAATCGTTTTTGAAAGTTTTTTTTAGGAAGCTGTTGTCAAGATTGGCAGTAGTTCCCATCAGTTCTTCTTACTTCGAAACTCTGTTTTGATTGAGTTTCACACCGTTTTGAAGACTCCCCAACTGTTGATATTTTTATGTTCAGTAGCGGCGCGTCTATTTCTCAGGGAGTACACACCACCTATCATTCGGCCAGAGAACGTAGCACTGATGTCCGAGTGGTTAAGGAGATTGACTAGAAATCAATTGGGCTTTGCCCGCGTAGGTTCGAGTCCTGCTCAGTGCGAATTTTTGGTTTATTTTCAATCGTTTTTGAAAGTTTTTTAGGAAGCTGTTGTCAAGATGGGCAGTAGTTCCCATCAGTTCTTCTTACTTCGAAACTCTGTTTTGATTGAGTTTCACACCGTTTTGAAGACTCCCCAACTGTTGATATTTTTATGTTCAGTAGCGGCGCGTCTATTTCTCAGGGAGTACACACCACCTATCATTCGGCCAGAGAACGTAGCACTGATGTCCGAGTGGTTAAGGAGATTGACTAGAAATCAATTGGGCTTTGCCCGCGTAGGTTCGAATCCTGCTCGGTGCGAATTTTTGGTTTATTTTCAATCGTTTTTGAATTTTTTTAGGAAGCTGTTGTCAAGATTGGCAGTAGTTCCCATTAGTTCTTCTTACTTCGAAACTCTGTTTTGATTGAGTTTCACACCGTTTTGAAGACTCCCCAACTGTTGATATTTTTATGTTCAGTAGCGGCGCGTCTATTTCTCAGGGAGTACACACCACCTATCATTCGGCCAGAGAACGTAGCACTGATGTCCGAGTGGTTAAGGAGATTGACTAGAAATCAATTGGGCTTTGCCCGCGTAGGTTCGAATCCTGCTCAGTGCGAATTTTTGGTTTATTTTCAATCGTTTTTGAAAGTTTTCTTAGGAAGCTGTTGTCAAGGTTGGCAGTAGTTCCCATCAGTTCTTCTTACTTCGAAACTCTGTTTTGATTGAGTTTCACACCGTTTTGAAGACTCCCCAACTGTTGATATTTTTATGTTCAGTAGCGGCGCGTCTATACACACCACCTATCATTCGGCCAGAGAACGTAGCACTGATGTCCGAGTGGTTAAGGAGATTGACTAGAAATCAATTGGGCTTTGCCCGCGTAGGTTCGAATCCTGCTCAGTGCGAATTTTTGGTTTATTTTCAATCGTTTTTGAAAGTTTTTTTAGGAAGCTGTTGTCAAGGTTGGCAGTAGTTCCCATCAGTTCTTCTTACTTCGAAACTCTGTTTTGATTGAGTTTCATACGGTTTTGAAGACTCCCCAACTGTTGATATTTTCATGTTCAGTAGCGGCGCATCTATGTCTCAGGGAGTACACACTAGCTATCATTCGGCCAGAGAACGTAGCACTGATGTCTGAGTGGTTAAGGAGATTGACTAGAAATCAATTGGGCTTTGCCCGCGTAGGTTCGAATCTTGCTCAGTGCGAATTTTTGGTTTATTTTCAATCGTTTTTGAAAGTTTTTTAGGAAGCTGTTGTCAAGATTGGCAGTAGTTCCCATCAGTTCTTCTTACTTCGAAACTCTGTTTTGATTGAGTTTCACACCGTTTTGAAGACTCCCCAACTGTTGATATTTTTATGTTCAGTAGCGGCGCGTCTATTTCTCAAGGAGTACACACCACCTATCATTCGGCCAGAGAACGTAGCACTGATGTCCGAGTGGTTAAGGAGATTGACTAGAAATCAATTGGGCTTTGCCCGCGTAGGTTCGAATCCTGCTCAGTGCGAATTTTTGGTTTATTTTCAATCGTTTTTGAAAGTTTTTTAGGAAGCTGTTGTCAAGATTGGCAGTAGTTCCCATCAGTTCTTCTTACTTCGAAACTCTGTTTTGATTGAGTTTCACACCGTTTTGAAGACTCCCCAACTGTTGATATTTTTATGTTCAGTAGCGACGCGTCTATTTCTCAGGGAGTACACACCACCTATCATTCGGCCAGAGAACGTAGCACTGATGTCCGAGTGGTTAAGGAGATTGACTAGAAATCGATTGGGCTTTGCCCGCGTAGGTTCGAATCCTGCTCAGTGCGAATTTTTGGTTTATTTTCAATCGTTTTTGAAATTTTTTTTAGGAAGCTGTTGTCAAGATTGGCAGTAGCTCCCATCTGTTCTTCTTACTTCGAAACTCTGTTTTGATTGAGTTTCACACCGTTTTGAAGACTCCCCAACTGTTGATATTTTTATGTTCAGTAGCGGCGCGTCTATTTCTCAGGGAGTACACACCACCTATCATTCGGCCAGAGAACGTAGCACTGATGTCCGAGTGGTTAAGGAGATTGACTAGAAATCAATTGGGCTTTGCCCGCGTAGGTTCGAATCCTGCTCAGTGCGAATTTTTGGTTTATTTTCAATCGTTTTTGAACGTTTTTTTAGGAAGCTGTTGTCAAGATTGGCAGTAGTTCCCATCAGTTCTTCTTACTTCGAAACTCCGTTTTGATTGAGTTTTGCACCGTTTTGAAGACTCCCCAACTGTTGATATTTTTATGTTCAGTAGCGGCGCGTCTATTTCTCAGGGAGTACACACCAGCTATCATTCGGCCAGAGAACGTAGCACTGATCTCCGAGTGGTTAAGGAGATTGACTAGAAATCATTTGGGCTTTGCCCGCGTAGGTTCGAATCCTGCTCAGTGCGAATTTTTGGTTTATTTTCAATCGTTTTTGAAAGTTTTTTTAGGAAGCTGTTGTCAAGGTTGGCATTAGTTCCCATCAGTTCTTCTTACTTCGAAACTCTGTTTTGATCGAGTTTCACACCGTTTTAAAGACTTCTGAACTGTTGAGATTTTTATGTTCAGTGGCGGCGCGTCTATTTCTCAGGGAGTACACGCCAGCTATCTTTCGGTCAGAGAACGTAGCACTGATGTCCGAGTGGTTAAGGAGATTGACTAGAAATCAATTGGGCTTTGCCCGCGTAGGTTCGAATCCTGCTCAGTGCGAATTTTTGGTTTATTTTCAATCGTTTTTGAAAGTTTGCTTAGAAAACTGTTGTCAAGGTTGGCATTAGTTCTTATCAGTTCTTCTTACTTCGAAACTCTGTTTTGATTGAGTTTCACACCGTTTTGAAGACTCCCCAACTGTTGATATTTTCATGTTCAGTAGCGGCGCGTCTATTTCTCAGGGAGTACACACCACCTATCATTCGGCCAGAGAACGTAGCACTGATGTCCGAGTGGTTAAGGAGATTGACTAGAAATCAATTGGGCTTTGCCCGCGTAGGTTCGAATCCTGCTCAGTGCGAATTTTTGGTTTATTTTCAATCGTTTTTGAAAGTTTGCTTAGAAAACTGTTGTCAAGGTTGGCATTAGTTCTCATCAGTTCTTCTTACTTCGAAACTCTGTTTTGATCGAGTTTCACACCGTTTTAAAGACTTCTGAACTGTTGAGATTTTTATGTTCAGTGGCGGCGCGTCTATTTCTCAGGGAGTACACACCAGCTATCTTTCGGTCAGAGAACGTAGCACTGATGTCCGAGTGGTTAAGGAGATTGACTAGAAATCAATTGGGCTTTGCCCGCGTAGGTTCGAATCCTGCTCAGTGCGAATTTTTGGTTTATTTTCAATCGTTTTTGAAAGTTTGCTTAGAAAACTGTTGTCAAGGTTGGCATTAGTTCTTATCAGTTCTTCTTACTTCGAAACTCTGTTTTGATTGAGTTTCACACCGTTTTGAAGACTCCCCAACTGTTGATATTTTTATGTTCAGTAGCGGCGCGTCTATTTCTCAGGGAGTACACACCAGCTATCTTTCGGTCAGAGAACGTAGCACTGATGTCCGAGTGGTTAAGGAGATTGACTAGAAATCAATTGGGCTTTGCCCGCGTAGGTTCGAATCCTGCTCAGTGCGAATTTTTGGTTTATTTTCAATCGTTTTTGAAAGTTTTTTTAGGAAGCTGTTGTCAAGGTTGGCAGTAGTTCCCATCAGTTCTTCTTACTTCGAAACTCTGTTTTGATTGAGTTTCACACCGTTTTGAAGACTCCCCAACTGTTGATATTTTCATGTTCAGTAGCGGCGCGTCTATTTCTCAGGGAGTACACACCACCTATCATTCGGCCAGAGAACGTAGCACTGATGTCCGAGTGGTTAAGGAGATTGACTAGAAATCAATTGGGCTTTGCCCGCGTAGGTTCGAATCCTGCTCAGTGCGAATTTTTGGTTTATTTTCAATCGTTTTTGAAAGTTTTTTTAGGAAGCTGTTGTCAAGGTTGGCAGTAGTTCCCATCAGTTCTTCTTACTTCGAAACTCTGTTTTGATTGAGTTTCACACCGTTTTAAAGACTCCTGAACTGATGAGATTTTTATGTTCGAATCCTGCTCAGTGCGGAACTCTGTTTTGATCGAGTTTCACACCGTTTTAAAGACTTCTGAACTGTTGAGATTTTTATGTTCAGTGGCGGCGCGTCTATTTCTCAGGGAGTACACACCAGCTATCTTTCGGTCAGAGAACGTAGCACTGATGTCCGAGTGGTTAAGGAGATTGACTAGAAATCAATTGGGCTTTGCCCGCGTAGGTTCGAATCCTGCTCAGTGCGAATTTTTGGTTTATTTTCAATCGTTTTTGAAAGTTTGCTTAGAAAACTGTTGTCAAGGTTGGCATTAGTTCTCGTCAGTTCTTCTTACTTCGAAACTCTGTTTTGATTGAGTTTCACACCGTTTTGAAGACTCCCCAACTGTTGATATTTTTATGTTCAGTAGCGGCGCGTCTATTTCTCAGGGAGTACACACCAGCTATCTTTCGGTCAGAGAACGTAGCACTGATGTCCGAGTGGTTAAGGAGATTGACTAGAAATCAATTGGGCTTTGCCCGCGTAGGTTCGAATCCTGCTCAGTGCGAATTTTTGGTTTATTTTCAATCGTTTTTGAAAGTTTTTTTAGGAAGCTGTTGTCAAGGTTGGCAGTAGTTCCCATCAGTTCTTCTTACTTCGAAACTCTGTTTTGATTGAGTTTCACACCGTTTTGAAGACTCCCCAACTGTTGATATTTTCATGTTCAGTAGCGCCGCGTCTATTTCTCAGGGAGTACACACCACCTGTCATTCGGCCAGAGAACGTAGCACTGATGTCCGAGTGGTTAAGGAGATTGACTAGAAATCAATTGGGCTTTGCCCGCGTAGGTTCGAATCCTGCTCAGTGCGAATTTTTGGTTTATTTTCAATCGTTTTTGAAAGTTTTTTTAGGAAGCTGTTGTCAAGGTTGGCAGTAGTTCCCATCAGTTCTTCTTACTTCGAAACTCTGTTTTGATTGAGTTTCACACCGTTTTGAAGACTCCCCAACTGTTGATATTTTCATGTTCAGTAGCGGCGCGTCTATTTCTCAGGGAGTACACACCACCTATCATTCGGCCAGAGAACGTAGCACTGATGTCCGAGTGGTTAAGGAGATTGACTAGAAATCAATTGGGCTTTGCCCGCGTAGGTTCGAATCCTGCTCAGTGCGAATTTTTGGTTTATTTTCAATCGTTTTTGAAAGTTTTTTAGGAAGCTGTTGTCAAGATTGGCAGTAGTTCCCATCTGTTCTTCTTACTTCGAAACTCTGTTTTGATTGAGTTTCACACCGTTTTGAAGACTCCCCAACTGTTGATATTTTCATGTTCAGTAGCGCCGCGTCTATTTCTCAGGGAGTACACACCACCTGTCATTCGGCCAGAGAACGTAGCACTGATGTCCGAGTGGTTAAGGAGATTGACTAGAAATCAATTGGGCTTTGCCCGCGTAGGTTCGAATCCTGCTCAGTGCGAATTTTTGGTTTATTTTCAATCGTTTTTGAAAGTTTTTTTAGGAAGCTGTTGTCAAGGTTGGCAGTAGTTCCCATCAGTTCTTCTTACTTCGAAACTCTGTTTTGATTGAGTTTCACACCGTTTTGAAGACTCCCCAACTGTTGATATTTTCATGTTCAGTAGCGGCGCGTCTATTTCTCAGGGAGTACACACCACCTATCATTCGGCCAGAGAACGTAGCACTGATGTCCGAGTGGTTAAGGAGATTGACTAGAAATCAATTGGGCTTTGCCCGCGTAGGTTCGAATCCTGCTCAGTGCGAATTTTTGGTTTATTTTCAATCGTTTTTGAAAGTTTTTTAGGAAGCTGTTGTCAAGATTGGCAGTAGTTCCCATCTGTTCTTCTTACTTCGAAACTCTGTTTTGATTGAGTTTCACACCGTTTTGAAGACTCCCCAACTGTTGATATTTTTATGTTCAGTAGCGGCGCGTCTATTTCTCAGGGAGTACACACCACCTATCATTCGGCCAAAGAACGTAGCACTGATGTCCGAGTGGTTAAGGAGATTGACTAGAAATCAATTGGGCTTTGCCCGCGTAGGTTCGAATCCTGCTCAGTGCGAATTTTTGGTTTATTTTCAATCGTTTTTGAAAGTTTTTTTTAGGAAGCTGTTGTCAAGATTGGCAGTAGTTCCCCACCGTTTTAAAGACTCCTGAACTGATGAGATTGTTATGTTCGGTAGCGGCGCGTCTATTTCTCAGGAAGTACACACCAGCTATCTTTCGGTCAGAGAACGTAGCACTGATGTCCGAGTGGTTAAGGAGATTGACTAGAAATCAATTGGGCTTTGCCCGCGTAGGTTCGAATCCTGCTCAGTGCGATTTTTGGTTTATTTTCAATTGTTTTTGAAAGTTTGCTTAGAAAACTGTTGTCAAGGTTGGCATTAGTTCTCATCAGTTCTTCTTACTTCGAAACTCTGTTTTGATTGAGTTTCACACCGTTTCAAAGACTCCTGAACTGTTAAGATTTTTATGTTCAGTAGCGGCGCGTCTATTTCTCAGGGAGTACACACCAGCTATCTTTCGGTCAGAGAACGTAGCACTGATGTCCGAGTGGTTAAGGAGATTGACTAGAAATCAATTGGGCTTTGCCCGCGTAGGTTCGAATCCTGCTCAGTGCGGATTTTTTGTTTATTTTCAAGTGTTTTTGAAAGTTTGCTTAGAAAGCTGTTGTCAAGGTTGGCAGTAGTTCTCATCAGTTCTTCTTACTTCGAAACTCTGTTTTGATTGAGTTTCACACCGTTTTAAAGACTCCTGAACTGATGAGATTTTTATGTTCGGTAGCGGCGCGTCTATTTCTCAGGGAGTACACACCAGCTATCTTTCGGTCAGAGAACGTAGCACTGATGTCCGAGTGGTTAAGGAGATTGACTAGAAATCAATTGGGCTTTGCCCGCGTAGGTTCGAATCCTGCTCAGTGCGGATTTTTTGTTTATTTTCAAGTGTTTTTGAAAGTTTGCTTAGAAAGCTGTTGTCAAGGCTGGCAGTAGTTCTCATCAGTTCTTCTTACTTTGAAACTCTGTTTTGATTGAGTTTCACACCGTTTCAAAGACTCCTGAACAGTTGAGATTTTTATGTTCAGTAGCGGCGCGTCTATTTCTCAGGGAGTACACACCAGCTATCTTTCGGTCAGAGAACGTAGCACTGATGTCCGAGTGGTTAAGGAGATTGACTAGAAATCAATTGGGCTTTGCCCGCGTAGGTTCGAATCCTGCTCAGTGCGAATTTTTGGTTTATTTTCAATTGTTTTTGAAAGTTTGCTTAGAAAGCTGTTGTCAAGGTTGGCAGTAGTTCTCATCAGTTCTTCTTACTTCGAAACTCTGTTTTGATCGAGTTTCACACCGTTTTAAAGACTCCTGAACTGTTGAGATTTTTATGTTCAGTAGCGGCGCGTCTATTTCTCAGGGAGTACACACCAGCTATCTTTCGGTCAGAGAACGTAGCACTGATGTCCGAGTGGTTAAGGAGATTGACTAGAAATCAATTGGGCTTTGCCCGCGTAGGTTCGAATCCTGCTCAGTGCGGATTTTTTGTTTATTTTCAAGTGTTTTTGAAAGTTTGCTTAGAAAGCTGTTGTCAAGGTTGGCAGTAGTTCTCATCAGTTCTTCTTACTTCGAAACTCTGTTTTGATTGAGTTTCACACCGTTTTAAAGACTCCTGAACTGTTAAGATTTTTATGTTCAGTAGCGGCGCGTCTATTTCTCAGGGAGTACACACCAGCTATCTTTCGGTCAGAGAACGTAGCACTGATGTCCGAGTGGTTAAGGAGATTGACTAGAAATCAATTGGGCTTTGCCCGCGTAGGTTCGAATCCTGCTCAGTGCGAATTTTTGGTTTATTTTCAATTGTTTTTGAAAGTTTGCTTAGAAAACTGTTGTCAAGGTTGGCATTAGTTCTCATCAGTTCTTCTTACTTCGAAACTCTGTTTTGATTGAGTTTCACACCGTTTCAAAAACTCCTGAACTGTTGAGATTTTTATGTTCAGTAGCGGCGCGTCTATTTCTCAGGGAGTACACACCAGCTATCTTTCGGTCAGAGAACGTAGCACTGATGTCCGAGTGGTTAAGGAGATTGACTAGAAATCAATTGGGCTTTGCCCGCGTAGGTTCGAATCCTGCTCAGTGCGGATTTTTTGTTTATTTTCAAGTGTTTTTGAAAGTTTGCTTAGAAAGCTGTTGTCAAGGTTGGCAGTAGTTCTCATCAGTTCTTCTTACTTCGAAACTCTGTTTTGATTGAGTTTCACACCGTTTTAAAGACTCCTGAACTGATGAGATTTTTATGTTCGGTAGCGGCGCGTCTATTTCTCAGGGAGTACACACCAGCTATCTTTCGGTCAGAGAACGTAGCACTGATGTCCGAGTGGTTAAGGAGATTGACTAGAAATCAATTGGGCTTTGCCCGCGTAGGTTCGAATCCTGCTCAGTGCGGATTTTTTGTTTATTTTCAATTGTTTTTGAAAGTTTGCTTAGAAAGCTGTTGTCAAGGTTGACAGTAGTTCTCATCAGTTCTTCTTACTTCGAAACTCTGTTTTGATCGAGTTTCACACCGTTTTAAAGACTCCTGAACTGTTGAGATTTTTAGGTTCAGTGGCGGCGCGTCTATTTCTCAGGGAGTACACACCAGCTATCTTTCGGTCAGAGAACGTAGCACTGATGTCCGAGTGGTTAAGGAGATTGACTAGAAATCAATTGGGCTTTGCCCGCGTAGGTTCGAATCCTGCTCAGTGCGGATTTTTTGTTTATTTTCAATTGTTTTTGAAAGTTTGCTTAGAAAGCTGTTGTCAAGGTTGGCAGTAGTTCTCATCAGTTCTTCTTACTTCGAAACTCTGTTTTGATTGAGTTTCACACCGTTTTAAAGACTCCTGAACTGATGAGATTTTTATGTTCGGTAGCGGCGCGTCTATTTCTCAGGGAGTACACACCAGCTATCATTCGGCCAGAGAACGTAGCACTGATGTCCGAGTGGTTAAGGAGATTGACTAGAAATCAATTGGGCTTTGCCCGCGTATGTTCGAATCCTGCTCAGTGCGAATTTTTGGTTTATTTTCAATCGTTTTTGAACGTTTTTTTAGGAAGCTGTTGTCAAGATTGGCAGTAGTTCCCATCAGTTCTTCTTACTTCGAAACTCCGTTTTGATTGAGTTTCACACCGTTTTGAAGACTCCCCAACTGTTGATATTTTTATGTTCAGTAGCGGCGCGTCTATTTCTCAGGGAGTACACACCAGCTATCATTCGGACAGAGAGCGTAGCACTGATGTCCGAGTGGTTAAGGATATTGACTAGAAATCAATTGGGCTTTGCCCGCGTAGGTTCGAATCCTGCTCAGTGCGAATTTTTGGTTTATTTTCAATCGTTTTTGAAAGTTTTCTTAGGAAGCTGTTGTCAAGGTTGGCATTAGTTCTCATCAGTTCTTCTTACTTCGAAACTCTGTTTTGATTGAGTTTCACACCGTTTCAAAGACTCCTGAACTGTTAAGATTTTTATGTTCAGTAGCGGCGCGTCTATTTCTCAGGGAGTACACACCAGCTATCTTTCGGTCACAGAACGTAGCACTGATGTCCGAGTGGTTAAGGAGATTGACTAGAAATCAATTGGGCTTTGCCCGCGTAGGTTCGAATCCTGCTCAGTGCCAATTTTTTGTTTATTTTCAATTGTTTTTGAAAGTTTGCTTAGAAAGCTGTTGTCAAGGTTGGCAGTAGTTCTCATCAGTTCTTCTTACTTCGAAACTCTGTTTTGATCGAGTTTCACACCGTTTTAAAGACTCCTGAACTGTTGAGATTTTTATGTTCAGTAGCGGTGCGTCTATTTCTCAGGGAGTACACACCAGCTATCTTTCGGTCAGAGAACGTAGCACTGATGTCCGAGTGGTTAAGGAGATTGACTAGAAATCAATTGGGCTTTGCCCGCGTAGGTTCGAATCCTGCTCAGTGCGAATTTTTGGTTTATTTTCAATTGTTTTTGAAAGTTTGCTTAGAAAACTGTTGTCAAGGTTGGCATTAGTTCTCATCAGTTCTTCTTACTTCGAAACTCTGTTTTGATTGAGTTTCACACCGTTTCAAAAACTCCTGAACTGTTGAGATTTTTATGTTCAGTAGCGGCGCGTCTATTTCTCAGGGAGTACACACCAGCTATCTTTCGGTCAGAGAACGTAGCACTGATGTCCGAGTGGTTAAGGAGATTGACTAGAAATCAATTGGGCTTTGCCCGCGTAGGTTCGAATCCTGCTCAGTGCGGATTTTTTGTTTATTTTCAAGTGTTTTTGAAAGTTTGCTTAGAAAGCTGTTGTCAAGGTTGGCAGTAGTTCTCATCAGTTCTTCTTACTTCGAAACTCTGTTTTGATTGAGTTTCACACCGTTTTAAAGACTCCTGAACTGATGAGATTTTTATGTTCGGTAGCGGCGCGTCTATTTCTCAGGGAGTACACACCAGCTATCTTTCGGTCAGAGAACGTAGCACTGATGTCCGAGTGGTTAAGGAGATTGACTAGAAATCAATTGGGCTTTGCCCGCGTAGGTTCGAATCCTGCTCAGTGCGGATTTTTTGTTTATTTTCAATTGTTTTTGAAAGTTTGCTTAGAAAGCTGTTGTCAAGGTTGACAGTAGTTCTCATCAGTTCTTCTTACTTCGAAACTCTGTTTTGATCGAGTTTCACACCGTTTTAAAGACTCCTGAACTGTTGAGATTTTTAGGTTCAGTGGCGGCGCGTCTATTTCTCAGGGAGTACACACCAGCTATCTTTCGGTCAGAGAACGTAGCACTGATGTCCGAGTGGTTAAGGAGATTGACTAGAAATCAATTGGGCTTTGCCCGCGTAGGTTCGAATCCTGCTCAGTGCGGATTTTTTGTTTATTTTCAATCGTTTTTGAACGTTTTTTTAGGAAGCTGTTGTCAAGATTGGCAGTAGTTCCCATCAGTTCTTCTTACTTCGAAACTCTGTTTTGATTGAGTTTCACACAGTTTTGAAGACTCCCCAACTGTTGATATTTTTATGTTCAGTAGCGGCGCGTCTATTTCTCAGGGAGTACACACCAGCTATCATTCGGCCAGAGAACGTAGCACTGATGTCCGAGTGGTTAAGGAGATTGACTAGAAATCAATTGGGCTTTGCCCGCGTATGTTCGAATCCTGCTCAGTGCGAATTTTTGGTTTATTTTCAATCGTTTTTGAACGTTTTTTTAGGAAGCTGTTGTCAAGATTGGCAGTAGTTCCCATCAGTTCTTCTTACTTCGAAACTCCGTTTTGATTGAGTTTCACACCGTTTCAAAAACTCCTGAACTGTTGAGATTTTTATGTTCAGTAGCGGCGCGTCTATTTCTCAGGGAGTACACACCAGCTATCTTTCGGTCAGAGAACGTAGCACTGATGTCCGAGTGGTTAAGGAGATTGACTAGAAATCAATTGGGCTTTGCCCGCGTAGGTTCGAATCCTGCTCAGTGCGGATTTTTTGTTTATTTTCAATTGTTTTTGAAAGTTTGCTTAGAAAGCTGTTGTCAAGGTTGACAGTAGTTCTCATCAGTTCTTCTTACTTCGAAACTCTGTTTTGATTGAGTTTCACACCGTTTTAAAGACTCCTGAACTGATGAGATTTTTATGTTCGGTAGCGGCGCGTCTATTTCTCAGGGAGTACACACCAGCTATCATTCGGCCAGAGAACGTAGCACTGATGTCCGAGTGGTTAAGGAGATTGACTAGAAATCAATTGGGCTTTGCCCGCGTATGTTCGAATCCTGCTCAGTGCGAATTTTTGGTTTATTTTCAATCGTTTTTGAACGTTTTTTTAGGAAGCTGTTGTCAAGATTGGCAGTAGTTCCCATCAGTTCTTCTTACTTCGAAACTCCGTTTTGATTGAGTTTCACACCGTTTCAAAAACTCCTGAACTGTTGAGATTTTTATGTTCAGTAGCGGCGCGTCTATTTCTCAGGGAGTACACACCAGCTATCTTTCGGTCAGAGAACGTAGCACTGATGTCCGAGTGGTTAAGGAGATTGACTAGAAATCAATTGGGCTTTGCCCGCGTAGGTTCGAATCCTGCTCAGTGCGGATTTTTTGTTTATTTTCAAGTGTTTTTGAAAGTTTGCTTAGAAAGCTGTTGTCAAGGTTGGCAGTAGTTCTCATCAGTTCTTCTTACTTCGAAACTCTGTTTTGATTGAGTTTCACACCGTTTTAAAGACTCCTGAACTGATGAGATTTTTATGTTCGGTAGCGGCGCGTCTATTTCTCAGGGAGTACACACCAGCTATCTTTCGGTCAGAGAACGTAGCACTGATGTCCGAGTGGTTAAGGAGATTGACTAGAAATCAATTGGGCTTTGCCCGCGTAGGTTCGAATCCTGCTCAGTGCGGATTTTTTGTTTATTTTCAATTGTTTTTGAAAGTTTGCTTAGAAAGCTGTTGTCAAGGTTGACAGTAGTTCTCATCAGTTCTTCTTACTTTGAAACTCTGTTTTGATCGAGTTTCACACCGTTTTAAAGACTCCTGAATTGTTGAGATTTTTAGGCTGGGTATTGTTTACAATCAAAAACTTTCTTTCTCGAATCATATTTCCTCTGTAGTCAGCCGTTGCCGCGCAAAATCAAACTACATTTTGAAATCTTTCGCCACCAAAAATCCGGCACTACTGTTCAAATTGTTCTGTACATATGTTAGGCCAATTATTGAGTACTCATGTGAAGTATGGGACCCCATACTTTTAAATATGATTAAGGAATTGGAATCTGTGCAGAGAACGTTTACGAAGAGAGTTTTCAATCGAGTTGGAATGACAGAAATGTCATACGAAGAACGTCTGTCTGCCTTGGAAACAACCACGTTGCAACAGAGAAGAACCGCTGCTGGTCTCGCTTTCATGTACAAGATGGCAATAGGTGAGGTTGATTTAGACTTCGCCGCTTTTTTCACGCGTTCTCATCGTTCTAACCAATCACGTAATCATTCCTATTTTGTCCTAGTACCGCGCATAAATCACGAATTCTTCAAACAATCTTTCTTTCTGCGTTATATCCACATTTGGAACCAAATACCAGCCAAGACATTTCTCAGTATAAATTCGGCATCTTTTCGTCAAAAAACTATGAAGTATTTGTCTAATCATAATTTCAGAATCTAATATTCAAAACATCTTTTCTAATGCGTTCATCAAAAACAATGTTTGTGCTTTCTCGACCGTTCCTGAGGAATTGTGAGGTTTGTCTCACAATGAACCATATCTGCCAAACTACAGGTAAAACCACATACAATATTTATTTTCAATTCACATTCTCAACATTTCTATACATTGAACGCTGAATTTGCGTGTAATCCTTCGGCCAAATTCGATAATAGCAATCTTCTCTTGTCTAATTTCAGTATTCCAGGTGGCTCAACAACCCAATAGTCAGATTTAAACTTGTAAATGTGTTATATGTATTTATAGTAATGTCATTGCCCTAACTCTAGTCCGTAATCTGTAGTCTGTAATATGTAGTATGCTATTGTTGATGATGTATTACACGTATCTGGTTATAGTAGGCGTAGGTTGAGATTTTATGAATAGGATTGTCTAACTTTTTTATTTCGGTAGTCCTAAAGTTGAGCCCACATTTATCGATATTGTTATCGTATCTTCTCTGTGGTCTTCAACTCATTATATGTTTCCATCTATTTCCATTCCGGTCTCATTTAATGCTCAATTTTTCTCCCTTTTTTTCCGCTTTTCTCCTGTGCCTCTTCTTTCGTTCTATATCCTGTCAAGACAACGACCATCTGTGCCCTCGTAGCTTATAGGGGAAGGTTAGTGGTCTGCACCTTTTGCAGCCAGCCTAGGTCCAGTCAGGGCCTAGATCGCGTCTACCAGCCACAAGTCCACCTCCAGCCCGCTCCAGCTGTCCGGTCCCATGAGAGTCTCGCCAACTCTCGCCACCCCCGCCTAGCCCATCCTAGACAGCTACGGGCCTGCACATTCCTGAATCAGTTTTTCTCCTTTCTGTACATGTTTATCCTTTTTCTTGAATCAACATCCCCGATACTCATTAGCCATTGAAATTGTCTGTCAAATAACGGGTTGATAAATTATTATTAGGGTATTAGGTTCAGTGGCGGCGCGTCTATTTCTCAGGGAGTACACACCAGCTATCTTTCGGTCAGAGAACGTAGCACTGATGTCCGAGTGGTTAAGGAGATTGACTAGAAATCAATTGGGCTTTGCCCGCGTAGGTTCGAATCCTGCTCAGTGCGGATTTTTTGTTTATTTTCAATTGTTTTTGAAAGTTTGCTTAGAAAGCTGTTGTCAAGGTTGGCAGTAGTTCTCATCAGTTCTTCTTACTTCGAAACTCTGTTTTGATTGAGTTTCACACCGTTTTAAAGACTCCTGAACTGATGAGATTTTTATGTTCGGTAGCGGCGCGTCTATTTCTCAGGGAGTACACACCAGCTATCATTCGGCCAGAGAACGTAGCACTGATGTCCGAGTGGTTAAGGAGATTGACTAGAAATCAATTGGGCTTTGCCCGCGTATGTTCGAATCCTGCTCAGTGCGAATTTTTGGTTTATTTTCAATCGTTTTTGAACGTTTTTTTAGGAAGCTGTTGTCAAGATTGGCAGTAGTTCCCATCAGTTCTTCTTACTTCGAAACTCCGTTTTGATTGAGTTTCACACCGTTTTGAAGACTCCCCAACTGTTGATATTTTTATGTTCAGTAGCGGCGCGTCTATTTCTCAGGGAGTACACACCACCTATCATTCGGACAGAGAGCGTAGCACTGATGTCCGAGTGGTTAAGGATATTGACTAGAAATCAATTGGGCTTTGCCCGCGTAGGTTCGAATCCTGCTCAGTGCGAATTTTTGGTTTATTTTCAATCGTTTTTGAAAGTTTTCTTAGGAAGCTGTTGTCAAGGTTGGCATTAGTTCTCATCAGTTCTTCTTACTTCGAAACTCTGTTTTGATTGAGTTTCACACCGTTTTGAAGACTCCCCAACTGTTGATATTTTTATGTTCAGTAGCGGCGCGTCTATTTCTCAGGGAGTACACACCAGCTATCATTCGGCCAGAGAACGTAGCACTGATGTCCGAGTGGTTAAGGAGATTGACTAGAAATCAATTGGGCTTTGCCCGCGTAGGTTCGAATCCTGCTCAGTGCGAATTTTTGGTTTATTTTCAATCGTTTTTGAAAGTTTTTTTAGGAAGCTGTTGTCAAGATTGGCAGTAGTTTCCATCAGTTCTTCTTACTTCGAAACTCTGTTTTGATTGAGTTTCACACCGTTTTGAAGACTCCCCAACTGTTGATATTTTTATGTTCAGTAGCGGCGCGTCTATTTCTCAGGGAGTACACACCACCTATCATTCGGACAGAGAGCGTAGCACTGATGTCCGAGTGGTTAAGGAGATTGACTAGAAATCAATTGGGCTTTGCCCGCGTAGGTTCGAATCCTGCTCAGTGCGAATTTTTGGTTTATTTTCAATCGTTTTTGAAAGTTTTCTTAGGAAGCTGTTGTCAAGGTTGGCAGTAGTTCCCATCAGTTCTTCTTACTTCGAAACTCTGTTTTGATTGAGTTTCACACCGTTTTGAAGACTCCCCAACTGTTGATATTTTTATGTTCAGTACCGGCGCGTCTATTTCTCAGGGAGTACACACCAGCTATCATTCGGCCAGAGAACGTAGCACTGATGTCCGAGTGGTTAAGGAGATTGACTAGAAATCAATTGGGCTTTGCCCGCGTAGGTTCGAATCCTGCTCAGTGCGAATTTTTGGTTTATTTTCAATCGTTTTTGAAAGTTTTTTTTAGGAAGCTGTTGTCAAGATTGGCAGTAGTTCCCATCAGTTCTTCTTACTTCGAAACTCTGTTTTGATTGAGTTTCACACCGTTTTGAAGACTCCCCAACTGTTGATATTTTTATGTTCAGTAGCGGCGCGTCTATTTCTTAGGGAGTACACACCAGCTATCATTCGGCCAGAGAACGTAGCACTGATGTCCGAGTGGTTAAGGAGATTGACTAGAAATCAATTGGGCTTTGCCCGCGTAGGTTCGAATCCTGCTCAGTGCGAATTTTTGGTTTATTTTCAATCGTTTTTGAACGTTTTTTTAGGAAGCTGTTGTCAAGATTGGCAGTAGTTCCCATCAGTTCTTCTTACTTCGAAACTCCGTTTTGATTGAGTTTCACACCGTTTTGAAGACTCCCCAACTGTTGATATTTTTATGTTCAGTAGCGGCGCGTCTATTTCTCAGGGAGTACACACCAGCTATCATTCGGCCAGAGAACGTAGCACTGAAACAGAGTTTCGAAGTAAGAAGAACTGATGAGAACTACTGCCAATCTTGACAACAGCTTCCTAAAAAAACTTTCAAAAACAATTGAAAATAAACAAAAAATCCGCACTGAGCAGGATTCGAACCTACGCGGGCAAAGCCCAATTGATTTCTAGTCAATCTCCTTAACCACTCGGACATCAGTGCTACGTTCTCTGACCGAAAGATAGCTGGTGTGTACTCCCTGAGAAATAGACGCGCCGCCACTGAACATAAAAATCTCAACAGTTCAGAAGTCTTTAAAACGGTGTGAAACTCGATCAAAACAGAGTTTCGAAGTAAGAAGAACTGATGAGAACTACTGTCAACCTTGACAACAGCTTTCTAAGCAAACTTTCAAAAACAATTGAAAATAAACAAAAAATCCGCACTGAGCAGGATTCGAACCTACGCGGGCAAAGCCCAATTGATTTCTAGTCAATCTCCTTAACCACTCGGACATCAGTGCTACGTTCTCTGACCGAAAGATAGCTGGTGTGTACTCCCTGAGAAATAGACGCGCCGCCACTGAACCTAAAAATCTCAACAGTTCAGGAGTCTTTAAAACGGTGTGAAACTCAATCAAAACAGAGTTTCGAAGTAAGAAGAACTGATGGGAACTACTGCCAACCTTGACAACAGCTTCCTAAGAAAACTTTCAAAAACGATTGAAAATAAACCAAAAATTCGCACTGAGCAGGATTCGAACCTACGCGGGCAAAGCCCAATTGATTTCTAGTCAATCTCCTTAACCACTCGGACATCAGTGCTACGTTCTCTGTCCGAATGATAGGTGGTGTGTACTCCCTGAGAAATAGACGCGCCGCTACTGAACATAAAAATATCAACAGTTGGGGAGTCTTCAAAACGGTGTGAAACTCAATCAAAACGGAGTTTCGAAGTAAGAAGAACTGATGGGAACTACTGCCAATCTTGACAACAGCTTCCTGAAAAAACGTTCAAAAACGATTGAAAATAAACCAAAAATTCGCACTGAGCAGGATTCGAACCTACGCGGGCAAAGCCCAATTGATTTCTAGTCAATCTCCTTAACCACTCGGAGATCAGTGCTACGTTCTCTGGCCGAATGATAGCTGGTGTGTACTCCCTGAGAAATAGACGCGCCGCTACTGAACATAAAAATATCAACAGTTGGGGAGTCTTCAAAACGGTGTGAAACTCAATCAAAACAGAGTTTCGAAGTAAGAAGAACTGATGGGAACTACTGCCAATCTTGACAACAGCTTCCTAAAAAAACTTTCAAAAACGATTGAAAATAAACCAAAAATTCGCACTGAGCAGGATTCGAACCTACGCGGGCAAAGCCCAATTGATTTCTAGTCAATCTCCTTAACCACTCGGACATCAGTGCTACGTTCTCTGGCCGAATGATAGCTGGTGTGTACTCCCTGAGAAATAGACGCGCCGCTACTGAACATAAAAATATCAACAGTTGGGGAGTCTTCAAAACGGTGTGAAACTCAATCAAAACAGAGTTTCGAAGTAAGAAGAACTGATGGAAACTACTGCCAATCTTGACAACAGCTTCCTAAAAAAACTTTCAAAAACGATTGAGAATAAACCAAAAATTCGCACTGAGCAGGATTCGAACCTACGCGGGCAAAGCCCAATTGATTTCTAGTCAATCTCCTTAACCACTCGGACATCAGTGCTACGTTCTCTGGCCGAATGATAGCTGGTGTGTACTCCCTGAGAAATAGACGCGCCGGTACTGAACATAAAAATATCAACAGTTGGGGAGTCTTCAAAACGGTGTGAAACTCAATCAAAACAGAGTTTCGAAATAAGAAGAACTGATGGGAACTACTGCCAACCTTGACAACAGCTTCCTAAGAAAACTTTCAAAAACGATTGAAAATAAACCAAAAATTCGCACTGAGCAGGATTCGAACCTACGCGGGCAAAGCCCAATTGATTTCTAGTCAATCTCCTTAACCACTCGGACATCAGTGCTACGTTCTCTGGCCGAATGATAGCTGGTGTGTACTCCCTGAGAAATAGACGCGCCGCTACTGAACATAAAAATATCAACAGTTGGGGAGTCTTCAAAACGGTGTGAAACTCAATCAAAACGGAGTTTCGAAGTAAGAAGAACTGATGGGAACTACTGCCAATCTTGACAACAGCTTCCTAAAAAAACGTTCAAAAACGATTGAAAATAAACCAAAAATTCGCACTGAGCAGGATTCGAACCTACGCGGGCAAAGCCCAATTGATTTCTAGTCAATCTCCTTAACCACTCGGACATCAGTGCTACGTTCTCTGGCCGAATGATAGCTGGTGTGTACTCCCTAAGAAATAGACGCGCCGCTACTGAACATAAAAATATCAACAGTTGGGGAGTCTTCAAAACGGTGTGAAACTCAATCAAAACAGAGTTTCGAAGTAAGAAGAACTGATGGGAACTACTGCCAATCTTGACAACAGCTTCCTAAAAAAACTTTCAAAAACGATTGAAAATAAACCAAAAATTCGCACTGAGCAGGATTCGAACCTACGCGGGCAAAACCCAATTGATTTCTAGTCAATCTCCTTAACCACTCGGACATCAGTGCTACGTTCTCTGGCCGAATGATAGCTGGTGTGTACTCCCTGAGAAATAGACGCGCCGCTACTGAACATAAAAATATCAACAGTTGGGGAGTCTTCAAAACGGTGTGAAACTCAATCAAAACAGAGTTTCGAAGTAAGAAGAACTGATGAGAACTACTGCCAATCTTGACAACAGCTTCCTAAAAAAACTTTCAAAAACAATTGAAAATAAACAAAAAATCCGCACTGAGCAGGATTCGAACCTACGCGGGCAAAGCCCAATTGATTTCTAGTCAATCTCCTTAACCACTCGGACATCAGTGCTACGTTCTCTGACCGAAAGATAGCTGGTGTGTACTCCCTGAGAAATAGACGCGCCGCCACTGAACATAAAAATCTCAACAGTTCAGAAGTCTTTAAAACGGTGTGAAACTCGATCAAAACAGAGTTTCGAAGTAAGAAGAACTGATGAGAACTACTGTCAACCTTGACAACAGCTTTCTAAGCAAAATTTCAAAATCAATTGAAAATAAACAAAAAATCCGCACTGAACAGGATTCGAACCTACGCGGGCAAAGCCCAATTGATTTCTAGTCAATCTCCTTAACCACTCGGACATCAGTGCTGCGTTCTCTGACCGAAAGATAGCTGGTGTGTACTCCCTGAGAAATAGACGCGCCGCCACTGAACCTAAAAATCTCAACAGTTCAGGAGTCTTTAAAACGGTGTGAAACTCGATCAAAACAGAGTTTCGAAGTAAGAAGAACTGATGAGAACTACTGCCAACCTTGACAACAGCTTTCTAAGCAAACTTTCAAAAACAATTGAAAATAAACAAAAAATCCGCACTGAGCAGGATTCGAACCTACGCGGGCAAAGCCCAATTGATTTCTAGTCAATCTCCTTAACCACTCGGACATCAGTGCTGCGTTCTCTGACCGAAAGATAGCTGGTGTGTACTCCCTGAGAAATAGACGCGCCGCCACTGAACCTAAAAATCTCAACAGTTCAGGAGTCTTTAAAACGGTGTGAAACTCGATCAAAACAGAGTTTCGAAGTAAGAAGAACTGATGAGAACTACTGCCAACCTTGACAACAGCTTTCTAAGCAAACTTTCAAAAACAATTGAAAATAAACAAAAAATCCGCACTGAGCAGGATTCGAACCTACGCGGGCAAAGCCCAATTGATTTCTAGTCAATCTCCTTAACCACTCGGACATCAGTGCTACGTTCTCTGACCGAAAGATAGCTGGTGTGTACTCCCTGAGAAATAGACGCGCCGCTACCGAACATAAAAATCTCATCAGTTCAGGAGTCTTTAAAACGGTGTGAAACTCAATCAAAACAGAGTTTCGAAGTAAGAAGAACTGATGAGAACTACTGCCAACCTTGACAACAGCTTTCTAAGCAAACTTTCAAAAACACTTGAAAATAAACAAAAAATCCGCACTGAGCAGGATTCGAACCTACGCGGGCAAAGCCCAATTGATTTCTAGTCAATCTCCTTAACCACTCGGAGATCAGTGCTACGTTCTCTGGCCGAATGATAGCTGGTGTGTACTCCCTGAGAAATAGACGCGCCGCTACTGAACATAAAAATATCAACAGTTGGGGAGTCTTCAAAACGGTGTGAAACTCAATCAAAACAAAGTTTCGAAGTAAGAAGAACTGATGGGAACTACTGCCAATCTTGACAACAGCTTCCTAAAAAAACTTTCAAAAACGATTGAAAATAAACCAAAAATTCGCACTGAGCAGGATTCGAACCTACGCGGGCAAAGCCCAATTGATTTCTAGTCAATCTCCTTAACCACTCGGACATCAGTGCTACGTTCTCTGGCCGAATGATAGCTGGTGTGTACTCCCTGAGAAATAGACGCGCCGCTACTGAACATAAAAATATCAACAGTTGGGGAGTCTTCAAAACGGTGTGAAACTCAATCAAAACAGAGTTTCGAAGTAAGAAGAACTGATGGAAACTACTGCCAATCTTGACAACAGCTTCCTAAAAAAACTTTCAAAAACGATTGAAAATAAACCAAAAATTCGCACTGAGCAGGATTCGAACCTACGCGGGCAAAGCCCAATTGATTTCTAGTCAATCTCCTTAAAGGGACCGTACCTCTATAATGTGCAATGTAGGTAATTTTTGAAAAATGAAAAAAGTCATTTATTCTGTTTTGAGAAGAAAGTTCATACCTTTCGTACAGAAAGTTCAAAAACCCACATTATTACTGAGCAAAATAGAAACAAACAGGATTTGGGTTACTGTAATGCAGCAATTTTTAATCTATCACTGCTTTGTAGTTTTCTTGATATTTACAAATCTTCCTTTACAGATTTCATATTGGTAATGTTGGCCATGTTTTGAATATGGTTTTGTAATTTTATGGACATTTTGAAAATTTTGTACGTAGGTGAACTCGGCGGTGTATGTACGTGCGCGTGGTCGCGCCGCATTTTTGAGAACACGGAGCAAGACAGGCAGTTGACACCTATATGAATGATTTTGGTTTTTTAATGTGAACAATATCGACTAATCAGCTCAAACCTCCAAATTAAAGAGAAACGGTCCCTTTAACCACTCGGACATCAGTGCTACGTTCTCTGGCCGAATGATAGCTGGTGTGTACTCCCTGAGAAATAGACGCGCCGCTACTGAACATAAAAATATCAACAGTTGGGGAGTCTTCAAAACGGTGTGAAACTCAATCAAAACAGAGTTTCGAAGTAAGAAGAACTGATGGGAACTACTGCCAATCTTGACAACAGCTTCCTAAAAAAACGTTCAAAAACGATTGAAAATAAACCAAAAATTCGCACTGAGCAGGATTCGAACCTACGCGGGCAAAGCCCAATTGATTTCTAGTCAATCTCCTTGACCACTCGGAGATCAGTGCTACGTTCTCTGGCCGAATGATAGCTGGTGTGTACTCCCTGAGAAATAGACGCGCCGCTACTGAACATAAAAATATCAACAGTTGGGGAGTCTTCAAAACGGTGTGAAACTCAATCAAAACAGAGTTTCGAAGTAAGAAGAACTGATGGGAACTACTGCCAATCTTGACAACAGCTTCCTAAAAAAACTTTCAAAAACGATTGAAAATAAACAAAAAATTCGCACTGAGCAGGATTCGAACCTACGCGGGCAAAGCCCAATTGATTTCTAGTCAATCTCCTTAACCACTCGGACATCAGTGCTACGTTCTCTGGCCGAATGATAGCAGGTGTGTACTCCCTGAGAAATAGACGCGCCGCTACTGAACATAAAAATATCAACAGTTGGGGAGTCTTCAAAACGGTGTGAAACTCAATCAAAACAGAGTTTCGAAGTAAGAAGAACTGATGGAAACTACTGCCAATCTTGACAACAGCTTCCTAAAAAAACTTTCAAAAACGATTGAAAACAAACCAAAAATTCGCACTGAGCAGGATTCGAACCTACGCGGGCAAAGCCCAATTGATTTCTAGTCAATCTCCTTAACCACTCGGACATCAGTGCTACGTTCTCTGACCGAAAGATAGCTGGTGTGTACTCCCTGAGAAATAGACGCGCCGCCACTGAACCTAAAAATCTCAACAGTTCAGGAGTCTTTAAAACGGTGTGAAACTCGATCAAAACAGAGTTTCGAAGTAAGAAGAACTGATGAGAACTACTGCCAACCTTGACAACAGCTTTCTAAGCAAACTTTCAAAAACAATTGAAAATAAACAAAAAATCCGCACTGAGCAGGATTCGAACCTACGCGGGCAAAGCCCAATTGATTTCTAGTCAATCTCCTTAACCACTCGGACATCAGTGCTACGTTCTCTGACCGAAAGATAGCTGGTGTGTACTCCCTGAGAAATAGACGCGCCGCTACCGAACATAAAAATCTCATCAGTTCAGGAGTCTTTAAAACGGTGTGAAACTCAATCAAAACAGAGTTTCGAAGTAAGAAGAACTGATGAGAACTACTGCCAACCTTGACAACAGCTTTCTAAGCAAACTTTCAAAAACACTTGAAAATAAACAAAAAATCCGCACTGAGCAGGATTCGAACCTACGCGGGCAAAGCCCAATTGATTTCTAGTCAATCTCCTTAACCACTCGGAGATCAGTGCTACGTTCTCTGGCCGAATGATAGCTGGTGTGTACTCCCTGAGAAATAGACGCGCCGCTACTGAACATAAAAATATCAACAGTTGGGGAGTCTTCAAAACGGTGTGAAACTCAATCAAAACAGAGTTTCGAAGTAAGAAGAACTGATGAGAACTACTGCCAACCTTGACAACAGCTTTCTAAGCAAACTTTCAAAAACAATGGAAAATAAACAAAAAATCCGCACTGAGCAGGATTCGAACCTACGCGGGCAAAGCCCAATTGATTTCTAGTCAATCTCCTTAACCACTCGGACATCAGTGCTACGTTCTCTGACCGAAAGATAGCTGGTGTGTACTCCCTGAGAAATAGACGCGCCGCTACCGAACATAAACATCTCATCAGTTCAGGAGTCTTTAAAACGGTGTGAAACTCAATCAAAACAGAGTTTCGAAGTAAGAAGAACTGATGAGAACTACTGCCAACCTTGACAACAGCTTTCTAAGCAAACTTTCAAAAACACTTGAAAATAAACAAAAAATCCGCACTGAGCAGGATTCGAACCTACGCGGGCAAAGCCCAATTGATTTCTAGTCAATCTCCTTAACCACTCGGAGATCAGTGCTACGTTCTCTGGCCGAATGATAGCTGGTGTGTACTCCCTGAGAAATAGACGCGCCGCTACTGAACATAAAAATATCAACAGTTGGGGAGTCTTCAAAACGGTGTGAAACTCAATCAAAACGGAGTTTCGAAGTAAGAAGAACTGATGGGAACTACTGCCAATCTTGACAACAGCTTCCTAAAAAAACGTTCAAAAACGATTGAAAATAAACCAAAAATTCGCACTGAGCAGGATTCGAACCTACGCGGGCAAAGCCCAATTGATTTCTAGTCAATCTCCTTAACCACTCGGACATCAGTGCTACGTTCTCTGGCCGAATGATAGCTGGTGTGTACTCCCTGAGAAATAGACGCGCCGCTACTGAACATAAAAATATCAACAGTTGGGGAGTCTTCAAAACGGTGTGAAACTCAATCAAAACAGAGTTTCGAAGTAAGAAGAACTGATGGAAACTACTGCCAATCTTGACAACAGCTTCCTAAAAAAACTTTCAAAAACGATTGAAAATAAACCAAAAATTCGCACTGAGCAGGATTCGAACCTACGCGGGCAAAGCCCAATTGATTTCTAGTCAATCTCTATAAAGGGACCGTACCTCTATAATGTGCAATGTAGGTAATTTTTGAAAAATGAAAAAAAGTCATTTATTCTGTTTTGAGAAGAAAGTTCATACCTTTCGTACAGAAAGTTCAAAAACCCACATTATTACTGAGCAAAATAGAAACAAACAGGATTTGGGTTACTGTAATGCAGCAATTTTTAATCTATCACTGCTTTGTAGTTTTCTTGATATTTACAAATCTTCCTTTACAGATTTCATATTGGTAATGTTGGCCATGTTTTGAATATGGTTTTGTAATTTTATGGACATTTTGAAAATTTTGTACGTAGGTGAACTCGGCGGTGTATGTACGTGCGCGTGGTCGGGCCGCATTTTTGAGAACACGGAGCAAGACAGGCAGTTGACACCTATATGAATGATTTTGGTTTTTTGATGTGAACAATATCGACTAATCAGCTCAAACCTCCAAATTAAAGAGAAACGGTCCCTTTAACCACTCGGACATCAGTGCTACGTTCTCTGGCCGAATGATAGCTGGTGTGTACTCCCTGAGAAATAGACGCGCCGCTACTGAACATAAAAATATCAACAGTTGGGGAGTCTTCAAAACGGTGTGAAACTCAATCAAAACAGAGTTTCGAAGTAAGAAGAACTGATGGAAACTACTGCCAATCTTGACAACAGCTTCCTAAAAAAACTTTCAAAAACGATTGAAAACAAACCAAAAATTCGCACTGAGCAGGATTCGAACCTACGCGGGCAAAGCCCAATTGATTTCTAGTCAATCTCCTTAACCACTCGGACATCAGTGCTACGTTCTCTGACCGAAAGATAGCTGGTGTGTACTCCCTGAGAAATAGACGCGCCGCCACTGAACCTAAAAATCTCAACAGTTCAGGAGTCTTTAAAACGGTGTGAAACTCGATCAAAACAGAGTTTCGAAGTAAGAAGAACTGATGAGAACTACTGCCAACCTTGACAACAGCTTTCTAAGCAAACTTTCAAAAACAATTGAAAATAAACAAAAAATCCGCACTGAGCAGGATTCGAACCTACGCGGGCAAAGCCCAATTGATTTCTAGTCAATCTCCTTAACCACTCGGACATCAGTGCTACGTTCTCTGACCGAAAGATAGCTGGTGTGTACTCCCTGAGAAATAGACGCGCCGCTACCGAAGATAAAAATCTCATCAGTTCAGGAGTCTTTAAAACGGTGTGAAACTCAATCAAAACAGAGTTTCGAAGTAAGAAGAACTGATGAGAACTACTGCCAACCTTGACAACAGCTTTCTAAGCAAACTTTCAAAAACACTTGAAAATAAACAAAAAATCCGCACTGAGCAGGATTCGAACCTACGCGGGCAAAGCCCAATTGATTTCTAGTCAATCTCCTTAACCACTCGGAGATCAGTGCTACGTTCTCTGGCCGAATGATAGCTGGTGTGTACTCCCTGAGAAATAGACGCGCCGCTACTGAACATAAAAATATCAACAGTTGGGGAGTCTTCAAAACGGTGTGAAACTCAATCAAAACGGAGTTTCGAAGTAAGAAGAACTGATGGGAACTACTGCCAATCTTGACAACAGCTTCCTAAAAAAACGTTCAAAAACGATTGAAAATAAACCAAAAATTCGCACTGAGCAGGATTCGAACCTACGCGGGCAAAGCCCAATTGATTTCTAGTCAATCTCCTTAACCACTCGGACATCAGTGCTACGTTCTCTGGCCGAATGATAGCTGGTGTGTACTCCCTGAGAAATAGACGCGCCGCTACTGAACATAAAAATATCAACAGTTGGGGAGTCTTCAAAACGGTGTGAAACTCAATCAAAACAGAGTTTCGAAGTAAGAAGAACTGATGGAAACTACTGCCAATCTTGACAACAGCTTCCTAAAAAAACTTTCAAAAACGATTGAAAATAAACCAAAAATTCGCACTGAGCAGGATTCGAACCTACGCGGGCAAAGCCCAATTGATTTCTAGTCAATCTCTATAAAGGGACCGTACCTCTATAATGTGCAATGTAGGTAATTTTTGAAAAATGAAAAAAGTCATTTATTCTGTTTTGAGAAGAAAGTTCATACCTTTCGTACAGAAAGTTCAAAGACCCACATTATTACTGAGCAAAATAGAAACAAACAGGATTTGGGTTACTGTAATGCAGCAATTTTTAATCTATCACTGCTTTGTAGTTTTCTTGATATTTACAAATCTTCCTTTACAGATTTCATATTGGTAATGTTGGCCATGTTTTGAATATGGTTTTGTAATTTTATGGACATTTTGAAAATTTTGTACGTAGGTGAACTCGGCGGTGTATGTACGTGCGCGTGGTCGCGCCGCATTTTTGAGAACACGGAGCAAGACAGGCAGTTGACACCTATATGAATGATTTTGGTTTTTTGATGTGAACAATATCGACTAATCAGCTCAAACCTCCAAATTAAAGAGAAACGGTCCCTTTAACCACTCGGACATCAGTGCTACGTTCTCTGGCCGAATGATAGCTGGTGTGTACTCCCTGAGAAATAGACGCGCCGCTACTGAACATAAAAATATCAACAGTTGGGGAGTCTTCAAAACGGTGTGAAACTCAATCAAAACAGAGTTTCGAAGTAAGAAGAACTGATGAGAACTACTGCCAATCTTGACAACAGCTTCCTAAAAAAACTTTCAAAAACAATTGAAAATAAACAAAAAATCCGCACTGAGCAGGATTCGAACCTACGCGGGCAAAGCCCAATTGATTTCTAGTCAATCTCCTTAACCACTCGGACATCAGTGCTACGTTCTCTGACCGAAAGATAGCTGGTGTGTACTCCCTGAGAAATAGACGCGCCGCCACTGAACATAAAAATCTCAACAGTTCAGAAGTCTTTAAAACGGTGTGAAACTCGATCAAAACAGAATTTCGAAGTAAGAAGAACTGATGAGAACTACTGTCAACCTTGACAACAGCTTTCTAAGCAAACTTTCAAAAACAATTGAAAATAAACCAAAAATTCGCACTGAGCAGGATTCGAACCTACGCGGGCAAAGCCCAATTGATTTCTAGTCAATCTCCTTAACCACTCGGACATCAGTGCTACGTTCTCTGACCGAAAGATAGCTGGTGTGTACTCCCTGAGAAATAGACGCGCCGCTACTGAACATAAAAATCTCAACAGTTCAGGAGTGTTTGAAACGGTGTGAAACTCGATCAAAACAGAGTTTCGAAGTAAGAAGAACTGATGAGAACTACTGTCAACCTTGACAACAGCTTTCTAAGCAAACTTTCAAAAACAATTGAAAATAAACCAAAAATTCGCACTGAGCAGGATTCGAACCTACGCGGGCAAAGCCCAATTGATTTCTAGTCAATCTCCTTAACCACTCGGACATCAGTGCTACGTTCTCTGACCGAAAGATAGCTGGTGTGTACTCCCTGAGAAATAGACGCGCCGCTACTGAACATAAAAATCTCAACAGTTCAGGAGTGTTTGAAACGGTGTGAAACTCAATCAAAACAGAGTTTCGAAGTAAGAAGAACTGATGAGAACTAATGCCAACCTTGACAACAGTTTTCTAAGCAAACTTTCAAAAACAATTGAAAATAAACCAAAAATTCGCACTGAGCAGGATTCGAACCTACGCGGGCAAAGCCCAATTGATTTCTAGTCAATCTCCTTAACCGCTCGGACATCAGTGCTACGTTCTCTGACCGAAAGATAGCTGGTGTGTACTCCCTGAGAAATAGACGCGCCGCTACTGAACATAAAAATCTCAACAGTTCAGGAGTCTTTGAAACGGTGTGAAACTCAATCAAAACAGAGTTTCAAAGTAAGAAGAACTGATGAGAACTACTGCCAACCTTGACAACAGCTTTCTAAGCAAACTTTCAAAAACAATTGAAAATAAACAAAAAATCCGCACTGAGCAGGATTCGAACCTACGCGGGCAAAGCCCAATTGATTTCTAGTCAATATCCTTAACCACTCGGACATCAGTGCTACGCTCTCTGTCCGAATGATAGGTGGTGTGTACTCCCTGAGAAATAGACGCGCCGCTACTGAACATAAAAATATCAACAGTTGGGGAGTCTTCAAAACGGTGTGAAACTCAATCAAAACGGAGTTTCGAAGTAAGAAGAACTGATGGGAACTACTGCCAATCTTGACAACAGCTTCCTAAAAAAACGTTCAAAAACGATTGAAAATAAACCAAAAATTCGCACTGAGCAGGATTCGAACATACGAGGGCAAAGCCCAATTGATTTCTAGTCAATCTCCTTAACCACTCGGACATCAGTGCTACGTTCTCTGGCCGAATGATAGCTGGTGTGTACTCCCTGAGAAATAGACGCGCCGCTACTGAACATAAAAATATCAACAGTTGGGGAGTCTTCAAAACGGTGTGAAACTCAATCAAAACGGAGTTTCGAAGTAAGAAGAACTGATGGGAACTACTGCCAATCTTGACAACAGCTTCCTAAAAAAACGTTCAAAAACGATTGAAAATAAACCAAAAATTCGCACTGAGCAGGATTCGAACATACGCGGGCAAAGCCCAATTGATTTCTAGTCAATCTCCTTAACCACTCGGACATCAGTGCTACGTTCTCTGGCCGAATGATAGCTGGTGTGTACTCCCTGAGAAATAGACGCGCCGCTACCGAACATAAAAATCTCATCAGTTCAGGAGTCTTTAAAACGGTGTGAAACTCAATCAAAACAGAGTTTCGAAGTAAGAAGAACTGATGAGAACTACTGCCAACCTTGACAACAGCTTTCTAAGCAAACTTTCAAAAACAATTGAAAATAAACAAAAAATCCGCACTGAGCAGGATTCGAACCTACGCGGGCAAAGCCCAATTGATTTCTAGTCAATCTCCTTAACCACTCGGACATCAGTGCTACGTTCTCTGACCGAAAGATAGCTGGTGTGTACTCCCTGAGAAATAGACGCGCCGCCACTGAACCTAAAAATCTCAACAGTTCAGGAGTCTTTAAAACGGTGTGAAACTCGATCAAAACAGAGTTTCAAAGTAAGAAGAACTGATGAGAACTACTGTCAACCTTGACAACAGCTTTCTAAGCAAACTTCCAAAAACAATTGAAAATAAACAAAAAATCCGCACTGAGCAGGATTCGAACCTACGCGGGCAAAGCCCAATTGATTTCTAGTCAATCTCCTTAACCACTCGGACATCAGTGCTACGTTCTCTGACCGAAAGATAGCTGGTGTGTACTCCCTGAGAAATAGACGCGCCGCTACTGAACATAAAAATCTCAACTGTTCAGGAGTCTTTAAAACGGTGTGAAACTCAATCAAAACAGAGTTTCGAAGTAAGAAGAACTGATGAGAACTACTGCCAACCTTGACAACAGCTTTCTAAGCAAACTTTCAAAAACACTTGAAAATAAACAAAAAATCCGCACTGAGCAGGATTCGAACCTACGCGGGCAAAGCCCAATTGATTTCTAGTCAATCTCCTTAACCACTCGGACATCAGTGCTACGTTCTCTGACCGAAAGATAGCTGGTGTGTACTCCCTGAGAAATAGACGCGCCGCTACTGAACATAAAAATCTCAACAGTTCAGGAGTTTTTGAAACGGTGTGAAACTCAATCAAAACAGAGTTTCGAAGTAAGAAGAACTGATGAGAACTAATGCCAACCTTGACAACAGTTTTCTAAGCAAACTTTCAAAAACGATTGAAAATAAACCAAAAATTCGCACTGAGCAGGATTCGAACCTACGCGGGCAAAGCCCAATTGATTTCTAGTCAATCTCCTTAACCACTCGGACATCAGTGCTACGTTCTCTGACCGAAAGATAGCTGGTGTGTACTCCCTGAGAAATAGACGCGCCGCTACTGAACATAAAAATCTCAACAGTTCAGGAGTCTTTGAAACGGTGTGAAACTCAATCAAAACAGAGTTTCGAAGTAAGAAGAACTGATGAGAACTAATGCCAACCTTGACAACAGTTTTCTAAGCAAACTTTCAAAAACAATTGAAAATAAACCAAAAATTCGCACTGAGCAGGATTCGAACCTACGCGGGCAAAGCCCAATTGATTTCTAGTCAATCTCCTTAACCACTCGGACATCAGTGCTACGTTCTCTGACCGAAAGATAGCTGGTGTGTACTCCCTGAGAAATAGACGCGCCGCTACTGAACATAAAAATCTCAACAGTTCAGGAGTTTTTGAAACGGTGTGAAACTCAATCAAAACAGAGTTTCGAAGTAAGAAGAACTGATGAGAACTAATGCCAACCTTGACAACAGTTTTCTAAGCAAACTTTCAAAAACGATTGAAAATAAACCAAAAATTCGCACTGAGCAGGATTCGAACCTACGCGGGCAAAGCCCAATTGATTTCTAGTCAATCTCCTTAACCACTCGGACATCAGTGCTACGTTCTCTGACCGAAAGATAGCTGGTGTGTACTCCCTGAGAAATAGACGCGCCGCTACTGAACATAAAAATCTCAACTGTTCAGGAGTCTTTGAAACGGTGTGAAACTCAATCAAAACAGAGTTTCGAAGTAAGAAGAACTGATGAGAACTACTGCCAACCTTGACAACAGCTTTCTAAGCAAACTTTCAAAAACACTTGAAAATAAACAAAAAATCCGCACTGAGCAGGATTCGAACCTACGCGGGCAAAGCCCAATTGATTTCTAGTCAATCTCCTTAACCACTCGGACATCAGTGCTACGTTCTCTGACCGAAAGATAGCTGGTGTGTACTCCCTGAGAAATAGACGCGCCGCTACTGAACATAAAAATCTCAACAGTTCAGGAGTTTTTGAAACGGTGTGAAACTCAATCAAAACAGAGTTTCGAAGTAAGAAGAACTGATGAGAACTAATGCCAACCTTGACAACAGTTTTCTAAGCAAACTTTCAAAAACAATTGAAAATAAACCAAAAATTCGCACTGAGCAGGATTCGAACCTACGCGGGCAAAGCCCAATTGATTTCTAGTCAATCTCCTTAACCACTCGGACATCAGTGCTACGTTCTCTGACCGAAAGATAGCTGGTGTGTACTCCCTGAGAAATAGACGCGCCGCTACTGAACATAAAAATCTCAACAGTTCAGGAGTTTTTGAAACGGTGTGAAACTCAATCAAAACAGAGTTTCGAAGTAAGAAGAACTGATGAGAACTAATGCCAACCTTGACAACAGTTTTCTAAGCAAACTTTCAAAAACGATTGAAAATAAACCAAAAATTCGCACTGAGCAGGATTCGAACCTACGCGGGCAAAGCCCAATTGATTTCTAGTCAATCTCCTTAACCACTCGGACATCAGTGCTACGTTCTCTGACCGAAAGATAGCTGGTGTGTACTCCCTGAGAAATAGACGCACCGCTACTGAACATAAAAATCTCAACAGTTCAGGAGTCTTTAAAACGGTGTGAAACTCGATCAAAACAGAGTTTCGAAGTAAGAAGAACTGATGAGAACTACTGCCAACCTTGACAACAGCTTTCTAAGCAAACTTTCAAAAACAATTGAAAATAAACAAAAAATCCGCACTGAGCAGGATTCGAACCTACGCGGGCAAAGCCCAATTGATTTCTAGTCAATCTCCTTAACCACTCGGACATCAGTGCTACGTTCTCTGACCAAAAGATAGCTGGTGTGTACTCCCTGAGAAATAGACGCGCCGCTACTGAACATAAAAATCTTAACAGTTCAGGAGTCTTTAAAACGGTGTGAAACTCAATCAAAACAGAGTTTCGAAGTAAGAAGAACTGATGAGAACTACTGCCAACCTTGACAACAGCTTTCTAAGCAAACTTTCAAAAACACTTGAAAATAAACAAAAAATCCGCACTGAGCAGGATTCGAACCTACGCGGGCAAAGCCCAATTGATTTCTAGTCAATCTCCTTAACCACTCGGACATCAGTGCTACGTTCTCTGACCGAAAGATAGCTGGTGTGTACTCCCTGAGAAATAGACGCGCCGCTACTGAACATAAAAATCTCAACAGTTCAGGAGTTTTTGAAACGGTGTGAAACTCAATCAAAACAGAGTTTCGAAGTAAGAAGAACTGATGAGAACTAATGCCAACCTTGACAACAGTTTTCTAAGCAAACTTTCAAAAACGATTGAAAATAAACCAAAAATTGGCACTGAGCAGGATTCGAACCTACGCGGGCAAAGCCCAATTGATTTCTAGTCAATCTCCTTAACCACTCGGACATCAGTGCTACGTTCTCTGACCGAAAGATAGCTGGTGTGTACTCCCTGAGAAATAGACGCACCGCTACTGAACATAAAAATCTCAACAGTTCAGGAGTCTTTAAAACGGTGTGAAACTCGATCAAAACAGAGTTTCGAAGTAAGAAGAACTGATGAGAACTACTGCCAACCTTGACAACAGCTTTCTAAGCAAACTTTCAAAAACAATTGAAAATAAACAAAAAATCCGCACTGAGCAGGATTCGAACCTACGCGGGCAAAGCCCAATTGATTTCTAGTCAATCTCCTTAACCACTCGGACATCAGTGCTACGTTCTCTGACCGAAAGATAGCTGATGTGTACTCCCTGAGAAATAGACGCGCCGCTACTGAACATAAAAATCTCAACTGTTCAGGAGTCTTTGAAACGGTGTGAAACTCAATCAAAACAGAGTTTCAAAGTAAGAAGAACTGATGAGAACTACTGCCAATCTTGACAACAGCTTCCTAAAAAAACTTTCAAAAACGATTGAAAATAAACCAAAAATTCGCACTGAGCAGGATTCGAACCTACGCGGGCAAAACCCAATTGATTTCTAGTCAATCTCCTTAACCACTCGGACATCAGTGCTACGTTCTCTGGCCGAATGATAGCTGGTGTGTACTCCCTGAGAAATAGACGCGCCGCTACTGAACATAAAAATATCAACAGTTGGGGAGTCTTCAAAACGGTGTGAAACTCAATCAAAACAGAGTTTCGAAGTAAGAAGAACTGATGAGAACTACTGCCAATCTTGACAACAGCTTCCTAAAAAAACTTTCAAAAACAATTGAAAATAAACAAAAAATCCGCACTGAGCAGGATTCGAACCTACGCGGGCAAAGCCCAATTGATTTCTAGTCAATCTCCTTAACCACTCGGACATCAGTGCTACGTTCTCTGACCGAAAGATAGCTGGTGTGTACTCCCTGAGAAATAGACGCGCCGCCACTGAACATAAAAATCTCAACAGTTCAGAAGTCTTTAAAACGGTGTGAAACTCGATCAAAACAGAGTTTCGAAGTAAGAAGAACTGATGAGAACTACTGTCAACCTTGACAACAGCTTTCTAAGCAAAATTTCAAAATCAATTGAAAATAAACAAAAAATCCGCACTGAACAGGATTCGAACCTACGCGGGCAAAGCCCAATTGATTTCTAGTCAATCTCCTTAACCACTCGGACATCAGTGCTGCGTTCTCTGACCGAAAGATAGCTGGTGTGTACTCCCTGAGAAATAGACGCGCCGCCACTGAACCTAAAAATCTCAACAGTTCAGGAGTCTTTAAAACGGTGTGAAACTCGATCAAAACAGAGTTTCGAAGTAAGAAGAACTGATGAGAACTACTGCCAACCTTGACAACAGCTTTCTAAGCAAACTTTCAAAAACAATTGAAAATAAACAAAAAATCCGCACTGAGCAGGATTCGAACCTACGCGGGCAAAGCCCAATTGATTTCTAGTCAATCTCCTTAACCACTCGGACATCAGTGCTGCGTTCTCTGACCGAAAGATAGCTGGTGTGTACTCCCTGAGAAATAGACGCGCCGCCACTGAACCTAAAAATCTCAACAGTTCAGGAGTCTTTAAAACGGTGTGAAACTCGATCAAAACAGAGTTTCGAAGTAAGAAGAACTGATGAGAACTACTGCCAACCTTGACAACAGCTTTCTAAGCAAACTTTCAAAAACAATTGAAAATAAACAAAAAATCCGCACTGAGCAGGATTCGAACCTACGCGGGCAAAGCCCAATTGATTTCTAGTCAATCTCCTTAACCACTCGGACATCAGTGCTACGTTCTCTGACCGAAAGATAGCTGGTGTGTACTCCCTGAGAAATAGACGCGCCGCTACCGAACATAAAAATCTCATCAGTTCAGGAGTCTTTAAAACGGTGTGAAACTCAATCAAAACAGAGTTTCGAAGTAAGAAGAACTGATGAGAACTACTGCCAACCTTGACAACAGCTTTCTAAGCAAACTTTCAAAAACACTTGAAAATAAACAAAAAATCCGCACTGAGCAGGATTCGAACCTACGCGGGCAAAGCCCAATTGATTTCTAGTCAATCTCCTTAACCACTCGGAGATCAGTGCTACGTTCTCTGGCCGAATGATAGCTGGTGTGTACTCCCTGAGAAATAGACGCGCCGCTACTGAACATAAAAATATCAACAGTTGGGGAGTCTTCAAAACGGTGTGAAACTCAATCAAAACAAAGTTTCGAAGTAAGAAGAACTGATGGGAACTACTGCCAATCTTGACAACAGCTTCCTAAAAAAACTTTCAAAAACGATTGAAAATAAACCAAAAATTCGCACTGAGCAGGATTCGAACCTACGCGGGCAAAGCCCAATTGATTTCTGGTCAATCTCCTTAACCACTCGGACATCAGTGCTACGTTCTCTGGCCGAATGATAGCTGGTGTGTACTCCCTGAGAAATAGACGCGCCGCTACTGAACATAAAAATATCAACAGTTGGGGAGTCTTCAAAACGGTGTGAAACTCAATCAAAACAGAGTTTCGAAGTAAGAAGAACTGATGGAAACTACTGCCAATCTTGACAACAGCTTCCTAAAAAAACTTTCAAAAACGATTGAAAATAAACCAAAAATTCGCACTGAGCAGGATTCGAACCTACGCGGGCAAAGCCCAATTGATTTCTAGTCAATCTCCTTAACCACTCGGACATGAGTGCTACGTTCTCTGGCCGAATGATAGCAGGTGTGTACTCCCTGAGAAATAGACGCGCCGCTACTGAACATAAAAATATCAACAGTTGGGGAGTCTTCAAAACGGTGTGAAACTCAATCAAAACAGAGTTTCGAAGTAAGAAGAACTGATGGAAACTACTGCCAATCTTGACAACAGCTTCCTAAAAAAACTTTCAAAAACGATTGAAAACAAACCAAAAATTCGCACTGAGCAGGATTCGAACCTACGCGGGCAAAGCCCAATTGATTTCTAGTCAATCTCCTTAACCACTCGGACATCAGTGCTACGTTCTCTGACCGAAAGATAGCTGGTGTGTACTCCCTGAGAAATAGACGCGCCGCCACTGAACCTAAAAATCTCAACAGTTCAGGAGTCTTTAAAACGGTGTGAAACTCGATCAAAACAGAGTTTCGAAGTAAGAAAAACTGATGAGAACTACTGCCAACCTTGACAACAGCTTTCTAAGCAAACTTTCAAAAACAATTGAAAATAAACAAAAAATCCGCACTGAGCAGGATTCGAACCTACGCGGGCAAAGCCCAATTGATTTCTAGTCAATCTCCTTAACCACTCGGACATCAGTGCTACGTTCTCTGACCGAAAGATAGCTGGTGTGTACTCCCTGAGAAATAGACGCGCCGCCACTGAACCTAAAAATCTCATCAGTTCAGGAGTCTTTAAAACGGTGTGAAACTCAATCAAAACAGAGTTTCGAAGTAAGAAGAACTGATGAGAACTACTGCCAACCTTGACAACAGCTTTCTAAGCAAACTTTCAAAAACACTTGAAAATAAACAAAAAATCCGCACTGAGCAGGATTCGAACCTACGCGGGCAAAGCCCAATTGATTTCTAGTCAATCTCCTTAACCACTCGGAGATCAGTGCTACGTTCTCTGGCCGAATGATAGCTGGTGTGTACTCCCTGAGAAATAGACGCGCCGCTACTGAACATAAAAATATCAACAGTTGGGGAGTCTTCAAAACGGTGTGAAACTCAATCAAAACAGAGTTTCGAAGTAAGAAGAACTGATGAGAACTACTGCCAACCTTGACAACAGCTTTCTAAGCAAACTTTCAAAAACAATGGAAAATAAACAAAAAATCCGCACTGAGCAGGATTCGAACCTACGCGGGCAAAGCCCAATTGATTTCTAGTCAATCTCCTTAACCACTCGGACATCAGTGCTACGTTCTCTGACCGAAAGATAGCTGGTGTGTACTCCCTGAGAAATAGACGCGCCGCTACCGAACATAAACATCTCATCAGTTCAGGAGTCTTTAAAACGGTGTGAAACTCAATCAAAACAGAGTTTCGAAGTAAGAAGAACTGATGAGAACTACTGCCAACCTTGACAACAGCTTTCTAAGCAAACTTTCAAAAACACTTGAAAATAAACAAAAAATCCGCACTGAGCAGGATTCGAACCTACGCGGGCAAAGCCCAATTGATTTCTAGTCAATCTCCTTAACCACTCGGAGATCAGTGCTACGTTCTCTGGCCGAATGATAGCTGGTGTGTACTCCCTGAGAAATAGACGCGCCGCTACTGAACATAAAAATATCAACAGTTGGGGAGTCTTCAAAACGGTGTGAAACTCAATCAAAACGGAGTTTCGAAGTAAGAAGAACTGATGGGAACTACTGCCAATCTTGACAACAGCTTCCTAAAAAAACGTTCAAAAACGATTGAAAATAAACCAAAAATTCGCACTGAGCAGGATTCGAACCTACGCGGGCAAAGCCCAATTGATTTCTAGTCAATCTCCTTAACCACTCGGACATCAGTGCTACGTTCTCTGGCCGAATGATAGCTGGTGTGTACTCCCTGAGAAATAGACGCGCCGCTACTGAACATAAAAATATCAACAGTTGGGGAGTCTTCAAAACGGTGTGAAACTCAATCAAAACAGAGTTTCGAAGTAAGAAGAACTGATGGAAACTACTGCCAATCTTGACAACAGCTTCCTAAAAAAACTTTCAAAAACGATTGAAAATAAACCAAAAATTCGCACTGAGCAGGATTCGAACCTACGCGGGCAAAGCCCAATTGATTTCTAGTCAATCTCTATAAAGGGACCGTACCTCTATAATGTGCAATGTAGGTAATTTTTGAAAAATGAAAAAAAGTCATTTATTCTGTTTTGAGAAGAAAGTTCATACCTTTCGTACAGAAAGTTCAAAAACCCACATTATTACTGAGCAAAATAGAAACAAACAGGATTTGGGTTACTGTAATGCAGCAATTTTTAATCTATCACTGCTTTGTAGTTTTCTTGATATTTACAAATCTTCCTTTACAGATTTCATATTGGTAATGTTGGCCATGTTTTGAATATGGTTTTGTAATTTTATGGACATTTTGAAAATTTTGTACGTAGGTGAACTCGGCGGTGTATGTACGTGCGCGTGGTCGGGCCGCATTTTTGAGAACACGGAGCAAGACAGGCAGTTGACACCTATATGAATGATTTTGGTTTTTTGATGTGAACAATATCGACTAATCAGCTCAAACCTCCAAATTAAAGAGAAACGGTCCCTTTAACCACTCGGACATCAGTGCTACGTTCTCTGGCCGAATGATAGCTGGTGTGTACTCCCTGAGAAATAGACGCGCCGCTACTGAACATAAAAATATCAACAGTTGGGGAGTCTTCAAAACGGTGTGAAACTCAATCAAAACAGAGTTTCGAAGTAAGAAGAACTGATGGAAACTACTGCCAATCTTGACAACAGCTTCCTAAAAAAACTTTCAAAAACGATTGAAAACAAACCAAAAATTCGCACTGAGCAGGATTCGAACCTACGCGGGCAAAGCCCAATTGATTTCTAGTCAATCTCCTTAACCACTCGGACATCAGTGCTACGTTCTCTGACCGAAAGATAGCTGGTGTGTACTCCCTGAGAAATAGACGCGCCGCCACTGAACCTAAAAATCTCAACAGTTCAGGAGTCTTTAAAACGGTGTGAAACTCGATCAAAACAGAGTTTCGAAGTAAGAAGAACTGATGAGAACTACTGCCAACCTTGACAACAGCTTTCTAAGCAAACTTTCAAAAACAATTGAAAATAAACAAAAAATCCGCACTGAGCAGGATTCGAACCTACGCGGGCAAAGCCCAATTGATTTCTAGTCAATCTCCTTAACCACTCGGACATCAGTGCTACGTTCTCTGACCGAAAGATAGCTGGTGTGTACTCCCTGAGAAATAGACGCGCCGCCACTGAACCTAAAAATCTCAACAGTTCAGGAGTCTTTAAAACGGTGTGAAACTCGATCAAAACAGAGTTTCGAAGTAAGAAGAACTGATGAGAACTACTGCCAACCTTGACAACAGCTTTCTAAGCAAACTTTCAAAAACAATTGAAAATAAACAAAAAATCCGCACTGAGCAGGATTCGAACCTACGCGGGCAAAGCCCAATTGATTTCTAGTCAATCTCCTTAACCACTCGGACATCAGTGCTACGTTCTCTGACCGAAAGATAGCTGGTGTGTACTCCCTGAGAAATAGACGCGCCGCTACCGAACATAAAAATCTCATCAGTTCAGGAGTCTTTAAAACGGTGTGAAACTCAATCAAAACAGAGTTTCGAAGTAAGAAGAACTGATGAGAACTACTGCCAACCTTGACAACAGCTTTCTAAGCAAACTTTCAAAAACACTTGAAAATAAACAAAAAATCCGCACTGAGCAGGATTCGAACCTACGCGGGCAAAGCCCAATTGATTTCTAGTCAATCTCCTTAACCACTCGGAGATCAGTGCTACGTTCTCTGGCCGAATGATAGCTGGTGTGTACTCCCTGAGAAATAGACGCGCCGCTACTGAACATAAAAATATCAACAGTTGGGGAGTCTTCAAAACGGTGTGAAACTCAATCAAAACAGAGTTTCGAAGTAAGAAGAACTGATGAGAACTACTGCCAACCTTGACAACAGCTTTCTAAGCAAACTTTCAAAAACAATGGAAAATAAACAAAAAATCCGCACTGAGCAGGATTCGAACCTACGCGGGCAAAGCCCAATTGATTTCTAGTCAATCTCCTTAACCACTCGGACATCAGTGCTACGTTCTCTGACCGAAAGATAGCTGGTGTGTACTCCCTGAGAAATAGACGCGCCGCTACCGAACATAAAAATCTCATCAGTTCAGGAGTCTTTAAAACGGTGTGAAACTCAATCAAAACAGAGTTTCGAAGTAAGAAGAACTGATGAGAACTACTGCCAACCTTGACAACAGCTTTCTAAGCAAACTTTCAAAAACACTTGAAAATAAACAAAAAATCCGCACTGAGCAGGATTCGAACCTACGCGGGCAAAGCCCAATTGATTTCTAGTCAATCTCCTTAACCACTCGGAGATCAGTGCTACGTTCTCTGGCCGAATGATAGCTGGTGTGTACTCCCTGAGAAATAGACGCGCCGCTACTGAACATAAAAATATCAACAGTTGGGGAGTCTTCAAAACGGTGTGAAACTCAATCAAAACGGAGTTTCGAAGTAAGAAGAACTGATGGGAACTACTGCCAATCTTGACAACAGCTTCCTAAAAAAACGTTCAAAAACGATTGAAAATAAACCAAAAATTCGCACTGAGCAGGATTCGAACCTACGCGGGCAAAGCCCAATTGATTTCTAGTCAATCTCCTTAACCACTCGGACATCAGTGCTACGTTCTCTGGCCGAATGATAGCTGGTGTGTACTCCCTGAGAAATAGACGCGCCGCTACTGAACATAAAAATATCAACAGTTGGGGAGTCTTCAAAACGGTGTGAAACTCAATCAAAACAGAGTTTCGAAGTAAGAAGAACTGATGGAAACTACTGCCAATCTTGACAACAGCTTCCTAAAAAAACTTTCAAAAACGATTGAAAATAAACCAAAAATTCGCACTGAGCAGGATTCGAACCTACGCGGGCAAAGCCCAATTGATTTCTAGTCAATCTCTATAAAGGGACCGTACCTCTATAATGTGCAATGTAGGTAATTTTTGAAAAATGAAAAAAGTCATTTATTCTGTTTTGAGAAGAAAGTTCATACCTTTCGTACAGAAAGTTCAAAGACCCACATTATTACTGAGCAAAATAGAAACAAACAGGATTTGGGTTACTGTAATGCAGCAATTTTTAATCTATCACTGCTTTGTAGTTTTCTTGATATTTACAAATCTTCCTTTACAGATTTCATATTGGTAATGTTGGCCATGTTTTGAATATGGTTTTGTAATTTTATGGACATTTTGAAAATTTTGTACGTAGGTGAACTCGGCGGTGTATGTACGTGCGCGTGGTCGCGCCGCATTTTTGAGAACACGGAGCAAGACAGGCAGTTGACACCTATATGAATGATTTTGGTTTTTTGATGTGAACAATATCGACTAATCAGCTCAAACCTCCAAATTAAAGAGAAACGGTCCCTTTAACCACTCGGACATCAGTGCTACGTTCTCTGGCCGAATGATAGCTGGTGTGTACTCCCTGAGAAATAGACGCGCCGCTACTGAACATAAAAATATCAACAGTTGGGGAGTCTTCAAAACGGTGTGAAACTCAATCAAAACAGAGTTTCGAAGTAAGAAGAACTGATGAGAACTACTGCCAATCTTGACAACAGCTTCCTAAAAAAACTTTCAAAAACAATTGAAAATAAACAAAAAATCCGCACTGAGCAGGATTCGAACCTACGCGGGCAAAGCCCAATTGATTTCTAGTCAATCTCCTTAACCACTCGGACATCAGTGCTACGTTCTCTGACCGAAAGATAGCTGGTGTGTACTCCCTGAGAAATAGACGCGCCGCCACTGAACATAAAAATCTCAACAGTTCAGAAGTCTTTAAAACGGTGTGAAACTCGATCAAAACAGAGTTTCGAAGTAAGAAGAACTGATGAGAACTACTGTCAACCTTGACAACAGCTTTCTAAGCAAACTTTCAAAAACAATTGAAAATAAACCAAAAATTCGCACTGAGCAGGATTCGAACCTACGTGGGCAAAGCCCAATTGATTTCTAGTCAATCTCCTTAACCACTCGGACATCAGTGCTACGTTCTCTGACCGAAAGATAGCTGGTGTGTACTCCCTGAGAAATAGACGCGCCGCTACTGAACATAAAAATCTCAACAGTTCAGGAGTGTTTGAAACGGTGTGAAACTCGATCAAAACAGAGTTTCGAAGTAAGAAGAACTGATGAGAACTACTGTCAACCTTGACAACAGCTTTCTAAGCAAACTTTCAAAAACAATTGAAAATAAACCAAAAATTCGCACTGAGCAGGATTCGAACCTACGCGGGCAAAGCCCAATTGATTTCTAGTCAATCTCCTTAACCACTCGGACATCAGTGCTACGTTCTCTGACCGAAAGATAGCTGGTGTGTACTCCCTGAGAAATAGACGCGCCGCTACCGAACATAAAAATCTCATCAGTTCAGGAGTCTTTAAAACGGTGTGAAACTCAATCAAAACAGAGTTTCGAAGTAAGAAGAACTGATGAGAACTACTGCCAACCTTGACAACAGCTTTCTAAGCAAACTTTCAAAAACACTTGAAAATAAACAAAAAATCCGCACTGAGCAGGATTCGAACCTACGCGGGCAAAGCCCAATTGATTTCTAGTCAATCTCCTTAACCACTCGGAGATCAGTGCTACGTTCTCTGGCCGAATGATAGCTGGTGTGTACTCCCTGAGAAATAGACGCGCCGCTACTGAACATAAAAATATCAACAGTTGGGGAGTCTTCAAAACGGTGTGAAACTCAATCAAAACGGAGTTTCGAAGTAAGAAGAACTGATGGGAACTACTGCCAATCTTGACAACAGCTTCCTAAAAAAACGTTCAAAAACGATTGAAAATAAACCAAAAATTCGCACTGAGCAGGATTCGAACCTACGCGGGCAAAGCCCAATTGATTTCTAGTCAATCTCCTTAACCACTCGGACATCAGTGCTACGTTCTCTGGCCGAATGATAGCTGGTGTGTACTCCCTGAGAAATAGACGCGCCGCTACTGAACATAAAAATATCAACAGTTGGGGAGTCTTCAAAACGGTGTGAAACTCAATCAAAACAGAGTTTCGAAGTAAGAAGAACTGATGGAAACTACTGCCAATCTTGACAACAGCTTCCTAAAAAAACTTTCGAAAACGATTGAAAATAAACCAAAAATTCGCACTGAGCAGGATTCGAACCTACGCGGGCAAAGCCCAATTGATTTCTAGTCAATCTCTATAAAGGGACCGTACCTCTATAATGTGCAATGTAGGTAATTTTTGAAAAATGAAAAAAGTCATTTATTCTGTTTTGAGAAGAAAGTTCATACCTTTCGTACAGAAAGTTCAAAGACCCACATTATTACTGAGCAAAATAGAAACAAACAGGATTTGGGTTACTGTAATGCAGCAATTTTTAATCTATCACTGCTTTGTAGTTTTCTTGATATTTACAAATCTTCCTTTACAGATTTCATATTGGTAATGTTGGCCATGTTTTGAATATGGTTTTGTAATTTTATGGACATTTTGAAAATTTTGTACGTAGGTGAACTCGGCGGTGTATGTACGTGCGCGTGGTCGCGCCGCATTTTTGAGAACACGGAGCAAGACAGGCAGTTGACACCTATATGAATGATTTTGGTTTTTTGATGTGAACAATATCGACTAATCAGCTCAAACCTCCAAATTAAAGAGAAACGGTCCCTTTAACCACTCGGACATCAGTGCTACGTTCTCTGGCCGAATGATAGCTGGTGTGTACTCCCTGAGAAATAGACGCGCCGCTACTGAACATAAAAATATCAACAGTTGGGGAGTCTTCAAAACGGTGTGAAACTCAATCAAAACAGAGTTTCGAAGTAAGAAGAACTGATGAGAACTACTGCCAATCTTGACAACAGCTTCCTAAAAAAACTTTCAAAAACAATTGAAAATAAACAAAAAATCCGCACTGAGCAGGATTCGAACCTACGCGGGCAAAGCCCAATTGATTTCTAGTCAATCTCCTTAACCACTCGGACATCAGTGCTACGTTCTCTGACCGAAAGATAGCTGGTGTGTACTCCCTGAGAAATAGACGCGCCGCCACTGAACATAAAAATCTCAACAGTTCAGAAGTCTTTAAAACGGTGTGAAACTCGATCAAAACAGAGTTTCGAAGTAAGAAGAACTGATGAGAACTACTGTCAACCTTGACAACAGCTTTCTAAGCAAACTTTCAAAAACAATTGAAAATAAACCAAAAATTCGCACTGAGCAGGATTCGAACCTACGCGGGCAAAGCCCAATTGATTTCTAGTCAATCTCCTTAACCACTCGGACATCAGTGCTACGTTCTCTGACCGAAAGATAGCTGGTGTGTACTCCCTGAGAAATAGACGCGCCGCTACTGAACATAAAAATCTCAACAGTTCAGGAGTGTTTGAAACGGTGTGAAACTCGATCAAAACAGAGTTTCGAAGTAAGAAGAACTGATGAGAACTACTGTCAACCTTGACAACAGCTTTCTAAGCAAACTTTCAAAAACAATTGAAAATAAACCAAAAATTCGCACTGAGCAGGATTCGAACCTACGCGGGCAAAGCCCAATTGATTTCTAGTCAATCTCCTTAACCACTCGGACATCAGTGCTACGTTCTCTGACCGAAAGATAGCTGGTGTGTACTCCCTGAGAAATAGACGCGCCGCTACTGAACATAAAAATCTCAACTGTTCAGGAGTGTTTGAAACGGTGTGAAACTCAATCAAAACAGAGTTTCGAAGTAAGAAGAACTGATGAGAACTAATGCCAACCTTGACAACAGTTTTCTAAGCAAACTTTCAAAAACAATTGAAAATAAACCAAAAATTCGCACTGAGCAGGATTCGAACCTACGCGGGCAAAGCCCAATTGATTTCTAGTCAATCTCCTTAACCGCTCGGACATCAGTGCTACGTTCTCTGACCGAAAGATAGCTGGTGTGTACTCCCTGAGAAATAGACGCGCCGCTACTGAACATAAAAATCTCAACTGTTCAGGAGTCTTTGAAACGGTGTGAAACTCAATCAAAACAGAGTTTCAAAGTAAGAAGAACTGATGAGAACTACTGCCAACCTTGACAACAGCTTTCTAAGCAAACTTTCAAAAACAATTGAAAATAAACAAAAAATCCGCACTGAGCAGGATTCGAACCTACGCGGGCAAAGCCCAATTGATTTCTAGTCAATCTCCTTAACCACTCGGACATCAGTGCTACGTTCTCTGACCGAAAGATAGCTGGTGTGTACTCCCTGAGAAATAGACGCGCCGCTACTGAACATAAAAATCTCAACAGTTCAGGAGTTTTTGAAACGGTGTGAAACTCAATCAAAACAGAGTTTCGAAGTAAGAAGAACTGATGAGAACTAATGCCAACCTTGACAACAGTTTTCTAAGCAAACTTTCAAAAACAATTGAAAATAAACCAAAAATTCGCACTGAGCAGGATTCGAACCTACGCGGGCAAAGCCCAATTGATTTCTAGTCAATCTCCTTAACCACTCGGACATCAGTGCTACGTTCTCTGGCCGAATGATAGCTGGTGTGTACTCCCTGAGAAATAGACGCGCCGCTACTGAACATAAAAATATCAACAGTTGGGGAGTCTTCAAAACGGTGTGAAACTCAATCAAAACGGAGTTTCGAAGTAAGAAGAACTGATGGGAACTACTGCCAATCTTGACAACAGCTTCCTAAAAAAACTTTCAAAAACGATTGAAAATAAACCAAAAATTCGCACTGAGCAGGATTCGAACATACGCGGGCAAAGCCCAATTGATTTCTAGTCAATCTCCTTAACCACTCGGACATCAGTGCTACGTTCTCTGGCCGAATGATAGCTGGTGTGTACTCCCTGAGAAATAGACGCGCCGCTACCGAACATAAAAATCTCATCAGTTCAGGAGTCTTTAAAACGGTGTGAAACTCAATCAAAACAGAGTTTCGAAGTAAGAAGAACTGATGAGAACTAATGCCAACCTTGACAACAGTTTTCTAAGCAAACTTTCAAAAACAATTGAAAATAAACCAAAAATTCGCACTGAGCAGGATTCGAACCTACGCGGGCAAAGCCCAATTGATTTCTAGTCAATCTCCTTAACCACTCGGACATCAGTGCTACGTTCTCTGACCGAAAGATAGCTGGTGTGTACTCCCTGAGAAATAGACGCGCCGCTACTGAACATAAAAATCTCAACAGTTCAGGAGTCTTTGAAACGGTGTGAAACTCAATCAAAACAGAGTTTCGAAGTAAGAAGAACTGATGAGAACTAATGCCAACCTTGACAACAGTTTTCTAAGCAAACTTTCAAAAACAATTGAAAATAAACCAAAAATTCGCACTGAGCAGGATTCGAACCTACGCGGGCAAAGCCCAATTGATTTCTAGTCAATCTCCTTAACCACTCGGACATCAGTGCTACGTTCTCTGACCGAAAGATAGCTGGTGTGTACTCCCTGAGAAATAGACGCGCCGCTACTGAACATAAAAATCTCAACTGTTCAGGAGTCTTTGAAACGGTGTGAAACTCAATCAAAACAGAGTTTCGAAGTAAGAAGAACTGATGAGAACTACTGCCAACCTTGACAACAGCTTTCTAAGCAAACTTTCAAAAACACTTGAAAATAAACAAAAAATCCGCACTGAGCAGGATTCGAACCTACGCGGGCAAAGCCCAATTGATTTCTAGTCAATCTCCTTAACCACTCGGACATCAGTGCTACGTTCTCTGACCGAAAGATAGCTGGTGTGTACTCCCTGAGAAATAGACGCGCCGCTACTGAACATAAAAATCTCAACAGTTCAGGAGTTTTTGAAACGGTGTGAAACTCAATCAAAACAGAGTTTCGAAGTAAGAAGAACTGATGAGAACTAATGCCAACCTTGACAACAGTTTTCTAAGCAAACTTTCAAAAACAATTGAAAATAAACCAAAAATTCGCACTGAGCAGGATTCGAACCTACGCGGGCAAAGCCCAATTGATTTCTAGTCAATCTCCTTAACCACTCGGACATCAGTGCTACGTTCTCTGGCCGAATGATAGCTGGTGTGTACTCCCTGAGAAATAGACGCGCCGCTACTGAACATAAAAATATCAACAGTTGGGGAGTCTTCAAAACGGTGTGAAACTCAATCAAAACGGAGTTTCGAAGTAAGAAGAACTGATGGGAACTACTGCCAATCTTGACAACAGCTTCCTAAAAAAACTTTCAAAAACGATTGAAAATAAACCAAAAATTCGCACTGAGCAGGATTCGAACATACGCGGGCAAAGCCCAATTGATTTCTAGTCAATCTCCTTAACCACTCGGACATCAGTGCTACGTTCTCTGGCCGAATGATAGCTGGTGTGTACTCCCTGAGAAATAGACGCGCCGCTACCGAACATAAAAATCTCATCAGTTCAGGAGTCTTTAAAACGGTGTGAAACTCAATCAAAACAGAGTTTCGAAGTAAGAAGAACTGATGAGAACTAATGCCAACCTTGACAACAGTTTTCTAAGCAAACTTTCAAAAACAATTGAAAATAAACCAAAAATTCGCACTGAGCAGGATTCGAACCTACGCGGGCAAAGCCCAATTGATTTCTAGTCAATCTCCTTAACCACTCGGACATCAGTGCTACGTTCTCTGACCGAAAGATAGCTGGTGTGTACTCCCTGAGAAATAGACGCGCCGCTACTGAACATAAAAATCTCAACAGTTCAGGAGTCTTTGAAACGGTGTGAAACTCAATCAAAACAGAGTTTCGAAGTAAGAAGAACTGATGAGAACTAATGCCAACCTTGACAACAGTTTTCTAAGCAAACTTTCAAAAACAATTGAAAATAAACCAAAAATTCGCACTGAGCAGGATTCGAACCTACGCGGGCAAAGCCCAATTGATTTCTAGTCAATCTCCTTAACCACTCGGACATCAGTGCTACGTTCTCTGACCGAAAGATAGCTGGTGTGTACTCCCTGAGAAATAGACGCGCCGCTACTGAACATAAAAATCTCAACTGTTCAGGAGTCTTTGAAACGGTGTGAAACTCAATCAAAACAGAGTTTCGAAGTAAGAAGAACTGATGAGAACTACTGCCAACCTTGACAACAGCTTTCTAAGCAAACTTTCAAAAACACTTGAAAATAAACAAAAAATCCGCACTGAGCAGGATTCGAACCTACGCGGGCAAAGCCCAATTGATTTCTAGTCAATCTCCTTAACCACTCGGACATCAGTGCTACGTTCTCTGACCGAAAGATAGCTGGTGTGTACTCCCTGAGAAATAGACGCGCCGCTACTGAACATAAAAATCTCAACAGTTCAGGAGTTTTTGAAACGGTGTGAAACTCAATCAAAACAGAGTTTCGAAGTAAGAAGAACTGATGAGAACTAATGCCAACCTTGACAACAGTTTTCTAAGCAAACTTTCAAAAACGATTGAAAATAAACCAAAAATTCGCACTGAGCAGGATTCGAACCTACGCGGGCAAAGCCCAATTGATTTCTAGTCAATCTCCTTAACCACTCGGACATCAGTGCTACGTTCTCTGACCGAAAGATAGCTGGTGTGTACTCCCTGAGAAATAGACGCGCCGCTACTGAACATAAAAATCTCAACAGTTCAGGAGTCTTTGAAACGGTGTGAAACTCAATCAAAACAGAGTTTCGAAGTAAGAAGAACTGATGAGAACTAATGCCAACCTTGACAACAGTTTTCTAAGCAAACTTTCAAAAACGATTGAAAATAAACCAAAAATTCGCACTGAGCAGGATTCGAACCTACGCGGGCAAAGCCCAATTGATTTCTAGTCAATCTCCTTAACCACTCGGACATCAGTGCTACGTTCTCTGACCGAAAGATAGCTGGTGTGTACTCCCTGAGAAATAGACGCGCCGCTACTGAACATAAAAATCTCAACTGTTCAGGAGTCTTTGAAACGGTGTGAAACTCAATCAAAACAGAGTTTCGAAGTAAGAAGAACTGATGAGAACTACTGCCAACCTTGACAACAGCTTTCTAAGCAAACTTTCAAAAACACTTGAAAATAAACAAAAAATCCGCACTGAGCAGGATTCGAACCTACGCGGGCAAAGCCCAATTGATTTCTAGTCAATCTCCTTAACCACTCGGACATCAGTGCTACGTTCTCTGACCGAAAGATAGCTGGTGTGTACTCCCTGAGAAATAGACGCGCCGCTACTGAACATAAAAATCTCAACAGTTCAGGAGTTTTTGAAACGGTGTGAAACTCAATCAAAACAGAGTTTCGAAGTAAGAAGAACTGATGAGAACTAATGCCAACCTTGACAACAGTTTTCTAAGCAAACTTTCAAAAACGATTGAAAATAAACCAAAAATTCGCACTGAGCAGGATTCGAACCTACGCGGGCAAAGCCCAATTGATTTCTAGTCAATCTCCTTAACCACTCGGACATCAGTGCTACGTTCTCTGACCGAAAGATAGCTGGTGTGTACTCCCTGAGAAATAGACGCACCGCTACTGAACATAAAAATCTCAACAGTTCAGGAGTCTTTAAAACGGTGTGAAACTCGATCAAAACAGAGTTTCGAAGTAAGAAGAACTGATGAGAACTACTGCCAACCTTGACAACAGCTTTCTAAGCAAACTTTCAAAAACAATTGAAAATAAACAAAAAATCCGCACTGAGCAGGATTCGAACCTACGCGGGCAAAGCCCAATTGATTTCTAGTCAATCTCCTTAACCACTCGGACATCAGTGCTACGTTCTCTGACCAAAAGATAGCTGGTGTGTACTCCCTGAGAAATAGACGCGCCGCTACTGAACATAAAAATCTCAACAGTTCAGGAGTTTTTGAAACGGTGTGAAACTCAATCAAAACAGAGTTTCGAAGTAAGAAGAACTGATGAGAGCTACTGCCAACCTTGACAACAGCTTTCTAAGCAAACTTTCAAAAACACTTGAAAATAAACAAAAAATCCGCACTGAGCAGGATTCGAACCTACGCGGGCAAAGCCCAATTGATTTCTAGTCAATCTCCTTAACCACTCGGACATCAGTGCTACGTTCTCTGACCGAAAAATAGCTGGTGTGTACTCCCTGAGAAATAGACGCGCCGCTACTGAACATAAAAATCTCAACAGTTCAGGAGTCTTTGAAACGGTGTGAAACTCAATCAAAACAGAGTTTCGAAGTAAGAAGAACTGATGAGAACTAATGCCAACCTTGACAACAGTTTTCTAAGCAAACTTTCAAAAACAATTGAAAATAAACCAAAAATTCGCACTGAGCAGGATTCGAACCTACGCGGGCAAAGCCCAATTGATTTCTAGTCAATCTCCTTAACCACTCGGACATCAGTGCTACGTTCTCTGACCGAAAGATAGCTGGTGTGTACTCCCTGAGAAATAGACGCGCCGCTACTGAACATAAAAATCTTAACAGTTCAGGAGTCTTTGAAACGGTGTGAAACTCAATCAAAACAGAGTTTCGAAGTAAGAAGAACTGATGAGAACTACTGCCAACCTTGACAACAGCTTTCTAAGCAAACTTTCAAAAACAATTGAAAATAAACAAAAAATCCGCACTGAGCAGGATTCGAACCTACGCGGGCAAAGCCCAATTGATTTCTAGTCAATCTCCTTAACCACTCGGACATCAGTGCTACGTTCTCTGACCGAAAGATAGCTGGTGTGTACTCCCTGAGAAATAGACGCGCCGCTACTGAACATAAAAATCTTAACAGTTCAGGAGTCTTTGAAACGGTGTGAAACTCAATCAAAACAGAGTTTCGAAGTAAGAAGAACTGATGAGAACTACTGCCAACCTTGACAACAGCTTTCTAAGCAAACTTTCAAAAACAATTGAAAATAAACAAAAAATCCGCACTGAGCAGGATTCGAACCTACGCGGGCAAAGCCCAATTGATTTCTAGTCAATCTCCTTAACCACTCGGACATCAGTGCTACGTTCTCTGACCAAAAGATAGCTGGTGTGTACTCCCTGAGAAATAGACGCGCCGCTACTGAACATAAAAATCTTAACAGTTCAGGAGTCTTTGAAACGGTGTGAAACTCAATCAAAACAGAGTTTCGAAGTAAGAAGAACTGATGAGAACTAATGCCAACCTTGACAACAGTTTTCTAAGCAAACTTTCAAAAACAATTGAAAATAAACCAAAAATTCGCACTGAGCAGGATTCGAACCTACGCGGGCAAAGCCCAATTGATTTCTAGTCAATCTCCTTAACCACTCGGACATCAGTGCTACGTTCTCTGACCGAAAGATAGCTGGTGTGTACTCCCTGAGAAATAGACGCGCCGCTACTGAACATAAAAATCTCAACAGTTCAGGAGTCTTTGAAACGGTGTGAAACTCAATCAAACAGAGTTTCGAAGTAAGAAGAACTGATGAGAACTAATGCCAACCTTGACAACAGTTTTCTAAGCAAACTTTCAAAAACAATTGAAAATAAACCAAAAATTCGCACTGAGCAGGATTCGAACCTACGCGGGCAAAGCCCAATTGATTTCTAGTCAATCTCCTTAACCACTCGGACATCAGTGCTACGTTCTCTGACCGAAAGATAGCTGGTGTGTACTCCCTGAGAAATAGACGCGCCGCTACTGAACATAAAAATCTCAACTGTTCAGGAGTCTTTGAAACGGTGTGAAACTCAATCAAAACAGAGTTTCAAAGTAAGAAGAACTGATGAGAACTACTGCCAACCTTGACAACAGCTTTCTAAGCAAACTTTCAAAAACAATTGAAAATAAACCAAAAATTCGCACTGAGCAGGATTCGAACCTACGCGGGCAAAGCCCAATTGATTTCTAGTCAATCTCCTTAACCACTCGGACATCAGTGCTACGTTCTCTGACCGAAAGATAGCTGGTGTGTACTCCCTGAGAAATAGACGCGCCGCTACCGAACATAAAAATCTCATCAGTTCAGGAGTCTTTAAAACGGTGTGAAACTCAATCAAAACAGAGTTTCGAAGTAAGAAGAACTGATGAGAACTACTGCCAACCTTGACAACAGCTTTCTAAGCAAACTTTCAAAAACACTTGAAAATAAACAAAAAATCCGCACTGAGCAGGATTCGAACCTACGCGGGCAAAGCCCAATTGATTTCTAGTCAATCTCCTTAACCACTCGGACATCAGTGCTACGTTCTCTGACCGAAAGATAGCTGGTGTGTACTCCCTGAGAAATAGACGCGCCGCTACTGAACATAAAAATCTTAACAGTTCAGGAGTCTTTGAAACGGTGTGAAACTCAATCAAAACAGAGTTTCGAAGTAAGAAGAACTGATGAGAACTAATGCCAACCTTGACAACAGTTTTCTAAGCAAACTTTCAAAAACAATTGAAAATAAACCAAAAATTCGCACTGAGCAGGATTCGAACCTACGCGGGCAAAGCCCAATTGATTTCTAGTCAATCTCCTTAACCACTCGGACATCAGTGCTACGTTCTCTGACCGAAAAATAGCTGGTGTGTACTCCCTGAGAAATAGACGCGCCGCTACTGAACATAAAAATCTCAACAGTTCAGGAGTCTTTGAAACGGTGTGAAACTCAATCAAAACAGAGTTTCGAAGTAAGAAGAACTGATGAGAACTAATGCCAACCTTGACAACAGTTTTCTAAGCAAACTTTCAAAAACAATTGAAAATAAACCAAAAATTCGCACTGAGCAGGATTCGAACCTACGCGGGCAAAGGCCAATTGATTTCTAGTCAATCTCCTTAACCACTCGGACATCAGTGCTACGTTCTCTGACCGAAAGATAGCTGGTGTGTACTCCCTGAGAAATAGACGCGCCGCTACTGAACATAAAAATCTTAACAGTTCAGGAGTCTTTGAAACGGTGTGAAACTCAATCAAAACAGAGTTCCGAAGTAAGAAGAACTGATGAGAACTAATGCCAACCTTGACAACAGTTTTCTAAGCAAACTTTCAAAAACAATTGAAAATAAACCAAAAATTCGCACTGAGCAGGATTCGAACCTACGCGGGCAAAGCCCAATTGATTTCTAGTCAATCTCCTTAACCACTCGGACATCAGTGCTACGTTCTCTGACCGAAAGATAGCTGGTGTGTACTCCCTGAGAAATAGACGCGCCGCTACTGAACATAAAAATCTCAACAGTTCAGGAGTTTTTGAAACGGTGTGAAACTCAATCAAAACAGAGTTTCGAAGTAAGAAGAACTGATGAGAACTAATGCCAACCTTGACAACAGTTTTCTAAGCAAACTTTCAAAAACAATTGAAAATAAACCAAAAATTCGCACTGAGCAGGATTCCAACCTACGCGGGCAAAGCCCAATTGATTTCTAGTCAATCTCCTTAACCACTCGGACATCAGTGCTACGTTCTCTGACCGAAAGATAGCTGGTGTGTACTCCCTGAGAAATAGACGCGCCGCTACTGAACATAAAAATCTCAACTGTTCAGGAGTCTTTGAAACGGTGTGAAACTCAATCAAAACAGAGTTTCGAAGTAAGAAGAACTGATGAGAACTACTGCCAACCTTGACAACAGCTTTCTAAGCAAACTTTCAAAAACAATTGAAAATAAACCAAAAATTCGCACTGAGCAGGATTCGAACCTACGCGGGCAAAGCCCAATTGATTTCTAGTCAATCTCCTTAACCACTCGGACATCAGTGCTACGTTCTCTGACCGAAAGATAGCTGGTGTGTACTCCCTGAGAAATAAACGCGCCGCTACCGAACATAAAAATCTCAACAGTTCAGGAGTCTTTAAAACGGTGTGAAACTCAATCAAAACAGAGTTTCGAAGTAAGAAGAACTGATGAGAACTACTGCCAACCTTGACAACAGCTTTCTAAGCAAACTTTCAAAAACACTTGAAAATAAACAAAAAATCCGCACTGAGCAGGATTCGAACCTACGCGGGCAGATTTCTAGTCAATCTCCTTAACCACTCGGACATCAGTGCTACGTTCTCTGACCGAAAGATAGCTGGTGTGTACTCCCTGAGAAATAGACGCGCCGCTACCGAACATAAAAATCTCAACAGTTCAGGAGTCTTTAAAACGGTGTGAAACTCAATCAAAACAGAGTTTCGAAGTAAGAAAAACTGATGAGAACTACTGCCAACCTTGACAACAGCTTTTTAAGCAAACTTTCAAAAACACTTGAAAATAAACAAAAAATCCGCACTGAGCAGGATTCGAACCTACGCGGGCAAAGCCCAATTGATTTCTAGTCAATCTCCTTAACCACTCGGACATCAGTGCTACGTTCTCTGACCGAAAGATAGCTGGTGTGTACTCCCTGAGAAATAGACGCGCCGCTACTGAACATAAAAATCTTAACAGTTCAGGAGTCTTTGAAACGGTGTGAAACTCAATCAAAACAGAGTTTCGAAGTAAGAAGAACTGATGAGAACTAATGCCAACCTTGACAACAGTTTTCTAAGCAAACTTTCAAAAACAATTGAAAATAAACCAAAAATTCGCACTGAGCAGGATTCGAACCTACGCGGGCAAAGCCCAATTGATTTCTAGTCAATCTCCTTAACCACTCGGACATCAGTGCTACGTTCTCTGACCGAAAAATAGCTGGTGTGTACTCCCTGAGAAATAGACGCGCCGCTACTGAACATAAAAATCTCAACAGTTCAGGAGTCTTTGAAACGGTGTGAAACTCAATCAAAACAGAGTTTCGAAGTAAGAAGAACTGATGAGAACTAATGCCAACCTTGACAACAGTTTTCTAAGCAAACTTTCAAAAACAATTGAAAATAAACCAAAAATTCGCACTGAGCAGGATTCGAACCTACGCGGGCAAAGCCCAATTGATTTCTAGTCAATCTCCTTAACCACTCGGACATCAGTGCTACGTTCTCTGACCGAAAGATAGCTGGTGTGTACTCCCTGAGAAATAGACGCGCCGCTACTGAACATAAAAATCTTAACAGTTCAGGAGTCTTTGAAACGGTGTGAAACTCAATCAAAACAGAGTTTCGAAGTAAGAAGAACTGATGAGAACTAATGCCAACCTTGACAACAGTTTTCTAAGCAAACTTTCAAAAACAATTGAAAATAAACCAAAAATTCGCACTGAGCAGGATTCGAACCTACGCGGGCAAAGCCCAATTGATTTCTAGTCAATCTCCTTAACCACTCGGACATCAGTGCTACGTTCTCTGACCGAAAGATAGCTGGTGTGTACTCCCTGAGAAATAGACGCGCCGCTACTGAACATAAAAATCTCAACAGTTCAGGAGTTTTTGAAACGGTGTGAAACTCAATCAAAACAGAGTTTCGAAGTAAGAAGAACTGATGAGAACTAATGCCAACCTTGACAACAGTTTTCTAAGCAAACTTTCAAAAACAATTGAAAATAAACCAAAAATTCGCACTGAGCAGGATTCCAACCTACGCGGGCAAAGCCCAATTGATTTCTAGTCAATCTCCTTAACCACTCGGACATCAGTGCTACGTTCTCTGACCGAAAGATAGCTGGTGTGTACTCCCTGAGAAATAGACGCGCCGCTACTGAACATAAAAATCTCAACTGTTCAGGAGTCTTTGAAACGGTGTGAAACTCAATCAAAACAGAGTTTCGAAGTAAGAAGAACTGATGAGAACTACTGCCAACCTTGACAACAGCTTTCTAAGCAAACTTTCAAAAACAATTGAAAATAAACCAAAAATTCGCACTGAGCAGGATTCGAACCTACGCGGGCAAAGCCCAATTGATTTCTAGTCAATCTCCTTAACCACTCGGACATCAGTGCTACGTTCTCTGACCGAAAGATAGCTGGTGTGTACTCCCTGAGAAATAGACGCGCCGCTACCGAACATAAAAATCTCAACAGTTCAGGAGTCTTTAAAACGGTGTGAAACTCAATCAAAACAGAGTTTCGAAGTAAGAAGAACTGATGAGAACTACTGCCAACCTTGACAACAGCTTTCTAAGCAAACTTTCAAAAACACTTGAAAATAAACAAAAAATCCGCACTGAGCAGGATTCGAACCTACGCGGGCAGATTTCTAGTCAATCTCCTTAACCACTCGGACATCAGTGCTACGTTCTCTGACCGAAAGATAGCTGGTGTGTACTCCCTGAGAAATAGACGCGCCGCTACCGAACATAAAAATCTCAACAGTTCAGGAGTCTTTAAAACGGTGTGAAACTCAATCAAAACAGAGTTTCGAAGTAAGAAAAACTGATGAGAACTACTGCCAACCTTGACAACAGCTTTTTAAGCAAACTTTCAAAAACACTTGAAAATAAACAAAAAATCCGCACTGAGCAGGATTCGAACCTACGCGGGCAGATTTCTAGTCAATCTCCTTAACCACTCGGACATCAGTGCTACGTTCTCTGACCGAAAGATAGCTGGTGTGTACTCCCTGAGAAATAGACGCGCCGCTACCGAACATAAAAATCTCAACAGTTCAGGAGTCTTTAAAACGGTGTGAAACTCAATCAAAACAGAGTTTCGAAGTAAGAAAAACTGATGAGAACTACTGCCAACCTTGACAACAGCTTTTTAAGCAAACTTTCAAAAACACTTGAAAATAAACAAAAAATCCGCACTGAGCAGGATTCGAACCTACGCGGGCAAAGCCCAATTGATTTCTAGTCAATCTCCTTAACCACTCGGACATCAGTGCTACGTTCTCTGCCGAAAGATAGCTGGTGTGTACTCCCTGAGAAATAGACGCGCCGCAACTGAACATAAAAATCTCAACAGTTCAAGAGTCTTTAAAACGGTGTGAAACTCGATCAAAACAGAGTTTCGAAGTAAGAAGAACTGATGAGAACTACTGTCAATCTTGACAACAGCTTTCTAAGCAAACTTTCAAAAACAATTGAAAATAAACAAAAAATTCGCACTGAGCAGGATTCGAACCTACGCGGGCAAAGCCCAATTGATTTCTAGTCAATCTCCTTAACCACTCGGACATCAGTGCTACGTTCTCTGACCGAAAGATAGCTGGTGTGTACTCCCTGAGAAATAGACGCGCCGCTACCGAACATAAAAATCTCAACAGTTCAGGAGTCTTTAAAACGGTGTGAAACTCAATCAAAACAGAGTTTCGAAGTAAGAAAAACTGATGAGAACTACTGCCAACCTTGACAACAGCTTTCTAAGCAAACTTTCAAAAACACTTGAAAATAAACAAAAAATCCGCACTGAGCAGGATTCGAACCTACGCGGGCAAAGCCCAATTGATTTCTAGTCAATCTCCTTAACCACTCGGACATCAGTGCTACGTTCTCTGACCGAAAGATAGCTGGTGTGTACTCCCTGAGAAATAGACGCGCCGCTACTGAACATAAAAATCTCAACTGTTCAGGAGTCTTTGAAACGGTGTGAAACTCAATCAAAACAGAGTTTCGAAGTAAGAAGAACTGATGAGAACTACTGCCAACCTTGACAACAGCTTTCTAAGCAAACTTTCAAAAACAATTGAAAATAAACCAAAAATTCGCACTGAGCAGGATTCGAACCTACGCGGGCAAAGCCCAATTGATTTCTAGTCAATCTCCTTAACCACTCGGACATCAGTGCTACGTTCTCTGACCGAAAGATAGCTGGTGTGTACTCCCTGAGAAATAGACGCGCCGCTACCGAACATAAAAATCTCAACAGTTCAGGAGTCTTTAAAACGGTGTGAAACTCAATCAAAACAGAGTTTCGAAGTAAGAAGAACTGATGAGAACTACTGCCAACCTTGACAACAGCTTTCTAAGCAAACTTTCAAAAACACTTGAAAATAAACAAAAAATTCGCACTGAGCAGGATTCGAACCTACGCGGGCAGATTTCTAGTCAATCTCCTTAACCACTCGGACATCAGTGCTACGTTCTCTGACCGAAAGATAGCTGGTGTGTACTCCCTGAGAAATAGACGCGCCGCTACCGAACATAAAAATCTCAACAGTTCAGGAGTCTTTAAAACGGTGTGAAACTCAATCAAAACAGAGTTTCGAAGTAAGAAAAACTGATGAGAACTACTGCCAACCTTGACAACAGCTTTTTAAGCAAACTTTCAAAAACAATTGAAAATAAACCAAAAATTCGCACTGAGCAGGATTCGAACCTACGCGGGCAAAGCCCAATTGATTTCTAGTCAATCTCCTTAACCACTCGGACATCAGTGCTACGTTCTCTGACCGAAAGATAGCTGGTGTGTACTCCCTGAGAAATAGACGCGCCGCTACTGAACATAAAAATCTTAACAGTTCAGGAGTCTTTGAAACGGTGTGAAACTCAATCAAAACAGAGTTTCGAAGTAAGAAGAACTGATGAGAACTAATGCCAACCTTGACAACAGTTTTCTAAGCAAACTTTCAAAAACAATTGAAAATAAACCAAAAATTCGCACTGAGCAGGATTCGAACCTACGCGGGCAAAGCCCAATTGATTTCTAGTCAATCTCCTTAACCACTCGGACATCAGTGCTACGTTCTCTGACCGAAAGATAGCTGGTGTGTACTCCCTGAGAAATAGACGCGCCGCTACTGAACATAAAAATCTCAACAGTTCAGGAGTTTTTGAAACGGTGTGAAACTCAATCAAAACAGAGTTTCGAAGTAAGAAGAACTGATGAGAACTAATGCCAACCTTGACAACAGTTTTCTAAGCAAACTTTCAAAAACAATTGAAAATAAACCAAAAATTCGCACTGAGCAGGATTCCAACCTACGCGGGCAAAGCCCAATTGATTTCTAGTCAATCTCCTTAACCACTCGGACATCAGTGCTACGTTCTCTGACCGAAAGATAGCTGGTGTGTACTCCCTGAGAAATAGACGCGCCGCTACTGAACATAAAAATCTCAACTGTTCAGGAGTCTTTGAAACGGTGTGAAACTCAATCAAAACAGAGTTTCGAAGTAAGAAGAACTGATGAGAACTACTGCCAACCTTGACAACAGCTTTCTAAGCAAACTTTCAAAAACAATTGAAAATAAACCAAAAATTCGCACTGAGCAGGATTCGAACCTACGCGGGCAAAGCCCAATTGATTTCTAGTCAATCTCCTTAACCACTCGGACATCAGTGCTACGTTCTCTGACCGAAAGATAGCTGGTGTGTACTCCCTGAGAAATAGACGCGCCGCTACCGAACATAAAAATCTCAACAGTTCAGGAGTCTTTAAAACGGTGTGAAACTCAATCAAAACAGAGTTTCGAAGTAAGAAGAACTGATGAGAACTACTGCCAACCTTGACAACAGCTTTCTAAGCAAACTTTCAAAAACACTTGAAAATAAACAAAAAATCCGCACTGAGCAGGATTCGAACCTACGCGGGCAGATTTCTAGTCAATCTCCTTAACCACTCGGACATCAGTGCTACGTTCTCTGACCGAAAGATAGCTGGTGTGTACTCCCTGAGAAATAGACGCGCCGCTACCGAACATAAAAATCTCAACAGTTCAGGAGTCTTTAAAACGGTGTGAAACTCAATCAAAACAGAGTTTCGAAGTAAGAAAAACTGATGAGAACTACTGCCAACCTTGACAACAGCTTTTTAAGCAAACTTTCAAAAACACTTGAAAATAAACAAAAAATCCGCACTGAGCAGGATTCGAACCTACGCGGGCAGATTTCTAGTCAATCTCCTTAACCACTCGGACATCAGTGCTACGTTCTCTGACCGAAAGATAGCTGGTGTGTACTCCCTGAGAAATAGACGCGCCGCTACCGAACATAAAAATCTCAACAGTTCAGGAGTCTTTAAAACGGTGTGAAACTCAATCAAAACAGAGTTTCGAAGTAAGAAAAACTGATGAGAACTACTGCCAACCTTGACAACAGCTTTTTAAGCAAACTTTCAAAAACACTTGAAAATAAACAAAAAATCCGCACTGAGCAGGATTCGAACCTACGCGGGCAAAGCCCAATTGATTTCTAGTCAATCTCCTTAACCACTCGGACATCAGTGCTACGTTCTCTGCCGAAAGATAGCTGGTGTGTACTCCCTGAGAAATAGACGCGCCGCAACTGAACATAAAAATCTCAACAGTTCAAGAGTCTTTAAAACGGTGTGAAACTCGATCAAAACAGAGTTTCGAAGTAAGAAGAACTGATGAGAACTACTGTCAATCTTGACAACAGCTTTCTAAGCAAACTTTCAAAAACAATTGAAAATAAACAAAAAATTCGCACTGAGCAGGATTCGAACCTACGCGGGCAAAGCCCAATTGATTTCTAGTCAATCTCCTTAACCACTCGGACATCAGTGCTACGTTCTCTGACCGAAAGATAGCTGGTGTGTACTCCCTGAGAAATAGACGCGCCGCTACCGAACATAAAAATCTCAACAGTTCAGGAGTCTTTAAAACGGTGTGAAACTCAATCAAAACAGAGTTTCGAAGTAAGAAAAACTGATGAGAACTACTGCCAACCTTGACAACAGCTTTCTAAGCAAACTTTCAAAAACACTTGAAAATAAACAAAAAATCCGCACTGAGCAGGATTCGAACCTACGCGGGCAAAGCCCAATTGATTTCTAGTCAATCTCCTTAACCACTCGGACATCAGTGCTACGTTCTCTGACCGAAAGATAGCTGGTGTGTACTCCCTGAGAAATAGACGCGCCGCTACTGAACATAAAAATCTCAACTGTTCAGGAGTCTTTGAAACGGTGTGAAACTCAATCAAAACAGAGTTTCGAAGTAAGAAGAACTGATGAGAACTACTGCCAACCTTGACAACAGCTTTCTAAGCAAACTTTCAAAAACAATTGAAAATAAACCAAAAATTCGCACTGAGCAGGATTCGAACCTACGCGGGCAAAGCCCAATTGATTTCTAGTCAATCTCCTTAACCACTCGGACATCAGTGCTACGTTCTCTGACCGAAAGATAGCTGGTGTGTACTCCCTGAGAAATAGACGCGCCGCTACCGAACATAAAAATCTCAACAGTTCAGGAGTCTTTAAAACGGTGTGAAACTCAATCAAAACAGAGTTTCGAAGTAAGAAGAACTGATGAGAACTACTGCCAACCTTGACAACAGCTTTCTAAGCAAACTTTCAAAAACACTTGAAAATAAACAAAAAATTCGCACTGAGCAGGATTCGAACCTACGCGGGCAGATTTCTAGTCAATCTCCTTAACCACTCGGACATCAGTGCTACGTTCTCTGACCGAAAGATAGCTGGTGTGTACTCCCTGAGAAATAGACGCGCCGCTACCGAACATAAAAATCTCAACAGTTCAGGAGTCTTTAAAACGGTGTGAAACTCAATCAAAACAGAGTTTCGAAGTAAGAAAAACTGATGAGAACTACTGCCAACCTTGACAACAGCTTTTTAAGCAAACTTTCAAAAACACTTGAAAATAAACAAAAAATCCGCACTGAGCAGGATTCGAACCTACGCGGGCAAAGCCCAATTGATTTCTAGTCAATCTCCTTAACCACTCGGACATCAGTGCTACGTTCTCTGACCGAAAGATAGCTGGTGTGTACTCCCTGAGAAATAGACGCGCCGCAACTGAACATAAAAATCTCAACAGTTCAAGAGTCTTTAAAACGGTGTGAAACTCGATCAAAACAGAGTTTCGAAGTAAGAAGAACTGATGAGAACTACTGTCAACCTTGACAACAGCTTTCTAAGCAAACTTTCAAAAACAATTGAAAATAAACAAAAAATTCGCACTGAGCAGGATTCGAACCTACGCGGGCAAAGCCCAATTGATTTCTAGTCAATCTCCTTAACCACTCGGACATCAGTGCTACGTTCTCTGACCGAAAGATAGCTGGTGTGTACTCCCTGAGAAATAGACGCGCCGCTACCGAACATAAAAATCTCAACAGTTCAGGAGTCTTTAAAACGGTGTGAAACTCAATCAAAACAGAGTTTCGAAGTAAGAAAAACTGATGAGAACTACTGCCAACCTTGACAACAGCTTTCTAAGCAAACTTTCAAAAACACTTGAAAATAAACAAAAAATCCGCACTGAGCAGGATTCGAACCTACGCGGGCAAAGCCCAATTGATTTCTAGTCAATCTCCTTAACCACTCGGACATCAGTGCTACGTTCTCTGACCGAAAGATAGCTGGTGTGTACTCCCTGAGAAATAGACGCGCCGCAACTGAACATAAAAATCTCAACAGTTCAAGAGTCTTTAAAACGGTGTGAAACTCGATCAAAACAGAGTTTCGAAGTAAGAAGAACTGATGAGAACTACTGTCAACCTTGACAACAGCTTTCTAAGCAAACTTTCGAAAACAATTGAAAATAAACCAAAAATTCGCACTGAGCAGGATTCGAACCTACGCGGGCAAAGCCCAATTGATTTCTAGTCAATCTCCTTAACCACTCGGACATCAGTGCTACGTTCTCTGACCGAAAGATAGCTGGTGTGTACTCCCTGAGAAATAGACGCGCCGCTACCGAACATAAAAATCTCAACAGTTCAGGAGTCTTTAAAACGGTGTGAAACTCAATCAAAACAGAGTTTCGAAGTAAGAAGAACTGATGAGAACTACTGCCAACCTTGACAACAGCATTCTAAGCAAACTTTCAAAAACACTTGAAAATAAACAAAAAATCCGCACTGAGCAGGATTCGAACCTACGCGGGCAGATTTCTAGTCAATCTCCTTAACCACTCGGACATCAGTGCTACGTTCTCTGACCGAAAGATAGCTGGTGTGTACTCCCTGAGAAATAGACGCGCCGCTACCGAACATAAAAATCTCAACAGTTCAGGAGTCTGTAAAACGGTGTGAAACTCAATCAAAACAGAGTTTCGAAGTAAGAAAAACTGATGAGAACTACTGCCAACCTTGACAACAGCTTTCTAAGCAAACTTTCAAAAACACTTGAAAATAAACAAAAAATCCGCACTGAGCAGGATTCGAACCTACGCGGGCAAAGCCCAATTGATTTCTAGTCAATCTCCTTAACCACTCGGACATCAGTGCTACGTTCTCTGACCGAAAGATAGCTGGTATGTACTCCCTGAGAAATAGACGCGCCGCAACTGAACATAAAAATCTCAACAGTTCAAGAGTCTTTAAAACGGTGTGAAACTCGATCAAAACAGAGTTTCGAAGTAAGAAGAACTGATGAGAACTACTGTCAACCTTGACAACAGCTTTCTAAGCAAACTTTCAAAAACAATTGAAAATAAACAAAAAATTCGCACTGAGCAGGATTCGAACCTACGCGGGCAAAGCCCAATTGATTTCTAGTCAATCTCCTTAACCACTCGGACATCAGTGCTACGTTCTCTGACCGAAAGATAGCTGGTGTGTACTCCCTGAGAAATAGACGCGCCGCTACCGAACATAAAAATCTCAACAGTTCAGGAGTCTTTAAAACGGTGTGAAACTCAATCAAAACAGAGTTTCGAAGTAAGAAAAACTGATGAGAACTACTGCCAACCTTGACAACAGCTTTCTAAGCAAACTTTCAAAAACACTTGAAAATAAACAAAAAATCCGCACTGAGCAGGATTCGAACCTACGCGGGCAAAGCCCAATTGATTTCTAGTCAATCTCCTTAACCACTCGGACATCAGTGCTACGTTCTCTGACCGAAAGATAGCTGGTGTGTACTCCCTGAGAAATAGACGCGCCGCAACTGAACATAAAAATCTCAACAGTTCAAGAGTCTTTAAAACGGTGTGAAACTCGATCAAAACAGAGTTTCGAAGTAAGAAGAACTGATGAGAACTACTGTCAACCTTGACAACAGCTTTCTAAGCAAACTTTCGAAAACAATTGAAAATAAACCAAAAATTCGCACTGAGCAGGATTCGAACCTACGCGGGCAAAGCCCAATTGATTTCTAGTCAATCTCCTTAACCACTCGGACATCAGTGCTACGTTCTCTGACCGAAAGATAGCTGGTGTGTACTCCCTGAGAAATAGACGCGCCGCTACCGAACATAAAAATCTCAACAGTTCAGGAGTCTTTAAAACGGTGTGAAACTCAATCAAAACAGAGTTTCGAAGTAAGAAGAACTGATGAGAACTACTGCCAACCTTGACAACAGCATTCTAAGCAAACTTTCAAAAACACTTGAAAATAAACAAAAAATCCGCACTGAGCAGGATTCGAACCTACGCGGGCAGATTTCTAGTCAATCTCCTTAACCACTCGGACATCAGTGCTACGTTCTCTGACCGAAAGATAGCTGGTGTGTACTCCCTGAGAAATAGACGCGCCGCTACCGAACATAAAAATCTCAACAGTTCAGGAGTCTGTAAAACGGTGTGAAACTCAATCAAAACAGAGTTTCGAAGTAAGAAAAACTGATGAGAACTACTGCCAACCTTGACAACAGCTTTCTAAGCAAACTTTCAAAAACACTTGAAAATAAACAAAAAATCCGCACTGAGCAGGATTCGAACCTACGCGGGCAAAGCCCAATTGATTTCTAGTCAATCTCCTTAACCACTCGGACATCAGTGCTACGTTCTCTGACCGAAAGATAGCTGGTATGTACTCCCTGAGAAATAGACGCGCCGCAACTGAACATAAAAATCTCAACAGTTCAAGAGTCTTTAAAACGGTGTGAAACTCGATCAAAACAGAGTTTCGAAGTAAGAAGAACTGATGAGAACTACTGTCAACCTTGACAACAGCTTTCTAAGCAAACTTTCAAAAACAATTGAAAATAAACAAAAAATTCGCACTGAGCAGGATTCGAACCTACGCGGGCAAAGCCCAATTGATTTCTAGTCAATCTCCTTAACCACTCGGACATCAGTGCTACGTTCTCTGACCGAAAGATAGCTGGTGTGTACTCCCTGAGAAATAGACGCGCCGCTACCGAACATAAAAATCTCAACAGTTCAGGAGTCTTTAAAACGGTGTGAAACTCAATCAAAACAGAGTTTCGAAGTAAGAAAAACTGATGAGAACTACTGCCAACCTTGACAACAGCTTTCTAAGCAAACTTTCAAAAACACTTGAAAATAAACAAAAAATCCGCACTGAGCAGGATTCGAACCTACGCGGGCAAAGCCCAATTGATTTCTAGTCAATCTCCTTAACCACTCGGACATCAGTGCTACGTTCTCTGACCGAAAGATAGCTGGTGTGTACTCCCTGAGAAATAGACGCGCCGCAACTGAACATAAAAATCTCAACAGTTCAAGAGTCTTTAAAACGGTGTGAAACTCGATCAAAACAGAGTTTCGAAGTAAGAAGAACTGATGAGAACTACTGTCAACCTTGACAACAGCTTTCTAAGCAAACTTTCAAAAACAATTGAAAATAAACAAAAAATTCGCACTGAGCAGGATTCGAACCTACGCGGGCAAAGCCCAATTGATTTCTAGTCAATCTCCTTAACCACTCGGACATCAGTGCTACGTTCTCTGACCGAAAGATATCTGGTGTGTACTCCCTGAGAAATAGACGCGCCGCTACCGAACATAAACATCTCATCAGTTCAGGAGTCTTTAAAACGGTGTGAAACTCAATCAAAACAGAGTTTCGAAGTAAGAAAAACTGATGAGAACTTCTGCCAACCTTGACAACAGCTTTCTAAGCAAACTTTCAAAAACACTTGAAAATAAACAAAAAATCCGCACTGAGCAGGATTCGAACCTACGCGGGCAAAGCCCAATTGATTTCTAGTCAATCTCCTTAACCACTCGGACATCAGTGCTACGTTCTCTGACCGAAAGATAGCTGGTGTGTACTCCCTGAGAAATAGACGCGCCGCAACTGAACATAAAAATCTCAACAGTTCAAGAGTCTTTAAAACGGTGTGAAACTCGATCAAAACAGAGTTTCGAAGTAAGAAGAACTGATGAGAACTACTGTCAACCTTGACAACATCTTTCTAAGCAAACTTTCAAAAACAATTGAAAATAAACAAAAAATTCGCACTGAGCAGGATTCGAACCTACGCGGGCAAAGCCCAATTGATTTCTAGTCAATCTCCTTAACCACTCGGACATCAGTGCTACGTTCTCTGACCGAAAGATAGCTGGTGTGTAGTCCCTGAGAAATAGACGCGCCGCTACCGAACATAAAAATCTCAACAGTTCAGGAGTCTTTAAAACGGTGTGAAACTCAATCAAAACAGAGTTTCGAAGTAAGAAGAACTGATGAGAACTACTGCCAACCTTGACAACAGCTTTCTAAGCAAACTTTCAAAAACAATTGAAAATAAACAAAAAATCCGCACTGAGCAGGATTCGAACCTACGCGGGCAAAGCCCAATTGATTTCTAGTCAATCTCCTTAACCACTCGGACATCAGTGCTACGTTCTCTGACCGAAAGATAGCTGGTGTGTAGTCCCTGTGAAATAGACGCGCCGCTACCGAACATAAAAATCTCAACAGTTCAGGAGTCTTTAAAACGGTGTGAAACTCAATCAAAACAGAGTTTCGAAGTAAGAACAACTGATGAGAACTACTGCCAACCTTGACAACAGCTTTCTAAGCAAACTTTCAAAAACAATTGAAAATAAACCAAAAATTCGCACTGAGCAGGATTCGAACCTACGCGGGCAAAGCCCAATTGATTTCTAGTCAATCTCCTTAACCACTCGGACATCAGTGCTACGTTCTCTGACCGAAAGATAGCTGGTGTGTAGTCCCTGAGAAATAGACGCGCCGCTACCGAACATAAAAATCTCAACAGTTCAGGAGTCTTTAAAACGGTGTGAAACTCAATCAAAACAGAGTTTCGAAGTAAGAAGAACTGATGAGAACTACTGCCAACCTTGACAACAGCTTTCTAAGCAAACTTTCAAAAACAATTGAAAATAAACAAAAAATCCGCACTGAGCAGGATTCGAACCTACGCGGGCAAAGCCCAATTGATTTCTAGTCAATCTCCTTAACCACTCGGACATCAGTGCTACGTTCTCTGACCGAAAGATAGCTGGTGTGTAGTCCCTGTGAAATAGACGCGCCGCTACCGAACATAAAAATCTCAACAGTTCAGGAGTCTTTAAAACGGTGTGAAACTCAATCAAAACAGAGTTTCGAAGTAAGAACAACTGATGAGAACTACTGCCAACCTTGACAACAGCATTCTAAGCAAACTTTCAAAAACACTTGAAAATAAACAAAAAATCCGCACTGAGCAGGATTCGAACCTACGCGGGCAGATTTCTAGTCAATCTCCTTAACCACTCGGACATCAGTGCTACGTTCTCTGACCGAAAGATAGCTGGTGTGTACTCCCTGAGAAATAGACGCGCCGCTACCGAACATAAAAATCTCAACAGTTCAGGAGTCTGTAAAACGGTGTGAAACTCAATCAAAACAGAGTTTCGAAGTAAGAAAAACTGATGAGAACTACTGCCAACCTTGACAACAGCTTTCTAAGCAAACTTTCAAAAACACTTGAAAATAAACAAAAAATCCGCACTGAGCAGGATTCGAACCTACGCGGGCAAAGCCCAATTGATTTCTAGTCAATCTCCTTAACCACTCGGACATCAGTGCTACGTTCTCTGACCGAAAGATAGCTGGTGTGTACTCCCTGAGAAATAGACGCGCCGCTACTGAACATAAAAATCTCAACAGTTCAGGAGTTTTTGAAACGGTGTGAAACTCAATCAAAACAGAGTTTCGAAGTAAGAAGAACTGATGAGAACTACTGTCAACCTTGACAACAGCTTTCTAAGCAAACTTTCAAAAACAATTGAAAATAAACAAAAAATTCGCACTGAGCAGGATTCGAACCTACGCGGGCAAAGCCCAATTGATTTCTAGTCAATCTCCTTAACCACTCGGACATCAGTGCTACGTTCTCTGACCGAAAGATATCTGGTGTGTACTCCCTGAGAAATAGACGCGCCGCTACCGAACATAAAAATCTCAACAGTTCAGGAGTCTTTAAAACGGTGTGAAACTCAATCAAAACAGAGTTTCGAAGTAAGAAAAACTGATGAGAACTTCTGCCAACCTTGACAACAGCTTTCTAAGCAAACTTTCAAAAACACTTGAAAATAAACAAAAAATCCGCACTGAGCAGGATTCGAACCTACGCGGGCAAAGCCCAATTGATTTCTAGTCAATCTCCTTAACCACTCGGACATCAGTGCTACGTTCTCTGACCGAAAGATAGCTGGTGTGTACTCCCTGAGAAATAGACGCGCCGCAACTGAACATAAAAATCTCAACAGTTCAAGAGTCTTTAAAACGGTGTGAAACTCGATCAAAACAGAGTTTCGAAGTAAGAAGAACTGATGAGAACTACTGTCAACCTTGACAACATCTTTCTAAGCAAACTTTCAAAAACAATTGAAAATAAACAAAAAATTCGCACTGAGCAGGATTCGAACCTACGCGGGCAAAGCCCAATTGATTTCTAGTCAATCTCCTTAACCACTCGGACATCAGTGCTACGTTCTCTGACCGAAAGATAGCTGGTGTGTAGTCCCTGAGAAATAGACGCGCCGCTACCGAACATAAAAATCTCAACAGTTCAGGAGTCTTTAAAACGGTGTGAAACTCAATCAAAACAGAGTTTCGAAGTAAGAAGAACTGATGAGAACTACTGCCAACCTTGACAACAGCTTTCTAAGCAAACTTTCAAAAACAATTGAAAATAAACAAAAAATCCGCACTGAGCAGGATTCGAACCTACGCGGGCAAAGCCCAATTGATTTCTAGTCAATCTCCTTAACCACTCGGACATCAGTGCTACGTTCTCTGACCGAAAGATAGCTGGTGTGTAGTCCCTGTGAAATAGACGCGCCGCTACCGAACATAAAAATCTCAACAGTTCAGGAGTCTTTAAAACGGTGTGAAACTCAATCAAAACAGAGTTTCGAAGTAAGAACAACTGATGAGAACTACTGCCAACCTTGACAACAGCTTTCTAAGCAAACTTTCAAAAACAATTGAAAATAAACCAAAAATTCGCACTGAGCAGGATTCGAACCTACGCGGGCAAAGCCCAATTGATTTCTAGTCAATCTCCTTAACCACTCGGACATCAGTGCTACGTTCTCTGACCGAAAGATAGCTGGTGTGTAGTCCCTGAGAAATAGACGCGCCGCTACCGAACATAAAAATCTCAACAGTTCAGGAGTCTTTAAAACGGTGTGAAACTCAATCAAAACAGAGTTTCGAAGTAAGAAGAACTGATGAGAACTACTGCCAACCTTGACAACAGCTTTCTAAGCAAACTTTCAAAAACAATTGAAAATAAACAAAAAATCCGCACTGAGCAGGATTCGAACCTACGCGGGCAAAGCCCAATTGATTTCTAGTCAATCTCCTTAACCACTCGGACATCAGTGCTACGTTCTCTGACCGAAAGATAGCTGGTGTGTAGTCCCTGTGAAATAGACGCGCCGCTACCGAACATAAAAATCTCAACAGTTCAGGAGTCTTTAAAACGGTGTGAAACTCAACCAAAACAGAGTTTCGAAGTAAGAACAACTGATGAGAACTACTGCCAACCTTGACAACAGCATTCTAAGCAAACTTTCAAAAACACTTGAAAATAAACAAAAAATCCGCACTGAGCAGGATTCGAACCTACGCGGGCAGATTTCTAGTCAATCTCCTTAACCACTCGGACATCAGTGCTACGTTCTCTGACCGAAAGATAGCTGGTGTGTACTCCCTGAGAAATAGACGCGCCGCTACCGAACATAAAAATCTCAACAGTTCAGGAGTCTGTAAAACGGTGTGAAACTCAATCAAAACAGAGTTTCGAAGTAAGAAAAACTGATGAGAACTACTGCCAACCTTGACAACAGCTTTCTAAGCAAACTTTCAAAAACACTTGAAAATAAACAAAAAATCCGCACTGAGCAGGATTCGAACCTACGCGGGCAAAGCCCAATTGATTTCTAGTCAATCTCCTTAACCACTCGGACATCAGTGCTACGTTCTCTGACCGAAAGATAGCTGGTGTGTACTCCCTGAGAAATAGACGCGCCGCAACTGAACATAAAAATCTCAACAGTTCAAGAGTCTTTAAAACGGTGTGAAACTCGATCAAAACAGAGTTTCGAAGTAAGAAGAACTGATGAGAACTACTGTCAACCTTGACAACAGCTTTCTAAGCAAACTTTCAAAAACAATTGAAAATAAACAAAAAATTCGCACTGAGCAGGATTCGAACCTACGCGGGCAAAGCCCAATTGATTTCTAGTCAATCTCCTTAACCACTCGGACATCAGTGCTACGTTCTCTGACCGAAAGATAGCTGGTGTGTACTCCCTGAGAAATAGACGCGCCGCTACCGAACATAAAAATCTCAACAGTTCAGGAGTCTTTAAAACGGTGTGAAACTCAATCAAAACAGAGTTTCGAAGTAAGAAAAACTGATGAGAACTACTGCCAACCTTGACAACAGCTTTCTAAGCAAACTTTCAAAAACACTTGAAAATAAACAAAAAATCCGCACTGAGCAGGATTCGAACCTACGCGGGCAAAGCCCAATTGATTTCTAGTCAATCTCCTTAACCACTCGGACATCAGTGCTACGTTCTCTGACCGAAAGATAGCTGGTGTGTACTCCCTGAGAAATAGACGCGCCGCAACTGAACATAAAAATCTCAACAGTTCAAGAGTCTTTAAAACGGTGTGAAACTCGATCAAAACAGAGTTTCGAAGTAAGAAGAACTGATGAGAACTACTGTCAACCTTGACAACAGCTTTCTAAGCAAACTTTCAAAAACAATTGAAAATAAACAAAAAATTCGCACTGAGCAGGATTCGAACCTACGCGGGCAAAGCCCAATTGATTTCTAGTCAATCTCCTTAACCACTCGGACATCAGTGCTACGTTCTCTGACCGAAAGATATCTGGTGTGTACTCCCTGAGAAATAGACGCGCCGCTACCGAACATAAAAATCTCAACAGTTCAGGAGTCTTTAAAACGGTGTGAAACTCAATCAAAACAGAGTTTCGAAGTAAGAAAAACTGATGAGAACTTCTGCCAACCTTGACAACAGCTTTCTAAGCAAACTTTCAAAAACACTTGAAAATAAACAAAAAATCCGCACTGAGCAGGATTCGAACCTACGCGGGCAAAGCCCAATTGATTTCTAGTCAATCTCCTTAACCACTCGGACATCAGTGCTACGTTCTCTGACCGAAAGATAGCTGGTGTGTACTCCCTGAGAAATAGACGCGCCGCAACTGAACATAAAAATCTCAACAGTTCAAGAGTCTTTAAAACGGTGTGAAACTCGATCAAAACAGAGTTTCGAAGTAAGAAGAACTGATGAGAACTACTGTCAACCTTGACAACATCTTTCTAAGCAAACTTTCAAAAACAATTGAAAATAAACAAAAAATTCGCACTGAGCAGGATTCGAACCTACGCGGGCAAAGCCCAATTGATTTCTAGTCAATCTCCTTAACCACTCGGACATCAGTGCTACGTTCTCTGACCGAAAGATAGCTGGTGTGTAGTCCCTGAGAAATAGACGCGCCGCTACCGAACATAAAAATCTCAACAGTTCAGGAGTCTTTAAAACGGTGTGAAACTCAATCAAAACAGAGTTTCGAAGTAAGAAGAACTGATGAGAACTACTGCCAACCTTGACAACAGCTTTCTAAGCAAACTTTCAAAAACAATTGAAAATAAACAAAAAATCCGCACTGAGCAGGATTCGAACCTACGCGGGCAAAGCCCAATTGATTTCTAGTCAATCTCCTTAACCACTCGGACATCAGTGCTACGTTCTCTGACCGAAAGATAGCTGGTGTGTAGTCCCTGTGAAATAGACGCGCCGCTACCGAACATAAAAATCTCAACAGTTCAGGAGTCTTTAAAACGGTGTGAAACTCAATCAAAACAGAGTTTCGAAGTAAGAACAACTGATGAGAACTACTGCCAACCTTGACAACAGCTTTCTAAGCAAACTTTCAAAAACAATTGAAAATAAACCAAAAATTCGCACTGAGCAGGATTCGAACCTACGCGGGCAAAGCCCAATTGATTTCTAGTCAATCTCCTTAACCACTCGGACATCAGTGCTACGTTTTCTGACCGAAAGATAGCTGGTGTGTACTCCCTGAGAAATAGACGCGCCGCTACCGAACATAAAAATCTCAACAGTTCAGGAGTCTTTAAAACGGTGTGAAACTCAATCAAAACAGAGTTTCGAAGTAAGAAGAACTGATGAGAACTACTGCCAACCTTGACAACAGCTTTCTAAGCAAACTTTCAAAAACACTTGAAATTAAACAAAAAATCCGCACTGAGCAGGATTCGAACCTACGCGGGCAAAGTCCAATTTATTTCTAGTCAATCTCCTTAACCACTCGGACATCAGTGCTACGTTCTCTGACCGAAAGATAGCTGGTGTGTACTCCCTGAGAAATAGACGCGCCGCCACTGAACATAAAAATCTCAACAGTTCAAGAGTCTTTAAAACGGTGTGAAACTCGATCAAAACAGAGTTTCGAAGTAAGAAGAACTGATGAGAACTACTGTCAACCTTGACAACAGCTTTCTAAGCAAACTTTCAAAAACAATTGAAAATAAACAAAAAATTCGCACTGAGCAGGATTCGAACCTACGCGGGCAAAGCCCAATTGATTTCTAGTCAATCTCCTTAACCACTCGGACATCAGTGCTACGTTCTCTGACCGAAAGATAGCTGGTGTGTAGTCCCTGAGAAATAGACGCGCCGCTACCGAACATAAAAATCTCAACAGTTCAGGAGTCTTTAAAACGGTGTGAAACTCAATCAAAACAGAGTTTCGAAGTAAGAAGAACTGATGAGAACTACTGCCAACCTTGACAACAGCTTTCTAAGCAAACTTTCAAAAACAATTGAAAATAAACAAAAAATCCGCACTGATCTGGATTCGAACCTACGCGGGCAAAGCCCAATTGATTTCTAGTCAATCTCCTTAACCACTCGGACATCAGTGCTACGTTCTCTGACCGAAAGATAGCTGGTGTGTAGTCCCTGAGAAATAGACGCGCCGCTACCGAACATAAAAATCTCAACAGTTCAGGAGTCTTTAAAACGGTGTGAAACTCAATCAAAACAGAGTTTCGAAGTAAGAAGAACTGATGAGAACTACTGCCAACCTTGACAACAGCTTTCTAAGCAAACTTTCAAAAACAATTGAAAATAAACAAAAAATCCGCACTGATCTGGATTCGAACCTACGCGGGCAAAGCCCAATTGATTTCTAGTCAATCTCCTTAACCACTCGGACATCAGTGCTACGTTCTCTGACCGAAAGATAGCTGGTGTGTAGTCCCTGAGAAATAGACGCGCCGCTACCGAACATAAAAATCTCAACAGTTCAGGAGTCTTTAAAACGGTGTGAAACTCAATCAAAACAGAGTTTCGAAGTAAGAAGAACTGATGAGAACTACTGCCAACCTTGACAACAGCTTTCTAAGCAAACTTTCAAAAACAATTGAAAATAAACAAAAAATCCGCACTGAGCAGGATTCGAACCTACGCGGGCAAAGCCCAATTGATTTCTAGTCAATCTCCTTAACCACTCGGACATCAGTGCTACGTTCTCTGACCGAAAGATAGCTGGTGTGTACTCCCTGAGAAATAGACGCGCCGCTACCGAACATAAAAATCTCAACAGTTCAGGAGTCTTCAAAACGGTGTGAAACTCAATCAAAACAGAGTTTCGAAGTAAGAAGAACTGATGAGAACTACTGCCAACCTTGACAACAGCTTTCTAAGCAAACTTCCAAAACCACTTGAAAATAAACAAAAAATCCGCACTGAGCAGGATTCGAACATACGCGGGCAAAGCCCAATTGATTTCTAGTCAATCTCCTTAACCACTCGGACATCAGTGTTACGTTCTCTGACCGAAAGATAGCTGGTGTGTACTCCCTGAGAAATAGACGCGCCGCCACTGAACATAAAAATCTCAACAGTTCAGGAGTCTTTAAAACGGTGTGAAACTCGATCAAAACAGAGTTTCGAAGTAAGAAGAACTGATGAGAACTACTGCCAACCTTGACAACAGCTTTCTAAGCAAACTTTCAAAAACAATTGAAAATAAACAAAAAATCCGCACTGAGCAGGATTCGAACCTACGCGGGCAAAGTCCAATTTATTTCTAGTCAATCTCCTTAACCACTCGGACATCAGTGCTACGTTCTCTGACCGAAAGATAGCTGGTGTGTACTCCCTGAGAAATAGACGCGCCGCTACTGAACATAAAAATCTCAACAGTTCAGGAGTCTTTGAAACGGTGTGAAACTCAATCAAAACAGAGTTTCAAAGTAAGAAGAACTGATGAGAACTACTGCCAACGTTGACAACAGGTTTCTAAGCAAACTTTCAAAAACAATTGAAAATAAACCAAAAATTCGCACTGAGCAGGATTCGAACCTACGCGGGCAAAGCCCAATTGATTTCTAGTCAATCTCCTTAACCACTCGGACATCAGTGCTACGTTCTCTGACCGAAAGATAGCTGGTGTGTACTCCCTGAGAAATAGACGCGCGCTACTGAACATAAAAATCTCAACAGTTCAGGAGTCTTTGAAACGGTGTGAAACTCAATCAAAACAGAGTTTCAAAGTAAGAAGAACTGATGAGAACTACTGCCAACCTTGACAACAGGTTTCTAAGCAAACTTTCAAAAACAATTGAAAATAAACCAAAAATTCGCACTGAGCAGGATTCGAACCTACGCGGGCAAAGCCCAATTGATTTCTAGTCAATCTCCTTAACCACTCGGACATCAGTGCTACGTTTTCTAGTCGAATGATAGCTGGTGTGTACTCCCTGAGAAATAGACGCGCCGCTACTGAACATAAAAATCTCAACAGTTCAGGAGTTTTTGAAACGGTGTGAAACTCAATCAAAACAGAGTTTCGAAGTAAGGAGAACTGATGGGAACTACTGCCAACCTTGACAACAGCTTCATAAGAAAACTTTCAAAAACGATTGAAAATAAACCAAAAATTCGCACTGAGCAGGATTCGAACCTACGCGGGCAAAGCCCAATTGATTTCTAGTCAATCTCCAATAAGGGTCGTTTCTCTATAATTTGGATGGATTAAAAAACATGAAGTTTCAAGATACTGCTCTGGGAGTGTCCTGGTGGTCCCTCACTAACCTCTGGTAGACCATAAATAGTGAGACATCGACGATCATTGAAGTGGTGCCGTTCGGATTGAATAATGGTAGGTAGGGAGAAGGTTAGACTGTCGAGTTAAGCGTTGATTGTTCTGATTTCACTCAAAATTGTGGAAAAATGGGTTTGAGATGGTACCATTTTTGGACGTGGCGAGGGCATGATAGAGCTTTATCCCCTTCTGCGTCTCCTCAAACATACGCTATTTCTCTGCTCTGACATCCCGCCGGGATGTAAGAGACGAGAAATAGTGAGGCAGAGCGAGAGACGCAGGATGGGATGAAGGTGCCGGGATCTTTTAGCATACGTACTCAGGTTGGCTGGTGACGGGTCGGATATCTTTCGTCGTCCGTGGTGTAGGAGGGTACGGTAGAGATGGTGTTTCACTCTTCTCTCGATTTTCGGAAAAGGGGGCAACAATAGGACAGCGGTTATGTTTCAATGTTTATTCGTCAAAGTTCGTAGTTTTTCACAATCTGAGGGAAAACCCTGATAAATGCAGTAACACAACAGTTTGAATAGTGTGGATGCAGCTGTTACTATACAAAACATTGAACAGCTGTAGACAGCTGTGAGAGGGAAAAACACGAAAAAGACTTGTAGCATAAAGAAGCTCGCGACATACAACACATTACAATAAAAGCTTCATGTGTGTCTTGTATCAGTGAGTGTAGTATCAGTGGTGTGGATGTGATCTTCACTTACTTTAACAGGCCCTTTTGAGCTTGACTCGTTTCGGTGGTATTATAGAAAGTTACAATAAGTTCTAGATTGAGCTGCAGCTCATCTTGGGGCAACAGATGACCAATCAGCAAATCCCGTCGTATATATTCAAAGTAAGTAGAGAGCTGAAAAAACACCATTTAACATTGAACTGTGAACACTGAAGGATGAACATGAAAGGAGGCTACGCCAACTTCAATATAGGCGGAACCAGAGCAAAATGAGATCAAATTGAAGATAGAGTATGCTGAAACTCTATATAGATAATCATAGTAAACACGCTAGTTAGTAAATAAACATGGGTTACCTGTAGCGTTCCAGTATAGACTGTAGTAGCAATTTCCTCCCCTCTTGAATTGAAAATCTTGAACTTGTATTCGACTTTCAACTGGTTTGTTTTCCGGTTGCTGAAGCACTAAAAACAGGTATTTGTAAAACTGAAACCCATGACCTACAAATATGATAATCGTTCACCGGCTGTTGGGAGAGCATAACATAGAACATTACCTATACTTCATACAGTTTGTTTCATCCGCACTGGGAGCGTTTGGCATCGTGCCAAGTTCTGTTTTTTTTTCATATTTACAAGATATTGAACAATTCGAATGTGGCAAAAACAACCTGGAATTTCATCGGCACCCTGCTAAGTTCTCAGTGGTAATGGCGGAAACTTTATCCCCATCCCCAAGGTCACATTTGAATAGGTGAATAGATGCGTTGCCAGTCAGACACTCACTTGAGCTTGTAATTTCAACCGTCTAGATCGTTGAACGGAATACATAAAGATAACTCATCCATCAGATAATCTTCATATTTTCCGTATTTCGTACCTGAAAGAACGTGAAACCCTCACTGGATTCCTTATTTCCTCGTGGGTGGAGCCTTATTCGAAAGAGGATGGTGGGAGGCTCATCGTCGGCAGAGGGAAGTCCTGGTGCAGCGGCGGTATTAGCAGTGGACTGGAAAAAGCAGCACAGATTGAGCATTGAGAAAATAATAATCATTACAGACACGAAAACATATACTTCATTGGTTATTGCGGTGCAAAAACCTTATTATTGATGCTCTCATTGACTAAAAGGGATTCCGTACGCATCTCCAAAGTTCGAGAACACTTAGGATGAAACGAAAAAAAGGAGGGCTGGAAATTTACGCAATGCAAAGACAACACATGGGTATGGAACACTCACGCTGAGGTCCCGGACTCTCGTGGAGGTCTCGAGATATTTGCAGTCGCATTGACTGAAGTCAGGGATAGTCCAAACATGACTGAAAAAAATAAACACAATTAAAAGCACTGTCAGGGGCTCGCAGTATCTCGATCATGGTTTCATCAAATGTAAAACTACATTTTCACTCTTTACAGAAACTGATCGTGCCTTTCAGGGCAAACAATTGTGCAATTAAAATCAAAATATCGAGAAGATTAAGTGATGTGGCTTCATGTCCCGCCACAACAACCCATTGCTGAATGATAACCTAGCGAGCAAACGTGAATTAGGCGGGCGCAAAATCGAACATAGAGTCCAAGGTCCACTGATTGATGCCTTGCTAGGGAAGCAGATTCAATAAACTCATGATTTGGGGTTTATTAATGTTAATAGTTATGAAATAAGCCATATTTTCACATGTTTCAAAGATTCAGATGTGAACAGAAATAGTTACAAAGCGCAATAGTAATGCGAACAAAAAACGTACTTGTGAGTAACGGAGCGGACTTCAGTAGTGGACCAACTGTCCGTAGAACGCAAAGGGGCATCAATGTCAGCCATATAAAGAGTGATTCCGGAAGCAATGAAATCATCCACAACCAACATTCATAAGTTTTTCGTTTTCAAAGTAAAGGGATGTGGAATAGAAACAGTTTTCAGCCAACTCCCCTGACGAAGCGGAGCAAAAAGGCTAATAAGGAAGTTCACATAGGAGAACACGTGAAAATGAAGGTTCTAACTGGTTAATAAAGTTTTTTGATAGAATAAAAGTGTGATTGCTGGAGAAATTCAAGAACTATGATGGCAAGTACGCAACACATACCAAATATTGGTTTATAGACCAAAAACTGATACAAGCCGATTCAGTCTCATAGCAATCAGCCCACACGAATGAAAAAGTAAAGTCTAAAGTACCGCGAGAAATGATATCGAGCTTTTAAACCTTTTTCGTGTTGGTCAGTAATTGATTCCAATCCCGAGAAACAAGTACCACATTCTGATCATCGAGAAACCTCGGATTATTCTAGGGCAACTCAGAGATAAGCTAGCCGGTGTGGATTGGGTAGATGTCGAGACTGGGTATGGGTAGGCATATAGTTGTTGGCGCTCAAAACCTGAGATAGCAAACGGAAGTGATCATACAAATATTATCTGTGACTCCAGCAAAAGCAAACAATCAGAAAAACTCAAAAATGTGGGTTTTAGCACGTACATGTACATCACTAAGAAAATAATTTTGAACAGAGCTAGCTATCAAGTTTTATAGTACAGTGAAATAGAGTAAACAACTGTTGATGTAGACAGGTAACGAGTATATCATGCGATCATGGAAACGGGTTGGGAGTTAACCGCAAACAGGAAAAACACTAACACGTAACGTGCCCAAATCTTAAACTATAGTAATCTTATAGTAATCGTCACTTCTACGTGAACTCTATATTTCTTTCGCAACTGGCCGAATGCCACGTAATGTACGGGATCTTTGGCCGTTCTGCTGATTACGTAAAGATAGCAGAAAACAAGAGGAGATGAGAAGACGAAAAAAAGCACATGATAACGCACATATTTTTTTTCAAACTTTCTTCATCGAGACAAATCAGCAAAGCGAACTGCATATTTCTTTGTAGATGGGTCGCATGAGCTGACGACCCTCAGGTGTAAGATGGCGTCCGTTGGTAAAGTACGAAATTCCACTTTCCGTATCATAGAAGTTAAATGTTGCATTTCTGATAAATAGAGGCAAATAGTCAATAGAAACACATTTTTCACAGACTGAAATCAGTTTTGCGACTCTTCTCCTTGCCAACTCGAAGTTTCCTTCGCCTTGAAATTCACTCTGGAAAATAAACATGAAACAATAAGGCGAACCACCAGGTTTTTAAAGAATAATTTATACGTGCTTTGAATGAACTCATAAACTAATATTTAATGTGTATGTACTGGGCAGCTTTGTATTCACTACACTGTCGCAGTAGGTATTGAAAAATTAGGCAAAACTTTCTCGGTAATTATCTCGTTTTTTTCGTGTCCGTACCCAGAGCCGTACGCGCTATAGTTACGTAAGCCGTATTCTGAGAAAACGCAACAAGAGGATAAAAGTATTGGTTTATAGTTTTATCCGCTCGGAATGTTAACTTTAAGGGTAATTATTGAAGATAAACAGTTATAGTTTAGATTGTGAAGTCGAAAATCAAAAACTAATTTTTATGTATTTCTGACAATACAACGGCCGTGGGAACAATCAGGGTTCTTCTAGTTGGATCCGAATGAAAAACAAATAGTGTTTTAGAGCGGCAGGCAGTCAACGCAATCCTTATGGAAACTCATGTTGCCTTGACCTTCGAATTTTAATTACATCATGAGAGTGCAGCGAGCACACTTGAAAATTAACAGATGCAAAAAGATAACTACGTTTCTGCCAGTTCTCCTCAAGGCTTCATTGTCTCAACAAAAAGCAATTCTACTGAACTATGCGGAGCGAGTGGTCTTCGAATCTTTGTGAAAGTTTCGTTTTGTTATTTTTTTACCAAAGTATTCCATGTGGTTTGGAGTACTGTAGTTTGTATTGTTAGAAACCGACATGGAAAAGCTAGAGATACGTCGTAAAATTCAAATTACAAGAAAAATTGAAATAACTGGGTCGCAATAATACGCTACTTCATTTGAATGGCTGACCTCTTTTCATGTTTTTATTGATTCAACTAGAAAAAACTGGTATAACACGGACGCTAATAACTACTTCACTCTTAAGGTAAACATCAAATCTGTTGAACTCCAAAAAAGATCAATCAACCTTGATTACGATCGACGCTCTCGCTGCAATTGGGCTTCCCGTGTAGGTTCGAATCCTGCTCAGTGCGAATTTTCGGTTTATGTTCAATTGTTTCCGAACGTTTGCTTAGAAAGCTATTGTCAAGGTTGGTAGTTGTTCCCATCAGTTATTCCTACTTCGAAACTCTGTTTTGATTGAGTTTCACACCGTTTGAACCATCCTTCACTGTTGAGATGTTTATGTTCAGTAGATGTTTAATTTCGAAACTATTTTCTCATGGCACGGTGCGCGGAATTAGCGCCTTCACAAATTGCTTCGTTTCTGAACAGGGTCGAATGAGCTTTTTTTGTTGACTTCGTACTTTCTCTACAAGTGATTTATACCAGTTTGTTCCAGTTGAATCAAGATAAACATAAAACGAGGTCATCGATCGAGTAACACATTAAACTGGTGAATTATAATCGTCAAACATTCGAGGTTTTCTTAGTAGTCGGTGACACAGTAACAGTACATATAGCCTAACTTTTGCAATTCTGCTCTCCGTAATTTCCAATTGGGTACATTTCCTTCAAGTCGTTCGTTCCAGAAATACGCTGTGTCTATTCTGTACAACAAAAACATTCGGTGTCAAATGTTGCGAGATTACAGTTTTCATTCAATTTAAATATTGAAAAATTGAACTACTTTTTGATTTTTTCGTTCAGTTTAGTTTCAAAAGCTAACCGTCGCTCTTTTTTCACTCATTTATTTACTACACATATTGAGGGATCATGGTCGTATCCAATCGTACCCGTGATATTTGTGGTATCTTGATTATCATTCATATATTTGCTGCCGAACATTTACCAAACTGCTGGATCGCCATAGATATGTGAGACTTTCAAGTCTTTATCCTTTGCATTGTTTTTATCGTTTTAGAAATCTAGCATTCTTGTGTTCAAAAGCGTGCAGATATGTAACTTATAAATGAGACGCAGCAATCTAATTCTTGTCTGAAGTCACTGTAATGAAAGATTCGCTGATTAATTGGGAAACCAACTTTTTGGCATACCGGATTCCTAAGTTTTTGTAAAACTATTTGCCAAGAGTGAAGAGTCGGGAAAACAATGATGGGGGAAGGGTGTCACCCTATTTCAATCCTAGAAAAATTGTGACCCAAAGACTTCCTGAACCCAGATTTTCAGGTTTTTTGTAATTATTGGATGGGAGACCGCAATTCATTTTCAAGATAATACACAACCCTCAACTCCATTTGTGACGCAGTTCTATCACGAGTTTCTGGAGCTATTCTTACAATTGTACTATTTCACGATATTGGTAGTTTTATCGTCCACGTCTTTGGTATTCTCGTCCTATTTTGCACACAAGTACGCGGAAGTTGCATGGGATGCGTTGTTGCTGGTACGGGCCAGTCAGAAAACCGAATTCGAGGTTTGTGATACGGGGTCGCTCTTTCCCAGCGTGTATACGGTGTTTGTTGCCCTAGCTGTGTTCGTATTTTGGTTTCTTTTCTTTCCGACGACGTTCGCGACGTTGAGCTCGTACTGAGATCAAACTACAACGATGACTTGATCGCAACCTCTCAAAATATCAATCACGCGCAGTGCTGCGCAGCTTAGTTTTTGAGCACAACAAGGCGGATTTGGAGATTTTTTTGGAGACCTTTTCCCTGAATAATACACATTACGTTTCAGGTAAACATTATTGAAAGTCCTTTTTCTCATATGTGTTTCGTTTCGATTATTATTATGTTTTTGTTTCTCCTGCCACCATACCGATACCTCCTTATGAAGCTACCATCTGTTACTCAAACTCCATTCATCATCATTTCAGGTCAGCTCTGTGGTTTTTGTAGAAATCATAGTTTTCTGTATGGTGATCTAATAATACGTTAACAATTTTCTTTATGAGAACCGCGAGGTATCGAACTGAAAACGTACAGATGAATCATAAATTTCTTGCAAAAAACCCTTTGGTCTTTTCGAAGTTCAGGTTTCTCATAAGCTTTTTTCAAAAATATTATTATTTTATTTTATTTTAGCAAAACTGAAAATAATGCCTGGCCTTCGAAGCTACGAAGAATAATTTAGTTAGGTTATTGGATGCCATCGAAATCACCAGTTATTACAGGCTTCATCTCAATCTTCTACCAGGCTTGTATGGACCAGTCTGCTTCGCATATAGCTCTATTGCCACGGGTTTGGCAGTTCGGTTTAGGTTGTTTACATCTAGAAAGACTGAACTATTTGAAGAAGACCGGACCGCGGTTGACATTTCATGTAGTACTACATGGGCTTTCAGTTCCAACCTGTTCATGAACGGGGGCAGAACGTGTTCGAAGTGGCGTTGTAGGCGGAAACTAATTAAAACATTGTACACAGGTGAAATAGGTGAAGCACAAATTAAACGAGTTATTGGCCAGAAAACAATGCTAATCATCGTTCACTTTGCCATTGCACGTTTCTGAGTTCTTCTGTGTTTAATATGTTGCACGTGACTGTACAATTGATTAACAGTATAAGAACTGCATAAACATAACAAAAACGTTATCCACGTTTGGTACGTAGGTAGGCTTGAGCGGCATTTTCGAGAAGACGGAGCAGTGACCGTATTTTGTAAGCTCAAATAGCCGGGTAAGCTATTTGAGCAAAATTTTAATAACCGAATTCTAAGTCAGGTTACGTTTATTTCACTTAATTTTCTGCTAATTGAGCGCGTGTTGGCTAGTTTCACATACAAGCAAGATAAATTTCAGAACAAGTGATTGAGTAGTTTGTAGTACACTTTTTGAATTTTGCTCAAATAGCTTACCCGGCTATTTGAGCTTACAAAATACGGCCACATGACGAATAAGATGAATGTTGATGGTTCTCGAAATCCATGATCCGAATTGGAAAACTTCAACTTCTGAATTGAGGAAGAGCTGTGCTCTGAATTAAACAGTTCGGAACGATTGATTCTTATGAGTGACAAATAAAGACCGACATGATTTGTTATACGATCGATTCAAATAAAATTTGAGATTTGTTTGCTACAGGACAGAAAACTTGATTCTGGTTGCTCATTTTCGAAAATTAGTTTCGACCATTTTCAGGACATATAATGCATACTTGTTTGAGTTCGAGGCGAAGTTATGTTCAATATTCAACGACAAAGACGGGACTAAAGGGCATCAAATGTGAGTTTGGTGACTGAACGGCTCGTTCTAAGTTCTTCCTTCGAAACACTTTTACTATTCCAAGTATTTTCTGTTTCCACCTGAACTTCTCTAAATCCATGGGCTTTCATTTCGACAGTCCTTGTTACAGGCTCATTTTCGGCATCCTTCTCTATTTCCAGCAAGATTCGCGCCTATTGTTTGTGTTTGTTTATGGGCATGGCATTCAGTCTGACCGCGCTATCCGAGTTTCCTGCCAGGTGATCAGATCTCTTAAGTAATCAATTATTGTGAAACGGTCTATGAAATTTGAACTGAATAGAGCATGTATGTCAACTGCTACTAATGTTGTAAGCTAACAAACAGCTAACAAACGTGTATCCACAACTGACTCTCCGTTGAACTTCTTTTGGTTTTAAGGCAAAGCCGGAATGCACTGTCGTCTTAACATGAACTGCTGTAACTTTTGCTGGTTTCTGATCACTTTCTAGGTAAAATTCGAAAATTGCGCTGCTTTCAAGATCAAAGCACAGTCGGCCATCTCCTCTGGGCGTAGTATTCTCAATCAAACCGTAGAACTATCTCTATTAACCTGAACAAAAGAGTTACTCAGATTCTGTTTGAACTTGTAAATTATTGAGTTCTATATTTTCGGTGCCCTTGGATAATTTCAAATTTTCTGAATCAGCTTTTTTTCAGGTGTACATCTTCTCTATTAGCAGTGTGTCTGCTAATCTGTGAATCGCTCGAACAACCCGACTATTCCGCATTTGAAAGTAGTTTTTATGCCATTTATTTGGTATCACAACCAGTTTTATTTTGGACTCGTGCTATCGTTGGTAATTGTTGGGAAGGTTTGTAGATTGAAATCGGATTTACTCAACATTAACCAATGTTCTCAAAAACATTTAACAAGCGACTGCTTTCCTCCAATTGATTGTCCACGTGATTACCTGAATACTAGAAAACAATTTCGCAAATAACTGCTGCCTAGTATTATGTGAGATCTGAACTGGGTTGGCTCAACTAGACAACAGTTGCCTTCTAGCAAACAAAATTTCCATTGAAGTTTTGAAATGAGACCCTATGATTGGAAAAATGCACTGAATAGAACGGATAGTTTCACAAACTGATATCGATAAATAATAACAATTATTTATTGCCGATTTGTCATAACAAAGTAAGTAATCTTACACAAACACAAGATGTCACCTACTACCAATGACAAAACGGTAATCTCTGTCTCTTTTTACAGGCTCAATAGTCGCCTTCCTCCTCGCAATAGGTTGTGGAATGGCAATCTACAAGACATTTAAATGGGTTGCTGCTACTATCCCTCCCACTCAATCCACGTATATCACGCTCGCCCTTATAATGAGCTCTGTCTGCCTAATTATTTCTAACGAGAAGACAGCAAGTTCAGTCACTGTGACGAGAAACTTGAACAGATCCGAATTGGAACCTGGTAAGAAACAATATCTACGGAAAGACTAAATATTTTCTGTAGTTTTATCTCGATAGATGCCACAATTCACGAATTTTGAACAAAAATCCACGGGATCAAACTAAAAACACAGCGGAGTAGGGCAAAGTACGCGGTATAGGTTACTTTGGGAATATGTTTCGTTGAGAATGAATGGTTTATTTGAAATGATACACAAGGGTATTTTTTCGTTCGATGAAACATTTGGAAATTAATCAGACAAAAAAACACAATCGTTAGGATGCATTCGAAAGTGATTATAATGTATGTTTATAGTCAACAAGTCAACATATTCGAAAAGTTAGTATTAAATTGATTCAACATTACCAGCAGATTTCAAATAGAAAGGATTCGATCAATTTCTGTTGTTCTTGAATTTCCGATCATTATTGTACTCAAAACTGTTAATTTGAAACTTGCCGTCCTCGATGTCTTTGATGATTCTGTTGCGCTTCTTTACTACCAATTTCGTTCGGATGAATTCTTTCCAACGCAGATTCAAACCTTACGATACCTGTCCTTTTTAGCTGGAACAAAGGAACTGGTAGATTCACTGCAATTGCCAACTGATTGGCCGAAAAACCCTCTTAGTACTTAGTATTAGTTGACGAACATTTGTAATGGACAAACGGAAAAGATTCATTTTCTCTCTACTTTCTCTAATTCTTCTATCCTATGTGACAATTTAATTTTTGTAGAGGATGTTTTCCGCATCAATTTGGAGAGCAATCTGAACGACGTGCCTAGTCTTTTATTGGACTCTTGTAGTTATCGATCACAAAAACAGGCTTGGGGAGGATTTTGCAGATTCAAGGTCCGCTGCAATTATTTCACCACGTTTTTATAGGAAGGGGGGAGGACTTACATCTCATGAGAAATTTGAGAAATGTCGATTTATAAGCGATCAGCCTATCTCAGAATGTTTCATCAGAAATATTTCAATAAATGTGATGTTGTGGCAAAGCCAATAAGTGTAGCAAGTTTCTGTTTATCACAAGATGAGCTTACACAAATAGTGATTTTAAAAAGGTTGTTATGAACATAACATAACACGTGTCATTATGCAGGTGGATGTCCAACCGAGAGGCCCTCGTGTTCTGATAATTGGAAATAGTTGGGCCCCCAACAATGCTCCCCTTTTGTATGAGTACTGTAGGCAGAAAACTCGCGATATGTCAATGTATTCCATCGCAGGTAACATTATTTATTGGTTAAATTATTTTCTTTGTTATTTCTTTTGTTTGATCCCCACATGTTTCAATGTAATTATTCCAGGCCAGGCTAGGAAAAGATTTTTATTTCGCCTGGCGGTAATAGAGTTATTGTCATTCTCACTCAGACCTTGGCAGCGTATCAATGAATACTCCAGGCTTTTCACTAGGTTTAAGTTTCTCAAAAAATATAAACTTCCGGAACCCTTGCCACCGCATTTCAGCCAATTATATTCTCATAAAAATCTCAGTGAAAATGACAAGAAACACAACAACCATCACCTACTCGAAATTGTAGATTTCAAATATTTGATTCCAGCTTGCGAGGTTCTCACGGACACCGGTTATTTCGATTGCCCTGATAGGAAAAAAGTTTTTCTCAAAGTTGTTCGTGAGTACAAACCGGATATTCTCTTCATACTTATGAGGTGAGAAATATGTTCGCTCGGGGGCCTATACGGTGAATGACCTATTCAACTGTGTTTATACCTAGAGGCCGTACTGCAACCACTCTTATACTAGAAGTCAATTGATTAGTCACGTGAAGTTAGCAATCTAATGAGGCATCGTGCATTTCGTTATTTCATGTTACTGACTTCTGTTGTGTTCAACATGTTCCACGTGGCTGTGCAATTGACAAACATTAGAGCCACCAATTATAATGCTCCAATGCAAGTCTCATCACTGTATGTAAGCCTTTTAGCGACAATCATGATTTTCATTTTTATTACCAATCTTCATACTGCTAATTCTATTACTTCTGCTTTTTATTATTATTTCAAGCTCGTTCAAGGCATTTGACCTTCATGCTGCCGCCGAACTCTTCAACTGTGGACGAAATTTACGAGGAAGCCAGATTTCAACTGAAGGAATTTGAGAAGTTGGTGGCCCAGCGAATATATATCCTCGATGCACTACCGGAATCGACACGCACCATTATTGATCAGTTAAACTCCAACATCAAATACGGACAGAAAGAAATTAGTATGGTAAAGTTTGCTTTTACACAAACATAAAAACCGAGTCTGGTTGTATCGCAGTAGTAATATGGTCATGTCCGCGTCTTTATTGCTTTGTAATCCGCAATGTCAAATTTTTGGGACACTCACATTAAAAGGAAACTTTTTTTTCTCACTTTTATTAACAAAACAACCTGAAGCGTCTAGCATTTGTTTGGATTTTAATCTGCATCTCTTTCTTATAATGGATCAAACACCTTCGCGTCATGAGTTCATTCGAAGCACGTAACCCAAATTGTTTCAAAACCTGGTTGTTCGTCTTACTCATGTACGTTTTCCAGAGTGAACTTGAAGGCGAAGGAAACTTTGAGTTGGCAAGAAGAAGAGTCGCAAAACTGATTTCAGTCTGTGAAAAATGTGTTTCTATTGATTATTTCCCTCTATTTACCAAAAATGGAACATTTAACTTCTATGATACGGAAAGTGGAATTTCGTACTTTACCAACGGACGCCATCTTACACCTGAGGGTCGTCAGCTCATGCGACCCATTTACAAAGACATATGCAGTTCGCTTCGATGATCTGTTTTGATAAAACAAGTTTTAATAAACCTGAAAGAAGTTTGTCTTCTAGCTGCTGTGAAGTTTCAGAGAAGAGGGGGAAAATCAATGTTTCCGACCCCGTGGAAGTGGAGGCAGTTTGCAACGTGTATACCACACAAATGCTATCCAAATATCTCAATACCTACCACGATCTACTTAGAACACGCCTATCTGGCAGTATTAACCTTGATGTTCATCAGCAATCACTGGTGTGACTTTGATTTGGAGGAAAAAAATGATTTCAAAATGCACGATTCATCTTCATTCACTTCTTTTTTTGTTTCTGTGTATTCAAAAAACTAGTTTGTGCTTCACTCTTCACGGTCGAATAACCTTCGTTTGGTATATAAGTGTTTTCCATCACGGAAGTTGGGCTAGTACCATTTGCCCATTGAAGTGAATTGAGGGTGATTATGATGCTGATTTGTTGGAATGTATGATAAAATCTATACTTCATTCAAAGCCTTCAAAGTACGGGCAGCTATCATTCATCAAATACATGTTTTCAGTTTTGCTCAATCTCAAGTTGCTCTGTTGCTGTCGTTCGCATAGGATGCTGGTGTAGAAAGAACAGCTTGTAATTTGCATGAGTTTATCTCAAATGACATGTGATGCCGTTCTCTGACGATACGTACATTCTCTATTCCCGGAAGGGAAGTGTATATCACTTTCTCACACGTCTGTTCATGGTTTTCTCACGAGAACCATAGTTATCACGACAGAAGTAGTATTGTGTTAGGTATATAAACTGAGCCAGATTCAACACCCTTTTCCAAGTGACCTTTATCTTCTGCATTTGTTCTGACCTACTCACACTCTCTTTGGTTTTAACAGTTACTGCCAGCTGAGTGTAAACAGGTCACTTTTGAGCTGAACATGAAGAAGTAGTGAAGATATGTTCGTGTTTAACGTAACAAAGAAGTGCAGATAGATTTTGGTTTGAAGTATTATGTACTTTTTGTGATTTGTGACACGCAAGTTTATCGAGTATCGCGAGTGTGGGTGTTCTGTCCTTTATTCTCCCACAGTTTTATTAGTCATTTTCCTGCGAAAGGCAGTTCATTTAGTTTGTGTATTGAACATGAATTAGTTTCAATTCTCCATCTCCAGTGCACTGTCTTTTGAGATTTTCACAAAGAGTTTGTTATCGTAGCTTAGTGTTACTGGGAATTTTATCTGATTTGTAGTTTGATCACAATACTCGTATATATTCAAACAATACTGCTTATAATATCCATATAAATAGATGAATCAAAAAATATATTGTAGTGTGACCTTCTTCAACACTCGTATTCCATTAGATATGATCTTGTACAACGAAACATCTTATATGAGCTATGTGGAGATGGCTAAGCAAGTGGTGAGTTACTGGTCATAAAACATAAAATTTGCCATTGAATACCATGAATAGAGACCCAAATTAATTTGATTCATGAGATTCCATTCTGAGAACATCGTTTTAACGAATATGAATAAAACTCAAATCAAACGGAGATGTGTGTTGATCCTGACCGTGACTGCAGATACTGTAGTACAACGCCTTCATACAGTATGCTGTATGCACTAAGCAGTCAGAATACAGTATGGTTTGTCGGCTTCTGCGTTGAAATTCAGAAAGTTCCCATCATTCAGATCCTTACCGCCCATGTATCCTCAAACACGCGATTTTTCTGCTTCCACAACCCACCGGGATAGCAGTGTTATGAAACAGATTGCAAAACAACAGAAACGAAAGGGAGCAATGTCCGGGGATGTTTAAGCGCACTCAATTAGTTTATCATTTGAGTGAGTAGCAAATATCGTTTGAGCACGACACCGCAAGCTTGAGAAGGTGTGAGTGTGAGCATCAGGCGTAGTAGCAAACTCTTCAAAAAAAAACACAAAAAAGCAGCGAAATTCTCTGGATTACAGTTTCGAAATTCTCTGGATTACTCATAAGGTACGTGGTCCTTGAAAGATGCCACTCAAAATTGTTTTTAGCAGTACCCGCTCGATTTAAATGTTGTTTTATTGAGAGTTGGGTCTTCATGATCTTGTGATTTTTTTGCGAAGTAGGCATTTAAACAACAATAGGCATTTTGTTCAACACTAATTTCCGGCAAGGTGTCTCATAAACACGCATATGGTTTGTCGGGACATGGTCTCACTTTGAACAATAAACTACCAGCGGCCGTATGCATGAAACCTACCTCCATTGGTCGGGAAATAGCCAAATCGAGCGCGGGATAGCATCCCAACCCGGCCCGTGATGTTTCATGCATACCGCCTCAGATACGTTGGACGGTCAACAAATCGGGTCTTGTGATGAGAACGATGTGACTTTGGAAGCAGTAGGGTTCGCGCTTAACCCAGCGGGTAGAACACCACACTCCAGAACCCCAGAATTATGGGTCACAATAGGAGTATGCGTACCTGGAGTATATCTGCCCTATTTTTGGAAGTTCCCTCTTTCTAGGTTCTGTTATGGAATCCAGAGAGCTGTCCCAGAATGAATCAACCAGGATGGGCCAGCGACGTGGTTGCTTACCTTTCCATCACTCTCATAATCATATATATTTTCGTCCTAATTTGTATTTATCGTTCAAGTGAACCAAATACGAGCAAATCCTTCTATCGTTGTGCCTACATGTTGTCGATTGGTGATCTGGCGATAATTATCATGGCGATTAGAGGTATTAACTGATATGGTTTAGTTACAGGAGAAAGTAAACCCCATCGCGGTTTGAAATCGTAAAGAAGTGCGAATAAGTTCACTTTGAACGTGATTATTGCCACTCACCAGGTGTATAAAAATGTTCTACCTGATATGGACGTTTTCTCAGAGAAAGACAGTAGCTTGGGAAGTCTGAAGAGGCGATGGCACGTTTCATAGTTCTGTACTTCCCGCACAGCATTAAAATGTATTAGTTTCAGAATATGTGAGATTTTCAGAAAGCATCCTGCGCTACTGTGTTGTTCGCGGTATACCCGCTTTGTTGCTAGCTTATGCCGCCGTATCTTCGTTGGGGATACACATGACTGCTACCGTCAACCTCACATTCGCCGCAATGAGACTGGCTGCAGTATTTTGGAATTTCGAGGTGAGCAATTCTGTTCATGAAAATGGAACAATTATTTTTTGATCACACTGTGTTCAGGAAACTGGTAATGAAGAATTACAGGGAATTTGTGTAGGGTCGTGTTCTTCTTCTAACTTGTCAGGGCAATTCATTGGTGTGAACCAGGTAACATATTATCCTCTTGGAGTGCTTTTTGTTTGAACAAAGTTTTCTTGTTTTGAGATCCCGTTCCCTCAGAACTTTCAAATTTGTTTTCAGAAAGCAGACAAAGTTGCTAATTGTGGATTGACTTTATCGTTCATTTGGACTGCCGTTCACGTGCTGGCAGTTCATTTCGAAATCGCGCAAACGATGTCTATCCCGGAGGCAAAAATAAACAGCCAGCCAATTTTTCCTTTCGGATTCACCCAAAATAACGTGCCATTCTACATGGTAGCGGTCACTTTTGTCATTTATGTCGTCACGGCATGGAAACTGAAGAAGGTGCGCTTTGTCAGAGTAGACCAAGGAAATTCAGATGTTTTTACCGGCCTTTTCCAGCAAATATTGGTAAGAAGACGAACAAGGTTTAGCTCTTCTTGCTCTATCCAGAAAACCCGGCTAGTTTTTCTCTGTGAACCTCTACTCTACTATCTATACACAAGTTAAAACTACAGTCTTGCAACAAATTGGATAAGAAAAAAACCGATTTCTTTGCTTTGGTATACTTTGGGATACGATTCAGGTCTGAATTGTGTCATTTTTCAGTCGAGTCGACAAGCAAACAACACAAAGAAAACTTCTCGTGAAATTTTAATTCTGGCTCAATCGATGATTATTTTTCTGAAACAAGTTTTTTATCTGGCTATCATCAACAACGTTTTATTCCGAGAAAAAATCTTAACCAGAGAGGTTAACACACAGTTCAAGTACTTCGTGAGACCTATCACGGCTGGAATTACACCGGCAAGTTCATATTATTCTCTCTGTTCTCTCTGTACTTTCCGTTCTCTCTCTTTTTTCTTTTTTTCTGGTACTTTTCAAAGTAACAGTTCTGCGTTCAAACACTAAGGCTTACAAACGACAGCGTAATTAGAGTATTCGTTACCCAAGAGAATTAGTGCGTGAAACAAGGGAGGTTGTGGGGGCGACATGCTCGAAGTTTCTCAATGAGAGGTTCCTTAAACAAAAAAGTGACACAACCTAGATAACGAACAGCTACGGGATTCATCACAATCCGCTCGAGAATAAATGTCGAAATGACGAAATGTATCAGCCCTCATGCATGTAGTATAAAACTATGAACTATAAACTATAAACTATAAACTATAAACTATAAACTACAAACTATAAACATAACAAAACTATAATTTTAGTCTACCTAATTTCAGTTTTTGTATCTTGTTTTCTCTACAAATATCAGGAAGGCTGCGCTACGAATGTTTGGACTTGGAAAACGCGTCAAGCATCAAGGAATCGGATTGAAAAATGTCCGCGTCTCCACCACTACCGTCAGCAAAAAATAACATCATGGCTCAGCAGAAAACCATTGAAATTTAAAAAAAAATTGTAATCATTAGTTTTGTATTTATCTGGAGCCATTGTTTTTGGACTAATACGATTTTTAGTGCACCTCCATGCATGTCTAGTGTACCTCAGTAAACCATACACTTTATATCAATTATTAAATATAGATGTTTCATCTATGTGGAAACTACTAATAAGTCTGTGTTTGGATTCAAATCCAAGTTTGATGGAACCTGCTGGATATTACAAACAGTTGTACGAAATCTGACCACGTGTTGTTAGTAATCTCCTGAATTATAATTGTATACTTCCTGTTGTTGAACAAATGAACATTATGTTGGAAATTCTCTTTTTTTAAACCAACTTTTAATGTTTGAATTTATAGACCGAAAAAAGTTTGCACGAAATGATACACAAGGGTATTTTTTTGCTCGATGAAACATTTGAAAATTAATCAAACAACAAACACAATTGTTAGGATGCATTCGAAGGTGATTATAAATTATGTTTATAGTCAACAAGTCAACATGGTCGAAAAGTTAGTATTAAATAGATTAAACATTACCAGCAGATTTCAAATAGAAAGGATTCGATCAATTTCTGTTGTTCTTGAATTTCCGATCATTATTGTACTCAAAACTGTTAATTTGAAACTTGCCGTCCTCGATGTCTTTGATGATTCTGTTGCGCTTCTTTACTACCAATTTCGTTCGGATGAATTTTTTTCAAAGCAGATTCAAATATACCTGTCGTTTTTAGCTAAAACAAAGGAACTGGTAGATTCGCTGCAATTGCCAACTGATTGGCTGGAAAACCCTCCAGTTACTCGTGTTTTATACAAATAAGCCAGTTTTCAATGCGGGTCTTCTACCTTTCGTCTTCATATGACTGTTGTTGCAGACACTACTCACGGATTGTGGGAAAAGTCGTCGTACTTCCTCGTCCTTGATAACTATTGTGTAGCGTTCCGACGAAAACTATATTTTTTCACACGAAACTGATATGAGTGGCTGATGAAAGGTTGCATGTACTACCTGAGAAACCAACGCGCCTTTACTGAACATTTATATCCAAACGGTAGGGGATTCGTTCAGGGCAAACTCCAAATTTGACCAGGTATACGTTCGGTCATTCCCACTTTCACCACTTTGTAGTTATTCAGAAAAAACTCTGTTAGCGGTTGCTCAGTTTCATAAGAACACGTGTACAAACATGTCTTTAAAACACTCGAGTTTTTTCTAAGAAAAAGTATCGAAAAATTTTGGCACGGTGCCAATGGGTCTCAGTGGGAATGAAACGAACTATATCGTGTTGAGCACACAAGTTCATTATCCTTTCGGGTTCATTGCAGGAGGGACGCTCCATCCTAGAAGACTGTTTTCTTCCAAATCCCAGCGTCCTTTTGACGCCAACAACACTTCACACAACATCCAGTGATACAGGAGAAGAATAACGCATGTATTGTATTGTATAGGATTTGACCAACCGTTGAGGACACCGTACCATCGATTATGTATGGGACGGGGTTTGGCGAGCGGCCAGTTCGTCTGCGTATCATTGATCCATTCACTCTCTCAACGGCTGGCAGATAATCAACGACCGCTCGCCCGCATCGGTCAATCAATTGAACCCTTTGCTGTCTTCATGGGAAAATGGCGACTATAATATTCCTGATTGTTCCTGATCACCAAGTTTAGAGAAAGTAACATCAAGCAACACCTAGAGTGGACAACAATCTCTCTAACACAAATTAGAAAACAGTGAAAATGAACCAAAAGTTGGGATTGAGTAAGTTTTAAACGTACGCGGACGAAGCTTATATGATTTCTGGTCAATCTGCATGGTAATAAATGTTTCAAATAGCCTCAGTTTTGTAAGCGCATTTATAGGAAGTTGGACCAATACTCTTTGGTTACTGAAGTGGACTGAGATTGTTTTTGATGATGATTCGTTGAAGTCTTTCATCGAAACGTCTACTTGCTTTGAAGCAGAGGCAATTGGAATTAACAAGATACATTAGGTACACTTCGGCCAATTTCACCAAATATTACACCTAACAGACATCGCTTTTCGCGAAACAAAAAATCATAGCATAAAAAAGAACCTTGCTTTAGCAAAACATAAGAGTTTTGATGCCGTTAAAGATGGTTTGACAAGAAACAAATCTCGTGTGTGGCGCTCCACGGTTTATTCAGTCGCTCCAACGCGAATACGCCTCAAAAACGAAGTTTTCGCATCTCCGCTAATGAATTGTGATTAAATTATCTAGAAAATATCAATAAATTAGTTTTGAGCGCATTTGCATTGGAGCGACGTAATTAACCGTGGAGCGCAAGGCACGAGATTCAGTTCCTGTAAGGCAACCTCTAATCAACCCTTTGGATCAGTTTTAGACGGTTCAGTTCCATTTCTGAGACATTTTATTTCCTCCAGTTTCTGATCCATTCAAATCAAATTACTTTCTAACAATTATTCAGAGCGTTATTTTCGTTCAACACCCTTTCCAAGTAACTTGTATTTCTTTATATCTCACAGAACTAATTGCCGTACCCAAAATCGTTCTGATATCTGTCGAGGTCAACAGTTACTGCCATCGTAGCTGATTGTACACAGGTCTTTCTCAAGCTGAAATTGAAGTTTCAGAATGGATAGATTCATCCACTACTTTATCTACTTTTGGGATACACATGACCGCTACCGTCAACCTTACGTTTGCCGCTGTGAGACTGGCTGCAGTATTTTGGAACATCGAGGTCAGTACTTCAAAGACTGTATGACACATCACGATCTCCTGATGCGGAACATACACTACTTTTCTGCGCTGACACTTCGCTGAACTAGCAGTCTGGCACAACAGTGCGCGTAAGCGATAAACGCAGTTTGGGATAAAGCTGACGGGATGCTCTAGATTGCTTACGCACATCAACAAACTGCCAAGTGCAACTATGCACCTGATTAAGCTAATATTTGAAATCTACAAACTGGAGAACTTGGTCTGAACAACATTTAGGTGCGTTGAGAGCTTCTCTGGTAACTTCATGCATGTTTTCCAGAAATAAGACAAAGTCGCTACATGTGGATTGATTTTATCGGGCATTTGGACTGCCATCCATGTGCTGGCGGTTCATTTCGGATTTGCACAGGCGATTTATATCCGAGATGGCAAAATAATCAACTAGACAATCTTTCCATTCAAACTCACACGCAGAGAGGTACCATTCCACATGGTGGGGACCACTTTTTTCATCTGTATCGTCACGGCATGGAAACTGAAGAAGGTGCGGGTTGTTGACAACTTTCCTGTTTCCAAAGCCGTGTGCCGCAGTACCAAACTATGGCGCATCTTGAATAACATATAGTCATGCGAAATATGATGCATGTTGCGCGAACTTACTCCCGACTAAGTATCCCCGAGTTTTTCTCCAATAACAATAAATCTATAGTTTCTAACAGACCAGTAGAAATTATACGTATTTATATCGCGTTTCCTCTGTAGTTTTTCTCTCTTTAGTATTTTCTCTGTAGAATGAACAGGAACTATAATAGTTCACAAAGTATTATTTCAGTGTTTCTCTCTCATTCTCCTTCCCTCTCTCTATCTCAGCTAAATGAGAGGTAAAGATTAGGCTATCCAGATGCCCTAGCATCGATACTTTTCTGAATTTCTTTGATAATATTTTTCAGTCGCAACGTCAAACAAATAACACAAACAGAACTTCTCGTCAAGTTATGTTCCTGGCTCAATCGATGATTATTTTCCTGAAACAAGTTATCTATTTGACTGTCATCAACAACGTGTTATATAAGAAGATATCATAACCAGAGATGTTAGCACACAGATCAAGTACTTTGTGAGACCTATCACGGCTGGAATTACACCGGCAAGTTCAGCTTGCTCTATTTCTTTCTTTCTCTCTCCCTATCTCTCTCCCTCTCTTTCTCTGGTTTTCTCTCTACTTGTCCATCTTTCTCTTCCTTTCTCGCTCTCTCGTCTTTTATATATGCCTCGCTCTCTTTCTCTCCTTCCGTCTTTGTCTTCTGGTATTTTCATAATAACAGTATTGCTTTCGCACGCTACATAGCTGACAAACATCAGCGTTGATTAAAATATCTGTTACATAATAGAAATAGTGCGTGAGACGAGGGAGGTTCTGTTCTGGGGGCGCGATTCTTGGTATCTTCCGATTCTAGGTTTATTAACAAAAAGTTACACAATTTATTTAACAAATAGCCACGGGAACACCTATATGCTCCAAAATCGGTATTCCTGGCAGTTCTGTTGATAAAAGTAGAAGTCAGTCTCAATAGTGTGAGGGACCAACTCAAGAAGAGAGGTCGTTATGACTGAATCCTGCATTTATGCCGAGAGAAGTAACCTAATTGCATTCTTAATGTTAATCTATTTTCAGTTTCTGTATCTTGTTTTCTCTACAAACATCAGAAAGGCAGCGCTACAAATGTTCGGACTTGGGAAACGTTTCAATCATATTGGATTGATTGAGGTCCGCGGAGTTTCTAAAAATACCGTCAGCAAAAAATAACATCATGAGTCGGCAGAAAACCATTGAGAATATAACAAGTTGTGTATTGAATAGTTTTATATTTATCTTTGAAGCAGGACTATTATTTTGACCAATCCCGTGTCAACGGTCCTTTAAACTGCAACTAAAAAATGTATTGCAGTTTAAAGGACTGAATCGTTGGGATTAGACCACACGATCGTCCTTCTTTAACCGCTGTTTTCGGATTAATATGATTAAGAGTGAACCTCTCGCTGTGCACAAACCTCGCTTAGAAGATAATATTTTCGTAATATACCCCAGTAGACCGTATTAAATCTTGTATGAGCTATTAAATATAGATGACTAGTGTTTCATGTGTAGTCTACTGTCACGTATAACTCATGAACTCTCGCACACGTCAAGTTTGATTGAATTTCTTACGGATAATTCGAATAGTTGTACTAAGTCTGGCTAAGTGTTGGTTGTGAAATGCTACAATGTAGGCATTGTGTTTTCAATAAAATGAACATCACGTTGGAGATTATGCGATTTCAGTTGATTTTTTTAAATACCACTTCCAATCAATTATCTGCCACATAGATTTGGAGGCAAAACGATGCACTAATTTAAACCACATTCTACTGTTGACTTATGAGATAAGCAACACCACTCTTCTTACTCTTTAGGCAAATTCCACAAGGAACCCTGTTTTTTGTTAACCACACCATTTAACCATTTAACCATGAACCGGTTAACCAAGTTGGGTAACCATCCAGTTAACCACCTTGTAACCATTTCGTAATGGTTAACCAATCAGTTAACCTAAAAATGATTCGGTTAACCATAGAAATGGTTACCAGTTAACCTTTTTTACGGTTACCAGTTAACCATAGAAATGGTTACCAGTTAACCTTTTTCACGGTTACCAGTTAGCCGTAAAAAGGTTAACACCTAACCGGTTAAACAATCGTTTGAACAGACCTTAACAAAACCAACTAGACCCATAAGGTACTATTTATCTGACTGACAGTGACAGACCAGAGAAGTTTGTATTAATTGACTAATAAAACATTTATCATTATAAAGTAATACGAAATAACTTCTAGTTGCGTAGACAGAGCCGAAAACAGATGATGTTATCAAAGTTTTTCCAAATAATTAGGGAAAGCCCCGCACAAACAACGTGAATATTTCTAAAACTGAAAAAAACCACCCAAGTAGTCCTTTAGCCGTATTAATGTGGAACATGTGTTGAGAACAAACGTGTGTAGCTAAAAAAAACAACCAGCACAATAATTCACGGCAGTTCAGAGAGCTCATAATCTATTGAGAATATCGATGAGACATTATGTGTGCTACATGGCGAATGTAGTACAATCGCTTGTGTTTGGAGCATGTTTTGAATCAAGTATTTAAGGAGCGCACGAATTCCTCAGAAAGAAAATGGGAACTGCCTTTTTGATTTGGGAACTGATGACGGCGACTGGTGAGTTTGAACAAGAAATTTGATGTAAACAAGTGCTCTATACGATCAAGTGAACGCGTCAAAACATGTAAACAAGTCATTTGAGCGGTCACATCATCGCGAGCGCTCGTGAATTTTCTCGTTCCAGCGAAATGTGAGATATAGTGGAACGCCGTTAGTTTCCCATTTTGGCTTAAGCAAAATACTATTTCAAAACATGACCTTAGTTACTACATGTAACTATTATAACTAAATGGTATTAGTGAGAAAAAAGTTGATAGATTTGACCTGTAGGTAAAAGTGCGGCCTAAAATTTATAAAAAAATGAGTTGGAAGCTCAAAATTTACCTCTCATTTCGATTTACCACTGAGTATTTAATCTTCAAAGAAAACGTCTCGAAGAGAGTGCAAGAAATTGGTAGCAATTCAAATCGCGCGCGAAAAGTTGTGTCTGCGAATCGCGCGCGAAAAACACTTCACAATTTAATTTTTGTATTTATATCTGTACTATTATGTATGTATAATGCTTTTTCATGATAAGTTTTGATAGGAATCTACAATGGAGGGGAAAGAAGATGGCGAGTGCAGTTCCGACGAAGAAGAAATGCCATTGGCCACAAATGAAGGTCACGCTGACAATGACGGTGCGTCGAGCACTCATGTTTATTGTGGTTGACTCAGTGTATCAAGATTGCACTGATTGTTCCGCTAATTGTTGACATTTGAAAATTTGAGAAAAGTTAATTTTTCTCGGTATAGCACCAACCGTGAATATTGCATACTGTAACACAATTGCCGTTTGATTAGACCAATAGTTGTTATTGGTCTATTCGCCTGTATTCTTTTTTTATTCATTGGTGTTTCCGTTGCTCTTCACTTTATAATCTAATCAAAATTCAATCTTTTTTTGTATTACAGAGGCTGTCGCTAGCTACGAGGACCTCTTCGGAGAAGAACATGAAATCGATAACCCCGACAGCTACGAGAACGTGTCTGATGACCGTTCGGAGGAAAACAATTCATTTACTGGTGAGTAATTCAATTTCGTGCTCAATGTAGTAACATGTTTTCTCGCCTTTCTTTTGACATCTAAAATGTGAAAATGGTCAAGACAAGATAATCAGTTGAAAAAAATATCTGCAATTCTCTGCATGTATGTAGTTTGTGTTGTAGTGTTATACAAATATAATTTTATCGGTATTTCAGAAAGTGTGGATGCTTACCAGATCCTGACGGAAGACGATGAAGAAATGGAAGATGTTGGCTCTGGAGATATGTTCGGTAGTTCTGTTCCCTCGGAAGGAAACAATTCTTTCTCAAGTAAGAAAATTCATTGAATTGTTTGTGTGCTAACCGTAACTGATTGATGAAAAAACAAAATTTGATAGATTCACTTGATCTCCATTCATAAAGTTAGCTCCTATTTGTTCTTGCTGGTGAAAATTGTCGCCAATTTTTTTTCGCTGAATGGAACAACATTTTCTTTCAGATTTCTCTGAGTTCAGCTTTATCAATGTTGAATCGGAGCTCAAGGAGAATGAGCTATTGGAGAAGAACGGATGTCACTTCAAGTACCGTTCAAGCTTAAAGCCGCTGGCACGTGAAGAGGCTTTAGATTTTCTGAAAAAAAGGTCGGTCACATTATTTATCAGTCTAAGTGTAAGGACCATAAACATACACCAAAAAGTTTTTCCGAATAGTCAGAGAATTTCGAAAAACGGCCTACTTTTTTGCAGAAAACATGAAAACGGACTACTTTTGATGAAAAATGCTAAATTTTCACGTGTTCACATCGAAAACGACTTACCTTTTGTCGCTTAGTCAGACCTTACTGGTGTATGACCATAAACTTGTATGACCATGAACATAAACTCTTCTAGGGAAGGTGTAAATAGACGTGCGCCCGAGTCCCTCGCCGCAAATGTGGCCGGCAGTCAAATTTACATCATCGACAGAAATCTATTTCCGGATTCGAAGAAAAGGAATACTGATATGTTCTCTTCGTGGTCAGAGACGCTGCCTGGACCAGGTATGATTAGTTGCTGCAACCTTGACCTTACTTAACTAATAACCTGGTGATTTTGGTTGAGTGGTCTGACTCTAACTTGGTGAGTTTTCGTCGATTTGGCAAGAAAAAGGTACACTTGTACGTGACTTCATTTTCCAGAGGAGAGGAAAATTTGACCGAAATGGGATGGTGACAAAACCGGTCAAACCCGTTTTCGGAAATGTCGAGCCACACACCCGAGATGCAGTCTGTTGATCAAACATGTTCGTTAAGTTTAATCCTTTCATTCATTTCATTCAAAGTAGCTTGCTCGTGCATCAGTAAGTTGCGGTTGTCCGACGAAAAAAGAGTCTGTTACCTCGTGAATATTCATGATTTCCGACAATTATAGACACTTTACCTCGTTTTCGCCAAAAAAATCCTTTATTTTCTAATTTGTTTATCGCTGTTCATATTTTTTATTCTTTATTCAGATGTTTTTCCTGATGAGCGATGTTGGAACCATTATCTCAGACATCCTCGTGCAATACGTATTGAAAGGGAACGAGCTGGAACTGCCCTACCAGGAATCAAATAGTGAGTCATAAGTTAGACTAAACTCAGTTCAGTTTCAGTTCCGGAACAAAATAAAAGTTAGATGTGACTGTAATGCGCGCTTCAGGTGTGACTGGTGTGACTCGAATGCGCGCTTCTGATCAACGTACAAGAATGAGGCCGCTGATTGGCCAATATTTTTAGCGCATTCGAAGATGCTCTGACCTTTTTATTGTCTGACCTTTTCAGTCTACACTGTGAAAAGACTCCATTTTCAGAGAGCACTCGTGCCACTCCTTCTGAAATGAGGGAAATCAACGACGCACTGACAAACCGAACTACAACGGCGGCCAAGAAGTTTCTGACACAGAAGGGTGTCAAGTTCAATCCGAAAACGGTGAGTTCGAATTCTGGCTGTCACAGTAGTTTGTCAATATCCGCCTGCCTATTTCGCTCCACACTCATCTATCTAGTCAGACAGACCCCAGCCAATGGGCTGCCATTTTTTCGAATTAGCTGCTGAAAACGCTGCTTGCCGGTTTTTTGAGCGGTTTTCTGAGTTTGAGTTTTTGGGTTCAGGTGGTTCCTAAATCTCGCAGTCAACTCCGATCACTTAACGCCAACTTTTCTGAATACACTGGTTTATTACAATAAAACATTCCATTTAAGGTTGCCAATGCGGCATGGAAACATCCTGACTGCGAAAAACAAGGAACCGGGAAAAGAGTGGTGACGGACCCTGAAAAAGTGGCGAAACGCGTTGCGCGCAGGCCGACGGAACTATTCTTCAAATTTGGTGGAACGTCGAAAGTTCAAGGTCAGTGAGGCTGAGGTATAATATGACGACGAATTTCAAACTTCTCACAAAATTCGGCTTTTTCGCAGATATACCGCACTTTCTATGAAACAAATATAGAGGCTACAATTAAAGAGGAAAACTCGATCCTATATATGCAGTATTAATGTTATTAAAATTGCCTATATGAACGTTACGAGCGTTATGAGCACATACACGTGTCTTGTTTTTCCTTTAGTTTTGTTAATGCGATGAAACGTATGCAATGCTACTGTTCAGGAAAGACCGGCCAGACTATAATTGCGCTCTTTCCGGACGTTATTAAATTCTTCATGCGGTCGTGTCCCACGGAAGCGGAAATCGAAAAACATCGAGAAAGAATGAGCGAATTGGACACTCTGGGCGAGGAAGGACGGAAAACGTTTGAAGGTGGGATTACATATTTTCATGGAGCCTTAAATTGTGACTTATTTTGTGGTTGTAGGTTCCTATCGCTGTTGGATTGACCGAGTTATCATTTAAATTGGGAAAACGCTCAATTCAAATTTTCCGGGGCTTGTACGAACATTTCACTTTATAATTACGCGTATTAGATGGGCTAGGTTTACGCTTTGTTTACAGAGGCCTTGCTCACAACGAGATCAATTTCACAGTATGTTCCTGGGATGGGGAGTTTTGTGCAGAGCGACACTACTTTTGAACTCTCGCACCTACTCGTCACTATTGTTGTTGGAACAGTACAGAATATTGTGTGAGTTATGTAACAGTTGTTACTTCTCGTGTATTCCAGGCATGTTCTACTTACCTTGATTAGAGTTAAACTTACTGATAGGTAAATGGCGCCAAAACCTGAGCACACCGAATAGTTTTTCGTCGCGTTTTGGCGCCGAAACGAAAAAAAAGAAAGTCTCAAAATGAAGGCTTGTAATTTAGTGATGAATTTAATGACTACATTTGCGCCAGTTTCGCTGATATAGAGGTCAAACCAAACAAAACGCACACAATTGTTGGTTCCCCACGTTCTACTGATCACCATATGAATCTGCACATTGTTGCTCACGTGTGGTGTGTTTCCAGGAACATTCAAAGTGGGAAATCGAAGACTGTCATATTGGCGGTGATGTATCACTCCTCGAAAGAGAGTTACCATCACGCTGAGCTAGGCAAAGTCTTGGCAGAGTGCATGAAAAAAGTGGCTCCGACTCGCCGCGTTCCATCTTTCGTAACTGATGGCGAGGAGGCTCTCAAGGAAATAGCGCAGGTGGGAATATATATATATATATATATATATATATATATATATATATATATATATATATATATATATATATATATATATATATATATTGTGGTCGTATTGTGGGAACAGTTACAGTGCAGAACACTGGTAACATATTTTGTTATTTCGTATTTAATCATTCTATACACAATTTTGAATTCAAATTTTACTCACCAAGTAACCTTGAAAATGAATTATCAAAAGAGGGTTATGTTACAAAAAAACCCGGTTAGTTGTTTAATTGGCTTTCAAACATACGAGAGGCGTTGCTACCAAAATTTATTGAGAATACGGTCATCAGAAATAGACTTTTTGACAAAAGATAAAATTTTCAATTACTCCCAGTAACCTGTAGTGTCTTATTGTCATTTAGAGTTTACAGTCATTTAGAGCGGCTTTTCATTCCTGCTTTCAGGGAACCGCTTTCGAGAATTGCCTTCATTTGGCGTGCGATATCCATTGCAAACGGAATTTGTTACATCGATTTGGAAAGGTTGAGGGAGAGAGACTGGCCGCTCAGTTGTTTGGCACCAAAAAGCTGGTAAGTGTTGTGTGCCGTATTAACATTTGGGGAAGGTGCCGATGAGTCTTGAACAACACGTGTTCTAACTCCTCCATCTTTATCTTCAGCCAATGAAGAAAGTTCTAAATATACATCTCATTCTGATTCCGTAAATGAGGTACTCACCATTACGCCTTACCGGATCGCCTTCGATAATATCTGGTCATTTCGCAGGGTATTTACTTTTTTACAGGAAGATGACAATGTGGTCTTGCATCGAGGCGTGTTCGGAGCGATAACTGAGACGGAGTACAACAAAGCTCTTGCCGACCTAGCGGAGAAGGAGCCTGCTCTTCATTCTTGGTGAATATACTTTGCTCACATTGGTTACCCGCTTAGTGTCTTGTTAGTGGTTACTCTCTTATTTTTTTGTTAATGCATTTTGAGGTTTGAACCATGAAACTCCATCGTGAAAATCGTCCAAGAACTGAGGGTGTCAGCAAAACGGATAATTCGAAACCTAAACCTTTACAATGATTCGCTGTTCTGGGTCTATACATAATATCATACACAGGGTCACCAAACGGAACAAGGACTCATTCGCAGCCCACAGCTTGCGATCCAAGCTTGAATCAGGGTTCGTTGGACATTGGTTGACCAGCAATATCATCGAGAACGTGAACGCACAAATCAAAATTGAAGTGAAGAATTGGCGTCCGGCTGAAGATCTCATCGATTTCTTCCAGCGGAAACGTAAAGGTAATTTTGAGTCTCTAATTACAAGGTTTTCTTTCCCAAAATTCACTTCACGTTCTCCTACTGCAGAAATACTGTAAGTCACTAAAAAAATTCTGAAACTGTAGCTGGAGTCTGGACATTAACAAATTTGCGAACCGTCGAGTCGAATAAGTTTCTATCGGTCATTTATCTTCTTTTATGACTATTGTGTAGCTACCACTTGGGCGGAATGACGTGCTTGTTTTGTTCAGAAGTTATGCGGGAGCTGCAGTCGGCCGTAGTTGGTGGAAACACTAGGATGCGTCTCGCACCCGGTTTCGAGACGAAATATCGTTCCCTAGCTGAGTGGGCAGCTATGTCCGATGAGCAGAGAAGAGCTCCTTTCGATGGTTCTGGTCTACGCTACGAGAATGAACGAATCCGCGCAGTCTCCGACGTGGTACCCAGCTGGGTACTCACAGGTAAACCCTTGTTGCACCGAGTTACGCTTATCATTTTCGGAGCTAATTGCCGGTCCACTTCTTGAAATCAATCAGTTCTAAGTTGATATCACTCTAAGTAGTTCGTAGTTGCTTCAAATTTATTTACTGTTCTAAGACATGCTATTTGATCGTTGAATTAAGTAGCTGAGCATTTTCAGGAAAGTCGATAACTGAAAGAAATGCGCTTCTCACCGCTGTTTCCCAGCTCGAAGTGGACTTCCTACCGAATAGGAATTACTGGCATGTGAAGCCGATTGACCGAGACAACAGGTGAGTTTTTGATTTGTAGACTAATGCGAAAAATGCATGGTGCATGTGGGAAAAGACCCCGGGACATTAATAATGATTTACGAGTGGTTGATACCAATATTCAGAAAAATGGTCTGCTTCTCAGTAGACATATTTTTGGCGCAATCTCTTCTGTCGCGCGCAATGTTTTAATAAAACAACCATCAATCGACTGAAATAGGATTTGTATTTTATCTGCCCTTCTTGTAATTGTCTTTGATGTTCACAATTACAGGAATACCATCGTTCGACCAGTGGGCAATGAATTTTGCTGCAAACGAGACGACTGCAGTTCTAATGCAGCTGAAACACCATGTTGCCACATGTTAGTTACATTGTGCTTATTAGACACTTCACAGCAAAAACATAAAACTCTAAGACTTTGCTTGACGTTTACTTCATAGATTTCAGACAAAATAGGTTGTATAATTTCTCGGTGAAAATTTCTAGATTCCATACATCTCGTTTGTTGAACGCTATGTGCACTAAACGAATCGGTTTCAGTCTCGCGGTCGTACTCTCTTTTCCAACTGAGAGAAGGGAGAATGTGCTACATTCGTTGTTCGAGAAGTTCGACGCACGCTCATCGAAGGAAATTGTTTCCGTTGGGGTGGACGCACTGGATGGCGGAAAGTATGCGGGGAGGAACGGTGGTGTGTATTCCGCTGGAAATCAAGGGAGAGAAATGGCTAGAGTCTCCTCGTAAGTAATCCTATAATTTAGTTAAATCAGTGATATCATTTTTCAATCATCTATTCTTTGTCTGACATCCTTCACTAGTTTATAAAATTCAAAAGATTTCGACAATAACATTTCGCCTCATAAGCCATCAAGATAATTGTGCAGAGAAAAGAGCAGAATTGAGTTGAGATGTGAGTTGAAAACGTAATTATAGTCTTTTTCATTCCTACTGAGACTCCTACAGTAGGATTTCGGAACTAACAAACTGTTTTTCTCACTCACTTATGATCGGAAAGGTATAAGATTATGGCACCCCATTCTCGTTTTCAGGAACAGTAATTAAACGAGAGAATTTTAGATGAACTAAATATTCAGCTTCACAACAGCCTTCGGAAAGTTTGTAAGGTTACTGTAGGAGTCTCAGTAGGAATGATGGGCACTATAATACGTTTGCGAAGTTATCCTAAATGTTGATCGAGCAAAGCTTGTGTAAGAATACGAGGTCTACAAATGCTTTTGTTTCAGTGCTATCAACACTTCTCAGCGTGATGCACTCCCATTGGAACAGAGCAGGAAATCGGCTGGCAACAAGCGGAAGGCCACCATGCCTCTGGATCTAGATAGGTGAGGCGCTTTGTGATGAAATAATGAGTTCAAATGGTTTTGTTATAATCACGATTAAAGTGAACGTGAATGGAGCTATATAATGTGACTTATAAATGAAGTTTTTTGGAAACAAAAACAATCATTTCATTTCCCTGTTCCCTATTAGCTGGAGAACTGGTTATTTATTGACTGAACGCTTGTTTTATTTTGATCTTTCAGTACTCACCCTTTATTTCACGGGTTTCTGTTTCAGGTCCTTTCCGGAGTGCTTTCCGGACGAGCCCATGATCATCCGGTCAAGTCGGTCCAGGGTCGTACAGAGACGCCTGCAGTACACTCCCTCCGGGAAGTAGGAATCACGTTCGACTATGATATCTCTCACAGTATCTCCGACTATGATATCTCTCACATGCATTTATTTGTTGATCATGATATGTATCACGTAGCCATTTGTTAATTATGATATGTCTCACACAGTTTGTTTTCATCACTCACGGTTACTCTTACGTACTAGGATGAACGTATTATATACTCATATAATCCAGTTAATTTTGTTGTTGAGTACTTTGTTGTGCTGTTTTATAGTTTATTTTTCCTTGTCAGGTTTGGTATCACATGTTGTGAGTCGCCTTACGCTTGTTAGGCGCAATAGTTCTGATTGTGTTCCGTTGTTAAGCATATAATTCAATTTTCGATTGAATTCATTATCTCACACTGAGTCCGCGTTTCTATGAAATGGTTAACCACCATCAATATCGATCCTATGTATTCACCATCAATATCGATCCTATGTATTTTTTGCTGTTTTTTTTATAACAGTGCTTGCCTGCCGTTGCCAGCTGTTTCTGCCGTTGCCAGCCGATCTTGCGCCCGCCGTTCAACAACTGCATGGTCACGATCGCTATTTGCTCTACAGGTAGAGTAAACTCGGTACGTGGTTTACAATTTTTAGGGTTAACATTTTTAGGGTTAACATTTTTGGGGTTTACAATTTTGAGGGTTAACCATTTTTAGGGTTAACCATTTTTAGGGTTGACCATTTTTAGGGTTAACCATTTTTAGGGTTAACCAGTCCTGGGGTTAACCAGTCCCGGGAGGGTTAACAACGCAGTCTGGGGTTCCTTCATGGTTAACACGATACGGCTGAGGGTTGATTTTATGGTTACCAGAAGCTCGGGTTAACCCATTTTAGGGTTTGGTTAACAGAAAAGGCGGTTAAATAAAGAATTCGCCTACTCTTTACTTTATTATTAAGAATATTTTCCACATATTTTTCTAATCAGTTGAATATATGCATCATTTCTTAACTATTTATGAACTTACTTCTAATAGAAAACCACTTTTGTGGCGCCTCGCCCAGAGAGTGCGCAGATCAGAGAGACGCAGATTATGTTATCCTGTCTACGGCATCATTGACCTTCATATTCTCTCGCACTTGTAGCTCGCTCAGAGGAAATTCAACGCGATTGTTTCTGAGAACCAGAAAAATAACAACCACCACCTAGTCGACTACTCGGAACCGGAAATGCTTCATAAATGCACTCGATTTCAGCCTGCGAGGCTCTCACGGACAGCACTAATTTTGGCTGCCCGAATAATAAGAAAGTATTTCTCAAAGTGGTTCGTGAGTACAAACCGGATATTCTGTTCGTCCTGATGAGGTAGGCTTTCAACTTTTAGCACTTCGTTTTTGGGAAACAGTACGAAAACGAGTGTAAAGATTGAAAATACAAATTGCTCAAAAAGTGGACCACAAATATAAAAGCAAGTAAATAAACGGATATATTGTGAGAAGACTTATCTCAATTTTCTTGACATCTGCATTTGACATATAACAGAAAATCACTCTTTATGAATTGTGTTCAAAAGTTTCATCATTGGTAGAATGAGTTATCAGATTTCCACCAAGCAAAATTATCATTTTCCCAAAACATCCTATCATGGGCGTGTTTTTATGTTTTTCAAGTCAGATTTGTACAACTAGCGTAAACCAGCTAGTATAATTATACCAACAAATAAAATAACTACCTGAACGAGTAGATTATTTCCTTTGCTGCCGTGCTGCACTCTTGTCCCAATTCAAGACTCTGACGAATCTATAAATAGAGTTGGAAACAATATATGTACACTTCTCGACTAAGACGCGAGAGGTCACAATATTCTACACAGCGATACACGAATATTGCAATGGACACAGATAATCAAAGTGGTGTGGCACCACGGGTTCCAATAACACGAACACAAGATAGAAAATAAGAATTTACTGCAAAAGGGGAAATCAGAAACAGAACAACAACAAAAGAGATACAATAGAAAACAACAATCCTAATGGTAGGAACCTTACACCCAGCCGAGGAACTTGCGAGAACTTACTGAGATACGTCAGACCGATCTCCGATTACGAGACAATCACTTAGACGTGTTATCCGAATCGAAATTCCCGCTAAACACCCGAATAAAGATACCCAAGTGAATATATCGGAAAATAGTACGAAGAGAAATAAACTTCAAACCTATAAACTGTAGAACTAGCCCGAGAGCCTCAAAATCTATCTTTTCGAATTTTGTACGTAATCGCAGTGGCTGTGGGTTTCCCGACGACCACTACCGTAACCCGCAACGTTTTAGGCGTGACGTCAACCTGACATGCTCCCCTCTAGGAAAAAACAAGGTTCCCACTACCTTAATAAACAACTATACAACACTGACAAACAATATAGGCAATAGATAACTGTAACAACACAAAGGACATATGAGCTGGAAGACTCGCTCAATATGCCCCTCTGAAACCGCCTCGACGTCCCCGACCGTGACCTCTGTTCAGAGCCCCGCGTCCGGCGTGATGTTGTGCTCCACGACCACGGTTTCCTCTCTGATTGGGACCGCCACGATGACCGCGGTTTCCGACATTTCCTCTAGCTCCTGGAGCCACATGACCTCTCATAGCATGACCTCGGTGTCCCCCTCGACCACCACGACCTGGCCCGTTGATAATACCGTTGAGCAACCCTCGGCTGTTCATGAGCAATTGCTGCAGTTGACCGATGACATCCTCTTCTCCTCGTCTTGTATGACGCTTCTTGGGCAATTCCAGCACAATGTGCGGTGCGGAGTACGTGCCAGACGCCTTCCAATAACGATGGACCCAAGTGGCAGAGAGCAGTTGCGGTCGAACATCCACCTGTGGATGGGGTGGTACCAGCCATGGTGCACCTTCGTGAAGGAGATTGATTTGCGTAGGTAGAAGACACCGGATGCGACTGCGCCACTGTGGAACCAAGGCGACTGCGGTCTCATACACATCCATGGCCTGATCTGGATTGCGGGGACCAACCAAGATTATCCCTTGGGCCCGAGAGCAGATATACTTCCACTCATCTAGCCAGTGCTCTGAAGACCATCTGGTAGAACGGACCTCTACGAGCGATCGTGGTGAACTGAGTGGGAGTAATAATGACCAACGCCCCATATTCGTTGAAGTTGTTGACAGCTTCATATTCCTCGTCTGTCTCTATCGCCAAAACGACCGTTGAATCGAAGGACCACTCCCTCGTGAAAGCTCCAAACGACTTGGGCGCTACTACAAACGTCTTCAGACGACGACCGGAATGACTTCCGTCTTCCCATCCTGATCTTCGTGCCGCAAAGACTGCTGCACTACGCATTGTCGATAGCACGTATGGGTCATTCTCTCCTCTTGGTAGATGCAGAGGGCTTTCGACACCGGGGTTGTGAAGATCCGCTTCCAGGGCGAAAACAACGTTAAGGCATCGTGTCTTGAATGCCGAAAGACCGGCGATCCAACCCTCCTGATTGACTAGATCATACGACTGATCCATCAAGGATGCCACAACCGCCATAGGCGGTTTATACAAACAAAGAAGAATAGAAGATGCACGTACAAAATCATAAACAGTATTAATTAGAGTGGTTAACCAATTCCGAAAAACCAATTCAATTCGATTCCAATTCTAACCAATTCTCAAAAAATCTCAGAATTTCAATTCCAATTCTTTTCCGATGGCGCAAAACCAATTCAATTCAATTCCAATTCCAACCAATTTTCAAAAAATATCCGAATTTCAATTCCAATTCTTTTCCGGCGCCAAAAAACCAATTCAATTCAATTCAATTTCGACCAATTCCGACCAATTCTCAAAAAAATCAATTCCAATTTCAATTCTAGATGCAGATTTTTGTCAATTCGGTTCATAAAACAGTTTTTGTGTTTATTAACACTACTACCGCCTTGAGATTGAATATAACACAGCAGAAAACAAAAAATTTTCCCACGCTGAAAAATCCAATTCCAAAACCAATTCCAAATATTATTGCTGATATTCAAAAAACCAATTCAATTCAATTCTAATTTTCCTGGATTTAAAAAAAAACAATTCAATTCAATTCTAAGAAATTGGTTTTACACAAAAACCAATTCAATTCAATTCTTTGGAATTGGTTGTACAAAAAAACCAATTCAATTCAATTCTTTGGAATTGGTTTTTAATTCTTTTCAATTCCAATTCCAATTCAATTCAATTCCTTAACCACTCTATTATTAATCCTAAACTGACGAACGACAGGCGGGGCATCCGGATACATTGTCCCCACGGGAGTTCCAACGACCGTACATGGCTGCTCCGGCGGCCCTCCCGTACAGCGAAAGGCGAGACCCAGCGTGTCCGCCGCTGAGTTGAAAGGTGCTCTGAAAAAAAAATTAGTTTGACTGCGGTTAACGTCAACCCTATAGCAAACCCGGCGCGTGATTTTGTTGACTTTTCGAGGCCGCCCTCGTTTTCCTCTCTTGGTAACAGTCTGAAGTGGTGTGTTATCCAACTCCTTTGGTAACTTTCTCAGAAGGTCAAAGTTGACGCGTACTGCCTCCCCTTTCTCTCCTATTTCCGTTCTCAGTGCAGAATTTTCCGACGCGGCAAGTACTCTATACGGAACAGCTCATTCACCAACCAGCTTGGGATGTTTGGACTTGCTTTTCTCTGCAGGCATCTTCATGTACACTCTATCTCCCACGATAAAGCTCTTGCAGTTGTCCACTTTGTTCCGCGCATCGTAGTGTTTCTTGAGGTTATTCCTGTACTCCTCCCCTCTCTCTTCCACACATTCTCTGGCTAGCTTCAGACCCGCTAGAAATTCTGTCTTGTAGTCTTCGATTGAACACATGTACCCACTCAATTGATCTCTTGGGATAACCTTTGACGGGTATGGAGGATCAACGCCGTACATTAGGAAATACGGCGATTTTCCCGTCGCTTCGTGCGGTGACCCGTTGTATGCGTACGCTACTTGCGGCAGGATTCTATCCCATTCCGCAGGTACCAACACCTTCTTTTTAAACATCTGCACAATAGTTCTGTTCACCCGTTCTGTCAAACCATTTTCTCTTGGCAAATATCCCTTGGTGAATACTTGCTCGATTTCCATGATCACATAACGCTTTCATGACCGCGTTCTCGAACTCTCTTCTTGGTCTGACAGAATCTTCTGCGGCCACCGGCCCCTTCGCACACCCATCTACTGAAGAAGACTTGCGCTACAGTACTGGCTGACTTGTCAGGGACAGGGTATGCTCCCATGTATTTGGAAAACATATCATTGACTGTCACGATGTACCTGTTACCGTCAGCTGTCATACCCATTTCCAGAACATCTACTCCCACCATTTCAAACGGCTTCGATGCCACATACGGTTTCAACGGAGGAGTATAGTTGGGTTTGGGATTGGTAACAAAACACTTGGTGCATTCACGGCACCATTTGATGATATCCTGTCTCATTCCTTCCCAGAATATGACCTTTTTCAGTTGTTTATACATCTTTGATGCGCTGAAATGGCCAGCCAGGATACCTTGATGTGCTTCCTCGAACAGGTCCTTTCTCTTACCTTTTGGGACTACCGATACTACTGCACCATCCTCCTTGATTAGTCTGAGCTGATTGTCCTCGATTACAAAGTCGAGTGTGTTCAATGCTCCAACATGTCGCGGGAGCCTAACTTCCTTCGTGATACCCCTCTCCACTGACTGGATGACCTCGGTATAATCAGGGTCGACTCTCAACTCAGACAACTAATCAGGTCTGGTGACCTGACACACCACCTTCTCGTGTTCCGCACAGATGTTAATACCTTGAGTCTCACCACCGTTGAACCCTCTCGATAGCGCATCAGCCACCTGATTGGCTGTGCCTTTGACATATTCGATCTGCAGATCGTACCTCAGGATCTGCAATGCCCATCGCAACACCCTTCCTGAGATATTCGCTCTTTTGAACAGCGAAGTCAATGGCAAATGATCTGTCCTGACCATCGTTTTCAGTCCATAACAGAAGTGATGAAACTTTTTCAAACCGAAGACGATAGCCAAAGCCTCTTGGTCAGTCACGTGGTACCGACCTTCCGCAGGTGACAGCCGTTTTGACGCAAAGTATACTGGATGCAGAAACCCGTCGTCGCCTTCTTGAGCTAACACTGCCCCGACTCCAATCTGACTGGCATCCGTATACATGAGAAAAGGTCTCGACCCACCTCTCGCCTTTTCCATGTCTGGTTGCGATAACACTGGCGCGGTGACAAGTGCGTTTTTCAGCTTTTCAAAAGCCTTCTTGTGTTCTTTGCTCCACCCGTACTTTACCCGTACACTGGTTAGGTCGTACAAGGGTTTCGCGATATGTGCGAACCGAAGGATAAACTTTCGATAATAACCAGCCATTCCTAGAAAAGTACGCAGTTCGTTGACATTGGTCGGTCTAGGATAGTTTCGAATCTTCACGATCTTTTCTGGATCTGTGTGCACCCCTGCAGTGTCCACCACATGTCCCAAGAAACTAACCGATTCCTCCATCAGTATACATTTTTGAGGCTTCACTTTCAAGTTAGCTTCCTTCAATGCCTCCAAAACCTTGCCCAGTATGTCCAGATGTCTATCTTTATCGGTTGTTGCGATGATTACATCATCGATGTACACGGCTACCTCGGTACCAATCAATTCCCCCAACACTGTGTTCATCATCCGCTGAAACACCGCGGGTGCAGTGGAGAAACCGAAAGGTAGAACACGAAATTGGAAAAGGCCTTCCGTTGTTGTGAAAGCACTCTTCTCCTTCGCTCCATCCGATAATGGTATTTGCCAGTACCCAGAAGCCAAATCCAGTGTACTTAATAACTTCTTACCGTTCAGATTTTGGAGCGTTGCATCAATAGATGGCAGAGGATAGCTATCTTGTTTTGTGACCTTGTTCAGCTGACGATAATCGATACAGAGACGTATAGATCCATCCTTTTTCTTTACCAAAGCGAAGTCAGATCTGCCGAGCGAAGTCAGATCTGCCATCCACTCATCGCCCTCTGGGAAGTCGCCCGGTCTCGACAAGATCTCGATAGACGAACTAAAAGGAGCCGGCCACGAACTTCATGTAGCACTAGCTGAACGGTTTTTGGCCTATCTCTCCTCCGGATCGATACCCTCCGACTGTAAATCCTCCGCGATGACCATAATCTACATAAAGGGCGACAAAGAGTCGATTGGGAACTACAGGCCTATCCCCAACCTCCCGACTCTCTACAAGATATTCTCGAAGGTCCTTCTCGGACGCATACGTAGGACCCTGGACTCCAACCAGCCCCTTGAGCAAGCCGGCTTTCGCCCAGGCTTCAACACCTCCGACAACATCCAGACCACGACTAGAGTAATCGAAGCCGCCAGAGAGCACAAGATGCCACTTGTACTCACCTTCGTTGATTACCAGAAGGCATTCGACACGGTGGAGGTACCATCCATCCTCGAGGCCCTAGAGTCGTAGGAAGTCCACCCTCAATATCTGAAGATAATCACAGAATGCCTAACCAACACTTCAACAACAATACGCCTGTTCGACCGGAAACTCGTTATTCCCATCGAACGTGGAGCTCGCCAAGGAGACCCCATGTCCCCATCACTATTCAATGCCGTCCTCGAACACGCAATGCGACCATTGAACTGGACTAGAGACGATACAACCACACCGCCAACCCTAGGTCGTGGCATAGACATCGACGGCAGACGACTCCACCATCTACGCTTCGCAGATGACTTGGTCATCTTCAGCAACTCCCTCGAGGAAGCCCAAGAGTCACTGAATAAACTGAACACACGAGGCCGAGAAGTGGGACTTGAAATGAACCTGTCGAAGACCAAGTACATGACAGCCAACATCGAAACCAGACCCAATCACCACATCAAGATCGGGACAACGACAATCCAAGAAGTCGACCACTACATATACCTCGGCAGATCCCTGAACATGCACAACGAGATGCACCATGAACTGCACAGGAGACGGAGCGCAGGCTGGGCCACCATATCGAACATCATGCCGGTCATATCGTCATCCACTGACCGCAATCTGAAGACCAACCTTTTCAACACCCATGTTCTCCCCGCCATAACATATGCTTCCGGAACATGGACGGTAACCGCCGCCTCAGAACGCCACCTCAAAGTCACCCAAGCCGCTCTCGAAAGAAAACTGGTTGGGATTTCACTCCGCGAGCAACGTGATCGCCTCCTCCACAATTCCGATATCCGCGTCTTATCTGGAGCAAAGGACGCAGTCACATATGCCGACCACGCCAAGCACAGATGGGCAGGCTATGTCATGAGACGCACGGACAACCGATGGTGTAGAGCAACAATGGAGTGGTACCCAAGAACTCACCCCCGCCCCCGCGGTCGCCCTCTTATCCGTTGGTCTGACTCCTTGGCCCACAGAAACAACAAACACACCATAATTTTCAACAGAATTTCCAGAACAGTCACAAAGAAATTCACATATTGGTCAACGATCGCCCAAGACAGAGAGACATGGAAGAAGATTTGGGTCCCGCAGAAGAGGAATTGCCCTCTGAGGAACGGGACAACTAAGTAACTAAGTAACATTAAAGAGAAACAATTTTTTTTCACTTTTATCAACCAAAAAAATCAAACACAAACAGAATGAAATGGCACGTAACCCAAATTGTTTCATAACCTGATTGCTCGTCGTATTGTTTCATGTATATTTTTCCAGACTGTACTTCAAGGCGTAGGAAACTTTGAGTTGGCAAGAAGGAGAGTCGCAAAACTGATTTCAGTCTGTGAAAAATGTGTTTCCATTGATTATTTCCCTCTATTTACCAAAAATGGAACATTTAACTTCTATGATACGGAAAGTGGAATTTTGTACTTTACCAACGGACGCCATTTTACATCTGAGGGTCGTCAGCTCATGCGACCCATTTACAAAGACATATGCAGTACGCTTCGATGATCTGTTTTGATAAAACAAACTTTAATAAACCTGAAAGAAATTTGTCTTCTAACTGCTGCGAAGTTTCGGAGAAGAGGGGGAAAATCAATGTTTCCGACCCCGTGGAAGTGGAGGCAGTTTGCAACGTGTATACCTCACAAATGTTATTCGAATATCTCAATACCTACCACGATCTACTTAGAGCACGCCTATCTGGCAGTATTAACCTTGATGTTCATCAGCAATCACTAGTTTGACTTTTGATTTGGACCAAAAAATGCACGATTCATCTTCATTCACTTCTTTTGTTGTTTTTGTGTAATTTAAAAAAAAACTAGTGTGTTCTTCACAGTCAAATAACCTTCGTTTGGTAAGTGTTTCTTATCACGGAAGTTGGGCTAGTACCATTTGCCCATTGAAGTGAATTGAGGGTGATTATGATGCTGATTTGTTGGAATGTATGATAAAATCTATACTTCATTCGAAGCCTTCAAAGTACGGGCAGCTATCATATATCAAATACATGTTTTGAGTTTTGCTCAATCTCAAGTTGCTCTGTTGCTGTCGTTCGCATAGGATGCTGGTGTAGAAAGAACAGCTTGGAATTTGCATGAGTTTATCTCAAATGACATGTGCTGCCGTTCTCTGACGCTACGTACATTCTCTCTTTCCGGAAGGGAAGTGTATATCACTTTCTCACACGTCTGTTCATGGTTTTCTCACGAGAACCATAGTTATCACGACAGAAATAGTATTGTTTTCGGTATATAAATTGAGCCAGATTCAACACCCCTTTTCAAGTAACTTTTATCTTCTGCAATTGTTCTGATCTACTCACACTTAACTTATTATGTTGCACGCGCTACCGGCTGTTTGGTTTTAACAGTTACTGCCAGCTGAGTGTAAACAGGCACTTTTGAGCTGAACATGAAGATGTAGTAAAGTGTTCAACGTAACAAAGAAGTGAAGATAGATTTTGGTTTGAAGTATTAGGTACTTTTTGTGATTTGTGACACGCAAGTTTATCGAGTATCGCGAGTGTGGGTGTTCTGTCCTTTATTCTCCCATAGTTTTATTAGTCATTTTCCTGCGAAAGGCAGTTCATTTAGTTTGTGTATTGAACATGAATTAGTTTCAATTCTCCATCTCCAGTGCACTGTCTTTTTGAGATTTTCACAAAGAGTTTGTTATCGTAGCTTAGTGTTACTGGGAATTTTATGATTTGTAGTTTGACTTTAATACTCTAATATGTTTCAAACAATACTGCTTATAATATCCATATAAATAGATGAATCAAAAAATATATTGTAGTGTGACCTTCTTCAACACTCATATTCCATTAGATATGATCTTGTACAATGAGACATCTTATATGAGCTATGTGGAGATGGCAAAGCAAGTGGTGAGTTACTGGTCATAAAACATAAAATTTGCCATTGAATACCATGAATAGAGACCCAAATTCATTTGATCTATGAGATTCCATTCTGAGAACATCGTTTTAACGAATCTGAATAAAACTCAAATCAAACGGAGATGTGTGTTGATCCTGACCGTGACTGCAGATACTGTAGTACACCGCCTTCATACAGTATGCTGTATGCACTAAGCAGTCAGAATACAGTATGGTTTGTCGGCTTCTGCGTTTAAATTCAGAAAGTTCCCATCATTTAGATCCTTACCGCCTATGTATCCTCAAACACGCGATTTCTCTGCTTCCACAACCAACCGGGATAGCAGTGTTATAAAACAGTTTGCAAAACAACAGAAACGAAAGGAATTAATGTTCGGGGATGTTTAAGCGTATTTACTGAGTTTATCATTTGAGTGAGTAGCAAATATCGTTTGAGCACGACACCGCAAGCTTGAGAAGGTGTGAGTGTGAGCATCAGGCGTAGTAGCAAACTCTTCAAAAAAAAAAAACACAAAAGAGCAGCGGATCCCGTATCGAAATTCTCTGGATTACTCATAAGGTACGTGGTCCTTGAAAGATGCCACTCAAAATTGTTTTTAGCAGTACCCGCTCGATTTAAATGTTGTTTTATTGAGAGTTGGGTCTTCATGATCATGTGATTTTTTTGCGAAGTAGGCATTTAAACAACAATAGGCATTTTGTTCAACACTAATTTCCGGCGAGGTGTCTCATAAACACGCATCTGGTTTGTCGTGACATGGTCTCACTTTGAAGGATGAACTACCAGAGGCCGTATACATGAAACATCTCGGGCCGGGTTAGAATGTTATCCCAACCTCAATTGGTCGGAAATAGTCGAGCTCGGGATAACATCCCAACCAGGTCCGGGATGTTTCATGCATACCGCCTCAGATACGTTGAACGGTCCACAAATCGGGTCTTGTGATGAGAACGATGTGACTTTGGAAGCAGACTAAGGTACGCGCTTAACCCAGCGGGTAGAACACCACACTCCAGAACCCCAGAATTATGGGTCACAAGAGGAGTATGCGTACCTGGAGTGTATCTGCCCTATTTTTGGAAGTTCCCTCTTTCTAGGTTCTGTTATGGAATCCAGAGAGCTGTCCCAGAATGGATCAACCAGGATGGGCCAGCGACGTGGTTGCTTACCTTTCCATCACTCTCATAATATTTTCGTCCTAATTTGTATTTATCGTTCAAGTGAACCAAATACGAGCAAATCCTTCTATCGTTGTGCCTACATGTTGTCGATTGGTGATCTGGCGATAATTTTCATGGCTATTAGAGGTATTAACTGATATAGTTTAGTTACAAGAGAAAGTAAACCACATCGCGGTTTGAAATCGTAAAGAAGTGCGAATAAGTTCACTTTGAACGTGATTATTGCCACTCACCAGGTGTATAAAAATGTTCTACCTGATATGGACGTTTTCTCAGAGAAAGACAGTAGCTCGGGAAGTCTGAAGAGGCGATGGCACGTTTCATAGTTCTGTACTTCCCGCACAGCATTAAAATGCATTTTCAAAATATGTGAGATTTTCAGAGAGCATCCTGCGCAACTGTATCGTTCGCGGTATACCTGCTTTGTTGCTAGCTTATACCGCCGTATCTTCGTTGGGGACACACATGACTGCTACCGTCAACCTCACATTCGCCGCAATGAGACTGGCTGCAGTATTTTGGAACTTCGAGGTGGGCAATTCTGTTCATGAAAATGGAACAATTATTTTTTGATCACACTGTGTTCAGGAAACTGGTAATGAAGAATTACAGGGAATTTGTGTAGGGTCGTGTTCTTCTTCTAACTTGTCAGGGCAATTCATTGGTGTGAACCAGGTAACATATTATCCTCATTTCACTCTGCAGGTTTGGAAGGCTTTTTGTTTGAACAAAATTTTCTTGTATTGAGATCCCGTTCCCTCGGAACTTTCAAATTTGTTTCCAGAAAGCAGACAAAGTTGCTAATTGTGGATTGATTTTATCGTTCATTTGGACTGCCGTTCACGTGCTGGCAGTTCATTTCGAAATCGCGCAAACGATGTATATCCCGGAGGCAAACATAAAAAGCCAGCCAATTTTTCCTTTCGGATTCACCCGAAATGACGTACCATTCTACATGGTAGCGGTCACTTTTGTCATTTATGTCGTCACGGCATGGAAACTGAGGAAGGTGCGCTTTGTCAGAGTAGACCAAGGAAATTCAGATGTTTTTACCGGCCTTTTCCAGCAAATATAGTTAAGAAGACGAACTAGGTTTAGCTCTTCTTGCTCTATCCAAAAAACCCGGCTAGTTTGTCTCTATAAACCTCTACTCTACTATCTATACACAGGTCAAAACTACAGTCTTGCAACAAATTGGATAAGAAAAAACCGATTTCTTTGCTTTGGTATACTTTGGGATACGATTCAGGTCTGAATTGTGTCGTTTTTTAGTCGAGTCGACAAGCAAACAACACAAAGAAAACTTCTCGTGAAATTTTAATTCTGGCTCAATCGATGATTATTTTTCTGAAACAAGTTTTTTATCTGGCTATCATCAACAACGTTTTATTCCGAGAAGATATCTTAACCAAAGACGTTAACACACAGTTCAAGTACTTCGTGAGACCTATCACGGCTGGAATTACACCGGCAAGTTCATATTATTCTCTCTGTTCTCTCTGTACGTTCCGTTCTCTCTCTTTTTTCTTTTTTTTCTCAGGCTTACGAACAACAGCGTAATTAGAAAATTCGTTACCCAAGAGAATTAGTGTGTGAAACAAGGGAGGTTGTGGGGGCGACATGCTCGACGTTTCTCAATGAGAGGTTCATTGAACAAAAAAGTGACAATCCTAGATAACAAACAGCTACGTGATTCACTACAATCCGCTCGAGAATAAATGTCGAAATGACGAAATTTATCAGCCCTCATGCTATAATTTCAGTCCACTTAATTTTCAGTTTCTGTACCTTGTTTTCTCTACAAATATCAGGAAGACTGCGCTACGAATGTTTGGACTTGAAACACGCGTCAAGCATCAAGGGATCGGATTGAAAATTGTCCGCGGAGTTTCCACCACTACGGTCAGCAGAAAATAACATAATAGCTCAGCAGAAAACCATTGAAAATAAAAAAAGATTGTATTCATTAGTTTTGTATTTATCTGAAATCATTGTTTTGGGTTAATACGATTTTTAGTGTAACTCCATACATGTCTAGTGTACCTCATTAAACCATATTACACCTTATATGAGTTAGTAAATATAGTTAATTCGTTTTTGTATAAACTACTTATACGTTTGTGTTCGGATTCTAATCCAGGTTTGATGGAACTTGCTGGATATTTTAAACAGTTGTACTAAATCTGGTTACGTGTGGTTAGTAATCTCCTGCATTGTAATTGTACACTTCCTGTTCTTGAACAAATAAACATTATGTTGGAAATTCTCCATTTTTGAAACCAACTATTAATATTTGAAGTCATGGATCGGAAAGAGTATCCACGAAATGATACACAAGGGTATTTTTTCGTTCGATGCAACATTTGGAAATTAATCGGACAAAAAAAACACGATCGTTAGGATGTATTCTAAAGTGATTATAATGTATGTTCATAGTCAACATATTCTTTACTACCAATTTCGTTCGGATGAATTCTTTCCAACGCAGATTCAAACCTTACGATACCTGTGGTTTTTAGCTGGAACAAAGGAACAGGTATATTTGCTGCAGTTGGACTACCAACTGATTAACTGAAAAATTTTATAGTCACTCACGTTTTATAAAAATTAGATAGTTTTCTATGCGGTCTGGTTTTCTACCTTTAGTCTTCATATGACTGTTGTTGCAGACACTGCTCACGGATTGTGGGAGAACTCTTTGTACTTCCTTGTCCTTGATAACTATTGTGTAGCGTTCCGACGGAAACTCTGTTTTTTCACACGAAACTGATATGAGTGGTTAATGAAAGGTAGCATGAACTATACTAGAAGTGGATTGAACAGTCACGTAAAGTTAGGATTCTAATGAGGAATCGTGCGCTTTGTCAATACATGTTTCTGAGCTGTGTTTAGCATCCAACGGTATGTGCCCTTTGGACACCAACAACGCCTTCACACAACAAACCGTGATGAGGGAGAAACGCTTTTATTTTATTGTATTGTTACTAATCAACTGGTTTGTAAAAAAAATTTATTACGAGCAACAGCCAACGACAATACCTTTCTAAGCAAACGTTCGGAAACAATCTAACCGAAAATTCGCACTGAGCAGGATTCGAACCTACGCGGACAAAGCCCAATTGATTTCCAGTCTATTTCCTTGACCACTCAGACGTAAATTCGTGTAAGTGATCATTTTCCCGGAAGTAGGGCAATACCGAGTGATTACTGAAGTGAACTGAGGGTGATTACGAATATGATTTGTTGAAATGTTTCACTAAATTTTGTACTTATTTCAAAGCAGAGTCAATTATTATTCACCAGATACATTAGATGAACTTCGAGTCACACGCTCGCTCACTTTTACATACTATTACACGTAATCGAGCTGCATTTTTCGTAATCGAGCTGCATTTTTCTTACATAAAACTATCACTCTCTCTCTCTCTCTCTCAAATCGTTTTCTTATCCTCTTGAATAAGTTCAACTGAAAAAAATATGAAAAACGTTTGAGCGAAACGAAGATTGGCATATTTTTGCAAAAAATTGAGAATAGGACATTCAATTGAGACATTTGAGCTATGAAACAAAAAACAACTATGAAACAGAAAAAAAATATTGGTACGTCGAAATGGGGCATTGGGACATCGGAATGGGACATTGCGACATCGAAACGGAATATGGGGACAATGGGACCTTCAGAGAATCAGACCCTATCGCGCGCAGCGCGAAGCGCTGTGCGAGATTTGTCTTTGGTCCGGCTAATGCGCGCCTTCGTTTTTTTAGTTTCCTCATAAAAAAGCTCAAATTCGCAAAACAAAACTTTTAAGAATTTGGAAATGTTCTACAGCGTATTTGCAAGTTGTGTTCCAAATTTGAACGAAATCCGTTCAGTTTGAGCCAAGTTATGACGTTTACGCTTCATCCAGAGCGCCAACTTCCGTCGTGTTTCCTTCCGTCCGTTCTTCCTTCCTTCCGGGCGTTTACACAATACTATCTAGACCGTAACTGCACCGAGTTTTGGAGTCATGATAGGACTCCTACTCAATGCCCAGCTACGCGAATTTTTTTTTTGAAAGAAATAATTTCTCACCAAATTACAGCCTTTTGAATTAAAGTCTCTGCGTCTCTCCTTTTAGCACGCTCTCTCGCTCTCTCTATCAGGTCGGTTATGCAAACTGTCTTGTAACTTGGGTAACACTGACCGATTTCGATAAAAATGTAAATATGATACCATCGTGACTTTAATTTAAGTAAAAAGTATTCTATCGGTGACGTCATTTAGGATTCTGGAGACCCGATGACGTCATCTTTGAAAAGTGCAAAGTTGACGTCTAATATTTCTCCAAATGATGATAATAGTTGGCAAGTGGGTTATTAACGATGAATCTCCATCGAAAGGTGTCGTATTCCGGGATTCTGAAGGCCAGATGACGTCAAATTTGAAAAGTACAAAGTTGACGTCAAATTATTCTTCAAATTATGAAAATAGTGGGCAAGTGGTTTAATAACGATAGTTACGAACGGAAGTTCGTGTAAATAGTCAAAAAGCAAAAACAAAGGTAACAATGTGGTAGAAAACCACTGTGGACAGAACAAAAGAATGGGACTTTACTTTATATAGAAACAGAATACAAAAATACTACAAAGGAGACACGGAAAAACCCCACCCGAAACTAGAAAACAAACACCAAGAGACAAGAAGTAACTTAAACTACAGACCGCCTGTCTAAATTGCCTCAGCCGTGATATTGCACCAGGCGTTGACTGTGACGACATTACGTACTACATTATTGCAACGACGGTAATAAATAAACACAATCCAATATCCGAACATCCCCGGGGGTCCGGTTGCCTGGTCCCCAGGCAGAGAAAAAGGTATACAGGATGAAAACAACAACGATATGAATGCCTTATGGCCTCAATGAACCAAGAAAATGACGTGATATGAATGTGCCCTACGGCGCCAAGGAAACAATACACGAAAACTATGCTCGAAAGCATCACGGAAATAGAGTACACGGTAACTATGCCCGAAGGCATCAAGGAAATACAACACACGGTAACTATGCCCGAAGGCACCAAGAATAGCATACACGGAGACTATATGCCCGGAGGCACACGGAAATATCATTACACGAAACCATGATAGCGATAACGATGAAACTGATCTGTTGTCGGCAATATTTCAAACCGGAGGGGACGCCTTTATGATGCCTCCTGAACCTGTCGAGACATGATGGTTATTGCGATATTCGTCGACGATCCTCATTGCAAACGATCTTGGTGTTGTCTGTTGTGCTTGCCCGTTGGCCATGAAACCTGGTTGCTGTTGAGCAGGAGTGCCAACGCCGTATCCTTGATATGGTTTTTCCATCATATATTGCTGCTGAGGTAGTGGTTGTTGTTCTTGCCTCCAACCTCCGGCATCACTAGTCTGTTGTAGCTTCCTACAATCTTTCTTCACATGTCCTGGTTTCCCACAGTGAAAACACACCGGTTTTCCAGCTGGGTCCACCCATCCCGTTTTCTGTACTGATGCCGCCTTATTCTTGCCACCTCCCGACCTCATCGACATCTTTGTCCGCTCGAGTGTCAACGCCATGTCCTTCATTGGGTCGTACACGGTATCCGTCTCTACAGTTTCCATCAACTGAGCTAGATGGAAAGAACCATCCCAATCTGCCAATTGTTTGTAGAGCATTTCCGCTCTCATGAAAGAAAGAGACTCTGATGAGCGACCCGGTTCCGCGCGTGATGACAGTTTCTCCAATTCGAGACAGAATTGGGCTACAGTTTGACCTTGATGCATTTCTAGTGTTCTTAGCCTTTCCACAGCTTTCAGTCTTGCCACCTTCTCAGTACCTTGCAATCTAACTCTCATTGCTTCCACTAAGCCATCAAACGATCCACCTCGGTCTTGTTCTGACAACGTTGCGTAATGTGCCTTTGCATTACCACTCAAAAGATCTTTCAGGAGCGGTTTGAGTTGTGTGTCATTCCAATAACTTCTCGGATATCGAAGCAGAACACCCTCCACAAACTCCTTCCATTTCTCTCCTTTTTCTCCACTGACCGGTTCCAGTTTTGGTACCGCTTGCGATTTCAATAGTTGAACCAGTGCCTGTGTGATCCCATCTGGTTCATGATTCATGTTGTTTGTCTGTCTGTGTACTCTTGCTGTTCGAGTATCCCAACCACTAGTACGTCTTTGAGCCATGTCATGATCCAGAAAACCTTCAATCGTACCATGTTCGGAGGCTACTTGTGATCGTGTTCTCCGTTGTGACTGCCTCTCCCGTAACCCTTGTTGGTGTAGGCTGCCCTGTTTCCCAGCTGGATTGAGTTCCGCTCGCGTTTCTATCCAGTACTTCTCTTCCTCATCAATCTCTATCAACAAGTCTCCATTCTCATGTAGCAGAATGTCCTCATCCGGTGAAATTCTTTGAGAATCATCGCTTTGGTCCATATTTCTGAAATCCTCGACTTACTTTTCCCACTTTTCACACTCTCTCACAATTTCTTCTTCCTCGCACTCAAAAGCATGGGTCAGAGAATCTAGTATTTCCTGTTTCTCCTGCGCTACTTCCACTACTTCTTCTCGTTCACACTCCCAAATCTCACACAGTTCCCTCACTCTTGTTTTATCAGCCTTTGCTCGTTCCAATACTGTTCTGAGATCTTGCCCTGATTGTATATTCAAGTATCTCAGCCCTTCTGCAAGTCCCTTCTCCACCAATCCTTTTCCTCTGTACCTTTTCAGACTACTGCGTAGAACTTGCATGGTTTCAGCCACTTGATCCTGAATAGGCTTCATGATTGTATCCCTGACCTCTTCTTGAGTCAATTGTGATAAAACATTTTCCACTGTTGTCATTATTCTGGCAATAGATTGCTCAAACACGGCAAGATCTTTCGCTTGTAACATCACTCCTGTTGTGCCGTTCCTTTGATTTGTACCAGTGTTACGTGTGAACAAACTCGATACTCCAGCACTGATATGTTCTGATAATCCATCCGTCGGATTCAATTCCCCTTGTGAGTGTTGTGTCGCTTGGGATCCATTCACTGCCATTGTGTGATACCCTTGAGAATGCATTACAATATACTGTCTCCGAACCTATTCAAAATAGTTGTGAATATTGTCTCCGAACCGCACGCAATATCACCAAATAGAAAATTTGGGCAGCACTTCCCCTAAGGAAAAGGCTTTACCAGAAATTCAACTGGGCGCTATTACGCGGGGATCGGCGACAATACTTACGGTAGACTCTCTACCTAGTATTTCACAACAAACGATGTTAAGATTTTCTCTGATCGGTTTTACCCGCACAAGTGACGAAGATCTGATCGGTTCTACCCGCACCAGTGACGAAGATCTGATCGGTTTTACCCGCTCCAGTGACGAAGATCTGATCGGTTTTACCCGCACCAGTGACGAAGATCCTCTCTGATCAGTTTTACCCGCACCAGAGAAGATGAACCAGATATTTTTGCCTAATGAGCGGTTCGGCCCCCAAGTTACGAACGGAAGTTCGTCACACGACTCAAAGCGCAGCCTGCCGGCAATTAAGGAGCCCGGCAGCCTGCCGGCAGTCTGCCGGCGGGCTGCCGGCAGGCTGCCGGCAATTAAGGAGCCCGGCAGCTTGCGGGCAGCCCGCCGGCGGGCTGCCGGCAGGCTGCCGGGTGCAAACCAGATAATGATATTTGTCAGGAGGCCGGCAGCCTGCCGGCAGTCTGCCGGCAGACTGCCGGGTGCAAACTAGATAATGATCCAAGAGCAAACCAGATAACCGAAATAACCACTTAGTTATCTGGTAAGAGTTATATCTGCCAGTTTGGTAACATGTTCGCTAACCGATCTCGGGTCTAGGCATAAGCCTAATCTTAACCAATTAACCAAAGTAACCAACTTGGTTATCTACTAACGTTAGATCAAATTCCTCATCAGCTTTATTCTCACTTAGTTGGTGAACATTACCCAGGAGCACAGGTAACCTAACCGGTTTGCGGTACACCTTTTTTTCTCGTTACCTCACAGGTAACCGATAGGTAACCTAAAACTCAATTTCGGTCACCGTACGACCTAACGATAAAAACAATACTTTGCGTTAGAAAAACAGGTAACCGGTTATTCACTTCAGGTCACCAACCGGTTACTTACTGAGCTAACCTGGAAAACTGGTTAGCAAAAACCGGTTCCGTTACCAAAACACTCGGTTAGATATAGAATTCACCCACAATAAGACATTTTAATGACTGCGGAATACTTGCCTTCCGCAGGTGAATTCTATATGTAACCGGTTTTTTGGTAACCTAACCGATTTTTTGTGACCTAATTTGCAGGTTTCCTCAAAGCCACAAATTGCGTTAGAAAAACAAGTAACCGGTTTTTGGTTTTGAGTTACTTACCGGTTACCTGCGGGTGAATTCTATATCTAACCGGGTTTTTAGGTAACCTAACCCTTTTTTGGTAACCTATTTTTTAGGTTACCTCAGTAGGTAACCGGTTGGTAACCTAAAATGAAAAACCGGTTACCTGTTTTTCTAACGCAAAACTTGGTTTTTACCGTTAGTTTGAACGGTAACCGGATTTTAGTTTCAGGTTACTTTCAGGTTACCTACAAGGTAACCTGAAAAGAGGTTACCAGAAAAAGGGTTAGGTTACCTAAAAACCGGGTTAGTTGTAGAATTGGCCTTACCTGCGAGGTAACCTGAAAAAATGGTTATCAAAAACCGAAGGTCTTAAATCGTCCAACTAAGAGATTCGTGTCCGAATGGTTCAGTGTATTCGAAATTCATGTGTATTATAACAATTCATGATTATGATAGTGAATGTGATACGCTTTTAGCCATCTATTTGGTGAAATAAAGATAAAGCTTGGCAGGAATATGTAGTTACGAAGTGAAAGGATGGACTACTTCTGTGTGAAACCAAAGATGCTTCACAAATTATTCACATGAACACGCAATCCGATCAGGAGTTCAGTTCTGCGAGAAGTCTTCTCACTGTCGTGATTTAAATCCAACGACCAATGCGATCATCACGTCCGCGGATTACAACTTGAACGTAATTAACTATACGTCGTAGTCTTCATTTGCCAATATTTTCATAGTTTTCATTATAAATTTTTGTATTTTTGTTGTCTTTTTAAGTCTAACTGAAATATATTTGTTATATTATAGTGTAGTGTGTCGTTTTCTATGTACCTTGGAAAGAGTTTGCACTTGTGGTCGTTTTCTTTGCTTGCTTTTGGCTGCATTTTGCGATTTTCACTTAGTTTGAAAATTTACTTCTTGAAAACCACACATAATTATGTAGGTTGAGTTATTTTGAAATCAGTATTTTTGTGTAGTCAACTTTTTATGTGCAGAGCAGAAATTACTGATAAAAACCGCCATACGTACGAATTTCAGGGACGTTCACTTGCTACTTGAGTTCAGCAGAGAGGACGAGAAATAGATGAATCGCGGCTATCAGGGACGGCTTCAAGCGTCGATATCCGGAGTTCATGTAAATGAGGTGGGTATCTACTATATATAAAATCAACTGGTAAAAGCAGGTAGTGAGTGAAAAATGTATGCAAATTTAGTTTAAATGGCCTTATGCCTGGCCTTTTTAGTTTAGATTCCGATAATCTGAGGGGGGGGGGGGGAATGAATCAGCAGTACCAATAAATTAGCAGAGAGAAGGATTAAGTGAAATGAAGTAAAAATTAATGAATGAGTGTACTAAGATTAATATATTAGTGTTGATTTAGATTTACTATTGATTCATATCATATCGTATATCGCTTTTTGCAAATGTTCTGTCTCATTGTTCATGTTCTTTTCCACCTATGCCATCTAGCGATTCATATTTCTGCCGAAAAATGGAGGAATTTATCTATGTTTGATGCAAATTCATAAATCCAGACTGAGAACGGAGACGTTTTAATGAGAACGGACTTCTTTTTATTGAATAGTTGCACCTTATCGGTGTATGCGCGTGTCCCTTCCCATTATTTGTTTTGTAGTCATGTTCTAATTATTGTTTTACAGAAATGGGCGCCCTCAGTTGGTGAAGTTCAGCGTCACTCGTGAGCACAGGGAAATAACGTGACGAGGGTTAGTTGGTCTTGTGTAGATCTCACCTCTCACGTTTTTGTGATAATTCCATATTCGATAATAATTTGTCAAAAAGAAAAGCCAACACTCGAGTGATCGGTATGAGTAATTGACAGTTATGAAAATGTCCAAGAATTTTACAACAAAGCGTAGGTGCTATACCCGGTTGGTTGACAGGGGCAGAGGGCCAGAGGATACCCTCAGTTTTCCCTTAGTGTAGCAACCGATAAAAATGTTAACAAGTAAACTTCATCACCTAGACTGTTTGGAACAGCGTATTTATAGTTAATAACATTTATCGGCCGTAGACTCCAATACAGAATCTCACAATATCAGCAGTTTTCATGGGGGGGGGGGTATTTCTTATTAACTATACGAGATTCATTAAAGTTGAGTGCCTTTTTTCTTACCGTACGCGTACACTCATAAAGTTCTCCGGATTGCCACAAAATGCAACGAATCGGCTACCTTTACGCCAAATTCAGGGTAAATCTGATATTTTCCTCTGAAAATCAGGATATTTCGCGTTATCCAATGACATTACTTTGCGTGTTTCTAATAAGTTTATTATTAGGACATGTATTATCTGGACTTCAAACCTACGCATGAAACATACAGTCGATTAAGTAACGCGATATCTTGGTATCCCTTGTTCTTTATTGAACGCAGAACAAGACTAATTACGTTCGCATTTTCAGGTATGCCAGCCGACGGCTGCAATTCTCGGATATCACGGAGACAAGATTCTCAGAAAAAATGGGTTACGTTCTCAGAAGTACTACCCGCAGAAGGTTACGATCAACATGATATGAGGTATGTTCTATGTAATATTTGCACCTATAATTCTGAGTATATACATGGGTTTATTTGTCTCTGCAACCTGTTTACTGTTTAGCATTAGCTACACTCTCAGACAAGTCAAAACTATGAAATTTGCAGTATTTTTCCTCTTCGAAAAACAGGGTCCTGGTTCTTTTCTGACATACAACCACTTTCAACTCACGCTTCTATCTCTTTCAATTAGATTAGGAGACCGGCTGAATATGACCATTTATATTCGGGGTTTCAGTTATGCCAATTGTCATCTAAGCATTTGTCACAGTGAGAGTTGGACAGCTGTGAAAACTCGTTTTCTTTTGTTCCCATACAACAGTGAGGTGTGACTAAACGACGAAAATATATCCGTTTTCAGATGTAAACAAGTGAAAATTCAAGATTTTTCATCAAAAGTAGACCTATTTTCATCTTTTCCGCTAAAAAGTAGTCCGTTTTTCGAATTTTTCTGACTATTCGGACAACCTTGCTGGAGTATGTTTATTTCATTTATACATTTATTTCAGGGCATACGCCAACGACGGCACCTAGATCTCGAACAGGACTCTCTTACTGCGCCCTCATCGTCGAACAATTATCAAATTCAAAAGTTATTGATTTATGTCCGGTAGGCCCACATTCTAGTTTTAAAAGCTGCTTACATATCCACATAGTTTCACGTTTTATCGTTCTCCATTCACTCACTCGTTTTCTCACTCACGCTTATTTATTTTTCATTCATTTTACCGTTATGTTTATTGTTCATTCCCGTTAGAGACCTTATTTCGATTGTTTGTTGTCGTTGTTTTAAAATACTGAAATAAAGCCATCATTAATGAAACTGTAATTCAATAAATTTCTTCCCAATATGCGCAGGCTGCCGGCAGCCTGCCAACTGACCGCCGCCTACCGGCAACCTGCTGGCTGGCTGCCGGCGGTGAGCGGCAGCCTGCCGGCACGCCGCGGTTCCCCGCGGTTTCGCCGCCGGCAGCCTGCCGCTTAACTGCCGGCAGCCTGCGCTTTGAGTCGTGTGGTGTAAATAGTCAAAAGGCAAAAACAAAGGTAACAATGTGGTAGAAAACCACTATGGACAGAACAAAAGAATGGGACTTTACTTTATATAGAAACAGAATACAAAAATACTACAAAGGAGACACGGAAAAACCCCACCCGAAACTAGAAAACAAACACCAAGAGACAAGAAGTAACTTAAACTACAGACCGCCTGTCTAAATTGCCTCAGCCGTGATATTGCACCAGGCGTTGACTGTGACGACATTACGTACTACATTATTGCAACGACGGTAATAAATAAACACAATCCAATATCCGAACACGATAGAACTTCATCTAAACATGTCGTTATCTGAGATTCTGGAGGCCAGGGGACGTAATACTGGAAAAGTGCAAAGTTGACGTCAAGTATTTCTTCAAATGATGACAATAGTTGGCAACTGGGTTATTAACGATGGAGCTCCATCGAAAGGTGTCGTATTCTGGGATTCTGAAAGCCAGATGACGTCATATCGCAAGTGCCATGAGTAATTCATGTCTCTATTAACTCACATTACGGTTATCATAGTTCTTCTATACTTATTAACTTGAATACAAGTAGAGATAATTCATGCATTCTTCTTCAATCATACTTATGCAGATCAATAGGCTTTACGTAATACATTTCACATCAGTGACTCAGATCTTACAGGCGCCGCCTACCAGTTCCGATGAGAAAAGGACTTCTCCCCCGCGACCCGAGACGGACGGCTCGGCTTTATTTTCTGTTATTTATTCGATCTGTTATATGAATCCATCTTCTTTCTTTGTTTGTTTGTGCATGCGAGCTCATAGGAATACTTCCTACTCGCACGATATTCAAAAGTTCAAAGTTGACTTCAAATATGTTCTCAAATGATGATAATAGTTGGCAAGTGGGGTATTAACGGTGGAACTTTATCTAAACATGACGTATTCTGGGATTCTGAAAGCCGGATGACGTCATTTTTGAAAAGTGCAAAGTTGATGTCACATATATTTTAAAATGATGGTAATATCTTAGAAAGAGTCAATTAACGGTGAAACTCAATCTAACAGTGACGTATTCTGGGATTCTGGATACCAGATGACGTCATTTTGGAAAAGTGCAAAGTTGACGTCACATATATTTTCAAATGTGAAAATATCTCCAAAATGGTATATTAACGATGAAACTTTATCTAAATATGACTTATTCTGGAATTCAGGAGGCCAGATCTCAGATGACGTCAACTTAGAAAAAATTGACGTGAAATATGTTTTGAATGCTGAAAGTTTCTTAAAAATGGTCAATTCACGATGAAACTTCATTCAAACATGACGTATTCTGGGATTCTGAAGGGCAGATAAAGTAAGTTTCTAGAACTGCAATGTTGACGTCGTTTTTTTCGAATGGTGGTAATACTTGACGAGTGGTTCATTAAGAAAACAATTTTATCTGCACCGTACAGATCAAACCACCTCTCTACATACCTACGGCATGTATACAAAAAGAGAAAAATTCATGAAAAAGTGGGGGCCCAACGACTGTGAGATTTGTATTCTGCTGTGCGCCCCTTAGACAGCCACTCTCAAATGGAGCAGCTACTGCTACAAAAACCGAAAAATACTAATATACTCAAGTATAACTGTTTATTACAAACATACAAAAGTCGTAAAATATTTTCTCAAACCTGTAAACTAGAATCTACAAGTCACAGCTGCGAACGAGAGAACAACTGTTGAATAACATAAAAAACGTTATAGCAGCCAGAATTGAAGTAATGACAAAAAATGCCAACCATTGTGCACAAAACCAGGAACTCTATAATTGACTACGTTGAATTAACATCTGTGGCGTGAATTTAACAAAATTGCATTGCAAAATTGCATGTGGCGAAATTAACAAATGTGGAATTTGCCCTGAACGACTCCTCTACCGTTGTGATAGGCGCGTTGGTTTTCAGGGGCTAAACACAGCTCAGAAACATGTATTGACAAAGCGCACGATTCCTCATTAAAATCTTAATTTCACGTGACTATTCAATCCACTTCTAGTATAGTTCATGCTACCTTTCATTAACCACTCATATCAGTTTCGTGTGTAAAAACAGAGTTTCCGTCGGAACGCTACACAATAGTTATCAAGGACAAGGAAGTACAAAGAGTTCTCCCACAATCCGTGAGCAGTGTCTGCAACAACAGTCATATGAAGACTAAAGGTAGAAAACCAGACCGCATTGAAAACTGGCCTATTTTTATAAAACGTGAGTGACTAGAAAAATTTTCAGTTAATCAGTTGGTAGTCCAATTGCAGCAAATATACCTGTTCCTTTGTTCCAGCTAAAAACCACAGGTATCGTAAGGTTTGAATCTGCGTTGGAAAGAATTCATCCGAACGAAATTGGTAGTAAAGAATATGTTGACTATGAACATACATTATAATCACTTTCGAATGCATCCTAACGATTGTGTTTTTTTTGTGTGATTAATTTCCAAATGTTTCATCGAACGAAAAAAATACCCTTGTGTATCATTTCGTGGATACTCTTTCCGATCCATGACTTCAAATATTAATAGTTGGTTTCAAAAATGAAGAATTTCCAACATAATGTTTATTTGTTTAAGAACAGGAAGTATACAATTATAATTCAGGAGATTACTAACAACACGTGGCCAAATTTCGTACAACTGTTTGAAATATCCAGCAGGTTCCATCAAACTTGGATTTGGATCCAAACACAGACGTATTAGTAGTTTCCACATAGATGAAACATCTATATTTAATAATTGATATAAAGTGTATGGTTTACTGAGGTACACTAGACATGTATGGAGGTGCACTAAAAATCGTATTAGTCCAAAAACAATGGTTTCAGATAAATACAAAACTAATGATTACAATCTTTTTTATTTTCTATGGTTTTCTGCTAAGCTATTATGTTATTTTCTGCTGACCGTAGTGGTGGAAACTCCGCGGACAATTTTCAATCCGATCCCTTGATGCTTGACGCGTGTTTCGAGTCCAAACATTCGTAGCGCAGTCTTCCTGATGTTTGTAGAGAAAACAAGATACAGAAACTGAAAATTAAGTAGACTGAAATTATAGCATGAGGGCTGATAAATTTCGTCATTTCGACATTTATTCTCGAGCGGATTGTAGTGAATCACGTAGCTGTTTGTTATCTAGGTTTGTCACTTTTTTGTTCAATGAACCTCTCATTGAGAAACGTCGAGCATGTCGCCCCCACAACCTCCCTTGTTTCACGCACTAATTCTCTTGGGTAACGAATTTTCTAATTACGCTGTTGTTCGTAAGCCTGATTGTTTGAAAGCAGAACTGTTACTTTGAAAAGTACCAGAAAAAAAAGAAAAAAGAGAGAGAACGGAAAGTACAGAGAGAACAGAGAGAATAATATGAACTTGCCGGTGTAATTCCAGCCGTGATAGGTCTCACGAAGTACTTGAACTGTGTGTTAACCTCTTTGGTTAAGATTTCTTCTCGGAATAAAACGTTGTTGATGATAGCCAGATAAAAAACTTGTTTCAGAAAAATAATCATCGATTGAGCCAGAATTAAAATTTCACGAGAAGTTTTCTTTGTGTTGTTTGCTTGTCGACTCGACTGAAAAACGACACAATTCAGACCTGAATCGTATTCCAAAGTATACCGAAGCAAAGAAATCGGTTTTTTTCTTATCCAATTTGTTGCAAGACTGTAGTTTTAACTTGTGTATAGATAGTAGAGTAGAGGTTCATAGAGACAAACTAGCCGGGTTTTCTGGATAGAGCAAGAAGAGCTGAACCTTGTTCGTCTTCTTACCAATATTTGCTGGAAAAGGCCGGTAAAAACATCTGAATTTCCTTGGTCTACTCTGACAAAGCGCACCTTCCTCAGTTTCCATGCCGTGACGACATAAATGACAAAAGTGACCGCTACCATGTAGAATGGTACGTCATTTCGGGTGAATCCGAAAGGAAAAATTGGCTGGCTTTTTATGTTTGCCTCCGGGATATACATCGTTTGCGCGATTTCGAAATGAACTGCCAGCACGTGAACGGCAGTCCAAATGAACGATAAAATCAATCCACAATTAGCAACTTTGTCTGCTTTCTGGAAACAAATTTGAAAGTTCCGAGGGAACGGGATCTCAATACAAGAAAATTTTGTTCAAACAAAAAGCCTTCCAAACCTGCAGAGTAAAATGAGGATAATATGTTACCTGGTTCACACCAATGAATTGGCCTGACAAGTTAGAAGAAGAACACGACCCTACACAAATTCCCTGTAATTCTTCATTACCAGTTTCCTGAACACAGTATGATCAAAAAATAATTGTTCCATTTTCATGAACAGAATTGCCCACCTCGAAGTTCCAAAATACTGCAGCCAGTCTCATTGCGGCGAATGTGAGGTTGACGGTAGCAGTCATGTGTATCCCCAACGAAGATACGGCGGTATAAGCTAGCAACAAAGCAGGTATACCGCGAACGATACAGTTGCGCAGGATGCTCTCTGAAAATCTCACATATTTTGAAAATGCATTTTAATGCTGTGCGGGAAGTACAGAACTATGAAACGTGCCATCGCCTCTTCAGACTTCCCGAGCTACTGTCTTTCTCTGAGAAAACGTCCATATCAGGTAGAACATTTTTATACACCTGGTGAGTGGCAATAATCACGTTCAAAGTGAACTTATTCGCACTTCTTTACGATTTCAAACCGCGATGTGGTTTACTTTCTCTTGTAACTAAACTATATCAGTTAATACCTCTAATAGCCATGAAAATTATCGCCAGATCACCAATCGACAACATGTAGGCACAACGATAGAAGGATTTGCTCGTATTTGGTTCACTTGAACGATAAATACAAATTAGGACGAAAATATATATGATTATGAGAGTGATGGAAAGGTAAGCAACCACGTCGCTGGCCCATCCTGGTTGATCCATTCTGGGACAGCTCTCTGGATTCCATAACAGAACCTAGAAAGAGGGAACTTCCAAAAATAGGGCAGATACACTCCAGGTACGCATACTCCTCTTGTGACCCATAATTCTGGGGTTCTGGAGTGTGGTGTTCTACCCGCTGGGTTAAGCGCGTACCTTAGTCTGCTTCCAAAGTCACATCGTTCTCATCACAAGACCCGATTTGTGGACCGTTCAACGTATCTGAGGCGGTATGCATGAAACATCCCGGACCTGGTTGGGATGTTATCCCGAGCTCGACTATTTCCGACCAATTGAGGTTGGGATAACATTCTAACCCGGCCCGAGATGTTTCATGTATACGGCCTCTGGTAGTTCATCCTTCAAAGTGAGACCATGTCACGACAAACCAGATGCGTGTTTATGAGACACCTCGCCGGAAATTAGTGTTGAACAAAATGCCTATTGTTGTTTAAATGCCTACTTCGCAAAAAAATCACATGATCATGAAGACCCAACTCTCAATAAAACAACATTTAAATCGAGCGGGTACTGCTAAAAACAATTTTGAGTGGCATCTTTCAAGGACCACGTACCTTATGAGTAATCCAGAGAATTTCGATACGGGATCCGCTGCTCTTTTGTGTTTTTTTTTTGAAGAGTTTGCTACTACGCCTGATGCTCACACTCACACCTTCTCAAGCTTGCGGTGTCGTGCTCAAACGATATTTGCTACTCACTCAAATGATAAACTCAGTAAATACGCTTAAACATCCCCGAACATTAATTCCTTTCGTTTCTGTTGTTTTGCAAACTGTTTTATAACACTGCTATCCCGGTGGGTTGTGGAAGCAGAAAAATCGCGTGTTTGAGGATACATAGGCGGTAAGGATCTGAATGATGGGAACTTGCTGAATTTCAACGCAGAAGCCGACAAACCATACTGTATTCTGACTGCTTAGTGCATACAGCATACTGTATGAAGGCGTTGTACTACAGTATCTGCAGTCACGGTCAGGATCAACACACATCTCCGTTTGATTTGAGTTTTATTCAGATTCGTTAAAACGATGTTCTCAGAATGGAATCTCACGAATCAAATTAATTTGGGTCTCTATTCATGGTATTCAATGGCAAATTTTATGTTTTATGACCAGTAACTCACCACTTGCTTAGCCATCTCCACATAGCTCATATAAGATGTTTCGTTGTACAAGATCATATCTAATGGAATATGAGTGTTGAAGAAGGTCACACTACAATATATTCGTTTATTCATTTATTCATATGTCTATTACCAGCAGTATGTTTCGAAATATGTACGAGTATTGTGATCAAACTACAAATCAGATAAAATTCCCAGTAACACTAAGCTACGATAGCAAACTCTTTGTGAAAATCTCAAAAGACAGTGCACTGGAGATGGAGAATTGAAACTAATTCATGTTCAATACACAAACTAAATGAACTGCCTTTCGCAGGAAAATGACTAATAAAACTGTGGGAGAATAAAGGACAGAACACCCACACTCGCGATACTCGATAAACTTGCGTGTCACAAATCACAAAAAGTACCTAATACTTCAAACCAAAATCTATCTGCACTTCTTTGTTACGTTAAACACGAACATATCTTCACTACTTCTTCATGTTCAGCTCAAAAGTGAGCTGTTTACACTCAGCTGGCAGTAACTGTTAAAACCAAAGAGAGTGTGAGTAGGTCAGAACAAATGCAGAAGATAAAAGTCACTTGGAAAAGGGTGTTGAATCTGGCTCAGTTTATATACCTGACACAATACTACTTCTGTCGTGATAACTATGGTTCTTGTGAGAAAACCATGAACAGACGTGTGAGAAAGTGATATACACTTCCCTTCCGGGAAGAGAGAATGTACGTATCGTCAGAGAACGGCATCACATGTCATTTGAGATAAACTCATGCAAATTACAAGCTGTTCTTTCTACACCAGCATCCTATGCGAACGACAGCAACAGAGCACCTTGAGATTGAGCAAAACTGAAAACATGTATTTGATGAATGATAGCTGCCCGTACTTTGAAGGCTTTGAATGAAGTATAGATTTTATCATACATTCCAACAAATCAGCATCATAATCACCCCCAATTCACTTCAATGGGCAAATGGTACTAGCCCAACTTCCGTGATGGGAAACACTTATATACCAAACGAAGGTTATTCGACCGTGAAGAGTGAAGCACAAACTAGTTTTTTGAATACACAGAAACAAAAAAAGAAGTGAATGAAGATGAATCGTGCATTTTGAAATCATTTTTTTTCCTCCAAATCAAAGTCACACCAGTGATTGCTGATGAACATCAAGGTTAATACTGCCAGATAGGCGTGTTCTAAGTAGATCGTGGTAGGTATTGAGATATTTGGATAACATTTGTGTGGTATACACGTTGCAAACTGCCTCCACTTCCACGGGTTCGGAAACATTGATTTTCCCCCTCTTCTCTGAAACTTCACAGCAGTTAGAAGACAAACTTCTTTCAGGTTTATTAAAACTTGTTTTATCAAAACAGATCATCGAAGCGAACTGCATATGTCTTTGTAAATGGGTCGCATGAGCTGACGACCCTCGGGTGTAAGATGGCGTCCGTTGGTAAAGTACGAAATTCCACTTTCCGTATCATAGAAGTTAAATGTTCCATTTTTGGTAAATAGAGGGAAATAATCAATAGAAACACATTTTTCACAGACTGAAATCAGTTTTGCGACTCTTCTTCTGGCCAACTCAAAGTTTCCTTCGCCTTCAAGTTCACTCTGGAAAAAGTACATGAGTAAGAGGTTATGAAACAATTCGGGTTACGTGCTTCGAATGAACTCATGACGCGAAGGTGTTTGATCCATTATAAGAAAGAGATGCAGATTAAAATCCAAACAAATGCTAGACGCTTCAGGTTGTTTTGTTAATAAAAGTGGGAAAAAAAGTTTCCTTTTAATGTGAGTGTCCCAAAAATTTGACTTTGCGGATTACAAAGCAATAAAGACGCGGACATGACCATATTACTACTGCGATATAACCAGACTCGGTTTTTATGTTTGTGTAAAAGCAAACTTTACCATACTAATTTCTTTCCGTCCGTATTTGATGTTGGAGTTTAACTGATCAATAATGGTGCGTGTCGATTCCGGTAGTGCATCGAGGATATATATTCGCTCTGCCACCAACTTCTCAAATTCCTTCAGTTGAAATCTGGCTTCCTCGTAAATTTCGTCCACAGTTGAAGAGTTCGGCGGCAGCATGAAGGTCAAATGCCTGGAATGAGCTTGAAATAATAATAAAAAGCAGAAGTAATAGAATTAGCAGTATGAAGATTGGTAATAAAAATGAAAATCATGATTGTCGCTAAAAGGCTTACATACAGTGATGAGACTTGCATTGGAGCATTATAATTGGTGGCTCTAATGTTTGTCAATTGCACAGCCACGTGGAACATGTTGAACACAACAGAAGTCAGTAACATGAAATAACGAAGTGCACGATGCCTCATTAGATTGCTAACTTCACGTGACTAATCAACTGACTTCTAGTATAAGAGTGGTTGCAGTACACGGAGAATTCAGCGACCCGGCCGCGATCTCGGACGCGGCCGGGTCGGTGAGACAGTATATGTTTTGAGGAGACGCAGGCTGTAACACGGCGCCACAACAGCCTGCGTCTCCTCAAAACATATACTGTCTTACCGACCCGGCCGCGTCCGAGATCGCGGCCGGGTCGTAGAATTCTCCGAGTACGGCCTCTAGGTATAAACACAGTTGAATAGGTCATTCACCGTATAGGCCCCTCGAGCGAACATATTTCTCACCTCATAAGTATGAAGAGAATATCCGGTTTGTACTCACGAACAACTTTGAGAAAAACTTTTTTCCTATCAGGGCAATCGAAATAACCGGTGTCCGTGAGAACCTCGCAAGCTGGAATCAAATATTTGAAATCTACAATTTCGAGTAGGTGATGGTTGTTGTGTTTCTTGTCATTTTCACTGAGATTTTTATGAGAATATAATTGGCTGAAATGCGGTGGCAAGGGTTCCGGAAGTTTATATTTTTTGAGAAACTTAAACCTAGTGAAAAGCCTGGAGTATTCATTGATACGCTGCCAAGGTCTGAGTGAGAATGACAATAACTCTATTACCGCCAGGCGAAATAAAAATCTTTTCCTAGCCAGGCCTGGAATAATTACATTGAAACATGTGGGGATCAAACAAAAGAAATAACAAAGAAAATAATTTAATCAATAAATAATGTTACCTGCGATGGAATACATTGACATATCGCGAGTTTTCTGCCTACAGTACTCATACAAAAGGGGAGCATTGTTGGGGGCCCAACTATTTCCAATTATCAGAACACGAGGGCCTCTCGGTTGGACATCCACCTGCATAATGACACGTGTTATGTTATGTTCAGAACAACCTTTTTAAAATCACTATTTGTGTAAGCTCATCTTGTGATAAACAGAAACTTGCTACACTTATTGGCTTTGCCACAACATCACATTTATTGAAATATTTCTGATGAAACATTCTGAGATAGGATGATCGCTTAAATCGACATTTCTCAAATTTCTCATGAGATGTAAGTCCCCCCCCCCCCCCTTCCTATAAAAACGTGGTGAAATAATTGCAGCGGACCTTGAATCTGCAAAATCCTCCCCAAGCCTGTTTTTGTGATCGATAACTACAAGAGTCCAATAAAAGACTAGGCACGTCGTTCAGATTGCTCTCCAAATTGATGCGGAAAACATCCTCTACAAAAATTAAATTGTCACATAGGATAGAAGAATTAGAGAAAGTAGAGAGAAAATGAATCTTTTCCGTTTGTCCATTACAAATGTTCGTCAACTAATACTAAGTACTAAGAGCGTTTTTATTCTGTTCATCGAATAAACCATTCATTCTCAACGAAACATATTCCCAAAGTAACCTATACCGTGTACTTTGCCCTACTCCGCTGTGTTCCTAGTTTTATCCCGTGGATTTTTGTTCAAAATTCGTGAATTGTGGCATCTATCGAGATAAAACTACAGAAAAGATTTAGCCTTTCCGTAGATATTGTTTCTTACCAGGTACCAATTCGGATCTGTTCAAGTTTCTCGTCACAGTGACTGAACTTGCTGTCTTCTCGTTAGAAATAATTAGGCAGACAGAGCTCATTATAAGGGCGAGCGTGATATACGTGGATTGTGTGGGAGGGATAGTAGCAGCAACCCATTTAAATGTCTTGTAGATTGCCACTCCACAACCTATTGCGAGGAGGAAGGCGACTATTGAGCCTGTAAAAAGAGACAGATATTACCGTTTTGTCATTGGTAGTAGGTGACATTTTGTGTTTGTGTAAGATTACTTACTTTGTTATGACAAATCGGCAATAAATAATTGTTATTATTTATCGATATCAGTTTGAGAAACTATCCGTTCTATTCAGTGCATTTTTCCAATCATAGGGTCTCATTTCAAAACTTCAATGGAAATTTTGTTTGCTAGAAGGCAACTGTTGACTAGTTGAGCCAACCCAGTTTAGATCTCTCATAATACTAGGCAGCAGTTATTTGCGAAATTGTTTTCTAGTATTTAGGTAATCACGTGGACAATCAATTGGAGGAAAGCAGTCGCTTGTTAAATGTTTTTGAGAACATTGGTTAATGTTGAGTAAATCCGATTTCAATCTACAAACCTTCCCAACGATTTCCAACGATAGCACGAGTCCAAAATAAAACTGGTTGTGATACCAAATAAATGGCACAAAAACTACTTTCGAATGCGGAATAGTCGGGTTGTTCGAGCGATTCACAGATGAGCAGACACACTGCTAATAGAGAAGATGTACACCTAAAAAAAGCTGATTCAGAACACTTGAAATTATTCAAGGGGACCGAAAATATAGAACTCAATAATTTACAAGTTTAAACAGAATCTGAGTAACTCTTTTGTTCAGGCCTAATAGAGATAGTTCTACGGTTTGATTGAGAATACTACGCCCAGAGGAGATGGCCGACTGTGCTTTGATCTTGAAAGCAGCGCAATTTTCGAATTTTACCTAGAAAGTGATCAGAAACCAGCAAAAATTACAGCAGTTCATGTTAAGACGACAGTGCATTCCGGCTTTGCCTTAAAACCAAAAGAAGTTCAACGGAGAGTCAGTTGTGGATACACGTTTGTTAGCTGTTTGTTGGCTTACAACATTAGTAGCAGTTGACATACATGCTCTATTCAATTTAAATTTCATGGACCGTTTCACGATAATTGATTATTTAAGAGATCTGATCACCTTGCAGGGAACTCGGATAGCGCGGTCAGACTGAATGCCAAAACAATAAATAAACACAAACAATAGGCGCGAATCTTGCTGGAAATAGAGAAGGATGCCGAAAATGAGCCTGTAACAAGGACTGTCGAAATGAAAGCCCATGGATTTAGAGAAGTTCGGATGGAAACAGAAAATACTTGGAATAGTAAAAGTGTTTCGAAGGAAGAACTTAGAACGAGCCATTTAGTCACCAAACTCACATTTGATGCCCTGTAGTCCCGTCTTTGTCGTTGAATATTGAACATAACTTCGCCTCGAACTCAAACAAGTATGCATTATATGTCCTGAAAATGGTCGAAACTAATTTTCGAAAATGAGCAACCAGAATCAAGTTTTATGTCCTGTAGCAAACAAATCTCAAATTTTTATTTAAATTGATCTTATAACAAATCATGTCGGTCTTTATTTGTCACTCATGAGAGTCAATCGTTCCGAACTGTTTAATTTAGAGAACAGCTCTTCCTCAATTTAGAAGTTGGAGTTTTTCAATTCGGATCATGGATTTCGAGAACCATCAACATTCATCTTATTCGTCATGTGGCCGTATTTTGTAAGCTCATATAGCTGGGTAAGCTATTTGAGCAAAATTCAAAAAGTGTACTACAAACTACTCAATCACTTGTTCTGAAATTTATCTTGCTCGTATGTGAAACTAGCAAACACGCGCTCAATTAGCAGAAAATTAAGTGAAATAAACGTAACCTGACTTAGAATTTGGTTATTGAAATTTCGCTCAAATAGCTTACCCGGCTATTTGAGCTTACAAAATACGGCCACGGCTCCGTCTTCTCGAAAATGCCGCTCAAGCCTACCTACGTACCAAACGTGAATAACGTTTTTGTTATGTTTATGCAGTTCTTATACTGTTAATCAATTGTACAGTCACGTGCAACATGTTGAACACAGATCTTCCGATTCTAGGTTTATTAACAAAAAGTTACACAATTTATTTAACAAATAGCCACGGGAATACCCATATGCTCCTAAATCTGTATTCCTGGCAATTCTGTGGATAAAAGTAGAAGTCAGTCTCAATTAGTAAAAAGTGGGGGAACCAACAAATGTGTGAGTTGTGTTTGGTTCGACCTCGATATCAGCAAAAAGTGAACGATACGAATTGCTGTGATACTGTAGCAGAAGTATTCTGCAAAAATAGAACAATACAAATGTTGCACAATGGTTCACGAAGCCCGCATGATATTTCTGAAATTGCCGAAGGGTATTTCATGTGTGCTTTGACGACATGCGTGCGTTGTGAACCATTGTGCAACATTTGTATTGTTCTATTTTTGCAGAATACTTCTGCTACAGTATCACAGCAATTCGTATCGTTCACTTTTTGCTGATATCGAGGTCGAACCAAACACAACTCACACATTTGTTGGTTCCCCCACTTTTTACTAATTGTCCTTTTTTTGCTAGTTGTACTCCTACAACTTCATATGTTGCCTATTCAAAGAAGGAATCTTGTAAACTCATTATATTATTATGGAAATCTCAGTTTTGTGTGTGCACGAAGCCGAATGCAGACCATAAAATTGCTGATGTTGTAATATAACGCAGGTTACTGGCTCTGTGACTATCAACAACTGAACAAAAACGCTAAACGTTCCGATTGACATGTACACCGCTTTTAGCGGCGATAAGCGATGGGGATTGGCGCCATTGACAAATCTACAATTAGAGACACCAACTCACTTACAATATAGCCATTATTTCCAATACCACATCAAAAACCTTCGTTGAAACTTTTTTCATTCCTGCGTCAATTGACACACGCGTCTGGCGCCAGAACGAATTGTGTCAATTACTGTACTAAAGGACTAATTGCGGCGGACCTCTTATAGGTCCCGCCGCGCCCTTTTCTGTACCGCCCTTTCGAATTATTGATTCGAAAGGCGCGTAAATTTCACTTTTTCGTTTTCTACTTTAGTGACAGGTGCAATTTTATTCTTCTGTATTGATAGTTATCGTCAACAAGTATTATTCAGTTTTCCTGCTCTCAATTATGGTGAAAATTTCATAATTATTAGTATTAATAGTCCACTTTTCAGAGATTTTAGCATATTATATATAGTATAATTATTGTTTGAGTTTAGGTAATACTCTAGTTATGTCGACGACTTTCAATGCGTCAGAGGGAGGGACTCCGGAAGCGCAGCAGTTGTGTGCCAACATTTTTGCCATGATTCAGCCAGAGATGGCAAAACTCTTCTCGATGGAAAAAGCTCGGGCGAAATCTTTCGACCCGCCTAAGCTTACCTCGAAGGGATTACAAGCACAGGCAGCGCTCAACTGCAAACTTCTCACAGCACTCCATCCTATAGCGGACCATGAGGATCCACGGGTCGTTGCTGCTGTTAAGACCGCAATGGAGCTGTTGGAGGGCAGAAATGCCGATCTCGTCTTGGCTGATTCAACTCCGGACGGGTTCCGCATGGTCGAGAAATTGGAAGTTATTAAAGGTCTCGGCACGTCCACTCAAAGCCCAGCACAACTACTGGCTCTCACTTCTCTCATGGCTCAGCCAGACAGGAAACGTCCTCGCGAAGCATCTCCTTCTCGTCCGTCCCAGCCCTTTCGGAACAGGGGTTCCGGATACCAACGTCAGCCGGAATCCCGCTACAACGACGAATACGAGAGTCTCGTACGCGAAAACGCCCGTCTTCGAGCGGAACATGCTCGACCTCGCTACAGCCCTCCTGAGCTCTACCAAAGAAATCCCGTCCCCAGCACCTCCTCTCCAGCCGTCTGTCACAACTGCAGGATGCCCGGGCACTTTGCCGGTGATTGTCGCCAAAGAAAGTTCTGAATGTAAGTCACTTTCATATTCTACGGGTCTCACCCGTAATGTTCAGTTTTGGCGTAATTTAGGCGCCCCAGCCTGGATATGTCACGTTATCTCTCATGGATTATCTTTAACTCTAGCTCCATATTTTCAGCCTTCTCGGTTGCAATTTTCCGCTCATAGGAAGGGAGCAATGCAGTTTTCTGATTTTGTTTCAGGTGAAATAGACGAGTTGCTCCTCAAGGGGGCCATAGAGAAGGTCGACGTTGCTCCCGTCGTATTGAATCCGTTGCAAGTTGTCGCAAGAGGTGAGAAAAAGCGATTAATATTGGATCTTTCAGGAGTGAATAGGTTCATACAGAACCCCAAATTTCGCTTGGAGGATATCTATACCGCCTGGCCTGCATTAGCAGGTGCCAAATTTGCATGCAGTTTCGATTTTCGAGGCGGGTATCACCATATTGCTATTTCGGAAGCGGATAGACCACTTCTAGGGTTTAAATGGTCCAAATGCGGTGAAGAGACTTTTTATCAATTTACCGTAATGCCTTTCGGATTATCATCGGCGCCCTACGTGTTCACTAAGTTTTTTAGACCGCTCCTCAAAAATGGAGGGAGCAAGGCATCACTATCTTTCTTTATTTGGACGACGGCTTAATTCTAGGAGAAACATTTCAAGAGTGTCTGAGTGCTTCCACTCAGGTGAAAGACGATTTAATGAGCGCTGGTATTACGCTAGCAGACGAAAAGTGTATCTGGAAACCAGCGTCGTCCATTACTTGGTTAGGTTACCTGTTGAATCTCGAAACTCATACAGTCAGCGTCACAGAAAAACGTATTACGGAAGCGTTAGCTCGTATAGATTCGCTCCTGGAGCATGTTTCTCCATCGGTCCTGGGCCGCCAACGTGTCCTGGGCACAATTGTTTCAATGCATCATGTTCTAGGTCAGGCTTCACTCAGAAGCGGTCACCTCAGTGCCACAGTGGCCAAAGCACAGTTCGAAGGGCTTCCCACGCATACCTGCATGCCGCTCTCAAACGCGGAAATAGGTGAGTTACAGTTTTGGAAAACGCATCTTCCCACTAGGGCGCACAAATCATGCTCATCTCCCGCCGCTTTTCAGCTGTTTATCGAGACGGACGCGTCCGCTAGGGGAATAGGTGGTATCATCAAGTTTCCGGGTAGCTCTGTTAACCTAGCCACGTTTTCACACGATTTCGGACCAAGTTGGGCCGCAAAATCTAGTACATGCAGGGAACTAACGGGTATATTATATGCGGTTGAAGCGTTTCGAGAACGCATCAGGAACGCAAGAGTTTGTATTCGTTCTGACAGTCAAAGCGCAGTAGCTATATTGGAGAAAAACAGCTCAGTAGACGAGCTACGCGAAATAGCGTTAGCCATTTGGGACACAATCGAATCTTGCTCAGCGAATGTGGAATTCGCGTGGATTCCAAGAAATATGAACGTAGTGGCCGATCAACTGAGTAGGGAAATTGATTACGATGATTGGGGAGTAAGGGACATTTTCTTCAACCGATGTGCAGAAAAATGGGGCAGTTTTTCCAGTGATTGTTTTGCGTCAGCCGCGAATAGAAAATGCGACACATATTTCAGCAAAGCTAGCAGCCCAGACTCTTCCGGAATCGATGCGTTTCACAACTTCCATGAGATTGCCAGACTTGGACTGGCTTGGTGGGTTCCTCCGCCTCATTTGATACCTAAACTGATTCAAACAGCGTCATCTTATGGTGCGAAAGGAGTTTTGGGCTGTCCCGTTTGGGAATCACACGCTTTCTTCAAACATTTGAAAAAGGCCGATGGAAACTGGCGCGAGTTCATCAAAGACACGCTCCAGTTTCCAGTAGGCACGAAACTACTGGTACCAGGTCCCGGTAGCAAAGAAGCATCCTCCTTCGCTTCTGAATTTCTACATTTTCCGTTTATATTCATTCTCTGCGATTTTACTAGTCCCAAGGCTCATTAATCTACTATACATGAAACGATTCCTCCTATACTGTACTTTGGTACAGTAATTGTATTTATTTGAGAGTCCGACTCGAAGAGGAGGGCGATAAAATAAACTAAATTTTCTAGGTTTTTGAGCTACCAGTACACACTACATGTGTCAATTACTGATTGGAGCAATATTCAAACTATGCAATTGTTAGTTTCGTGTGTTTTTGTTTTGGCGCCATTTGGCGTCTGTTCCGAGCCAGACGATAAAATTCGATTTTGAATTTGTGGATCTTTATTTCACATTGAAATATTCAATATCTGTTAACTTGAAACAGTTTGATTGACGATAACCGATATTTTTCCAACTTTGGCGCCAATTGGCGCCAGCGCACAATGCCAACAGAACTTTCTTTGATTTTCAGATTGAGCATCTTACTTGCCATGTGATAGTTATTTAGTGTACCGAATTTCAGACGATTCCATTGACGCTGTCGTGAGTTTGGGTTTTGGCGCCATCTAGCGCCTGGTTCGAGCGCCAGAAGAAAAATTTCAGTTTTGGAAATAGACTTTCACACTTTCCACCAAATTATTCAATTTCTATTAGTGTTCAACATTTTAATTGATGATAAATAGTGTTTTGCCGTTTTTGGCGCCTATTGGCGCCAGCGCCGGGCGCCAATGGTGATGTATTCATCTCATATTTGGCGTGACGGGCTAACTTTTGCATTATAACTCATGTTTCAAATTTCAGCTAAATCGGTTCGGTAGTTTTTCCAATAGTGGTTTTGGCGCCTATTGGCGCCCGCGCCCGGCGCCAATGAGGAGCTATACATCTCATATTTGGCGCGACATGCTAAATTTTGCATTAGAACTCATGTTTCAAATTTCAGCTAAATCGGTTCGATAGTTTTTCCAATAGTCGTTTTTGGCGCCTATTGGCGCCCGCGCCCGGCGCCAGAGATTACATATACATTTCATACTTGGCGCGACGAGCTAACTTTTGCCATAGAATAGGTGTTTCAAATTTCAGCCAAATCGGTTCAGTAGTTTTTCCACTACGATGCGGACAGAATTCCGTGAGGGAGGAGGGAGGAGGGACGAGGGAGGAGGGAGGAGGGACGAGGGACGAATTACGGCGGAACTTTTCAACAACGACACGAAACCATAACTCAGGCGAAAATAATCCGATTTGGCTGAAATTTTCACACAATGTTCAATTCGTGATTCTCTAACGTTCTCTCTTTTTAGTTTTCGAAAAAAGAATATGTTTGAAGATTTTTGTTAATTAAAAGGAAAAAACGAGTCCGCAATGGCCAAACCAAAGACAACTCACGCAGAGCGCTTCGCGCTCCGCGCGATTAGTAAAAAGTGGGGGAACCAACAAATGTGTGAGTTGTGTTTGGTTCGACCTCGATATCAGCAAAAAGTGAACGATACGAATTGCTGTGATACTGTAGCAGAAGTATTCTGCAAAAATAGAACAATACAAATGTTGCACAATGGTTCACGAAGCCCACATGATATTTCAGAATTTGCCGAAGGGTATTTCGTGTGTGCTTTGACGACATGCGTGCGTTGTGAACCATTGTGCAACATTTGTATTGTTCTATTTTTGCAGAATACTTCTGCTACAGTATCACAGCAATTCGTATCGTTCACTTTTTGCTGATATCGAGGTCGAACCAAACACAACTCACACATTTGTTGGTTCCCCCACTTTTTACTTATTGTCCTTTTTTTGCTAGTTGTACTCCTACAACTTCTTATGTTGCCTATTCACAGAGTGGATCTTGTGAACTCAATATATTATTATGGAAATCTTAGTTTTGTGTGTGCACGAAGCCGAACGCAGACCATAAAATTGCTGGTGTTGTAATATAACGCAAGTTACTGGCTCTGTGACTATCAACAACTGAACAAAAACGCTAAACGTTCCGATTGACATGTACACCGCTTTTAGCGGCGATAAGCGATGGAGATTGGCGCCATTGACAAATCTACAATTAGAGACACCAACTCACTTACAATATAGCCATTATTTCCGATACCACATCAAAAACCTTCGTTGAAACTTTTTTCATTCCTGCGTCAATTGACACACGCGTCTGGCGCCAGAACGAAACGAAATTTTCTAGGTTTTTGAGCTACCAGTACACACTACATGTGTCAATTACTGATTGGAGCAATATTCAAACTATTCAATTGTCAGTTTCGTGTGTTTTTGTTTTGGCGCCATTTGGCGTCTGTTCCGAGCCAGACGATAAAAATAAAACTCGATTTTGAATTTGTGGATCTTTATTTCACATTGGAATATTCAATATCTGTTAACTTGAAACAGTTTGATTGACGATAACTGATAACTGATATTTTTTCAACTTTGGCGCCAATTGGCGCCAGCGCACATTGCCAACAGAACTTTTTTTGATTTTCAGATTGAGCATCTTACTTGACATGTGATAGTTATTTAGTGTACCGAATTTCAGACGATTCCATTGACGCTGTCGTGAGTTGGGTTTTGGCGCCATCTGGCGCCTGGTTCGAGCGCCAGAAGAAAAATTTCAGTTTTGGAAAAAGACTTTCACACTTTCCACCAAATTATTCAATCGCGCGCAGCGCGAAGCGCTGTGCGAGATTTGTCTTTGGTCCGGCTAATGCGCGCTTTCATTTTTTTAGTTCACTCTCAAAAAGGTCCAATTGTGCAAATCAAAACTTTTTATGATTTGCTGACTTTCTATGGCACATTTACAAGCTATGTTCGAAATTTGAACGAAATTGATTGAGTTTGAGCCGAGTTATGACGTTATGTGCTTCATGCAGACCGCCAACTTCCGTCGTGTGTCTGTGTGTGTGTGTGTGTGTGTGTGTGTGTGTGTAGTGTTGGTGCGCACTCCTGGGATATTTTTATGTGTGAACCGATTTGACTGAAAATTTGGGACACGATAGATACCCCACTCAAACTTTGGGGGCGCAAACTTTTTTTCGAAAAAAATTATTTTTCATCAAGTTATAGGTCTTTGAAAATGTCTCTGCGTCTCTTCATTTCGTGCACTCTCTCGCCCTCTCTGTCGGGGTAAATCAAATTGCGTTATAACTCAGCTCAGTCCAAACCAATTCTAGTAAAATTTGAAGTATGCTACCACGACATGAACTGGAATCGATTTAGATGTAAGTCTTCTACTGATGACGTCAACGAGGATTCTGGAGCTCGGATGACGTCATTTTTGAAAAGTGCAAAGTTGACGTCACATATATTTTCAAATGATGGTAATATCTTAGAAAGGGTCAATTAACGGTGAAACTCAATTTAAGAGTAACGTATTCCGGGATTCTGGAGACCAGATGACGTCATTTTTGAAAAGTGCAAAGTTGACGTCACATATATTTTCAAATGCTGAAAATATCTTGAAAATGGTATATTAACGATAAAACTTTATCTAAATATGACTTATTCTGGAATTCAGAAGGCCAGATGACGTCAACTTTTAAAAAAATTGACGTGAAATATGTTTTCGAATGCTGAAAGTTTATTAAAAATGGTCAATTCACGATGAAACTTCATTCAAATATGACGTTTTCTGGGACTCTGAAGGGCAGATAAAGTAAGTTTTCAGAACTGCAATGTTGACGTCATATTTTTTTTCGAATGATGGTAATACTTGACAAGTGGTTCATTAAGAAAAGAATCTTATCTGCACCGTAGAGATCAAACCACATACCTACGGCATGTATACAAAAGGAGAAAAATTCATGAAAAAGTGGGCCCAACGAATGTGAGATTTGTCTTCTGCTGTGCGCCCCTTAGACAACTACTCTCAAATGGAGCAGTTACTGCTACAAAAACCGAAAAATACCAATATACTCAAGTATAACTGTTCATTACAAACATACAAAAGTCGTAAAATATTTTCTCAAACCTGTAAACTAGAATCTACAAATCACAGATGTTAACTCAACGTAATCAATTATAGAGTTCCTGGTTTTGTGCACAATGGTTGGCATTTTTTGTCATTACTTCAATTCTAGGTGCTATAACGTCTGTCATATTATTCAACAGTTGTTCTCTCTTTCGCAGCTGTGACTTGTAGATTCTAGTTTACAGGTTTGAGAAAAAATTTTACGACTTTTGTATGTTTGTAATGAACAGTTATACTTGAGTATATTGGTATTTTTCGGTTTTTGTAGCAGTAACTGCTCCATTTGAGAGTAGTTGTCTAAGGGGCGCACAGCAGAAGACAAATCTCACATTCGTTGGGCCCACTTTTTCATGATTTCTATTAGTGTTCAACATTTTAGTTGATGATAAATAGTGTTTTGCCGTTTTTGGCGCCTATTGGCGCCAGCGCCGGGCGTCAATGATGATGTATTCATCTCATATTTGGCGCGACGGGCTAACTTTTGCATTAGAACTCATGTTCCGAATTTCAGCTAAATCGGTTCGATAGTTTTCCCAATAGTCGTTTTTGGCGCCTATTGGCGCCCGCGCCCGGCGCCAGAGATTACATATACATTTCATACTTGGCGCGACGAGCTAACTTTTGCCATAGAATAGATGTTTCAAATTTCAGCCAAATTGGTTCAGTAGTTTTTCCACTACGATGCGGACAGAATTCCGTGAGGGACGAGAGACGAGGGACGAGAGACGAGGGACGAGGGACGAATTACGGCGGAACTTTTCAACAACGACACGAAACCATAACTCAGGCGAAAATAATCCGATTTGGCTGAAATTTTCACACAATGTTCAATTCGTGATTCTCTAACGTTCTCTCCTTTCAGTTTTTTTGTTAATTAAAAGGAAAAAACGAGTCCGCAATGGCCAAACCAAAGACAACTCACGCAGAGCGCTTCGCGCTCCGCGCGATAGTGTGACGGACCAACTCAAGAAGAGAGGTCGGAATGACTGAATCCTGCATTTATGCCGAGAGAAGTAACCTAATTGCATTCTTAATGTTATTCTATTTTCAGTTTCTGTATCTTGTTTTCTCTACAAACATCAGAAAGGCAGCGCTACAAATGTTCGGACTTGGGAAACGTTTCAATTTTTCAGCATATCGGATTGATTAAGGTCCGCGGAGTTTCTAAAAATACCGTCAGCAAAAAATAACATCATGAGTCGGCAGAAAACCATTGAGAATATAACTTTGTGTATTGAATAGTTTTATATTTATCTTTAAAGCAGGACTATTATTTTGACCAATCCCGTGTCAACGGGCCTTTAAACTGCAACTAAAAAATGTATTGCAGTTTAAAGGACTGAAGCGTTGGGATTAGACCACATGATCGTCCTTCTTTAACCGCTGTTTTCGGATTAATATGATTAAGAGTGAACCTCTCGCTGTGCACAAACCTCGCTTAGAAGATAATATTGTCGTAATATATCTCTAGCTTACAGTAAACCGTATTAAATCTTGTATGAGCTATTAAATATAGATGATTAGTGTTTCATGTGTAATCTACTGTCACGTATAACTCATGAACTCTCGCACACGTCAAGTTTGATTGAATTTCTTACGGATAATTCGAATAGTTGTACTAAGTCTGGCTAAGTGTTGGTTGTGAAATGCTACAATGTAGGCATTGTGTTTTCAATAAAATGAACATCACGTTGGAGATTATGCGATTTCAGTTGATTTTTTTTAAATACCACTTCCAATCATGAAACAGAGAAAAAAGAAAAAGCCCGGAATGGCAATCAATAGTCATTCGAACAAGAACACACAGTTATCAGAAAGCATTTGAAAGTTCTTATAATGTACTTTCATAAAGAGCATGTCAAATACTGTAGTAGTTAACCACTTCAATATTACCAAATCAAATCAAATCAAATCAAATATTTATTACACAGTGTGTAATAACGGAACGAAAGTGTGAAACGCGAAAGGTTGCCAAAAAGAGAATGGTAAAAAGAACATAGAGAAAAGATATAATAATATTGTATACATTCTATACTAAAGCGACTTTTCTGACCAATGCTCTAACTCAGCTACCGTATCAACACCACAACCGCTGGGTGTATTTCGAGACAGCATATATTTGTTGATTACAAAAGGTATGTCTTCACTGGGAATGATTGAAATAATACTACCATCCCCTAATTTTCTTAGAGCTGATATATGTTTATAGTTAATACCACCACCTAAGTTTCTCAAAGTTGATATATATTTGTAGTTACTATCCACCAACAGACTCAAGAGAGAAAAATGGGGGTCTCTCGATGTAAAATTTCCAAACAATTGCTCAACACTATTAATTTGAAATATTTTGTCTCGATGTCTTGATTTTTTCCCAATATTTGTCGAATAGCCAAATTGATCAAAGCTCAGATTCTGACCTAAGTTTACCTTCAACAGTACTCGGCTGTAACGAACAGTCTGGTATATTTGCTGCAAAGAATACCCACACACTCTTTCCTGATTAGTTGATATAGTTGTAAATCTCTCGTGTTTAAGGAAAGTACCTCAGTTCTCAATGCGGTTCTGATCTTCTAACGTCTGTTTGCGCTATGACGTTCATTGCAGACAGTAATCACGAATTGTGAGAAAGTCGCTGTACTTCCTAGTTACCTGATACGTCATGTTTCAATGGAGGAACACTTGATTTCACACAAAGCACAGTTGCAATGTTCTCTGGCCGAGTGATAGGGGTTGAGAAATAGACGCAATTTCTCGAAAACATTGAAACACACAAAAAAAGCGCACTGAAAACAAGAAGGTTTGGAGACGTTTGTATTTTGTTTGCACTATTCTAAGCTGTCATTCGTGGAAAACTGTAATTCATAAATATGTAGGTTTCGACGCCCAACAACACAACATTAGTGGCAAACGTTTCACTACACGCGTTGTTGGTTTGGAGCACTCTTTTGGCTCTTTTTGAATGAGGGTGTGTCTGATGGATAGGTCAAGATTATTTTGTTCATGACTTTTCTGATGTTTTCATCTTATACTATGTTCATGTACAGTTGTTTTCTCATCAACAACACATAAAGAACTAGTTCAGATCACAGCTAACTAACACGATTAGTAAACTTACATTACGTTGTGAATAACAAGATTGAGATGTGTGTATTCCACGATGTTACAACATTGATCGCTGTCTATAAAGTTTACAGTGCGAACTGTCACGTAAAAATCAAAAACACAATGATATATGGGATAGAGGTGGAGGTAAGAATTAAGTGGAACGTGTTTTGCTCAGACCTCCACAATACCTACTCTTTCTGTATTTCATGTATTTTTGAAAAGATAAACAGTCAGCACAAACTTCTCTTCCTATTTTGGGTTCGGATCAAGTTTCTTGTACATAACAATTTGGATTCTTCACCAACGCTGTTCAAAAACACTCGAAAACTTAGGTGGTCGCATGACTACGACCATTACCTTTTGGGTTGTTTGCCCCTCCCCCGTCTCTCATCTTTCTCTAACTCTCTCCAATCTTCTTTATGCTCAGTTCTTTTCCCGTTTTCATGACATAAGGTTGTCTCTGATCATTTCTCCTTAACTGTTTCTTTCAGAATGTTTCATATTCTTCTGCCTCTCCTACTCTGTTCGGGAGTGTTCTCGTTGGCCATTCGCCAATGTATTTGTGACGAGTATCTTCCCTGTGTGGATCGCCTGCCGTCAACCAAACAATTCCCCCAATGTGTAGAACGCTGTTCAGTCAGTTTATGTTAACGTTAACGTTCCACGTTCTATGTTAACGTTCCACTGCGTGTAAAGATACGTAAAAAGCTGTAGCACTCTCTATAATACCACTTCGTGAAATGACAGTACGTGTTCCACGTAGCTATAAGCGTAGATCAATGTAGAAACAGTTATTTGGCATTACGAACGAATAACCAAACAATTTCAACCAAACAATTCCCCCAATGTGTAGAACGCTGTTCAGTCAGTTTATGTTAACGTTAACGTTCCACGTTCTATGTTAACGTTCCACTGCGTGTAAAGATACGTAAAAAGCTGTAGCACTCTCTATAATACCACTTCGTGAAATGACAGTACGTGTTCCACGTAGCTATAAGCGTAGATCAATGTAGAAACAGTTATTTGGCATTACGAACGAATAGCTTCTCCTCAGTTGTAAAAAAAGTTTAGCTGGGTACAGAAAACACTGGGAGAACATTTTTAATTTTGGTCGAACTTTTTCCAACAATTTAAGGTTGCGTTGAAGAGGGAAAAGATGATAGCTTCACGTTAAACGAACCGAAAAAACATAAGAACTTCATGTACTAAGATGTAGATCAGAGTATAGTACAGGTGCAACACTTTCAGACAAAACACTCGAACGAGTCACATCAGTACGCAAAGTGTCTATTGAACTATGAAGTGGAGTTGACGAATACGTCCAAGTGCATATTTAGTGCATATGGAGACGGGTGAGTAGAATTCTTTCCAATCCTACAGAGACTTGGCGAAGTACTGATCAATTTCACGAATAAAGTTTTACCATGCTCTCTTCCCTAACTATCTCTTTCTCTCTCGCTCTCTCTCTCTCTCTTTCTTTATATCATTTCCGTCACTTCTCTCGAAAACAGTTCGACTAGTTTACAGATGTGCCGATAGGACCAAGAAGGTACTGCGGAAACGAAGCTACCCTGATTTCAAACAACTGGCTGCTGAGAAGTTTTCGGACTTTTTGAGCAAGCAGGGTATGTTCAGTCATGCACTTTATATTGAAAGATTCACTAGTGAACTAAGAAACAGAAACTTATCGAAGCTACACAAACACAAACGGGCGGAAATTGATAGTTCCTGTTGAGCATTGAACATTTTACAGTTATTGGTAAATTAGACACAAGGCCGCTTTTTTGGCGTGAAACGAAGTGTATTTCATTACGTTCCAAAACTGTATTAAAAAACTAGTTTGTAGAAGTCGCTCGCTACCGATATGTTAACGTAAAACCGTGCGTAAGATCTGTTTTATCGGAGAGCAATGAATCGAAATTGTCTTCCCTCTTCCATTCGGGAACACCTTAGCATAATTACACAAGTCAAAAAAAGAGTGGAAGCCGATGAGATAGCAGACAGTAGGAGACAATATGGTTCTGATGCCTACTCTCTCACCGGGAAGCTGTCTGACTACAAGGGTGACGTTGACCAACTGGCTGCCGTGATTTGTTTAAGATAGAAACATAGGATCCATAAAACCGTTGTGGACAGCGTAAGGTACATTTCGTGAGGGGCCGGCTTTGGAAAGCGGGTCAGCATATCTGCGTATCCTTGAACTACGCACTCTCTCACCTGCTCTCACACAATCAACAACCGCTCGCATACTGCTTGATCGAATCGGTCATTCGCTGTCTTTGTGGGAAAAATGAAGAGGTGAATTCTGTATCAAACCGGGTTTTTGGTAACCTAACCTTTTTTTTGGTAACATCTTCTCTAGGTTCGTAGGTAACAGGAATGGTAACCTAAAATGAGAAACAGGTTACCTAATTTTCTAACGCAAAATGTGGTTTTTACCGTAAGTTTGAACAGTAAACTTCCAGGTTAAGGTAAACTTCCAGGCTAAGGTAACCTGAAAAATAGGTTACCAAAAAAGGTTAGGTTACCTAAAGACCCGGTTGGTTGTAGAATTGGTCAAATGAAGACTAAATCAAACCGCCTCGCTCTTCTTTCAGGAGTTTCATTAACTAAACCGATGAAATCATCAGAAGAAGTACATCAATGTCTGCTGAAATGCTTCTATCCCGCAATGAATGAGTGCACAGACCAGCTGAAGTGAGATATTTTTCTCAAATGTATTTGTCTAGAATGTTCTGCTCTGGTATTATTTTGATCCCACTGAAGTTCAGATGTTACTAGAATCTCGTGAGGTGCCTGTGAAGCAGACTACAACTTGAACTTGTGGTTAGAAACAATTTTTGGTCGGAAATCGCCATTTTTTTTCCTATTAGGCGATTAGTACACTAATTGGAGGGTACACAAAGGTAATTGGAGGTCAGTGGCTGAGACATAGGGTTAATAAAGTCGAACTCGAAACTCGACTCGAAACTCGAAACTCGAACGAAACTCGAAACTCGAAAAAACTTTCGAAATTTTGAACTCGATTATAGTTCCAATCATTCCCACTGAGACCTCGGCAACGTGCCAACAAAATTTTCAGGCGGTTTTTAACCAAGTTAATGTTTTCCGAAACACTAAAAAGTTTTTCTGAGCGGCAGTTGACGTTTGTTACAGTACGTATATAAAAATTCTTTCCATAAGATCCGTTGTTTCTATGAAATGTATTCATTCGAAGTTTCGTTGGCACGCTGCCAGAGTCTCAGTGGGAATGGCAAGAACTATAACAACCCTACCGAGACAGTCTGCGTCTGGCTGACCTGCGCTCGTCGAGACCGCTACAAAACTGTGTTGCCGATTGGCTGAAATCTGTCTGAGGTCTCACTGAAAATTGCTAGCAGATTAGCAAACTACTCTGAGTATGTAGTGCTGGAGACGGTTCAAGGCTCTTTCTTTTCGAAACAACCCTATATGGTGCATAAATATCTATACTCTGTTTCACCAATCGATGTCCTTTTACAGTAATCCGTCCTATATTCAGTAGCCTTTTTCTAATGAATAACTCATTATTTTGGTTTCAAATATTCTGAATTTGTAACAGTAAAGGTGCAGAAGACACCAACACAAGTCGGAGAATATCCAAAAACCCCAACATACCAAAACTTGACCTGAAAGTTTAAGCACATTACTGTAGAGGCTTATAAGTGGGTGGAACGAACTATATCCCGCTGGGTTGTAGTTTGATCCCGTCGCCTTCGGTCGAAAGAGATTGTGGCGTGTTTCGATATCAAGCTACAACCAAAATTTGATTATAGTCGTCATTTTCCCCATAAAGACAGCAGAGGGTTCAATTGATTGAGCGATGCGGGGTGAGCGGTCGTTGATTATTTACAAGCAGACGAGAGAGTGTGTAGGTCAATGATACGCAGACTGGCTGGCTCCTCGCCAAACCCCGTCCCATACAAAATCGATGGTACGGTGTCCACAACGGTTTGACAACTCCTATACTTCCTATACCGACTCTTTCCCTGTATGCAGATGTGGTTTGTTCATGCCGAGTGAGGAGCAGATTCTGACTCAACTGGGAGAATGTGCCGAGATCAGTGGGATGACCATGGAGAAACAACGGACACTCGTCAAATGCTTAGGTGAGTATATACTTCTCGTCTTTCGTAATTATACGTTGGCATTGTGCCAAAAAATTATCGGGTTTCACCTTGATAAACGCTTCAAGAAAGCCCTGTTGTGTCCTAGTGTGTGCTTGTTACATAATATGAGCGAAAACAAATTTCGTAAATAACATACTTTGCTAGTTTTGCTTACATACCTGTAAAGTGCAACACTCGTAGTTCAGCTTTACGAAAAACAGGATTCGTGTATTGTACGTACAGCTACAAAAGTTATGGTACGTCGTCAAAGTCTGTAAAAGTTATCGCAGTCTTCCACACTTCTGTAACAAAGAATCTTTTCAGCGGCAGTAACCCAACCCTGATGGATTCTCGAAGACGTGCAAGATTTGAATAGAAGACTGAACAATATAGAAAATAAATCATTCGATGCGGAACAGTTTATGATCTAACAAACAAAGTATGTCTAACTACTAAATAGATTTAACTAAGTCTACCGATCAACTAACAGACAAGACAAGGGACAACATGGAAAATAACACAAAAACATTGATCGACGATTCTCATTTAAACAAGACAAAACTATAATGATGTTATCCTACTGACTGAAGACCGAGAACTTGAGAACTAAACTGAGAATAGTAAAGAAACAGCTCATGCTCTAAGATCAAACAAAGAGTTATCAAATTCACAAATAGTCAGATCTTATCAGAAAAGTAAACTTATTATTCTGAAAAAAGTAATAACTTATAATAATATCGATAGTTTGAAAATTATTAAAAAATTTTGAAAAAAAACTATAAACTATGAAATTATGCAAACGCGAGGATCATGTTCGTACTATTATTATAATCACCCAGTTGAAGAGGATAAAATGAAACAAAAAATAGGAAAATACAAGATCTCAAAAGACCTATCTATCTCAATTGACTCTGATAAGGTACCAATACGAATGTCACCAACTGGTTACCAGTTGACTAGGTTAAATGAGCAGATAGTACAAACGTAAAAGGATGCAAAACTAAACTAGTTAACATGTTATCCATAGCTAAAACTGTCTTGAAATGCCACTATGCCCAAATCGTACAATCTTTACGATTAACTGGTGGTGTTCATAACCTGAATCTAGATTGATATTTCCTCCCCGTATCTGGCCATGAAATACATTAGATAGAGTCCAGAGAACAGCCCAATTGATTGTAGAAGAAGGACATAGAGACCACTGCGTAGAGACACGTTCAATGCCTCTTCCATTGCCTTTTTCATCTCAGGCATCTGAAAGTTCCACCTACAGTGATACAGATAAAATCATAAAAACACCGATCCAAGGTATCACAAAAGAACAGATAAAATGTGAATTAACTTCAAAAACGAGTTTACAGAATTACGGCCAAACTACCCGATTGAATACAGCATAGAAGTCTTACACATCTAGGTGACAGTGTCAGTGATAGCTGTTGCTCCATTTTCATAAATAATAAAACAAATCGTGTTCTCAATAACAAACACGTTCACAGCGACACCATTCAGTTTACGAGAGTTTGCCTTTCATTGAATGGTTAGTTCGCCATGACGTAACGCAAAATAAGGAGAAACAGTCGAGGTCCCACTGAGACTCATTTGGTGAACGTACCATGCAACCGAGAGAAATGTAGAGGAACATTCCACCAGCCAGCGCAAAGGCGTACTTCGACACCTCAGGACCCAGTTCCCCGATTCCAACACCGATGCCGAACCCTGAAAGAAAACATAAAGGCCGAAACGATGTATTTTATTCTAAACTTAGTTAATATTGACTTCATAGATAGTATTTATTACTTTTAATTCGTTTATTCATTCATTTATTAACTTCATCCTAGTTAACTTGATTTCATTTAACCTAGTTTTGCTTATTTAATAATATAACTGGAACCCCAGTTGAGATAGAAAATGCTACCGTCATACTCATTTCAACCAATTTTGGGCAGCTCATGTTCCTTTTTTCGAACACTGTTGACACGACAAGAAAAAACTAAAGCTCTTTGGCAGATGTGCAGAATAGTTTTGCTACTAAGTTGTGCACGTGCATTTCATTTATAGAACCTAAACGTGTGAAACAAAAAGAACAATTTCTAATCGACGTCTATTGCCGCACAAAACATCTAACGTATTTATTTGAAAAAGTGTGAAGTGATTGATGAAAGTCAGAGCAAAATAGAATGTGGTCAATAACTCAACAAACGAAAGATATACAACGTACCAACGTAACAGGTGAGTGCACTGAGAAGATTGTACAGCAGAGCCTGACGAAGTGTCAAGCCGGATGCTACCAGAATGGCCACGTCACCTGAATTTTTCAACTAAATATAAGGAACAAACTGATTCGGTAATGATAGAAATCAAGCTGGATTATATGAATCATATGGTTTGTTTTGTAAACAATGTAAAAAAAGTTTCTGAATTAAGAAGACTAACCCAGCTCGTGTGGAAATTCTTCTGCTAGCACAGCCAGCGACACCGAGACTCCCGAGTGTAGTGACTCGGCGAAAGAGGCACCGATTGAGATTCCTGCAAGACTGAGTTCGGAAAAAGTCAAATTTGCAGAACGGTTTTGAAATCACGCTGATGTGATGCAACTTTGCAATAACCGTGCAATTTTAGACCCCCGCTGGACCAAAAACGACCCCCCCCCCCCCTCCCCTCCTTTACGATGTAATCACGTAAAGTCCAGTATATGTAAATAAGTTTCAAACTGAAAAATAATAAGGTTAAATTGGTCGAGAATTAACCAGTCTCCGTCTGTTAACGTTTGTCCTCTCATGAAATATAGACAAATAGTCTAGACCACACTATATCCCTATAATAGAGTTCGCTCGCCCCAAACGTTTCACTATCCCTCTGTTTGTAGTTTGATACTGTTGTTAATCGGTCAAAACTCTTAAACCATGGCGGTATAGGGATCAAACTACATACTACAACAAAGATTTGGTCACTCACTGTGAAGACGCGAACCAAAATAATCTCCTATTGCCCCGGAAAAAAATCTTCACGTACCGTCGATGAAGTTGTGAAATCCGTCACCGAATATGATCATCCAAGCGACAGCTGCGATGGCAGAATCACCTGCCTGCAAGTGAGATGGAAATAGACAAACATCTGAGAACTGAAGATAATATCCACCACACTCTACAAGCCTGCCGTGAAAGAGCCTAAGCTGGCATAGTGTATGTTCGAAAAGTTGATCCCCCTTCCACTGTGAAATGTGATAAGTCTCTACCCACGTCAAGGTACAATTACAAAAGTTCAGGATCACCTAGTCAGTTAACGGAAGTTTCCCCCTATGGTTAGAGCACAAAAAGGTGAGTTATACCAGCGAGAAGCCCATGTACTAAAGCATGACAGACAGAGCCAAAAGTTGAGTTAGCGAAACATCCAAGAGTGTTATTGACTTGTGTACACTGCACCATGTGTCTATGAAATAGGCACAGTTTGCTGTGTTGAGTAAACAATTAAGAGCACAATCTTTTTCCCTGTGTGTTTCCCTTGTGATAATAAATATTGGGAGGTACTTTTGAATGACAACTATACATACCTGCAGTGTCATTGAATGATCATGAACACATATGCCGTGTGCCTGAAATTCAATGAATATACAAAACTGAATAAGAATATACAATAGTCCACATCTAACCGGAATTTTCGGCAGTTTTTCAGTATCAGATCAACTCTTTGGAGCTGGGATCATAGTTACCATGTAAGTTGGCACTAAAGATCAGGTAGGTCACCGAACAAACCGGGTAGATATAAACAAACTAAACATGGAGCAATTGAACTGAAGCGATGCACATAAAACAACACCAGTGAATTTTATGATTAGGTGTTCACTCAATTGGTGAGTTAACTGACTACAAAACAAAATATGGTTATTTGAAACGATTGCTGAAATGTTTATGGCAATTACGGCAAACATAACTTAATCATGTTAACTGTTATTTGCGGATTGTGGTTTGCGGTTCCCGCCGAAACATGGAGGGGTCATGAGTACGTGAGCAGTACGAGGGGTAAGCCATAGCGTCGAAACGAAAAGAACGGTAAATTTCGTAAATTAATGCTGTCACGGACTAGCTGCGTAGTGTATGCATTTTATAAGCAGAAACGCCTTGGTGACTGCTGTTCTTTTCTAAAGTTAACTATCGTTGAATTCTGATAATAAATTGCCAACTTTTTGTAAGATTAAGTACCAAACTTCAACCACACGACAAATCGATTAATCCCCAAACTAATGTGAGAAAGGTGGAATATTAGTTATCTCTCGAGTTAGATAATTCACCTAACAATCCCCACACAAAGCTGAGAAACACTGAGTGAATGTTGGTCAGCTAGGTTAACAAACGCTACACTATGGCTTCACAACACAACGACCCACAGATCCGGAAGGTTTTGAGCTGCGAAAGTAGGCGGGGATTCGGAAAAATATGCTCCGCTTGCAAATGGAAGACGCCATACTAGGAGGGGGAGGGAGCAGCTAAACGAGGGTGGAGGGTCAGATGCATGTTGAAATCTCTCTTTCGATAGCGATTGCTTACGTATACTGCTTTGAACTCTTTGAAAGTACCCCGTATTATTTTATATTCATCTCCATTTAGTACAGCTCTGTGTGAATAATTGCTGTGGTACAATCCTTATACAATTTTAGAGGTTGGCCGTAGTTTACATTCATTAACAATGAATCATATATGAAAGTACAACGTGATGTCTTTCCTTTTTCACACATCCTAAGGGAAATGAACTCTACCCACCTGATCTCCCATCGATTTGTCCGCATTTCCGACCAGTTTGATCATCTCCATCTCGGCTGCCTCGGCGTTGTTGATTTTCTGCTGAAGATCAAGACGTGACGAACTTCCACCAAAATATACCAAAAAGCTCAAAGAATACTACTTTCAACAACATAGGACCACTACGCCACAACTGGGTTGTTGCAAGCTTTGAGAACTATAATAATTGATTGAAACTTTGAAGTTCAGAGCGACCTTGAAAAATCTATATCAAACCATACCAACAACCGAATGATTTATGCACGCTAGAAAAACGATATGTGCATACGGCATGCACGAACCCACGAACACATACCTTCTCATCTTCCAGGCCGTTTTCGACCGAATTCAATAGTTGCGCATCGCTGTGGGTGGTGTTCATGTCTGATGCGGATTCATTCGGAATATTGGCTAACCGATTTCTCTGAAAATAACTAAAGATGAGAAGAGAAAGCCGTACACTAACACTTTTGTTTTTGTCACCAAACAAGAAACCGAATACCAATCACGTCACCGAGTTATCGAAACGATAGTCGTCAATGTCAAGTGTACGTGTCACTTTCGATTCGAAATCGAAAATCTGAATGGACAATCAATCCAGTACGCACCACCCAATCATAATAATGAAAAAGGATCTGTACCAGCTATCTGCCAGCAAAGATGAAATCCAGAACACCACGATAACACAGAACTAGAGTTGGGTGCGATAACACTATCAGACTATCACAGTGAACACCTACTGATAAGGAAATAAAATAAAAAGTGTGAGTGATACCTTGCGTGTTTCCAGTACTATTTTGATGACTTTGTCACACATGAAGAACATGTAGACGCCGAGTAGCGAGAAATGGGCCATGTGTAGGTAGTCATGTTTCGGATGACCGTTCTCATCAACAGCTGCCATCAAACTGGGGTGCGCCTGGAAAAATGGAAATCAATTCAACAGCTACCAAACCCCAGTAAATTTGTCCGAATGCCGTGAAACTATCGGAAAACGGGTTTCTTTCTCGCCGAATACAAGTGAATTGTTCTGCTTTTATGCAGAATCATTACTTGCCATGTGTTGAAATCTGAATACGGATACGGACTACGTTTTGTCGAATAGTTGGACCTTACTGGTGTATCACGACCACAGACCACTACTTATAATTGCATACTTGTACTGTATGAGTACATGAATGTGTTGAATAAACATATTGAATAAATATATTGAAATATAATATACTGGTACTGCAGCAGATTGTAATGTAGTTCAAATTATCAGATGCTATATTCAGATGTCAGTGAACTATTAGATGAAATTGTATAAGTTACCTGTGGTAAAAGATGGTAGAAACTGGAGCCCGACAGAGAGCCAACTCCCAGACCAACAAACAGAGTTATAACCTGCAAATATAAAGCAATAAATATACAGATGTGGTACAAATGTTACAAACCTGAACCAAACTTGAATGAAAAACTGTGCATTTTCCTTAAGGTCTCAAGTAGTAGAACGTGAACGAAACTAATCCGGGTTGTAGTCCGTTCTGATCTGTCTAACACAAGAAAACGTGAACTATGACTGAAATGCACCTGTATCAAACTACGTTATATCTAGACAAAACAAGATAATGTTCTCGCCTGATTATAGACATTTTTGGATAGATATCGCATAACTCCAATTCCAACAACAGCACACATATTGATCACAGTGACAAACATGAGTCCGACCGTCCAGACTGAAAAATGCGGTGTAACTCAATGAACGTTGATCACACTTTGTGAGATGAGGCTATTTTTGCGTTTTTGATGCAAATATATATCGGCTTTGACTCAAAATCGAAATAGTGGTTCCCTTTTTTGACAAATACAACCTCAATACAACCTTACTGGTGCATGAGAACTACTGAAACTGACTGATAAACGTGGACGGTCTCTCGGGCTGGGACAGAGAATACGTCGAACTCGTTGGTGTAAACGAGTCCTCTTGAACTACAGAGCTCAACACCTGAAGACATCGATTGCAAAGATAGCACAACCAGGAATAGTTTCATTGATGTGGTAAGAAATGTAACCTAATAATAATTCGTTCCACACTTGGAGAACTTAAGAAAAACTTGGTTAATCTTCCGAATTCTATGTCGAATCTATGCAAAATCGTAAGCGGTCTCCCCAAACCTCGAAAATAAGGTACACTTCTATGTATATTAGAACTGGTCCGAGTTTCGAGTTCTGGCTTAAGCTTTACATACATTTTTCGAACCCTAAGTCATTTAAACTTTTAAAACAATAGAAGCAATGAAACTAACCTCGCTAGTGGTGTTTTCTATGAGGGAGCACAACTGAACCAGTTGGCTATCTGTTAGATTCGCTACGGAAGTCGAAGCATCCCATGGAAACTCGCGAATAACCATGTTGCTGAAAACAAACGGCTATAATCAGAGTTTATTTTGGTCAGAACCATGAATAAAAACGTAGAGTAGCATTTGAACCGTAGTGATCGCGGGATAATTTCACGTCCTGTCACGATGAACCTCGTAGTGACTTAAAACGCGCTCTGTAAAATACAGATTCGCGTTTGGTCGGAACAGTTCAGGAACATAACGGTTCGGCGACGCAGACGGTTAGAGAACAAAAATCGATTTGCATTGCCGCCATGCTGTACCGAACGGTAATTTACTTTTCCGCAGCCAGGCTTGTTGTGAGGAAGGTTACGTTCGCCAGGAATTATTATGAGGAGGTGAATTGTTTATATAACCGGTTTTTTTGGTAACCCCATCAGTGTTTGGTGACTATCGTTCAGGTTACCTGAATAAGTTACCCGCTGACATGTTGGTTACCTATTTTAGCTAAAATAAGAAAGCGGTTACCTATATTTATCTAACGCAAAATGAGGTTTTCACCGTTCGTTTGAACAGTAAAACCGGGATTTGGTTCCCTAGGTTACTTGCTTGAAATAAATACCAACAAAGGTCAGGTTATCAAAAAAACCGGTTAGATTAGATAAAGAACTGGCCTGATAACAAACGATAACGAAACGAAATAGTGCGACGGCTAATCAGCGAAAAGAAGATTCTCAAATATGATAGGAACACTTTCGGAAACGTGAATGAATAGTACAGATAGCGAAATCGAACATATTTTCGCAAAAATGAAAGATTTTCCTCAAGTTAAAAATAAAACGTGCCAAACCGAAACATTCTTGGAAGCCGCGCGAGATTAGCCATGGAGCACGAAAGCTGAACAGCTGTCAATAACAAGTTACACTGAACGCAAGTTCTAGCCTTAGGCACCACATTTGCACAAGCTATTGAAACAAGAAAAACTTTCAGAACCACTGAATGAAACAATACGGAAATATCGACGGATTTTTGATTTGTAATACAGATTACACAACTGTTCTACACCCGAAATATAAACGTAGTTAACTTTGATCCCCGACCAGTAACAACGTGACAGCAGACGGCGATTGCGCTTCATTTCGTTGTTTTGTTAAATTCCTTCCACATTACAACGAAACGTCACACAATGTCATGCTGTACCGAGATTCCAGAAAGAAAGAGGATATTGCACAACAAGCTTCTAGAAGACGTTCAAGTACCCATAACAACGTCGTTATATGTGTGAAGAAAACGATGGTAATAATCTACTGATAGAGTTCAAAAACGGAAATCGAATTAACAACAATTATGGCTATTCACGAAACTTAACACTGATTTTGCGCGGACGCTAAAGTTAAGTTCATTAATTATCACTAGTTAAATATATCGCTCGTTTCGAACATGTAACTGTTGTGCGCGCTGTGGTTTTCATCAGTTTACCAAGTGCGTCTTAACGCGCCTGATAAAAATGTTTGATTGATAGATAAAAGATCAAGCTCGTTTGCCGAGATCAAAAAACTTGCGTCTGAACATTCACTGCGGCACGTCAATGTGTGCGGAACAGTTTCGATCCCTTGACTAGTGTTGAGATCATGGTTCAGACATAGTGATGTAATACTTTTATCATTTTGTAATATAAGTTCTGCTTCATAATGGGTTGGATAGATCAATTACAGAGAGAATGAAGCATTCAATCCAACATGCATGAAAACAAATGAACAATGAAATACAAAAACGTGACAGAGTACCCGCGTGACCTAGTGTTACGAATTACACTAGAAGATCGAGCAGTAAGCGTTTTTAATGACAAATGAATGAGAAATGTGAAACTGAGGGATTAAACTAGATCATTTGCTATTCTAGCCGCACTTTTAGGAGCGATACAATTGTGTCACACTAATAGAGTGTTCTACTCGACAACAAACAGAAAGTGGACTAGACATAGAAAGAAACAGGATTTCATAAATTACTTATAATATAGATCAGGATCCGCTACCCACGGTAGCTATCTCAGTTTCTCCGTGCTTCATGACCGGAAAACGCCATTCTTGTCTGCAGAGGGGACACTGTGGTTTGGCCGTATTCTGAGATTCTGTCCATTTGGTGATGCAATGCATGTGGAAAGGATGCTTACACACTCCCACAACCTAAAAAGGTGAAAAGTGAAACTGGATAGACAGAGAAACGAGACATTGCGTAATTGAAAGACTAGAGGCAAAACGAAATTTACTGGTGGGTCAAATACAAATCTTGGAGTGAGGACCCCCCCCCCCCCCCCCCCCCTATTCCCCCTTTTCAACCGGCAATATCCTCACCAAAGTTGGAAACATACTCCAGTAAAGTTCTCCGAACAGACTAAAAGATTTGAAAAACTGACTTTTATTAAAACTTTTTGTTAATATCGGAAAAATTTGCCGATTTTTGATGCAAATGCAAAACCATGAGTGTTACGTAATGGGCTGGAAAAACTAGTTCCTTTTTGTAGAACAGTAACACTTTACTGGTGTATGCTTGATTATGTGAATGAGTGGTTCTAATTGTCTACTTACCAGTGGACAACTATCGCCCGGTACAGAACATTCCACGCAACAAGCTTCGAAGGGCATTCGACAAATTCCACACGAATCATCACCAACGTCTGCCCATTTCCATTCGGCCGTTACCTGAGGAAAAAATAGTATAGAGAGAGAGAGGGAGAGAGAAAGAATGAGAGAGAGAGAGCAAGAGAGAAGGAAAGAGGGAGAGAGAGGGAGAGAGAAGGAGAGGAAGAATGCGGATTAACAGTCTTCATTTTGCAACCAAGAACTACACACTCCGGCAAACTTGTCTAAATAGCCGACAAATTCTAAAAACGGGTTGTTCACAGAGCTTAGAAGGGCGTTTTTTTAAAGTCGCAATTTGTGGATTGAAAAATATAATATTTGACGTATTCTCTGTCTCTCTCATGGAAAAAAGCTCATTTTTTGAACATTAGGATCGTAATGCTATATGCCGAGAACCAATTCAAGTAGGCCAATAAAAGATTTCAGTAGTTCAGAATGTATAGGTGTGGTTCATACACGTGGTACGGAGTGGATGACGCAAACTTCAGCTGCATCAATAATCCAAATTTCCAGTCTAACTAAGTACAACCACCAACTGACAAAACTTACATGCAAAGCGTTGACTCGAATTTTCAATCTGCTTTCCGTTGGAAGGTCAACTGGAGCTGATCTAACCACAAGTGGTACCTTATTCTGTAAAAAAATTGATTCATATATTGATATATTTGTCTATCGTTTATCTATTTTTTCATATATTACTCGTGTTGAGAATGGTATGACGGACCTGAACTTTGTTCACCTAGATCGCACAACCAGAAAAACTCGGTGAACTACATTACATGTTGGCTACATGTCGTCATGTTGGTCGTGTTTAAGAGAGAAAAACTTGAACTCCGACGTTTCGAATCGAAGCGATGAAGAGGATATAATTCGCAGTTAGAGAACAGACTGATTATACTAGTGCTTTGTCGAGCCTCGCATTCGTGCTCTACAAGAGGAAAAGTACTCGCAGACTCGCACACATATGAATATTTCGCAGGCTGACCATTTGAAAAAATGAAGGTGAAAACGTGAAAATGCGATCCCGCCTTCACATCTATGACGCTTCTCTTTTCAAACCTTTTTTGAAGACACAACCCCATTGAAAACGCAGAACTCCCCAAAAGTGTGAGGAAAAGTTGTATGCAGAAGCAGAAAGCAGAAATTACGTCGACGATTTTGGTACGTTGGCACACAAACAATTTTTGTGGTTTCCCCGCCCGGAAAGAAAGATTAACTTACTTCGTCATGTTCATAATTCGGACTCGACCCAAGGGCATCTTCCATTTCTTCCCCGTAAGAAGTGAACTGGGAGGAGTTGGAACTCTGCGTCTGGAGAGAATGAATATATGTACCGTACGTAGGTAGACTAGTTGAAAAGGACTATTATGTGGACCTACTCAACAGAAACGCAAGACATCAAACGTGTGTGTCTAACATAAAACTATTTTTGGAAAAGGAGCTCTACGTTTTCGTGTTTTCCACTGATTAAGTCGAACTTCCTCATTTGACATTGAGAAAAGTTTATATAAACCTGGACAGAAAATGAGCCTGTTTTTCAAACAAATAGAGTTATTTAGGTGAGGTTACCACAACAGAACACAGTAGTATACAGTTAACGAAGTTAAAGAAGGACGATTATGTGGACCAATCCCGTGTCAACGGTCCTTTAAACTGCAATTGAAAAATGTATTGCGGTTTAAAGGACTGAACCGTTGCGATTGGACCACATAATCGTCCATCTTTAACGTAAGCGATAACCAACCCTATCATCATCGCTATCTTCCGCCGGATTGTTGACCAGAGGAAGAGGACTTATCTGGCCTCCATTCTCATCGTGTTCATCATCGTCATCCATACTCACATCCATATCATTGTCCATCATGGCAGATATTTATCGATGTCTAAATAGAGTTGGTAAATAGTCTAAATAGAGTTGGTAAATAGTCTAAAAAAATATACTCAATGCTTGAGATGAAGCTGAATTTACACAATATTCTGTTCAGTAATTAACGTGTAGTAAAAAACAGGAAAAATATTCCTGTTTACTCTAGCTAGACTAACTAGTTATATGAGGTAGGCAAACGAACGAAAATTATATGATGAGACAGAGAAACAGTTACTATACTTAGTTTAAAAAAAGCCTCGCGCGCTTTTTATTTTCCAACGCGCTTCACAAACATTACACGATGACAACCTTATTTTACGTATGTAAAGTAAGAGTCACGTCGGTGAAATTTCGGCGATTGGATTATTCGATTGCGATTTTGTTCAATTTTTAAATTTCCTACGTCTTCTTTAATTTCTTATGAATAAAATTGTGCTCAGCTAAAATCTACCCTATCTAGAGTTTATTCAGCATTTTTTCTTGCTCACTCTTTCCTGTGTGTGATGATTCACCAGGCCGCGCAATTCTGAGTTTTCATGTGTTCTGTAATTTAATTATAAACACAATAAGATTTGGTACTCAAATATACATTTTTTCCTCCTATATTCACCCTAAATCTACCCCAATCATCATCTTCAATAATCTATGATATCACCACTACGTCGTCCATTCAATTATATTCAATAAAGATTCTCACAGCGTTTTCACCAGCCTTGTTTTTTGTGAGCAGTATGCATTAGATGAAAATCCAGAAAACTATCCGGACGGGACGCAAGCCCGCGCAGGCAAGATCTGACAGTATGCACATGCTGCATACTGCCCCGAACTTCCTATTTCATTAAAATCACTTCTTGGCACATTGGCACGTAAGGTACGCGTCCGCGTGTCGCGTTACGGCCGAATGAAAAGACGCGAAACAGGCCAACTCTAATGTGGCGGCGGAGAACGCTGTGTTCTATATATTTGATGTTTGTGTGCAAATGTCTTCTCGAAATTTTCATATCTCGTTGCAGGTTTATCATGGCGATGACTCTTGAAGAAAATCTGCGCGAGTGGCGCTCTTTCGTTGCTCGAGTTCTCGGAGTATGGGGTGGTTATCAATTGGGAGTCGATTTCAATAGTGGTGGAGCAGAGACAAGACAGAAACACGAGGCACGTTTGAAACAAAATACTTCTCAGCAACCGTGTAATTGTGATAACGTCGTGTGATTTTGATTAATTCATTATTTACTTAGTGAAGAAAACTAACATAATATCGGGTAGAAACGTAGAAACATACCCTAATTGCTCAGCGTTTTGAGAAAAACCCCCCTGTTTTTGGTCCGATTTGGGCAAACCCCTCCCCCCCCCCCCTTAAAAATTGTCTGATTTAGCGATTTTCTGAATTAAGGTCAAAACCCCCTTATAATGGCTGAGGGGGAGGGCAAACCCCCCCCCCCCGTTTGAAAAAGTCACAACTCTGAGGCATTTAGGGTATGGGTAGAAAAAACCGCAAAAGATTTTCACATTCGGTTGTCTCTGTCGGTTATTCACAACCCCTCCCTCCGCTCATTGAAAAAGTTGCACGATATTAATCCTGTTGTCAGGTTGTCACGGCACGCACGTCTGACTCTTGCTCCCGTCCCTTTTGTTATATACGAACTCACTAGTCGTATTCACATCATATAACAAAGTGTTTACGTCATAAGTTTTTGGTTTAAGTGGTTCATCGATGTTCTGGCTGAATTCATTTGCACAACGCGAAGTTTGAAAGCAGACGCCCTGGAAGAATGGATTACTGCCCTATTATATTCAGAATTCGATCTAATTTTGGATGATGATAGTGTTTATCCTACTTCGTTCCTTCTGTTAGAAGGCTATGGGTGAGTTTTCCTTTATAGTTGCCTTCTGGTGGTTGGGTAGGTCGTAAGTTTCTGCGATTTGAAGGGTAACCGTTCGAAAACGTGAACTTTTCATATTACACAATCCGTGTTAATCCCCGATTGTCTTAAAGTGACTGGTTTATGATGTCATATGCGTATTTGGTCTTGCCCATCATGGTTTAGTCAAAATCGTGTCAATGGTTCGGTATTTTCAGTCAATTCAGTTCAGTGCCTTCTGAACTTTTTTGTTTTCAAAAATTATTTATTTCAGGTATCTCAAAAACAACGATCAGGCAAGGTATTCTCAACTCGTAGCTGGACTTCCTACTCAGCAAACAGTACAGGTAAATTTGCAGTTACCATCAATTGTCATTGACCAAGTTGATGTCCAAACACTACGTTTCAGAATTGAGAGCTGCATTAATCAATTATATACAATTTCACCTTCTAATTAATATGTGCAATATCTCTTTACTAACTGAAAGATTTCTGCCCTTTTGATAGACTGGTTTGGTGGAACCCATAACAATAGGGTGATTGTGGGTGTTAGTACAATAACGAGCAATAACTTTAAATTTTATTCTGTCGAGGATCTTTAACTCACTCTACCCTCTACGCAAAATGCAACACTATCCCACTATATGATAATTAGTTGTTCGTTCAGGAAAGAACGGGCTTCTTTTTTCGCACAGCTCGAGCGAATTCGCTACTTTACGATCAAAAGTTGTGACGTTAGAGGTATTACGGCTTTACAACTTGAGATCGAAAAATGGAAATCTTTTTATGAACAGTTACGTCTTAGGTATGTCGTGTGAGATGTGACCCCTCTCTGCGAAATGAAATTGCGACTTAATGAACTAAAAAAAAACCAAGAAAACAGTTTGTTCTCTTTCTATTGGTGAAAACGGGAATTTCCGCCACGGTTCCGCGAGTCCCAAATAACTCTATTGCCACTATATATGGTGGAATGAGTATGTATTTTGATGATAGGAAGCGAAGAGTGCTTCTCGGCGGGAAGGGGGCGACGATGAAGAGATGGAAATGAGTGATGTGGATGAAGACATGGTCGGAGAACAGGGAGAAGACGGTCAGTTTATACTCCTACAATCTCTCAATCAATCAATCAATCAATCACACGCGTAGCGCTGTGTTAGATGCTCTATTGTAACACACGTTTTTCTCAAATTCAAAGTTTTGAACAACCCTTCTCTTCATTTCTTCACAATAGGCGCACTTTGCTAGTGAACAAGTGAACACTGAACAGTTAATCTGGAACCCTGTCCGGTAGTTTGATCCAGTCTAAGTCCCTTCTCGACTCTCGAGAAGAATAAGACGGAAGCCTATGAAAATTTCCCAACTGTAGAGAAACAGTTACCGTAAATTTATTATATAAGATGATTGTTCGTGAACGTGGAATTTTCTAATTCTCTATTTTTTCCTGTGAGTCTCTGAGTTCTAAAACACAGTTACTTCGAAATATATTAATTACGACAAACTAGACCAGTTGACTGCTACTTTCGAGTCGAGAATTCAAAAAAAAACAGCTATTTCTACTAGCTTGTCTATCGTTTCATGGTGATATAGTGACGTGTAAACTGTGTAGCTCTTGAAAAAGTACCGGGTCGGCGGAAAAGTGAGCATGTGTGCTTTAAAAAAGCACGATACGGCGATACTTGCAATATTTGTAATTTTGCCTAGAAACCCCGACGTTATTCCAAAATGCCTCTATCTGAATGACGCAATAGTGATCCATACACTGCTGGACGTCCGACTAGTCGAGAAAAACTAGGCAGTTTTAGATATTATTATTATTATAAAGGTGAAAATTAATGATTTCGCATCGAAAATAGACAAATTTCCTCATTTTCGGCGAAAAACGAGGAAATTGTTTTATTGATCTTGAAATTTCGCGACACCTTCATCTTTTTCTAGCCGCGACCCCTCCAAAACTGCGTATTTTGCTCATTCACTGCATGTTTTGTATGAAATTCTTCAGTTTTTGACGCGCGAACCCTACTTTCCACAATAATTTGTTCGTGACCCTCTATACGATGAGAAGCCTTGGCGGTATGGTATGTGGTGCTCAACAGTCAAGATCAATATATGGGTGTATTCTATGTAGATGTTTCAGATGATGAGTCTGGTCCTTCGTCAGGTAGAGAGCGACAGCCGAAGACAGTGACAGACGAGGACGGCTGGACGACCATTGTCAAGAGATAATGACAGGGCGGTTCGCTCCTCCTAATGTACCGCCTATTCGGTGTATGTCTATGTTGACATTACCCGCTGTGTTTGTAGTTTCATCTCGTTGATTTTCGGTCGAAATTCATGAGTTACGGTGTGTTGTGTTCCGAGATCAATCTACAATGTTCAACACGTGGCCACTTCCTAATGCTAATCTATGTTTGACTTTGGCAATACACCTTGCTCAAGCTTCTTTTATGGTAATGATTAAGATTGAATCGATGTCAGGTTTTTATCAGAGTTGATATTGAAAAGGGTCGTACTACTGTTCATGATTCGACAGTTTCCATTTTCACGTTTCACCAGTTGGAGTGGTGATCTGATAAGTGACTTTATTTGTTGTCGAGTTGCTGTCTTTTATAATTGCATCTTTGGTGTGTTCTAAGTTTTGTATTCTGTGTGGAGTATGGTTTTAGTTTTACTATATGAATTGATTAGCGTTGTTGCTCAGCAACAAAATGAAAGTATTTACGCCTCACTCGAGACGGTAAAGTATTTGATTGAGATTGAGATACTTGTTGCCGTTGCGATCACCACATCGATCTGTTAACTGTTATATGTTGTTACGTAAGGTACCAGGTTGCTTAATTGGTATATGGAGTTTGCAGTTCATCTCATTATTTATGTAATCGATTAAGCGCAATGTGAGTGCTTGCCTCTTTGACTTACATAATTAGTCATGTTGTATAACTACGAGAGGTGGTCCGAACTAGTTTGGTAGTGTCGAATGTTGATTTTGCCCTAGATCGTGTTTTGTTGATGTTGTTGATCATTGCTTGTTACTGTTTTAAAATGGTTGAGAAAGAGAGTTCAGGCATATTTCACCACCCTGGTCCGTTTCCAGTGAAAGTATCTCAAATCTGCTTTACCATGGTGGACTGAATGTATTTCACAGTATTTTCACATTTCACTGATACATCCATTCATTTTTCTTCAACCGTCCCTTCCTCCCTATAGCAACGCAACTGCTTGCTCAAAAAAGATATATGCATGATACCTAGAATCAATCAGTTTCTTACATATGCATCAGCTTTACCTACAACTTGAACACGAATACGCCATCTAAATGTGGAATATATTAGCTTGCTTAAACGGGCATGTCATTATTGCGTTAGTTTCTTTTGCACCAGCTGCTAATTCCGATAATCAGCCGGTTGGCTCTTGCTCGCATCAAGTCCTTATAGTAATGCTTACGAAACGTACTTGATGTATGATGTCGCTGTAATATACTATTTTGGAATTATTCGATCTTCAGCTATTGCCCTCTCCTTTCAGTCTTGATCTATCCTTCTTTCTATCTAAATCCCTTAGCACCAGCGTAGTCATGTGTAGTCAAATAAAAGGGACATATAAATGTATGAATTCAATTTTAACTTCAAATGATTCAATCTTCTCGGTTTCTCTCTTCCAGAAGCTCTCAGTAGCAGTAATTGACAGCTAGTTACATAAAAAATGTGGCTGGATTAGTTCGTAAGCGTCACCAAACCATTCTGCATATTGCAATTAGCGCTATGATTACAAGAATAACTCTGTACTTTGAATTGAAGTTGTGTGCTCTATTAGTTATGGGCGTATAAGCAGTAATTAGGCGCGGACATCCCGTCTTATAATTGAGGAACTTCTCATGCATGATAAGCTCCCACTTTATTCACGAATATAACTTATGAGAACAACTAGGGAATCTCAATTATTCGCTAGCAATAATATAGCAATAAAAGCTAGCAATAATATATTTTTTCCATTGCGTAACAGTACGCGAGTACGCTTTCTTACTTCCTTTTTGCCAGCCGCCCATACACCGCCAAGGCCTCTCATGAGATGGGGAGGTGCGAACTAATTTTGACGAAAAGTAGGGGGTCGTGAGTTGAAAACCAACTAATTTCATACAAAACTGATGAATTTCAGACCGAAAATTGATGAAGGTCGCTGTTTTGAACTATTTTGGAACGGTCACCATTTGAAAACGAGGGGGGTATCGCGAGCTTTTAGAAAAATTAAGAAACTCTTGGCGCGCATAGCAATTGCCCATCTGTTTCGCTCTTTCCTATTTGACTTGCGAACGTGATATTTCACACCAAGTGAGGAACACTTGTCTTGCTCTCTTTAAGAATCTGTAATCTTTCCGCTTTCTACGTATGCAAAGCTTCTTAAGCCATCTTAGCTGCTTTGATGGTGGATGGTGGTTTTCCATGTAATTAGTATTTGTGGCATTATCGAACTTTGGTCTTGTTTCTTGACTTGTGTTCAATCTGCTCAATACTCATTCTACTTTTCGTTCAATTGCAGGGCTGTTTTAAATGGCACAATGTTCTGCGGAAGAGCTACGGAGTGGCTTAGCGCAAGCCACCAAGGATACTCACCATCTATGGGAGGAGAATAAAGACCTACAAGTAAGAAAATAGCGAATATTCATTTGTCAAACTCACATCATCAGTTCATCAGTATATATTTCGGAAGTATATATTTAGGAAGGCTGGCAAGTGTTCCTCCTTTTATCACTTTCTCAAAGAACCTCAGCTACTAACTACACTAAATGAGATTGTACATGACATATTATTCTCTCACTTTACCGAATTGAAACGTGTTCGAATCTGAGTTGTATGCTAACAACTTGTTTACACATTGTTGTTTACATCCCTCGTCTTAAGTAAGGCAGAGCGTAAGAGAGGACAGAAGAAACGAATTCAGCAATTCAGCTAGCAGCTGGCAGCAAATCTCAAACAGTACGACAAACACGTGAAAACTACGGGGTCGAATCGAAACTTGAAACGTGTCACTGCTCCGAGTTTTACATCTCGATTCGTTCATAGGTTAAATAGTACATTGCCACTCTAAATAACATGAACGTGTGTAACCCAAGTAACCCTAAAAACGGGTATGAGTATGATACCCCTGCAAATGGATTATTTCTTTCGTTTTATGTGTTCCAGGCAGTTTTTGTTTTTGATAATATGATCGTAAGTTTCAGAAAAGGGCCAAAAATGAGCATCGGTCACGCCATTTTGACGGGGTATACATTCGATTATTTTATACATTCTAGTCTTACTATTTCTTGTTGTGTTCCAGGGTCGATTCGTGAACGATATCGGGGAAATCCAACGGCTTCAGGCGCTGGTTCAACAGTTCGAAAATGAACATCGAGTTGATCAGCTGGCTCAGGTGGGAATATACTCGATATTCAATGATGTACTGTCGTTAGTTCATTTAGATTAGATAGTTATATTGAGTTCCTCATACATTTTTGTGGGAAACTGTGGTTTTCCCTCATCATCGCGAAACATAGCCAAACACTGGATGTCGCCCAACGCCCATTCGCGTTTCAGCATCAAACTTTATGATTCTATATTAGTATTCGTAGTTTCCGGTTGGTTTTGCATTTGCATAGTTTTTCATTCGAAAAGTAGGCGTGCGAGATGGTATCTCGCATATAGATGTACGCATAATTAGTGTTAGCTGTGCGTATCTCGTGTTGGTGGGGGACTATGAATAATTAATTGGTCGCAGGCGCGCACCTCGATGGCGGAACATCAACGAAGGGCGGCCGGAGTCTATGAGATCATGAGTCAGAAGAGGGCCGATATGGTCAAGAAGCTCAGCGAGGGAACCAGTTTCGTCGCTCTTTTTCAGGTCTGTTCTGGCATTGTGAACGATATAGTGGTATCTGATAGGGTTGTTTCTAATGAGGGAGCGAGAGAGAGCGGGAAAGTTAAGAATGAGAGAGAGAGAGAAAGACAGTTGACAGAGATAGAGAGAGTTGATAGAAATAAAAATGAAAGGGGAAGAGAGAATGAAAGAATAGGGCTAGAGGGCAGCGAGTCGTCAATATGAGCTAACTGGATTCCAAATTTGCAAGGTTCGCATAAATAATACGAGGGTTTTCAAACATCTGATATGTTCATTCTAACAGAAAGGTCTCATTTCGATAATACGGATATCTCGTTTGGAGTATTTTCATCCTCCAGAACCAATTGATATCGGAGCGTCTTTTTGAATGGAAGAATCGACAAAAAGTGGCTCAGGTCGGCCTGCCGTTTGACAACAGAGACACCATGCTCGACGAGATTCAATTGGAGTCAGTGGTTTTTTTTGTTCATTTGCTTATTGGTTTGGATAAGTTCGTCAGTTTTCTCTTTCACTATTGGTTTTGGCAAAATAACATGATAATTCAACCAATTTTGCAAACCTGAAATTTGGCTTATTTTCGGGCATCTACCGCTAGCCACCGTTTCCGAAGTGCATATATATATATAATATGTTTTTTTAGATTCGAGTTCCTGGCCGATCAAAATTGGAATCTGCACATGTTCACTTGTTGGCTAATGGATCTGTTGACAAGAGGAAGTACGATCTTATTGATTATCTATGTTTTTTTCTTGATTTTCAATAGATGCATCTCAATCTCAATGACCTATAAACAGAGAATAATCTCAAGTGGTTTTTTTTCGCATGAAAGTTGCTTTTATAATAATCATCACTTTCTAGCAACCTCATCTCATAGGCATAACGAACCAGAAAATATGCTTCCCAGATGCGTATTCTCATAGAATTGAGCTATTCGGATCATGAAAATGGGACATTTACGAATTCCAATCAAAAAAGGTTGCTTTTAATTTCGAACATATAATTTTGCATTTTGCATCCTTCTCCCTCTAGAATAGAATAGAATATAATGTTTATTCGCGATTGAACACATGTCTTTCCACATTGGTATATGTGGCACTCCAATTACGAGAAAATGGAGATATGGAAGATAAAAATAGAATGTAGTGTATAGTTTACTCTCTTTCAGGTCATCTGAGTGACAGTAATGCACAGGCGACAGTTACCAATCTGACGACGATAGGGGACCAGCTGACGAAGCTTCTCTTCATGCTCGTCTCACAGTCGTTTGTAGTCTGTGTTCAGCCGGATCCCGTGCTCAAGACACAGCACAAGTTTGTCACTGAGGTCGGTTCATCGGTTATAGTTAGTGTATGAATCATTGTTGTAGTTTGACTATCGACACCCGCCAATGTAGAAATTTTGACCATTTCTACCGTACACATGTGTGAGTGATCGTTAACCACCTAGAATAACAGTTGCTCAGCGATCGATAGATGAACGAAGTTCCTCAACGTCGCGTAGTTATGGAAGTGGTGAGGTGGGTGTATAAGATGTATTTCGAAATTGTGAAATATAGGTACTATAGCATATGATCGTAGTTAATAATAATAGGTTTATTCCACAAAAATCACACATGTTATCTCATAAGTATCCACGGGAATAACCTTAGAACCCCAAAGGGACGGGGTTATAACCCTCCCGTCTTCTGATATGGGGAGCGGGTGCGGAGTTCAGGTGATTCTCGCGTACTTTACTGTTAAGTTTGTACTGTAATGTTGATTTTGAGGATGCGTGCCGACTTCTGCCCTATTCTGCCCTAATTCGGAAGTGTTAATTCTTAAGTAGTTGTTGGCAAACAAGATGTGTTTTCTAGGTGCGTATGTTGATCGGAGATAAATTGGGTATTCGCCAGCACATGGTCAATGCAAATGTCACGGTGAAGATCATAGGAGAAGAGGAGGCAAAGATGTTATCTGCCACACAGCTCCATCACAAAGACATGTGAGTTTATTATGATCAACAATATTAATAATAATAATAATGTTTTACAGCAACTTTGTCAGCCGTTTGTTAAGATGTAGTGGTCTTTAAAGTTGAATGAGTTGCTTCATTCGACTTATTCGTTGGGACAGAGTTCTACGGTTGGTAAAGATGCGGCGTACGGCATTTGGTGAAACTTTTTTCGAAATCGCCATGATTCTACAAACGCTGCCCTACTGCTCGGTTCCACAAACGTTGTCGAAAACTTGAATCGCCGTAAAAAGTGTTGTTTAGTTTGTTTAGTAGTTCATTTGCTAGGTTTTAAAGGCGCAAATAAGAATCTCCTATTCGAGAATTTTTTTTTTCAGAAAAACCGTTGGTAGCATAAGCAATGACTTCGAGAAGATGACCATGGATGAAAGAGGTCACTTTGCAGCCAAGTTCAATAATTCGGTTAGTTTATCTTCTACTGGTGTTACAGACCTCGAACACGAAAGTCACAGTGCGACCTGAAGGTCGATAAGTTTGAGTTTCTGAAAATAGAACGAAGTTTCAGTATCGAAAAATTAGAGATGATTGAAAAAGCTTGGAGAGCTCTTGGATTTTAATTTGTTTGTGACAGTTTGTTATTTTCAAACCCACATGGCACGAAAATCGTGTAGGGTGAAGGAAAAAGTGAGTTCTTCATATAGAATGTTTGTGTTGTATTTCCAGAAACTGACCCGAATCGCACATCGAAAACCTCCACCAAAAGGGTCTACGGCAGAATTGAAGTGTTCCTCTCTAGCACAGGCGGCTACGGATCAGAAATACGCTCTACTCTTCCACATCAGCCCCTTCCAGTTGGGAAATTTGGGAAAGGTGAAGATAGTTACGAGAATTAGAACGGTGTGAGATCTCTCATAACTCCACGAGGACCTTCGTAACTCAGCCTCGGTGTTTCGAGCTCTTCAAGTATGCATTTCAGAGAAATTGTGCTATTTCTTAATCAAATGTCCGGAAATCTTGAAGTATTATTTTGAATACGATATCAGTGTCGCCGTCTGTTGTCCTTACATGTACACCTGTATTTGTAGTTTGATGTCTGGACCCTCTCTCTTCCTCTCATGGTTACTGTACATGGATCGCAGGACTGCGATGCACAGGGCGCCATCTTCTGGCAACGTGCCTTTTCATCTGTAGTTAGTTTCTATCATAATTGTATTCTTGCTTTGTGAGGTAAACAATCAGACATTTCATGGGGTATGTTCTTTTATTATGGTATTATTCAAGTTTCATTATTCAATTTCAGTATAAAGTGAACAGTAGAGTGCACAAATCTAACGGCTATTACACTTCAGTAAACATGTACTAATAAACATAGTATTTCAGAAAGCGAACTCTCTTTTCAAACTTCAAGAAAATTTGCTTGATTTTGTTACGAAATCATGTATGTAGTTTGACTTCTTAAAATTCGGAAACGGCTTTTTTTTGAAGATTAGTCCGATTTTACTGGTGTCCCTTTCCAGTCTCGTGCCCCAGGTGTTACCGACATAGCAGCCGTATCCTGGTCAGATCTTTCGGTGGCGTTGCGTCATAAGTTCAGGTATAGCTAAGATCACTTGTATGTTTCACACTAACACAAGAATGAAATTTGGAATGAAGAAGTTAGTCCCGTCTTTTGTGGTGGCTCCAGCTGCATGGGTAATACTTACCTAATAATAATATTTCATAAATTCATGTTTGACAAACAATTCCAATAAATAGCTGATAAATATTGAAAATGTTGATTCAAAAAAGGTAGGCATACATGAGAAAGTGGAGCCACTTCCTTTTATTTTCAACCATAGCTGAAAAAAGGAAACGTTTGTTGAAGACTTCGCTAGGAATGAATTCATCTCGTAAACAATGCCCACAATGAAATAAAATAATCTCAGAGATTTTTTTATCCATAATCCAGTGAAATAGTCTGAATAGTCAGAAAATTTCGAAAAACGGACTACTTACAAGCCAAACACGACGAAATTTGTCTACTTTGGTGGCAAAATCATTAATTTTCTCTTGTTAACATCTAAAGACGGACTACTTTTTGAGGAATAGTCGGACCTTCCTGGTGTATGTTTTCATCTCCATTTCAGTCTGTTCACCGGAGCTCGCCGTGCTCTTTCCGACTCGGATCTGGCCTATTTGGCGGAGAAGCTGGTCATGACCAACGTCGTCGATCAGAAACCGATCACTTTTCATCGATTCGCCAAGGTGATTGTTTTTTGAGCCCAGGGGTGGGCAGAAAATGATTTGTCGTACGACCCCCCCCCCCCCTTTTTTTTTGATAAATAAAAAAAGTCAAATTTTAACAAGTAAACGGGAAGTTCCGAGCGAAGTTTCGTTTGGTTGCTAAAAACGTGCAATTTTCAACCCCTTCTGGGCCAAAAACGACCCCCTTTCTTGAATTTTTTGGTTTGCCAAGCCATATCTGCCCTCCCATGATCGAGCCTTCCGAAAAGCGTCCAATATGGGTCAATCATACTTTAACAATCATTGTTAAATAAAACCTCTTTAGAAGAATATGCGGTAATTTGAATACCTAGCAAAAGTATTGTAATCGAGAAACGGGCTGCTTTTCGGAGACAAGTTGGACTTCACTAGTGTGTGTATCACCATCGAGAATGATTTTCAGCAAAATCTACGTGACGATGTCTCATTCTCGTTCTGGGAATGGTTCTTTTCCATAATGCAACTAATCAAGCAAAAACTGTTGAAGTTTTGGGATGAAGGTTGGTTGTGCTGTTGCTCATTCGTTTATTCATTGCTCCTGTCTCTCTTACATGGTTTGCATGTTTAAAAAGATATGTCAAGTTTTCGAGCTTATCACTCTCAAGAGGGAACAGAGAACACTCATTCGATTGAAACGGCGTGACCTACCAGTAATCGGTTCACTGCTCACAGTTGCGATGCCCCGGTTATCGATTTCGATTCATTTTTGGGATGGTGCGGTTTTAAATAGTTAAAGTTCACCTTCACAGAAAAATACGAAAGATCGATCTCTCTCGTTTCCATTTTGTCCCGTTGCACATTTCGTGTAAAATAAATAATCCGACCGGGAGATCGTCACTTTTTCGTCAGGGCCTATGCCTTTTCGTGTTTTTCTGTGAAGGTAAACTTTATTTCTTTAAAACCCCATTATCTCAGTCATGAATCGGTTGCAGGTTGGTTGTCGGGTTTCATTTCGAAGCAAGACGCCTCTCAGTCGATGCTCAGCTCCTCGCACAACACCTTCCTTCTTCGGTTCAGCGACACGCTGACAGGGGCTGTCAGCATTGGATTCGTCTGTGAGGATGATGACCAGAGAGGTTGGCGCATTTGCAGGTTGCATCGATAATACGTGCATACACCGCCAGTGCCTTTTGTGGGATAGAGGGTCACGAACAAATTCATGTGAAAAGTAGGGGTCGCGAGTTAAAAACTGACGATTTTCATACGAAATTAGCAAAATTTATGCAGAAGTCGCAGTTTTTGGAGGGTCGCGGCTCGAGACAGATGTAGGGGTCGCAAGATTTCGAGACGAATATGAGACCTTTTAGCTTATGATTACGTGTTTCGGTTACACTTACCATTATATTATTTAACAGTAATCCAGTATTTACAGGTAACTAGCGATTTGACGTGATCTAATATATCTGTAATCTTGAGGCGTACCAAAATAATGTTTTATATCAATAGTTTAGTTGTAAAAACTAGCAGGCTGGTTAGCGGGAACCTGTCTGAGTGTCTGCGAATTTCATCGAAGATGTCTCATATGTTTGTTGCAGTTCCGTTCCATCTAGCGCCGTTCACGATAAAGGATCTTGATCAGCTGTCGCTAGCTCAACGAATCGCCAGCTGTCCGCAGCTGAGAGAGATAAGGTTCGTTTTTCCTTGATATGGAGGTACCACTTAGTTCGCTTAGTCATTTGAAATACACTTATTTCATAGTATCATTAACAAAAATCACAATTTATCATAAAAGAAAACATCCATTTTCAGTAGTTAGTTAGTTATTCAGCATGTGACAAAATATCTTACTACGTGATCGTCTAACATGAGAGGATGTTTCACGTGTAATTGTTTTACAGTTGGTTTCTTTTCAGATACATGTTTCCTGTGATTGACAAGGAGGAGATGCTACGGTATTTCGACACAGAGGAAAGACACAGAGCGGGCGGACAGGACAACCCGATGGGATACATTCAGAGTGAAATTGTCATGGTCGCCAAGACTGCCGGGTACGTCCAGCATCCCATCCAGACTTTTTTTCGCACGTCTCATTCAAAAAAAATTCGTTCCACTCAGGTGCCGGTTTAGCCATATTATGGTAAATTATACACACAAGTGTATTACGGTAGAGTATGGAATTTCCGGGTCGTATATGGTCAAATTCAACCCTATATCACCCTAAATAACCATCGGTGCCAATATTCTGTAGAAGAACGGATGTAAAATCTAAACAAAAACAGTAAATCACCTTATACGTCGTAATTGGTTGCGTTTCAGAAAGATGTCGTCATCAGCCTCACTGTTCGGGGCCGACTCGCCCTCGCCGCTCTCGGTCCAGTCAAGGAATGATTGGTCCCCCGGAGAAAGCAATGCCGGAGGACAGGCCATGGACATGTTAGTTTACTGTCCGAGATTGAGTGACCTACGTTTCGATGTAGTTTGATCTCGACACACGACACACGCAATTACGAATTTTGCCCTAAAACAGTGGGATCAAACTAAAAATACAGAAGGATAGGGTAACATCAGTTTTTTTTTTGCATTACTGTCGAGTCTAGAAGTTAGCATAGCGCCTATAATAATTATTATGAATTAGCATAGCGCGATGTTCGACGAGACATTTACGCAAATGAGGAGAAATCAGATGGCTGTTCTAAATGTCCGTGGGACAGAAAAAATCGCAGCGGGTCAGACCGTAACCGCGCAATATTGGTGTCTGGCGTCCTTTAAAAAGTTTCAAACAATTCTAAGGAATTGAAAAAATAACTCTTTTAATTCCTATCAATTCTTGAAAATTTCAAACCACCAATTTTAGGAGCGAGGATCTGGCTTCAATTCTGTCGGCGTCTGCCCTTGACGGGGGTCCAGATGACGTGATGAGTCTGCTGGGAACGGGCTTCCGACCCCAACTACCCACCCAGCCACTACAACAGATAGACCTCTCCTTCGTCGACTCTTTCACCAATCCAAACCTGCAGCCACATGAGACACATTATCAGCAGCAACAACAACAGCAATTTAGACACCCGCAATGAATATAGTTCGTTTCAACCATCGATAGTAGCCCGTTACAGTAAACTTTAGTGGGCGGAGTCAATTGTGTTGGAAACTTTCCAACAGCGCACATTCTGATCAAAAGTTGCACAAGCTGAGAATTGAACTCAGCTGCGTCAGGTGGCACGGCGCCCACAAGCAGCCGGCCATCTGGCAATGTTCGCCGAAACTTAAAACAGTGACATCCAACCATCTTTTCTGGCCGTTTTTCAAAGTTAATTTTATCGCACAAAAAGTAGTTCAATTTACTCCCCGATGATGTGACAATCTTTTGAACGCAAAATACGCAAACAACCACTTTTTGAATATTTATCTGCAATGAAAAGACTGGCAAGCTTCAGAATGGCTGACTAATATCGATGGTTGAAACGAACTATAGTCACAAGTACGGTAAGATACGCTATAATATTTTGGGTAATTTGAAGTTCGGTCGAGCCTGAATGATAGATTACATAGTAGTAGCTTCAATTGAGTAGTCTGTAGATGGTTATGAATCGAAACATTCGATGATTATGATTTTCAATTTCTGCTGGCTAATTTAGCAGCAAGCTACTAAACAACATTTCGGACGCCGTTTTTATAAATGCCTATCGCATTCGAATTTGTATGTTTTTCGTGTAGCACATGACGCGTTTGAAGCACGGTACGGCGAAAAAGCATAGAATTAGCGATTTTTTTGAATGAGAATAGCCAACCCGCGTAGTTTAGTTTATCGTCAACTAAACCGCCCGCTGACTTCTATGTGAAAAGTAAAATGCCACGCATGTTTGGAGTTTGGTTGTGCTTAGTTTCTCGATTGGAAGATTCACGATTTCCTAGGCAACCTATAACATTCTCATCATATTTGTCAACAATTGAGATCGAGTAGCTTGTTTTTTTTGTAGCACGGAACATGCATCTGTATATTTTACGTCTAGAGGATTTTTGTTATTTGGACAAGTTTTACCTTTGGTTTTATATGTTCCAAAGTTTCTACGTTGCCTAATAGTCTCATTTTCGCTAACGTTTTTCTATAGCATATACTGTTTAGCCATTTCACTCTATTATAAGAATATAATCTGTATATCCCCTATCTGTTTTAAAAATATCATCTTGTTGTGATCTCTTGTACTCTCTGTGTGCTATATTTTCTTTCATTCTAGTCAGTGTTTCGCATTTAGTGTGGCGATTATAATAGTGTAATAAATGTTTTTATGCAATCTAGAGTTATTCGCGAAGTTCTCAAGCATAGTTGAACGTTTGAAATTATTGTTTCAGGGGTGACAATATAGTTCTTATAGTTTGGTGTGCGAAGACAGAACAATATCCGAATTACGCAAAACTTACCAAGGATCAAACTACATTCGGCTGTTCCAACTACTGAACGGCTTGAACCAAACAAGTTTGCTTGAAATAAGATCGACTATAGTCTTTTCCATTCCTACTGAGACTCCTACAGTAGGATTTCGAAACTTCCAAGCCGTTTTCCTCACTTAATTTCGATCGGAGAATATGAGGATTTTCGTACCTCATTCTGCTTCTCAGGTAGAGTAAATATACGAGGGCATTTTTCATGAACTTCATTTTCAGCTTTACAACAGCCTTCGGAAACGTTGTGAGGTTACTGTAGGAGTCTCAGTAGGAATGGTGTGAACTATATGTAAGTTGCAGTGAGGATTTCTGGTTCTGTAGAGCCACAGGACACATGGAGATTATTATTTGTTAGTTACAATAGTGACGGGCTGTGTTTGCCAAGTGGTGCAAGACAGACTCCTCGTGATCTTCCAGATGGCATTCCGATAGTCTCGGATACAGTAGGCAACCACGAAACAGTCGATCACCGGGTAGAACGAGTAGAACATTGTGCCGTAGTTGAGCTTGCTGAAAGTTGTAAAATACCGTGGCAATATCCCACTGGCCAGTTGCACACCTACGTACCTGCGTTTATTCTCGCGCACATTTTCTTCGTAATCGTATATCACTGGGGAACAAATATGGAAAAAAAAGTGTTGAGAATGGAGACGTGGGCGAGCGCCTCTCTGAAGAATCCTTACCTTTGAGTGCCAACATCTGGCAACATACCCACAACTTCCTGACAGGATGACATGAAGTTTCGTACTTGCAATCTCTCAATGTTGTAGGATATCAATTTATTCATCAGATCAAAGCTTTCATCAAAATTTGGTTATTTATATCATGATGTCATTGAATGATGTTTACGATAGATTGCTACCACCTCTGTTGGTAACTCACCGCCGAACTAGCAACATACATATACAGTACGTTTCAGCATTTGCACGCAACGATGCTGTGGGTGCAATGAAATACGACAATTTTTTTAAAGTTTTTTTTACCATACTCATTCTCACCATCACGTATACTCACCTTTCCATGGTTATGCCTAGTAGCGGCGATCCCAATATTGTCAACGAAGGTAGATACATACAGATGACCGGGAACGTAGTCTGGAAAACATGATTAATTAGTGGGTTTGTATCATTGAGAATGCAAAACAATGTGATAAGGTCAGAAACCGCTCGAAAAACATTTTCCCAATCAGAAGTTTCAAAGGCATACGCTAGAACGCTGTGACACTGTAGAACAGTCCATATATGAAGGGACTAACTTTTGGCTGTAATTTGATCTCTATGTGCGCCATAATACGAATTTCGACCGAAAGGCACCTTGGATACGTTCACTCTTGTTTTGTTGAAAGCGAATCTTGAACATACCAAAAACTTAATAAGGAAAATAAATAACATAAAAACCTAAATAAATACCTGTAGTAGAAGGGCGCGGAATAGCTGTCGTTGGCAGGCGAGGGTGGTTGCGCTGACATTTAGGTCATCTACCGCGGTATGGATGGCGATTCCACAACAAAGTACGATGCAGAACAAAATAGCTTCGAGCGAAGTGAATGCTGCCATTGTGATCAGGTAGTCCCAGTAGTACACCATACCCTCGGGCGTTTCCTGCTGCAAACTACACCGTGATCTAATTTTTATTTTTGTAAATTATATTTATATAAAATTAAAAAACTAGCAATAAACTTGGAACTTTCCTCACTGTATCTCATTCCGGTTTTTCAAGTTCCGCTTACGTGAATGACACCGCACAAAGAGTTACGTACGAAAACGCAGGAAACGCCGATAAATTTGAAAAACACTTTTCTATCCTCACAATTTTTACGAATATACAGATAATACATCAGTTACGTGTGAAATAAGGCAAAGAGTACCACTTTCTGTTGTCCTCAATAATGAATTTACTATACAATCCAAATCATTGGCTGAGGCTCGACCGCTAGCTAGTGTAGTTTCGTAGTGAATCAGAGCCAAAACGAACTACACTTGTTTTTAGAAATGGTTAACAATATAAGATTCTCACCCATTTTTAGTTGAGTGTTCAAAATATAAAAAGCACTTTAGCATAAGATTTAACAAAGCATATGTTTTAGTAATCTTTTCTCTCTATCCTTCTCATTCTCCCAGAAGTACACATCATTCGAGCTGCTCACTCCCTTGCTGGAAGTCGTTCACATAAGTATGGATAACGAGGAACACGGAACTCACGTAGAATATAGCCCCCATGTAGTGTTTCTCGGACAAGTTCATTCCCTCGTGTTCTAGCAGACCAGGAGCCAGAAAATCGGTCAGCTCCTCCGACATGCCGAATCCCATGTGAAATACTGTCGTCCACACACAAAAATACCCCAGCGCAACAGGAATGAACAACAGGATGTAGGGATAGTTGGTGAAACGTTTCCACCTTGGCCTAAAAACTGATGTGACTGTTCGGAACACTTTTCGCTCAGAATGTGAAGGAGATAAGATCATATTTTGTATCTGGTTACATGTTCATAATTGTCACGTAGCGTGGTTTCGAGGCGATGGTGGTTCATACCACAACGGTATCATATAATATTTTTGCATATAGTATAAAATCAAAAACTCGGAAACTCGATTTTTTCAGAGTTCGGAAACGAGAGATCGAGAATAACACTACAACTCACTGACAAATAACAATGTATCTGTAGAAAAACTGGAGCGTCAAGATAATCAGAATAAGTCCGAAGGCATCGCAGAAAAGCCCGATGGCCCAATCAGGAGAGAATGGTCCGTTAGGGAAAAAGGCTACGGCCGACTTGTAACTGAATATCAGCTAAAAACAATCCTGTGAGGTTATTTGAGCTCAACTTTGTACCTCAGAACATGAATAGCTCTGGAATTCGACTATGTAAGGGGTCGCCCGGTATCACCGGCGAGTCGCCGGCGACACACCGTCAAATTCCGTAGAGGAAGCCAATTTGGCAAGGATATTACTAAAAAACCGACGTTGTATCATGAGTTTGAAACGGTTACAAGGGAGAGTCTCAACTGTCTCACAACGGACTTCCAACAATCTAGCATGACTTAGATTTGACAATGTCTTGGGAGGTATGTTGATCGAAGTGTACAGGGTAGAGGCGAAACCTACCATTTCCTTCAAGTCTGTATTCAAGTCTGTATAATATAGCTGAGCTTCTCTTTTATTTCTTCGTTAAGCCGAACTTTACTATGTGGATATGATATATTATTGATAAAATACATCCCATGAGGCAACGCACCGGTTGAGTGAAGATTTCGTTCAGAGAGAAGAAAAAGTCACCAAGTGTGAAGGCGGCCATCAGATATCTGCAATGATATTTGTGCTACGGAATGAATAATGGAACCATAGCAAGCTTACCCCCTGCCCACCTCAAACTGACCCAGATCGTGGTTACGATCGTTGAAACCTGATGAAACTACCTGATTTTCTCACAAAAATGATAAATTTCAGACGAAACTGTAGCAAACGGGCCTAGTAAGAGCATCTAATCAACCCATACAGTCGGAGTTTGTTGTATAGCCTTGTTGTACCTGACATTCCAAATAACCTACTTGTAGTTTCCGATTTTCGCCGTAGATTTCGTCATTATGATGAAAAAGAGAACCAAGTTCAAAACGGCTGATATTGCTGAATTGGTGAGTGTTATGGCTTTGACCACAACCTGACCACACATGTCTGGAAAGAACACGACTTATTTGACAGTTCAGATGTCTCGCATCCAAATAGAAGACGTGGGTGGCTTTGTTGAAGACGTGCCACAGTCACGTGAACGTGACCTAGCCTACCGGAACCTGAACAATGATGATACTTTCTCAACTCTTGTCAGAAGCGCAATCATAAGAAAAAATGAGTACACTCAGTGCAGATTTCTCCAAAGAACAAAGTATAAAACCATTGTTCGCTCATTTGTCATTGATTCAGCAGTATATGAGGGTGAAGCCGCGTTGGGACAGAAGATCGAACCGTTCAGCGTAAGTTTTTGTCAGGCCATCTTTAGAGGGACCGTATTTAGTGGAATACAGCCCTTGAAGATCTCGAAAATTGAGAGAAACTATCCCTTTACCAAACAGTTTGGGTTTCTGACTGCATTTAAGAGGACGCAAACACAGTAGGATGGCACGCGGAGTCGGCCTTTTATGCAGAATATTTAATCCGTCTGTGTACAATTATTGGAAAGTTGATGGAATAATGGATATTTTGGTACAACAAGTGAATGAATTAGTAGATTGAATGCTAGGAGAGAGTATGTAAGCTCAACTGATGATGACAATGAAGGGAGACACGTAATGTTTCCATTGTTTCTTTGTGTTTCTAGATTATGAACATCATAAGCTCCTTTATTTTGATTTCGTTGTCAAGCAGACACGAAAACAGTTTCATTGAATATACCGTACTATTAGGCTTTCGTATTTTATTCCGTAAATTGCTGAGTTTTGTGTGATACGATCAGATACAATGCAAATCAGAATATAGAGGAACGGTTTCTGCAATATGTTTGAGTCCGACTGAGGGGTTTTATAACTTGTTAATGTACGTGTAAACTAGGAGTTTTGACACAGGTTCTGATGCAACTATACTTTGAACAGGTATCACATGAGATTATAAGCTTAAATGATGTGATTGATGAGTGCAAACGTGTCACAGCCCATTGTTTCTTTTGTGTTTTTTATGTTCATCTATAATCCCTGTTTTATTGTTTCGTAACGCCAAATAGAAAAGAGTTTCTCAGAAACGGTTAACTACAACATGAGCAAAAACTATGGATCACCAGTACAACGGCAATCTTTGGCAAATTGCCTTCACCTTTTGTAGAAATGTTTCTGGAGGTGGTAGTTTCTCATCCGGTTAGTAGTATGAATTGTCGAATTAATTTGCCAACGACCCGTCTAACTTGAAACACTACATGGTGAACACCACGACGGAATATTCAGAGAGCTAACTGAAAAGCCTGCCGCCGTGAAAACTGCATTAGCTCGCGGCGTAGCAAACCGTTCAATCTCATGAGAAGTTCATATGTGAAGACATACCTTTTGAAATCAACAATCAGTAAAGACATACCTTTTGAAATCAACAAATATATGCTGTCTCGAAATACAGCCGAGCGGTTGTGGTATTGATACGGTAGCTAAGTTAGAACATTTGTCAGAACAGTCGCTTTAGTATAGAATGTATGCAACATTATTATATATTTTTTTCTATGTTCTTTTTACCATTCTCTTTTTGGCAACCTTTCGCGTTTAAAACTCTCGTTCCGTTATTACACACTGTGTAATAAATATTCGATTTGATATGAGTTTCTCATAAGATACCTTAAGAGCTACTCGTGAACTCTTATTGTTGTTGCATAGCAATCAATAGAATCTTATGAGAAACTCGTGCTAATAGCTTATGAGGTGATCTCATGAACTTTTGTGGGGATTGCTACGCCGCCTGGTGATCATCAAATGAAATATATATCCGGTTTCACGTACCACTCATGCTATGTTCACCAGCTATTGCAGGTTGGTATCGTACTTGATCTCTTTCATCCCAACTTCCAAATCCCAGTACCGTTCGATTGGTTAGAGTAAGTAAGGCCGAGTTACGTGTTTTCCTTTTTTTGGAAGGAAGCAGCTTGTTTTCCCATGCAGCTATGCAGCTCAGAAAAAAAGTCGAGTCTCTTATATCTCTTATATACAGAAAATAAAACATTGACTCTGTCTCTCTCGAAAAGACCGGCTACCTTCATTGTGAATCACCGGAAAAAAAGTTTGACCATCAATAAGAATGAGGCCCACATAATGTTGTATCAAACAAGCGAGCATTTCAATATTTATTCGATCGGATTGTTTTAAAAGATGCGTATTGTATTGCAAAATTATCGTAACACACAAGAAAATCAATGGGTTTGTGTGGAGTGTATATCGATTGAGTGAGAATATTGATCAGCACATGGATCTGATTTGTCTCTCCACTCTCTTGGCCCTCTCATCGTCGGCAGCACAGCGTGGTCCCCACAGTTCTTCCACGGGTTTGAACAGCATGGAAATGCTCTTGTGAGCCTCTCGCGCATTCAACACCTGCACAACAATTATATCACTCGAATAGAAAACTCGAATAGTTGATTCGTTTTAGTACATATAATGTTTATTATTGCCTTGTTTTGATAGCAGTTTATATTGTATTTTGAACGTAAATTTTCTACTTTAGACTTGCAACCTGAATGTAACAGACAGCCTCTTGGAGAATAGCCGATGTCTTCCTAGAAGACTCTTTTCCTCCAACTTTCAGCGCCCTTTTGACGCCAACAACACCTTCACACAACACTCAGGTATACGGAAGAAAAATGAAGCTCGTATTGTATTGTATTGTATATTGTAAACTAAGTAAACAAAAAACCCCTTCTAGGAATTAATATTGTCAAGATTGAGGTTCATTTCAATTTGTTCACCGTTTCCAATGCTCACCTTGTAAATAAGGACGCCAGGCGCACATGCCAACACGAGCATGCCGAGAAACCACGCGGAAGTCGCACTTACGACAGTAAAACTCGAAATGAGCAGGAAACTCTGCAAATAAAAATTTAAACGGGCAAGGGCACGATATAAAAACAGTAACGCCCTCTCTATTCTACCGCCTGTCTCTTTTATCTTCGCTCACCTCTCGTCGCTCCCCCCCCCCCCCCCTCTGCCTTTCTCGTTGCCTTCTTCTCTCTGCCTCTCTCTCTATTTTTCTTTCTCTTTCTCTCGGCGCTCTTTCTTCCTTTTCGCTCTCCGTCCGTTGGGCTGGATGGGTTTTCCCCTCCCTCTCACCTCTTTCGCCATTTTTTTCTTTCTCCTCATTTTTCTCCCTCTCTCTCTCTCTCTCTCTCTCTCTCTCTCTCTCTCTCTCTCTCTCTCTCTCTCTCTCTCTGGTTTCACAGTTCTCGAAAATCGACATAATTGAATAATAACCAGCCCAATTGTAGAGCGAATGACGACTCACCCCCATAACGAAAGGTATTACAAAGCTCCATATGAACACTGTTACTGAATCGACAACTAGACCGATCCAACCCTCGTCCTAAACAAAATATATAAGTATACATCTTCTACCGAAGCTGATTCACATATTCTCCAGCATCCTTTTATGTTTGCGATCGAACTAAAGTAATGTTTAAGTAACACGAGTGAGCCAAATACGTTGATGTTAAAATCATAGATGCTATAAAGATAGATAAAGGTGTTGGATATGTGAATTGTCACGTATCATCTCGGTTGCATCTCATGTCTACGCTCATTAGCATACGTCTGCTACCCTGTGAACGGGTTACGTTTCCTCGTCTGCTTACGTGTACAAAGCAGCAAGCATTGTGAGGATTGTAAGCTCTGCCTAGCTAGTGAGCAGTCTGGCCACTAGTCTAGTTATCTGTTCTCGCTCTCTTTGTCAGGTATCAAGGCTTTATTGTATTGTCTCTTTTATATTCATAATAAACCTAGTATAGTTAGTGTTTTGTTGTGTTATATTCAAAAGGCTAACGTATCGCCTGAAATACCTAATCGTTGTGACTTCGTGAGTACGAGGGTTACAACAAAAGAGATGCTGAGAAATGTTGCGCACACGGCAAGAGAAACTAATCAAATCTGTACATCTTGGTCATTTCGTCTGGTTTTAGTCGTAGAAAAAAGTTTCCTATATCTCATTTCCTATCATGAAGAGAAAAAAGAAAAAATGGAGAAAAATGCGTAAAAGTCGATATGAGTATGAACGAGACTGACTTTGTAGTCTCGTACGGTCATAGCACTGATGTTGGCAATGAGGCGGCGACCGCCGTACACGTAGGACACCACCACCACTTCCATCAGAACCAGGCCGAAACCAACCAGGGGGAATATAGTTCGATGACAGTCTATCACCACCTCCATAGCATACTGCAAAGCACAACATAATGTAGGTACAATGATTGGGAAATTATAATTGGATTTGAAGTTATGAGGAAAGATAAAATTTTAGTTGTAGTTTAATATGAACCACGTCATTATTTCCGAATTTTGACCAAAACGCAACGGGGTTCAACTATAAACACAGTGAGGCATGGTCACTAGGGTTGTTAAAGACGAACTCGAAACTCGACTCGACTCGAAACCCGAAAGCTCGAAATTTTCCAAAACGCGAAAACTCAAAGTTTTCAACTCGAAAATGATGGTTTTTGAAGGTAAAAATGGGAAAACTCCAATTTTTGGTTATGCAACTCGAAAAACTCTAAATTTGGGTGAATTCTTTATCTAACCGGGTTCTTAGGTAACCTAACCCTTTTTTGGTAACCTATTTTTCAGGTTACCTCAGTAGGTAACCGGTTGGTAACCTAAAATGAAAAACTGGTTACCTATTTTTCTACCGCAAAACGTGGTTTTTACCGTTAGTTAACGGTAACCGGATTTCAGTTTCAGGTTACTTCCAGGTTACCTACATGGTAACCTGAAAAAAAGGTTACCAAAAAAGGTTAGGTTACTTAAAAACCGGGTTAGTTGTAGAATTGGCCCGAAATTTGTTTGCGTTTGAAACTCAAAACTCGACAACTCGATTTTCTCAAAAACTGAAAACTCGAAAACTCGAAACTCGAAATTCTGAACTCGATTAACAATTCTTATCGTATGGCCACATCGTGTGAGTTTTGCATAGACAAGAGCATATCGTTTAACAGGAATCAAACATTGTGAAGAGACGAAACGTGAAATTAGCAGAATATTTGCAATTGTGAGAATCGTTACAACAAATGTGTAGGCTAATACGCATCGAGGTGGAGAAAACAGTAAATGCCATAATTACAGCAACTGTGATCTACGTTATAATCACACTACTTATCAAGAACCAGTTAGAACTACTTATTTTACTAAATTGATTTTGATCCTGTACTTCGAAGAAAGCTATGCCAAACTATCAGTCCGTGCGCTGAGCCTCGGAACATTAGGAGTTGAGGTCTGAGTCAGGACCACATTTCTGAATAAGTGTACAAGACCTCTGATAGAAGAGGTAGCATGAGCAAGAATCCGACCAAGCTCAACATAAATGCAATCATTCTGCGCTGGCCGGAAAACATTTCAAATCTCTCCAGAAATGCGGCGGTATGGTATTCTATCTGTACAACCTGCAATTAGAAGTGATATATATATATATATATATTATGGTGGGTGCCGAATTTATAATTTTTTGCTCTCACCGGAATTGAACCTGCGAGCAAATGATTCGTGCGTGCCTAGCGGAAAATAAGATATACATTACCCTCCCGCATAGTAAAAGTGAATTCTCGATAACAGAGTTGTACAGTTAGTTGGAAAAGTCTAACACTAGAAAAAACTCCGGGAAATTCATTGGCACTGTGCCGAATTCTTAGTGGAAATGGTAAAAAATCTCGATGCATACAGATGAACATTGAACATCTCGTTGAGAGTCTTTGTTTCAGCTATGAAAGCTCGCACATAAATGTATCGGGTACAAAGCGTTCAGCTGGTGGCGTTGTTCGTGAATTTCTGAGATCGTTGCCTATTCTCTACGTTCTAGATTCATCGCAAAGACTTTCCTAATATGTGTTTCACGCTCATTAGTAAGTAATAACTACACGAAATAACCCAAAAATCCGCATGTGTGAAAAAATTATCTCATTGAGTATTCGAGCGGTTACTGTAGAAGGTCCCGAATGGGTATAGCAGCCTGTAAATGCGGTTGCAACTAACCTTTCCGGCAACAGTCATGAGCAGTATCATGACAGACAGTACGCACACAATGAAGGGTTCGTACGATTCATACAACTGTATAGAGGTGGTGAATAGAAGCAGATACACGTGCTGAGAATGGCTCCACAGTGGATCCGAGCCAAACATGTTCCCTAAAAGCAAGTGATCATGCTCTTCATTGAACGGAAATTGGTCTAGAATTTCCGAACAGGTTTCCCGGAAAACTTTGTCAGTTTGTATGAATCAGTTCAATGTGACCGCCTTGAAGAACACCAGGTGCCAGCGCAATGAGACCCTTCAGACATCTTATAACATCTATCTTCTCGAAGCACATGAGCTCTGGTTGAATAGTGAAACAAATATTTGTTAAAGTTCCTCTCTTGTTCTGTTTAAGAACAAGTTTCAATCTGACGACATGATTTAGTATTCATCTCAAGCCCGGTATAGTATTTGTCAAACCGTTGTGGACACCGTGCCATCGACTTTGTATGGGACGGGGTTTGGCGAGCGGCCAGTTCGTCTGCGTATCATTGATCCACTCACTCTCTCAACTGCTGGCAAATAATGAACGGCCGCTCGCCCCGGATCGCTCAATCAATTGAACCCTCTGCTGTCTTTATGGGGAAAATGGCGAATATACTTTATGACATCCTACTCGTTCCGACCCCGCAAAATCTAGCACTAGAAATAGCGTCTGTTTAAGGGGACGCAGTTTGGGGCCCGACAATAGAAAATTTTCCGAAATACTTCGCCATACTACTTACATAGAAATGTCCAGGTGTCTGCGTCTCCTTCTGCCAGTTTCATCATGTCAGAGTCCATTGTGATTAGGTAGAACATTCCGTAGATAAAGGGAATCACCGCCATGAACATGTAGATGACCAGACTGTCACTGAAATGTTTTAATTGAAAAAAGGGAACGAACAGAAAGGATATAAATCTGAGTATATATGGGAGAACGACCCGGTAGTTTTGTCCCAACTGCATCTCTTGCTTTGCGTACTGTTTTGCGAGACTGGAATCCCCAGATGAGAAAATAAGCGCATGATTGAACACCGGCAGCTTGAGAAAGACGGGTGTGTTCATGACTACGTTCAACGAGTGTTGTCTGCTCCCATCAACTCATGAAGAGAGAAGAGAAAGAAAAAGAAGGAGAGACACAATATCAAGCACACGGAAAAAAGCATTTAGTTACTATCTCTAGAATTTGGCGGCGACTCGCCGGCGACATAGAGGGGCCGGCGAAGTGTCGCCGGCGGGTCGCCCGCAATTATTTTCTGGTAGCTGATTCTCGATAAGTAAGATACATATACTTGTCGTTTTTAGGTAGGTAACAAGTGTATACACATAAAATGAATCCGTAAATCTCATTTTTCCTCTATGTGGCGACGATCAGTATACACAATTTTTTTGTTTTCTGTAAAATAACCAGTTTAGGTATCTGATTAGAGTATAGAAAGTTAATTGTGAAGGACTTGAAAATGGTTGCAGGCGACCCGCCGGCGGCACTCCGCCGACCCCTCCATGTCGCCGGCGAGCCGCCGCCAAATTTTGGGGATAATAGCTTCACAAGCTTGACACCTACGTGGAAATACTGTTTCGGAAACTGTTCTGGGCTCCGATGAATATGAGACGACCTTGACCAAGCTTGAGAGTTCGTATCATCTGTAATACGAATGTGAACCTCAAATTGATAACAATCAATAGTAGTACTAAAAGAGTTCCTATCCTCTCGAACGTAACCGATACAGTATTCACTCACAATTACGTTATGGCGTATTCCTTCCAAATTATACTGCTTTCGTTCTTCTCCAAAACTTTTCTCACCGTACCGTATCCCAGTGCAAGTACAATGGCAACCTTTTCTAGTAAGAGCTATTGCAACCGTATACCTTCCTGATAATTTTGTACCGGCTTGTCTGTTTTGAAAAACGACATCAGAAACCCACGTGGACTAGTGCCGCTACCCAAACTTCCAATGACATCGTAAAACTGCCGTCAAGCGATAAATGAGCAAAGGGAAAGGGTTTGAGGAACACAATCAGAGTGCAGATAATGGTAAAAGATATCAAGATTGTCACAGCCAGTTGGGATATCTGAAATCGAACAATAGTCCTCCTGCAGACAATTTTTAACGTGTTCGCAACATGCTTAGCGGCCTCGGAGAGAGAGTGTGCCGGTCAGGAAGACGCAGATCGTTCTGAGTATTCCGAAGCTTTGGCAGCGTTAATGAATTTTCGGGTGGATGCTTTTTGGAGCAAACAAACGTCTTTAAAAACTGTTTCCTTTTGTGATGAACGGCCATCGGCCACGCAGAAGAGGGATTCAAAGTTGTATATTTTAAATTTTATGTATTTGAATTTGAGATAAAATGTGCTATGAAAACTGAGCTTGAACTTGTTTTCAGCTCTCTCGAATGAATCGAAATCGGGGAGAAGGGATAATCAATTTTGATGGAGGATCCCACCGTGACAATGGTGCGGTGGCTCATCTGACTGATTAGTGCAATACCAATCATTGTGGCGGACAGGTAGCTGAGAGCCATACCAGAAGGCCAGTTCTCTAACATCAGGGTTTGCGAATTCAAGTCAGGGAATCTGAAATGAAATCAGTGGGGACATATAAGGCAATTTAAATGTGAAGTAAATGGGGGCCTGCTGGGTACAAATTCAGATAAACGCTCAACTGACTGTCATCTGCGTCTCTTCAAAAATATGCCATTTTCGTGTTCCAACATTCTGTGGAGATGGAGGTACTACTGAATAGTGTCAAGCAATAGATATATGGGGTGAAACCTGGTACCGTGGCAAAGCCATACAAGTGATAGTCGTAACCTCATGAAGAATATTGTCACCAACTTTTTAGGCTACAAAAATAACAACTTCTTTCGTTTGATCGTAGTCTATATGACTACCTGGGTCAGATGGTGACCGAATAGTACAGCTCGAAGAAGACCGTTTATTCGGAGACGAAGTTTCAGTCTAGTGAATGATTGGTGTGACCGTGATTGCTAGTGAATAACAGACCAATTGAACCTAAAAACTGACATTTCTTGTTTAGTGGCTAGTTGAGAGGTCCATGAAACGGAATCAAGTTCCTTCATTTGCAGCACTGACAGACCTGATTGGATGCATGCATCTCCAAACGCACTGAAATGAATTAAATCAATGTTCTACTGGTAGAAAATACGCGATATATAATTATCAGAATCAAAAAACGAGTTTGCTCTTCTTGAAATCTATGGGCGTTGTGTATTCGTAGATCATAGTGTACCTAAGGTGCTATTTCAGTTTTACTGGTTAAAGATCAATGATCAAACCAAAGTTTGAGTTGGATCCCTCTATTAATTCTCACCTGAATTTATGTCTATGGTTTTCATTCAGAGCTTCATCTCTCCCTGTTTCAGGAATCCATCGAGAAACAGGGTTTTCTCCACAGTATTGTCGATAAGATACACAGTCTAAATTCAATTCATTCCAGATCAGTCGGTTCGGTAAGAAACCAAACGGCTTGCATTCCAACGGCCACAAAACCAAACAAAAGTCTAATAACAGTTAATTTATCGAACTTTAACTCTGGTTGGGTTTTACTTTTGTTAGCTCAAGTTTGGTTTGGTTCTGGCGGCGTAGAATACCCTCAAAAATCTCATGAGATACCTCATGAGCTATTCGCATGAGCTTCTCATGAGATTATATTGATTATTATGCTACAACATTGACAGTTCACAAGTAGCTCATGAGGTATTTCATGAGAAACTCATATGAACTTCTCGTGAGGTTGGAGGGATTGCTACGCCGCCTGGAACGAAATACAGAAGTTTCCCACAAATGTTCGTGATTAAACTAAAAGTAATTATTCACTCTTATCCAAAAAACGTCTGTTTGAAGATCAGACTACAAAAGTACAACTACAACTTGCTCGCCTGACATATAGATTTATGAATAGCTTACCCGGCTTGTTGCTTGAAGTGACACAATTGTGCCAAGGCATCTGATCAGCCATAGCATTAACGGCACTCAGGAAGAAGTAGGTGATGTACTGTAGAACGAGCTGGTCGTGTAACGAATATAACAAATCGAAGATAATCATCGCCACCCCGACACCTTGAATACAACAGTATACTAAATATAATGAAGGTATCAAACTCGATGATAAAACAAAGTTGATGATAAACTTAATTAACTCATCATAATTCCTAACTCGCATGTTCAACTAGGCTCCCAGAACTTTCATTCAGGGTCCCATATTTCAATTCACGTAAATTCGAAGAACTTTGGAAATACTAATTTCGTGATATTTAAAAATTTTGGTTGAACGGTTCGTTGTCTTAAAAATACCGTTTGTGTAATTTCAGCCCTGGCATGCTCAACATTTTTTCACCTTTTTGGTACTGTATATTCTAGAAGACTAGACGCCTGCGGCGTCTAGCAGTTGTAAATCATATAGATCACTCGAAAATTTCATGAAAAATGATACCGAATAGGCCTATATTGTGTTCCTTATAGTAAAAAAATTGATTTGTGTCAACGGCATGCCAAAGAGCTTTATTTGAGTACGAAGCCTTTCACCAAATTTTCCTGTAACGCGTGCTGTCAACGAATTTCGCGTAGTTGCGAGGTCTGCGAACGTGTGATGTTGAAGTTAACGCGTGTGCACTTACTGCTGAAATGTTTCCCGTTTTTGTATAGCCTGCCCACGTATTTCATTGAATTTAAAGCGTGCTAACTTACTGCTTAAATTTTAACGTTTTTCGGCATGCCAAAGAGCTTTATTTGAGTACAAAGCCTGTCACCAAATTTTCTTGTAACGCGTGCTGTAAACGAATTTCGCGTAGTTGCAAGGTCTGCGAACGTGTGATGTTGAAGTTAACGCGTGTGCACTTACTGCTGAAATGTTTCCCGTTTTTGTATAGCCTGCCCACGTATTTCATTGAATTTAAAGCGTGCTAACTTACTGCTTAAATTTTAACGTTTTTGGCATGCCAAAGAGCTTTATTTGAGTACAAAGCCTGTCACCAAATTTTCTTGTAACGCGTGCTGTAAACGAATTTCGCGTAGTTGCGAGGTCTGCGAACGTGTGATGTTGAAGTTAACGCGTGTGCACTTACTGCTGAAATGTTTCCCGTTTTTGTATAGCCTGCCCACGTATTTCATTGAATTCAAAGCGTGCTAACTTACTGCTTAAATTTTAACGTTTTTTGTAAAAACCTGCTCACGTATTTCGTTGAATTCAACACGGGACTTATTGTACGTGCACAGCCTGACAATGTGTTATTCCCTACATCAATATTTACTTAGTTGTAAGGCCTGCCAACGTATGTTTTTCTACAATAACGTCCACGTAATTGTAAGGCCTACAAATATGTTCACGTAATTGTAAGACCTGCTAGCGTAGGTTGTCCTACAACAAATGTTGACGTAGTTGTAAAGCCTGTTAACGTATGTTGCCCTAAAATGTTCACGTAATTGTAAGGTCTGCTAACGTATGTTGGCCTGCAAAAATGTTTACGTAGTTGTAAGGCCTGCCTACGTATGCTGTTCTACAAAAACGTCCACGTAATTGTAGGACCTACAAATATGTTCATGTAGTTGTAAGGCCTGCCAAAGTATGTTGTCCAAGAAATGTTCACGCGTAATTGTAAGGCCTGCTAACGTATGTTAGCCTGCAAAAGATGATCACGTAGTTGTAAGGCCTGCTAACGTATGTTAGCCTGCAAAAGATGATCACGTAATTGTAAGGCCTGCCAACGTCTGTTAGCCTGCAAAATATGTTCACGTAATTGTAAGGCCTGCCAAAGTGTAGTGTTCTGCACAAAATGTTCACGTAAGTGTAACGACTGCCAATGTATGTTAGCCTACAGAAAATGTTCACGTTGTTGTAAGGCCTGCCAACGTATGTTAGCCTGCAGAAAGTGTTCACGTTATTGTAAGGCCTGCCAACGTATGTTAGCCTGCAGAAAGTGTTCACGTTATTGTAAGGCCTGCCAACGTCTGTTAGCCTGCAAAATATGTTCACGTAATTGTAAGACCTGCCAACGTATGATAGCCTGCAGAAAATGTTCACATTATTGAAAGGCCTGCCAGCGAATTTTGTTAATATTAACGCGTGCCAATGGCCTGCCAAAGAAGTTCACGTATTTGTAAGACCTGCCAACGTATGTTAGCCTGCAGAAAATGTTCACGTTATTGTGGGGCCTGCCAGCGAGTTTTGTTGAAGTTAACACGTGCTAACTTACTGCTAGAATGTTTCACGTTTTTTGAGGCCTGCCCACGTCTTTCCTTAAACGTGCTTACTTACTCCTGAAATGTTTTACGTATTGTAAGGCCTGCCAACGTACTTCGTTGAATTTAACACGTGCCAACTTACTGCTAAAACGTTTCACCTTTTTTGTAAGGCCTGCCAACGTAGTTCGTTGAGGTAGTAAAACATGCGTTATCGTTACAAGCTGCCAAACATGGCTGACTATGATCTGTGTTTTACATAGCAAGGATGTGGTCGTTATTATAATTGCTAATTACGCTGCCCCACAGTGCCTATGGCACAGTAAACGCCAGCTATGCACACCTTCATTTGGCTACGCGCTAAGTTTCACGATCTTGATGGACTCTTCATGTAGATAGTTTTATCAAACTTCACAGAGACATACATGATAAGTTTCTCTACCAGATAATGATTGATTTGTTGTGTTCAAGTTAAAACTGTTTGGTGCAGTCCGGCCTAAACAATAAGGTACTAACATTTTTCATATTGACTTACACAAGAAATGAGTATTATTTCCTTTTTCATAAGTGAGTTTTGAGTTACATGCCTTTCATTTTATGGAAAAATGTTTAAAACTGACTGAACACGAGCATTTTTACTGAAAATTTGCGGCCTTTTTCGTGAAAAACAACTCGTGACGCACGACTCAATCAATACAACAAGAATTTGTGGAATTTTTTAGAAAGAAGAGGTTCCAGGCAAGGAAGAGAAACAAACTTCAACTGATAACGTCACAATTGACATGAGTTACGACTCAGTTTTCAAGGCGTGTCAAAATGGTGAAACCGGAAATTTTTAAAAGAGAGCCAGTTTCTCAAAAACTACGAAGTTTAGGAATTTAGAAGTTTTTCCATTGGAAAGATGAGACCTTCTTACGTTGTAGTCCATCAAATTATTTTCATATTAAATACGTTCTAATACTAAGGTTTCTAATCATACAGAGCTTTGATTAGCGCGTCAAATGTCATTCTGATCGAAAACTCAACAAACAATGAGTTGTATTCAATTATTTTTATGATATTCGAATAGCTCTCTTAATGTAGATACGAAACAAAAAAAAGTTTTTTGGAATATATGAATTTTTAAGCAAGTTATGGCATTTTTCCTGAAATGGAGCTCCGCATCGTTGAACAATGTGCAACGTTGTACAGCGTGCAACGTTTTTTTTACAATTACGATTGTATATGACCCCAAGGGGAACTAGACGCCTGCGGCGTCTAGCAGTTGTAAATCTTGTATAAAATTCTGTACAAAACGATACCAAACATGATATATCTCCGTTATACCAAGCCTGTGCCATGGGTTTGCGAAAGATCGACTTTTTCCATGGTTGTCGTGCGGCCTGGCAATATATGTCATTTGGCATGCATACTGCTAAAATTTTTCACGTTTTTGTAAGGCCTGCCAACGTAGTTCGCCAAGTTCAACACGTGCTAACTTACGGCTAAAATGTTTCACGTTTTATAAAGCTTACCAACGTGTTTCGCTGAATTTAACACGTGTTAACCTACTGCTAAAATGTTTCACATTTTTGTAAGGCATGTCAACGTATTTCGTTGAATTCAACACGTGCCAACTTACTGCTAAAATGTTTCACATTTTTGTAAGGCCTGTCAACGTATTTCGTTGAATTCAACACGTGCCAACTTACTGCTAAAATGTTTCACATTTTTGTAAGGCCTGTCAACGTATTTCGTTGAGTTCAACACGTGCCAACTTACTGCTAAAATGTTTCACATTTTTGTAAGGCCTGTCAACGTATTTCGTTGAGTTCAACACGTGCCAACTTACTGCTAAAATGTTTCACAGTTTTGTAAGGCCTGTCAACGTATTTCGTTGAATTCAACACGTGCCAACTTACTGCTAAAATGTTTCACAGTTTTGTAAGGCCTGTCAACGTATTTCGTTGAATTCAACACGTGCCAACTTACTGCTAAAATGTTTCACATTTTTGTAAGGCCTGCCAACGTATTTCGTTGAATTCAACACGTGCCAACTTACTGCTAAAATGTTTCACAGTTTTGTAAGGCCTGCCAACGTATTTCGTTGAATTCAACACGTGCCAACTTACTGCTAAAATGTTTCACATTTTTGTAAGGCCTGTCAACGTATTTCGTTGAGTTCAACACGTGCCAACTTACTGCTAAAATGTTTCACAGTTTTGTAAGGCCTGCCAACGTATTTCGTTGAATTCAACACGTGCCAACTTACTGCTAAAATGTTTCACAGTTTTGTAAGGCCTGTCAACGTATTTCGTTGAATTCAACACGTGCCAACTTACTGCTAAAATGTTTCACAGTTTTGTAAGGCATGCCAACGTATTTCGTTGAATTCAACACGTGCCAACTTACTGCTAAAATGTTTCACAGTTTTGTAAGGCCTGTCAACGTATTTCGTTGAATTCAACACGTGCCAACTTACTGCTAAAATGTTTCACAGTTTTGTAAGGCCTGTCAACGTATTTCGTTGAATTCAACACGTGCCAACTTACTGCTAAAATGTTTCACAGTTTTGTAAGGCATGCCAACGTATTTCGTTGAATTCAACACGTGCCAACTTACGTAGTTGTAAAGCCTGTTAACGTATATTGCCCTAAAATGTTCACGTAATTGTAAGGTCTGCTAACGTATGTTGGCCTACAAAAATGTTTACGTAGTTGTAAGGCCTGCCTACGTATGATGTTCTACAAAAACGTCTACGTAATTGTAGGACCTACAAATATGTTCATGTAGTTGTGAGGCCTGCCAAAGTATGTTGTCCTAAAAATGTTCACGTAAATGTAAGGCCTGCTAACGTATGTTAGCCTGCAAAAGATGATCACGTAATTGTAAGGCCTGCCAACGTCTGTTAGCCTGCAAAATATGTTCACGTAATTGTAAGGCCTGCCAAAGTGTGGTGTCCTGCACAAAATGTTTACGTAAGTGTAACGACTGCCAATGTATGTTAGCCTGCAGAAAATGTTCACGTTGTTGTAAGGCCTGCCAACGTATGTTAGCCTGCAGAAAGTGTTCACGTTATTGTAAGGCCTGCCAACGTATGTTAGCCTGCAGAAAGTGTTCACGTTATTGTAAAGCCTGCCAACGTATGTTAGCCTGCAGAAAGTGTTCACGTTATTGTAAGGCCTGCCAACGTCTGTTAGCCTGCAAAATATGTCCACGTAATTGTAAGACCTGCCAACGTATGTTAGCCTGCAGAAAATGTTCACATTATTGAAAGGCCTGCCAGCGAACTTTGTTAATATTAACGCGTGCCAATGGCCTGCCAAAGAAGTTCACGTATTTGTAAGACCTGCCAACGTATGTTAGCCTGCAGAAAATGTTCACGTTATTGTGGGGCCTGCCAGCGAGTTTTGTTGAAGTTAACACGTGCTAACTTACTGCTAGAATGTTTCACGTTTTTTGAGGCCTGTCCACGTCTTTCCTTAAACGTGCTTACTTACTCCTAAAATGCTTTACGTATTGTAAGGCCTGCCAACGTACTTCGTTGAATTTAACACGTGCCAACTTACTGCTAAAATGTTTCACCTTTTTTGTAAGGCCTGCCAACGTAGTTCGTTGAGGTAGTAAAACATGCGTTATCGTTACAAGCTGCCAAACATGGCTGACTATGATTTGTGTTTTACATAGCAAGGATGTGGTCGTTATTATAATTGCTAATTACGCTGCCCCACAGTGCCTATGGCACAGTAAACGCCAGCTATGCACACCTTCATTTGGCTACGCGCTAAGTTTCACGATCTTGATGGACTCTTCATGTAGATAGTTTTATCAAACTTCCCAGAGACATACATGATAAGTTTCTCTACCAGATAATGATTGATTTGTTGTGTTCAAGTTAAAACTGTTTGGTGCAGTCCGGCCTAAACAATAAGGTACTAACATTTTTCATATTGACTCACACAAGAAATGAGTATTATTTCCTTTTTCATGAGTGAGTTTTGAGTTACATGCCTTTCATTTTATGGAAAAATGTTTAAAACTGACTGAACACGAGCATTTTTACTGAAAATTTGCGGCCTTTACCGTGAAAAACAACTCGTGACGCACGACTCAATCATTATAACAAGAATTTGAGGAAATTTTTAGAAAGAAGAGGTTTCAGGCAAGGGAGAGAAACAAACTTCAACTGATAACGTCACAATTGACATGAGTTACGACTCAGTTTTCAAGGCGTGTCAAAATGGTGAAACCGGAAATTTTTAAAAGAGAGCCAGTTTCTCAAAAACTACGAAGTTTAGGAATTTAGAAGTTTCTCCATTGGAAAGATGAGACCTTCTTACGTTGTAGTCCATCAAATTATTTTTATATTAAATACGTTCTAATACTAAGGTTTCTAATCATACAGAGCTTTGATTAGCGCGTCAAATGTCATTCTGATCGAAAACTCAACAAACAATGAGTTGTATTCAATTATTTTTATGATATTCGAATAGCTCTCTTAATGTAGATACGAAACAAACAAAAGTTTTTTGGAATGTATGCATTTTTAAGCAAGTTATGGCATTTTTCCTGAAATGAAGCTCCGCAAACGCTGTGCAACGTTGTACAGCGTGCAACGTTTTCTTGAATTACAATTACGATTGTATATGACCCCAAGGGGACACATTTGCTGTTTTTCCAATAAGACATATGGATAGACCTGAGAATGCGGGTGCTATTCTTGAGAACACGGTGAGCACATTGGTGGAGGTGTATTGGCCAAGAGCCAACTCCATGTAGACTATTGGTAGACCCAGAAAGGTCATCAAGAGCAGGTACGCGAGTGTGAACGATTCTGGAAATGCATCATGAGCATACTTCACTAGCTCATAAGAATTGAAGTCAAACAACTTAGAGAGAGGACGAGAGATAAAGAAATAGAGAGAGAGACAGCGAGACAAGAGAGAAAAAGAGAGAGAGAGTGGAACGGAGAGGGAGGGGAGCGGAGGAGGTAAGGTGAGCATGTAAGGTTTCACCTCCGAAGCGTCGAAACATTGCGGGGAACGTGATAAACGCCTCAAAGTTCATCAGGAATGAAATAATCACAAAGTATGAGCTCATTTTGCTTCTCCACAATGGTCGTTTGAACCCGATTCGAGCAAGTTTGCCAATAGTAGTCTGAAACAAAGGAATATGAGGAGTGGGTGAGGGGGATGGGGATTTGGAGGAATGTGTTGTTGCCTTCTTTCGAGAAGCTTGATTCATTGAACGATATTCACAGTTCAGAAAAGAGTTTAGATTACGGCGGAGGCCAAAAAACTCAAAACGACCCCAAAAATTGCGGACACAAGACAGAACAAAAACAAGTATAGTCGAAACAATCAACACAGTGGCACAGTGGTGTGTGTGTTGTTTGATCTCGATGTACTGTAGTGTATAGATATCTCAGCTGTTGTACATGAAATGAGATACTGTGGCTATGGGAATGTGAAATAGACCTTACCTCAGTGACGTATTGTATGCTTTCCTCGGTTTCCACCACATCCAAGTCTTCAGAAGAGAACGTGCTGTCCGCGAAGGAATCAAGTGAATTTTCATCGTCAAGGGTACTTCGGAACTGAACCTTCTCTAGAACTGGATCATTGTGTCAATAAATTACCTGCGAACCCGTGTTCCAACAAGATATGAATTAGTTTCATACCACTTGGTAACCAATGTTTTATCTGAAAAGTGTAAATAAAGGTTGCGCAGGTCCAAAATCGCTTATTCAGTATTTGTCGCCTTTACATTGAGGCAGTTTGAAAAGCAAATTTGGAGAAAATCAAGAAACCACAGGTTTTCAGGTTGTCTGAAGAGTTTTCACTCACTGTAACACATGTCAAACGTTTGCTCAGAGAAACTGTGAGTTTGGAGAACTTTGAGACGATGAAAACGTGTTTGCCACTGCTCGTTGCATTCTGTCCAAGTCTGTGTCAAACTGACACAAACTGCACCACATCTGGTTCTATTGTAACTAACCAGAACATACGAGCTAAATCATAACGTTCCACAGCAACTGCCTAGAAGCATTTTGATGATGCGGTTGGTCAGTGTGATTGCGGTGTATCTATACTTACCTCTACTTTTCATTTGTTTTATGTACTCGGAAGGTAATAACGGCGAAGAAACATCCTCCTCTTGGAGCCTGCCCTGAAGTGGAATGAGTTTCATCTCGCAACATGAAACCGACAAGAATAATCTTTTTTCAACATGAAGGCAAACAAAAACTATACTATCGGCAAGTGGCATAGAGCGGTGGCTCGGAGAGAAGCCGAGCTACAACTACCATTTCTCTCCAAAAATCAAGCAAAGTTTACTACGGGATCTACTTACCCTATTTTTTTCTGGCGGCGTAGCAATCTTTCACCAATCTCATGAGACATATCATGAGCTGTTCGCATGAGCTTCTCAGGAAATTCTATTGATTGCTATGCCACAACATTGAGAGTTCACGAGTAGCTCATGAGGTATATCATGAGAAACTAATATGAACTTTTTGTGAGATTGGAGGGATTGCTACGCCGCCTGGTGCCCAAAATCGATTCAATTCAATTCTCTAGAATTGGTTCACAATTTTTTTTCAGTTCCAATTCAATTTTTTCAATTATCCTATACTTGGATCTTAGTAAAGCATGTGCGCTTGATAATAATAACGCTTGATAATAAAAACGTCTTTCATATGTATAACCCGAGTTAATGGTTCGAGTGTTCCGAAACACGGCAATAAAACAAAAGAACAAAATTACGCTAAATAGAAGATTAGACATTTGTCCAAAACTTAAACTGGTAACTAACGTTGCCCGCGAACATGAGTGAATCGAACTACCGCTTTCTTCGAAGAAACTAGTTGAAATGAGAAAGATAACAGGTGTCCAGCGTTTAACTTGTTGAAAACGTCTTTCAACGTCAGTTTTAAAGTATTTTTCTGTTTCAACGTCTGTCATGAGAACCATTCCGAGTGCATGTGCACCCATGGTGAAGTTGCTTTTGTGAATAGCCGCGATAAATGTAAAAATTGATATAGTCGTCGCCAACGAAAAGGCGGGAGGGTACTGTATATCTCACTTTCCGCTGTGTACCCACACATGTCTTCGATTCCGAAGCTCGCCCGTTATGTGCTCTAATAGCACAGTGGTTAGTGCCATGCTACGAATCTTTTGCTCGCAGGTTCGATTCCGGCCAGAGACAGACATTTATAAATTTGGCACTCACTATAGAGAGCTGCAACCACCGATCGCTGCGGATCACACTGATTTTGGTTCTTTTGTGGCTCAGCGGGAAATTTTCGTTATTATAGATGAACAAAGAACACAAACACGGCTTGATAAACGGAATATCATCAAACTCACTGAGAATTTTCGTAATTGGATTTTCATATTGAACATGTAATGTTGGAAATTAGTATATAAACTGTGGTGAAACTCAAACAATATCAACTGTACCAGTCATGGTAAGTTATTGTAATGTTGGTTATAAATAAGTGTTCCGATTCAACTTTCTCTTCACTGTGGCCGCTAGAACGGAACAATTATTGTTCAAACTTATCTCTTCCAGGACCAATTTATGTATAAAGGGTTTTGCGTAAATACAAACTATGGCGTCGTTTCGGAAAGAATATGAGCGCGTCTCACCTTCGCGAACTGACATATTTCAATCTGTTTCTCAGTTGATTCGTTGCAGACGAGTCCAATCCTAGCCGTTCTGATTGTAGCGTGTGTCACCGTCGTTTACTCCTACAGTATCCTGACCTGTGAACTTTTCTGTCAAGGATCGCCCGGCTACAACTACAACTGCGAACCCGGAAACTCGACTGCGTACGTTTTGAGGGTCACGAAAAAAGTCAACAACTTAAGTGAAAGGACGTACTTTGCTGTTGAAAAAACGGAAGAAAAATTGTGAAAGACGTGAAATATTTCGCCATAGAATTTGGTATATCAAAGTACTAAACAACGAAGGATTTCATTGCTGAGGGTATGATTTGTCTGGAACTTGAGGAATATAACCCAAAAACCATCAACATGCGTGCGACTCTCAATGCAATACACCAAGTTGAACAAAGTGTATGGCACAATTTTCACCTGATTGGCCATAGTTGTACGAAACAAGCTCCTCTTACCTCGAACTTAATTTTGTAGAGTTTGAACCAAAGTATTGCTACAAGTGCATATTTTAGTTGTAACAAACTATTTCTTCATCAGGTTCAACTTTGGCTCAAAATGCTTCGAGAAATGCTACAATAGATGCATAGTGAGCTCGGACTGCATCTCAAACTCTTCTTACAAGTAAGTGAAACTAGCGAACGTTTGGCTCTTTTGGAGTTGCTTTTCCATTTTCCTAGTTCGTGTTTCTCATTCTTCTCTACTGTAATTCAATTTCTCTTACCAGCTCATTTCGGTCTTGATATCGTTTGCTGGCGAACTCCATCATTTTTACGGTCACAAACATACAAGAAACTCCTGCTATAGAATTCGTAACAGTGGGTGTAAGTTTCTAGAATTTTCTCGTGTGAGTTATGAACCTAGCACAGAATTAATGCAACCAAAATTCAGCATAGTTATAGGGGGACCAATGTTTATGTTTGAACAAATCATGAACTGAAATAGGCGTGCTACCAGCTCTACTTGGCTGAAGCTTAGATGAGTTTGTTTTAGGTGCTGTTTGAGTGCCTCAGGCACGAAAACCTCGAAATGGGAGCTGAACACGACCGGATGTCATCACGCTTACTGGCCTTGATTCGATCAATGAGTAAACATTCGAATACCAAGATAGTTATGTAAAACCTGATGAGAATGAACTTCATCATTCAAACAGCTTATCTACAGAGACTTTTGCTTAGATAAAAGAACAACGGAATAAAACTCTCACGGCGCAGCGATTCTTCCTTTAACCTCATTGTTCACGAACATCTTTTGTGCGAGTCTTGCAAACTACCAATGCTGTAAAATTTGTAATGAAAACACACTGATGTTGAAAAAAAGTAATGAAAACACACATATACTGTTGTTAGTGTTATCTCGTCAAGTTTCTGGAAGATTGTCACTGCACCTGTCTTTCTTACTGAGAAAGTCCGTTTCTCTAGACAACAGAACTCTGTATTTCTTGACTAGATTGAATAAATGACGAACATAAGAAATAATAGGATCCGACCACCATAACTTAAGTGTGCCCTGTAACCAGACACTGCAATTACAGACTCGCTTTCTTCCCTGTTCGCATTTCTCTGGCTATCTTCTCTCTTTCTTGGCATCTGAATAGTTAGGTATCTGCGATCTAGGCTAATCATTCAATTTTCAAACCGTACGCTTAACCAGAGTGTAACTAATCTCATTGATGAGCGTCAGTGAAGTGTTGTCAAGGGTGTACATAGATGGTGTTAGTTGAAAAATTAGTTCGTACACACGCTTTACTTGAACTATTAACTATTTCACATGAAATTCAGGTACCGAAGTGGTATTCTTGATATTTCCATCCTCTCGACTTCTCTAGTTGTCTGTCTCTTTCTCTCTCTCTCTCCATGTATTTCTTTATTTTCTCCATCTACTCGTCTTGGTACGTGAAATCTGAGCCCAATGTTTTGTACTCAGTTCAGTTTACTTGTGAATTCTTTTAGGAAGTACTGAGTACTTCTTACAGCTAAGCATCTTCAGAGATCGACAACACAGTAAATTTCGTTCGATTGGCTGTAAGAGGGGGTAATGAGCAGGTAAGTGTATGCGGAACTAGTATGTACCCTCAAATACTATTGAAAAAAAATTAAGACAACATTTTCGCATTCGATTTGAGGAATATCAATCAAGACTTTCCGGGCTTGATCTTGTTACCTAGAGACGCAGGTAGGGACTATAGTTTTGATTTTGGTTGGGTCATATCGATGGACAGCACAACAAATATAAATAAATGATTGTCTCTAGGTTTCAGTCAATCGTGGAAGTGTAAGAAATAGAAATTTTTTTTGGGAACTTGAAGGTCCTGCAAAAAAATTGTTTCAACGTTGAATTAGATTCCAGCCCGTTTCTGATCAATCGCGACACCTTCCGTGAATCCTTGGAAGGATTCTTTACCGCATACGCCTGTCAAGATGGTCATAGATATTTCACTCATCAAAACTATCTGTTTTCGTCTCTATCGGTAGTGAATACTGTATTTGGTCTATTTACCTTGTTCATACTTCTGAAGATGCCTCGCACCATATACCGGACCGTGTTAATACTGCAATGTATTTTTCCGATGATACTATCACTAGTCTTGGCTTTTTTTGCCAGCTGAGTTTTGTTCTTTCTTATCCTGTACTAATGGTGGTCAATTTTCGTGTATCTCCTCAAGTCACCTGGATTGAAATGTGTATTGCAGTGAACCTCTTCGCTGGTAGTATAATGGTCATATTGTACACCCTCATTATCAATGTGGTACAAGTCGTTCCTCCGTCAGTAGTTTCATTGACCTCCGTCAATGAAACTACGTGAGCGGAGAATGAAGTTTGGCCTTCGGTTTTTTACCGAGTATCGCTGTACCAGCGACTATATTCAACGTGCTCAACTTCTTCGGCTACAACCGAAAGCAAGAAGAAATGGAGAACGACATAAGAGAGTGGGACATCAATGTGACTCATATTTTAGAGTCTAACGCAGCTGTTATCACTACGGTAGGTTGAGCAACTGAAGTTGACTTATCGACTATCGTTGCATCGAATACGTCAAAATATCCCAAAACTGAATGATCGTGCTGAATGGTTCTCTTGCGCATGTAGCTCATGTTAAAGTCGTGCGCCAGGGAGAACATCCAGTAAGGGTCACGAGGTGGAAGTCCACTGAAACGGTACAGACGGTTCTGCGTGCTGTCCGTAATCATATACCCCGTTTTTAAATCGTTATTTGCACTAGTCATCTTTTTCGGCCAAACCCAGTTGGCGCTCCCTTTCTACAGAAGTAGAAAAAATGCAATGCTACAAAAAATACAGGAAACTTAGTGATGCAGCTGTCACCTTTTGTTCCTACCTTTATTTGGGGCTAGAAGTCAGTGGACATCGAGTAATACCATTTACATATTCTTGATTCATGATATCCACGATACTTTACCTTTCGTTCCGAAATTTTCTTTCATTCAATGACTATTCAATCGACAAATACTTACATAAAGTGTCAGAAATATAAAAAGCTGAGTGAAAACCTTGCTCGTAGTGTTCATTTACAGCTCAACCAGTACCACAAAGCCGGACTAGCGTTCTTGTTCCTGTTTCTCTCAACAGTGTTTGTCATTGTCATCGTATTCTATTTGATCAATTTGTGAGTTGCAAGAAATAGAAGTTCGGGAAGCAATCATACGGGTGAGAACTCATGCAAAAAAGTTAAAATACTTCAAACTAGATGTGAATTTTTTTGAAGTTGGATAAAAACATTACGAGCCGAAAAGCTCGCTTTACCGATCTTTCAGGTTTTTTTTTACATGAACAGCTCAACGTTGCCCAGCTTAACTCGAACCTTCCATGAATTCCCATTCAAGTGCATAAGAAAGTTGTGGTTCTATATAATTGTCTAGACTTTTGTGAATTGTTCACTTCACTAATTCAGAACCTTCTAAATGATCCGCGTTTGCTGTTCGAGTACTTCTGCGGCCCTTCTCCGAATGTACCGAACTATGACCATTAGCGCCTATCTATTGGTGACAACGTTTTTCTTGTTGACACCTTTCATTATTTTCTTGGCCTTTCCATAAATAACAACTGGTGAGTGTACTAGAACGAAGTGTCGCCGAAGTCTAACTTACTCCCGAGTCCCCGAGTGGGCTCATCAGGATTGTTTTTGACGAAATAAAAGAAAAATCGGTGGTATATTTCATTTTCACTCAGTCTGCGGTTCTACGGTCTTCTATATGTATTACTTCCAGTTTACCGTATTTCATCTTCATTGTACCGCCTGTATTAACTGTCAACGTTTATTTGACCATCACACTTTTTGTACTGGTCTCCAGTTTCCGAAGAGAAGGTGGCAGCCTTTTTCGTTTCTTCGAGAACCCCGACGTCTCGGTGACAAGGATCGAACCACGAAACCAAACCAGTAACCCACTTTCTCACCAACTCCAATGAAATAAACAAACTTGGTCAATAGTTTATACTGTGTTATGGTAGTATTTGTAACGTTTGTTTTGTCTTCCTATGGGGTAGATTTGTTCGTGCTTGTAGGACTAGGGCACTAGCGTCTCGGTCGTTGAAATGTTTAAACAGAATTTGGCGTCGATTTTTACTAGTTGTGTCTTTTTATTGTTGGAAAAGTCAATTTCTGTCGGTTACACTTCTCGTATACTCGGTTCCATCATTCTCATATTCATCACATCATTATCACATGACCCAATCTCTGATTTAAGGTCTGATTTCATTTTTACCTGTGTCGATGTTCCGTTCAACTTGAATTTTGTGGTGTCTCTTCAGTCAGTCTCCATCCAATCCAGTACACCATAACGTTGAAACAAGCCATTGGGAAATCAAAATTCCACCCCTGCTCTCAAAACTACAAACGATCGAAACTATACACACCAAATATGTCAGAAAAGTGAAATATTAATGTCTGAAGAATCAATGTGAGGTTTTCAATGAGTTATTCACCGATTGTCACATAAAGGTTATACCCGTCTTCATGTAGTGAAACAGATTGGTGTTTCCTTACATCTGGCACCGTAGCAAAGTCTCCTAAAAAGGTCAACTCCGAGCTGAACTATCTGGACACTACCTGACCCAGTATGGGGTAACCCCCACTATGCTTAAACACGGAAAGTTGGCAACTACGTGGCCAGATTGTGACCAGGTCCTCGATAAGGTTGAGCTCACCTTTTGCATGACTTTGCTATGGTGCCAGGCTCTAGATTGCACGCCGGATAACAATCGTTCTAATAACATTTGAAGAATAAACCAGCGAAGTAAACAAAGTTGAATTTTAATTAGAATTTGGAGCACGCGACGGCAACGCATGTGACCCAGAATGATCGCTCTCTTGACTCGGTTTTCAGTTTTGCTCTAGTTGAGGGACATAGATTGGTGAAACGAACTCTACGGTGATCATTATAAATATCACAGGTGCTGGTATGTTCATAATGAGAACCTCCAAGTCCAGTTGGGGAACACGAGATTAAGATGCTCGTTTCGTTAAAGGAATAGAACATTCAAAAAAAGGAAATTCGTTTTCATTCTGAAACCCTTGGCAAAAGAAACGATGAACTAGTTTTTTCCATTGAATACACAACAAATGATATCGTCCCGTAAAAGGTTGTTAAAACGCGCTTGTTCTGAGCCGAAAGACTACAGTAACCCTCTACTTCTCGCCACGAGAATTTTTTTCGAAACCCGATTTTCTGAGCGTCGCCTGTGTGTGATCTCGTCGTCAATTTCATTTTCCGAGTATATATTTGGTTTGTAGGAGGCTATTTGATGACGAGTTCTCGAAAGTAAGATGATTAACTCAGTAACAGAATAACAGAATGAAAGAATGAGTCGGAACTCTCGAGTGATTCAGCACGTTTTAGCTAGCGCTTGCCGACGCTAGCGGAAGGTTGTGGTTATTACTTAGCTCTGGATTGATTGAATACAAATCTGATTGAAGTTCCATTTTTTGCCGTCGGGGTTTCCAGCTTTTTACTTGAATGTGTGTTTCGCCCTCGAACTTTGCCTGGTTGACGTGACACGATGTTTTGTAGTCACCGAAAGAAAGGTTGCGATACAATAGGGTACAGCACACATCGACTACGTCGTCTCGATCTTTCCGGAACTTCATGAAGGTTCAATTGAGCATCAGAGCTTTTTTTATCATTTAGAATTATCAGTCTTATTGATCTTTCCCGAAATTGTATTTGGGAAAGCCAGCTAGCGGCCAAATACCAGTTAATTCATGTGGTACCGGCCCCGATCCAACTGGCTGATTCTTCACAGACACACGAAACAGCAGACGGTTATAGTTGAAGACAAAGGTCAAGTTCGGAGAGTGTGCCTATTAGACATTTCTGTGTGCGGACAGTCGTCAGTGTTTTTCAATAAATTGACGTTAATTAGCCGTTTTGGTGATTTATCATGCTTTCTTCGATGAACTGTCGACAACTTTTGATCGTAAGTTTGCAAAGCGTACATTGTTATGGCACAGACCGCTTTCATTCCGAGAACGACTAGAAAGGAGAGAACAAGAAGAAGAAGCGAGTCAAGCCATCCTGACAAGAAGAACAAAGAGTGCAGTCTACGCTTCTGGAAGACGCTTCACGCTGTCTGGGAAATGGGTATAAATACCCCGATCACTCTCCAATAAACAGTTCCAAACCTACTGTGTGCTTGTTGTATCAACACTTCTAAGTGGCGATCAGCTTATAGTACTCACTAGGAAAGGTCTATCGTCGTCTGCAACCCGATCTACTTCTGCTAGCTGTTCGAAGACAGCGCTTGTGGAGCACCGATGGTCGTAACGGATGACACCCAACAGCCAGGATCCCCGAGAAGCTCTGCTCCCACTCACCTCCCGGAGTACCGGGAGCGAGCGCCTGGTGCTTATCGCCCCGGATCCTCTTGGAAAACCTGGTTACGTTTATTTTCCAACTTCTTGACGTTGCAAAAAGTCACTGTAGAGAGTGACCAACGTCTCATCTTTCTTCAAGAAATAGGATATTCGAATTATGAACTCCTTGAGTCTTTGTTGCAAGGTCGTACTCCCGAAGATACACCAATTACAGAGTTGTACAGCGTTATGGAGAAGCACTTTGCCCCGAAGAAACTGGTCCTCGCCGAGCGCTATCGTCTGATGACCATGGCCCAGAACAGTGGACAGACCCTGCAGGACTTCTACGCCAGCATCCAGAAGACTGCCAAGGACTGTGACTTCGGCGCCATCAAGGACCACCGGGACGCTCAGGTTACCTTGGTATTCATTGGTGGAATTTCCTCCCTTGAAACCAGGAAGAGACTTCTTGAGAAAGAGGATCTGACTTCTAAGCAAGCCTTAGAAATTGCGGAAGCTTTCGAGAGAGTGGGCCAAAATGCGCCACATCTCAAAGAAGGTAGCCATCCTACTGGAATCGGCAAAATTTTCGCTAAGAAGTCAGACCGCTCTGTTCATAGCAAGGGCAAGTGGGAACCAAAGTCATTCAAATCCACAAAAAAGCATGACTCCCACAAACCCAAGCATGGACATGGTACTAATTGTACCGTATGTGGCATGAAAGGACATTCATCTGAGCGCTGCTTCCACAAGGAGGGAGCGTTCTGCGGCAACTGTCGCAAGTCCGGCCACTTGGCAAGAGCTTGTAGAAAGCAGGCCAAAGTCTCGCGTCACGTAAATTCTTGTGCCGAGCCAGACTTTTCCGACAGTGAGGATGTTTTTTGCAATCGCATCCACCAAGTTACCAATAGGGTACACTGTCATGGAATTCTGTCTGAGGGATCGAATTCTTCGACGCGATCTTTTGCCAAGTCTCTGTGCCGCATGCTATGCAGAGCCGGACCTTGTCCGAGGGTTCTCTACAAACCCGCTCATATGCCGAAGTAGTCTCCTGTCATGCGCAAAGGAGCCAGATTCAGATTGAATCTGCCGAGCACAAAAACGTGACTCGAAGCTCGCATTCGTGTAAAAACGGAAAGCCGAGAAAAGGCAATAGGAAAGTCTCCGATCCTCCTAAAGGAAACAGGAGCCAGACTGCCGAGTCTCATGTGGTGGCCCGGAAAGTCCCTCAACCGCGTAAAAACGGTCTGAAGGGCCAGGTTCTCATTGAATCTGCTGAACCCAATCCAGTGGTTCAGAAAGTCCCTACATCTTCGTATGAGTGTAAGGGCCAGGCCTTAATTGAGCCTGACGAGTCTGAAATATTGACTCGTAAAGACTCCCAACCGCTCAATGCAACGAGGAGCCAGATTCTCATTGAATCTGCTGAACCCAATTCAGTGGTTCAGAAAGTCCCTACATCTTCATATGAGAGTAAGGGCCAGGCCGTAATTGAGCCTGACGAGTCTGAAATATTGACTCGTGAAGACTCCCAACCGCTATATGCAACGAGGAGCCAGATTCTTATTGAATCTGCTGAACCAAATCCAGTGGTTCAGGAAGTTCCTACATCATTGTGTAAGGGCCAGGTCTCGATGAAACCTGACAAGTCTGAAACATTGGCTTGTAAAGCCTCCAATCTGTATCCAAAACAGAGGAGCCAGACTACCAGTCTGCCAGCCAACGTTAACAAGGATAAGAGCTCAAGGGAAAATTCCCCTACACTGATCAATTCCCCTGTGAAAAATGAGCCGCCTTGTCTGCTGGATCTTGAGATAAACGGTAAATCCGTGCCCTGCGAGCTAGATACAGGCGCATCAATCTCAATAATTGACTATGACGTATGGGTCGGAATTGGCAAACCAACCCTATTGCCAGTGAAAACACAGGCAATGGCTTATAATAAAAGTCCTATCCGCTTCGCCGGAATGTCAAAAGTCAAAGTCAAATTCAACGGAAACCAAGCCATAATACCTATTTATGTTCTAGAAGGACAGAATAGTGGTTATCCGTTGTGTGGACGTGACATGATTCGTTCACTAGGCATCGATTGTGGTCCACACTACCGCACGGTGTTCGAGGTCAAGACGCTAGATCGTCAGACACTCAAATCCGAGCTAACCGAGATGTTAGAGCAGAACAAGGCACTCTTCAACCCAGAACTGGGAAAGTGTACTACGGTTCAGGCACACCTCAGATTCAAAGAGGATACGCCAACCCCGAAATTTTTTCGGGCAAGACCGATTCCGTTCGCTCTCAGACCGAAGGTTATTGAAAAGCTCGATGAAATGGTACGAAACGGTACCTTGGTCAGAGTAGAACACTCTGACTGGGCAACACCTCTCGTGGTTGTACCTAAACCCGGAGGCAAAATCAGGGTATGCGGTGACTACAAAGTAACAGTCAACCAGCAATTGGATATCAACCAATACCCCTTGCCCATTCCAGACGATCTGTTCCATATGCTAAATGGAGGGACAAAGTTCTCTAAGATGGATCTGTCTGATGCATACATGCAAGTGGAACTAGATCAAGAGTCTAGAAAATACACCACTATCAATACGTTGAAAGGCATGTTCGAGTATACACGAGTACCATTTGGCGTAGCCTCTGCCCGAGCCATATTCCAACGCATAATGGAAACAACGCTGGCAGGTATAGAAGGTGTTCTCGTATACCTAGACGACATTACGGTTACCGCGCCAGATGATCGCACGCATCTCGATCGACTCAGACGAGTGCTAGACCGCCTTAATAAGGCAGGTTTTCGACTAAAACGTGAAAAATGTGAATTCCTGACAGAAAAAATGGATTTTCTGGGACACGTTGTCGATGCCAATGGCATAAGACCCTCGCAAGAGAAGCTGAAAGGCATGGTCAATATGCCAGAACCGAAAAACCTCAAGGAAATCGAATCCTTTTTGGGGATGGTTCAATATTATGGCAAATTCATCCCGAATCTATCTACCTTGGCAGCCCCGATGAATGGTTTGCGTAAAAAAGGAATAGTATTCAAATGGGAGAAGGAACAGAAAACTGCGTTCCATGCTATCAAGAAAAGGTTGATGGAAACCGATATCTTGACGCATTATGACCCCCAAACTCCAGTCGTATTGGCCACTGATGTCTCCGATTATGGATTGGGAGCAGTCATTTATCACAAATACGCCGATGGCAAAGAAAAAGTCATCGCCTATGCCTCACGTTCACTCACAAAAGAGGAACGAAACTATGCTCAAATTGAGAAAGAGGCATTAGGCATTGTATATGGCGTTGAGAAATTCAATCAATTTCTCTATGGAAGGAAATTTACCCTCCTGACCGATCATCAACCATTGGTGAAAATATTCGGTCCCAAGCATGAACTACCAATCATTGCTGCGAAGAGATTGCATCGCTGGGCACTGAGGTTAATGGTGTATTCTTTCGAAATCGAATATAGAAACACCCACGAGTTCGGAAATGCAGATGGGTTATCCAGACTGCCCGATCCTCGAGAATTACCCAGTGCAGAAGCCATCGTACGAGAAGTACAGATGATAGATATGCAAGACGAATATCTCGAAAAACTTCCTATGTCTGAAAAAGACATTTCAGAAGCAACTCAAAAGGACACTTTGTTGCAAGTGGTAAAACAGTACATTATGAATGGCTGGCCACCAAAGGTCCGAAATGAGGCTCTGAAGGCATTCACTGGCAAGAAAGAGGAATTAAGCATTCATAAAGGGTGCATCCTCTGGGGTACACGCGTAGTAATACCGACCCAATACAAGAAGAAAATTCTTGAAATGCTGCACAGTAGCCACTATGGGAAGAGCAGAATGATATCTTTAGCCCGAATGAAGGTTTGGTATCCCGGAATTGATAGCGACATCACCAAATTGGTGGCAGCGTGTGATACATGCGCAATTTTCGCTAGGGATCCAGTAAAAACAAAACTGCATCCATGGGAAGAGCCGGCAAAGCCTTGGCAACGACTCCACATGGACTTCTGCCAGACAGAAGATGGCAGTATGTGGCTAGTTGTGGTCGACGCAAAGTCAAAATGGCCGACAGTGGTAAAAATGAGAACCACAACAACTGAAAAAACCACCGCAGTACTCAAGCAACTGTTCTCATTACATGGATTACCCGAACAAATAGTATCGGATAATGGACCTCAATTTGCGTCGAGAGAATTCAAAGAATTCTGCCAGTTGCGAAATATTGAGTTAACACTCACTCCGCCTTATCACCCTAATTCAAATGGGGAAGCGGAAAGACTGGTTCAAACATTCAAGATGGGACTGTATAAAGGTATCAGATCAGGCAAAAGCACTGACGAAGCCGTAACAGACCTCTTGTTTCAATATAGAGTGACACCCCATCCTGCAACAGGCAAATCGCCAGCAGAGATATTAATGGGCAGACAACTCAGAACCGTCTTTGACTTCATAAAAACCGACAAAAAAGTCGTTCCTGATAATCAATACAGGGAAAATATGAAGAAACATTACAAAGGCAAGGCAGTAAAGACTTTCAAACCAGGCCAAGAAGTCTACCTACGCAATTATAATGCGAAAGGAGACAAATGGCTACCTGGGATTGTCACGGAAATTTCCGGCGCTAATACGTACATAGTACACTATGGCACAGGTCATAGAAAAGCGCATGCTGACCAACTGAGAAAGAAAGTCACTTTCTGGGAAGATTTGGACACTACCGTTCTTGTACAAATGCCTACTCAGAATAAGGGTAATGGTCAGAAACGTACACCAAAGACGAAGGTCCCTCGAGCAATTCCGAATGCACCGAGAAAATCTAACCGGATGAGGAAACCAGTAAATAGGTATCAAGCAGCCAATATGGTGCAAACCTACCACCACAACCCCACCGTTAATAGCATTTCGATGAAAATGAAAACCGTGGATGTGGAAATTGCACGCCGTAAACAGGCAACCAACGACGTAAACAAACCTGTTAAACCGTTGACGAACTCAAAATCACGTGAAATGCAGCGTGAAAAGTGCAAATCGAGGAATGAAAACCAGGGGAGGGAATATCCGATCCGGAGAAGGTTTCATTCCAGTAGAAGGTTTCACAAGTACACACAGATTGGACACCTGATCCATATTCAACGAAGATGTAGAGTAGCATTGAACTTCGCTCACACGATTGAGGGGAGATGTAGATCTAACTCGAACTTCACAAAAGATCGTATGCAGAGAGGTACACCTAGCAATGTGAACTCCACTTCCTCAAACAAAGCAAGGGAGTGGAGACGTAACACTAGGGAGAACTCTGCCAACCCGTTCTCGGGTCCGATCAACAATTTTGGTCATCGCCGCGCCAGAGATCCTAGTAGTATTGATGAGTCATCAATAGGGGAGGTGTTATGGCACAGACCGCTTTCATTCCGAGAACGACTAGAAAGGAGAGAACAAGAAGAAGAAGCGAGTCAAGCCATCCTGACAAGAAGAACAAAGAGTGCAGTCTACGCTTCTGGAAGACGCTTCACGCTGTCTGGGAAATGGGTATAAATACCCCGATCACTCTCCAATAAACAGTTCCAAACCTACTGTGTGTTCGTCAGGTGTTCATTTATAAATAAATAAATGATTTCGTCATTCGTCAGGTGTTCATTTCATATGATTGATAACAAGTGGGTTAGCTATGGCGGGTTTATTGTACAATCAGCCCCCCCCCCTCCCGCGAGCTGAATTACGTTGAAATTCGACCCGTATTAGATCCCCCCCCCCCCCGATTGGTGGGGGTTACTGTACAATATTCTTCTTAACTGTGGGTTTGGACTAAGCGGGGGCGATCGTTGAAAGGTTCCTGAATTGTACTAATGACCTCCATTTTTTGTTATGATAGTGGTTGTTGAATGTCGACATTGTACAATTACCCCTTTTACAATAACGCTCCCATTTATAATTACCTCCCTTTGTATAGAAAACTAAAGGTACGGGTGGGAATCAGTTTTACAGTTTTCCCGTCATGACTAACTCCTTTGTCAGTTCATCTCTATGTGTAGTACCGGATACCAGTCCATGAGTTCAATTCAAATTGTTCTGGTCATGTGTTTCAGAACTGTTTGATAGGTATGGTCAACGTTCTATTTTTGATTTGATTTGGGTGTCCCCTTGCCAGCTCAACAGTTCAAATCAAATGGCACAAACTCGATTTATCTCGCTGGAAAACGTATTTCAGAAGTTACGCGGTGTTGGTTAGCCACCAAGGTGATAAGCCAATTACGGGAAATATCTGTTAAAATTTTTTTTGAGCTCTCGAAAGATTTCTTGGTTATTCAAACAACAGAAACGAGAAGTCTTTTCAGAAATCAACGTTCGTCATCTCTCAGCTGACACTATGATATCACTGATCATATCTTTCGTATTTTGAACAAGTAGTGAACGAATCCTACAAATTCTCTCAGTCCATTCTGATAATATCGTTTTTACTGAGAGAATGAAAAACATTCAAGCCACCGCGAGAAAAGTCTATTTTTAATATGAAAGTCAATTTTCCGTAAAACGTTTGAGCTTGAATCTGTTCCGCTCTATCTGTCTCTGATCTGAGCATGTTCCGCTTGAGCAGATGTTCGATGTTTGAGTTTAATTAGATGGCGAATACAAAAAATTGTATTCGGCTACAATGTAGCTGTGGCCTTCGTGCGCACACACCTCAATTACTGTGAGTCGCAATCTTGACTGTCTCTGTGTTACTTCCTTCTTCTGTATTTCACTTCCTGTCTGATTCTCCGTCAAAACTTGAATGTTGAATTATGAATTTCGCATTTGTCAGTGTTTGAATCTCATAATCATCTCTGAGACATTCACTTTTAATTTGTTATATTTGTATATTCTCTATTTCATTCATGTACGAGACTTTTGGACGTTATACGAAATAAGTTAGTTCAACACTAAGTTGGGCATTAACCTTGTTTTACGTAATACGGATGTTCATCAATATAAATATTTCATTGAGCGTGAACGTAAAGTTCGTACACAAAGTGTCTAAACCAACTTTTTCATCAAAATTAGCCACTAGCTTCGGTGCAGTTTGCAGATTGTTTTCTTCGAAACGGATTTTCATGTACTGATTAAGTTGCCACGCCCACTCAAGAACTTGCAGTGTCGGTTAATTTCGCCGTTCTAAACCTACACACTGTGACTGTGATGAGCAGGTTAGTTTTCGTAGATGTTGTTCATTGGCAAATCAGAATTGGTCGGGACGGAAACTATTTAAACCATCCTGATGGGGTATACTCTGTTTCACCAATTAATGTCCTCCTACAGTAATCCGTCGAATGTTCAGGAGGCTTTTCTAATGATGCAACTCATTATTCTGGTTTCAAACTTTCAGAGTTTGTAGTAGTAAAGGTGCAGAAGACACCACCCAAGTTTGGTGAGAATCCAAAAATTGAAAAATACCAAACTTTGACCTGGAAGTTTGAGCATATTACTGTAGAGGGTTATAAGTGAGTGAAACAGACGTATTTCACCCAAAAAGTGACTAACTATCTCAACTCTGGGCCAGAACTATACCTGTTGAGTTCAACGAGTACTTTTGTCAAAACGCCATCGATAACACTTGTTTTGTTACAACACAGCAACTTTTCCACGGCGAGCTCACAAATGGAACACAAGCCTTTTCAACCAAGCGGTTTGTTGCAGTGGTCACTAACCACGAGTTTCAGCCCGTTTCTGATCAATCGCGACAATTTCCGTGGGTCTCTGGAAGGATTTGCTACCGCATACGCCTGCCAAGAAAGGCATGGGTATTTCACTCTTCAAAACTATATTTTCTCCTCTCTATCGGTATTGAATACCTTATGTGGTGTACTCACCTTGTTCATACTTCTGAAGATGCCTCGCACCATATACCGAAAAGTGCTTCTACTACAATGTATTTTTCCAATGATGTTATCCCTAGCTCTGGCCTATTTCTGTCAGTTCAGATTTGTTCTGCCATATCCCGTACTTATGGTAACCCACTTCCATGTATCTCCTCAGTTCACCTGGGCTCAAATGTGCGTAGAGGCAAATCTATTTGCGGGTAGTATAATTATCATCTTGTACACCCTCGTGTTCAACATCGTACACGTCGTACCTCCTTCAATGAAAGCACACGAGCGGTGGCTGAAACTTGGTCTACGATCATTTTGGCCGATTGTTGCTGTACCAGCCCTCGCGTTCAACGCTCTCAATATACTTGGCTATAACTGGGAACAAGAAGAAATAGAGAAGGACATCAGAGATTGGGACATCAACGTGTCTCATATTTTTGAGTCGAACGCAGCGGTAATAATCACGGTAAGCTCTTTTCGAAAGACTGTCAGCATATCTGAACTCAGAATAATTTCTTGCCGCACAGTGACTAACGTACGGGTCGGTATGGAGTGGCTGAATTGCAAATCGAACTTTGATGGCTGAATTGCGAATCGATATACGGCACAAAACTCAAACTATGATTACTAATTGGATCTTGTTGTTAGATTTTTCGCATTTAAGTGGGCGCCACATATTCAACACCGAACATGCACTATCGCAGAGAGAAAACTACGAAATAACTGATATTTTCCGTACTATAAGCACTAATGCGTATTTTGGATATGTACACTTCTTGATCCGCATTGCAATTACTACACTGCTAGCCAGCTGCAAAACTAAACTGAATGTTCCGAACTCGAATTCGTACATGCTAATTATAGTAGACCAAAGTAGTGATTATTATTATTCTAGCGAGTAAACATCCTACCTCAAATTTTCTTGACTTTTATTCGTATTAACCCCTTTTGGAGCTTTACATCTGGGAATCACTACCAAGTCTGCTCATGAGATTTACTTTGCAGCTCAACAAGTACTTCACAGGCGCTGTAGCGTTGATGTTCCTTTTCCTTTCAACAGTGTTTGGTATTATTTTCTACTTGATTAGATTGTGGGTTGCAGATTCTTTTCTTTTCCAGAGAGATAGCAAACCAAACAACTGCAAAAAAAATGAACAAAATTACTGATGGAATTCGAATGCTATATTTTTAACCCAACTTTAAAAAATTCTGAGATGTTTTAGCTCTTGTACTCAGGTATTATCGACTGCAAGTGTCCAGACATTGTTCACCACTTGGTCAATTAGCTGTATTTCTGTACTTTGTTTTTTATCCAATTCAGAACATTCAAAATGATTCGCGTTCGTCGTTCGAGCACTTCTGCCGCCCTCCTTCGGATGTACCGAACGATGACCTTCACAATCACGGCTTACCTTTTGGTCACAACGTTTTTCTTGTTGACCCCTTCCATTGTATTTTTCAGTAGTATTCTGGCATTTCCACCGCATTCTACGTGGTAAGTGCACTGAAACACAGAAAATATCTGTTTGATTTGTCCTTGATCTTAAAAACTGGAAATGGATAAGTTAGCTGTGTGCTTCTGGAAACTGGAAAAAGTTAGCTGTGTGCTTCTTCTAAATACACTCGTTTCAGTTTACCTTATTTTATCTTCGTAGTATCACCCGTGCTCACCGTGAATATCTACCTGACCACAACGCTTCTGGTTCTGGTCTCCAGTTTCCGGAGAACAGTTTTCAACCTATTCCGGCGAATGATCGGAAAGACGGAGAGAAGTCCCTCGATAACTGTGATCGTGCCAAGAAACCGCATCAATTCATTCAACCTGTCACCCATGCATATGCATTGACAACTCTGAAGTTGTTCTAACATTCATTTATCGTTCCATTACTGTATGAAAAAACTATATGAGAAGATAAAAAGGGTAATGAAAGCCGGTACCTTAGAAAAAAAGTATTCAAAAAATGAATATTTTGATTGTTGATAATGTGTTATTGCATGTCGCGGCCGCTGCGCTACATGGAAGCCATTTTGCCAGACGTCGAGCACGTAATAATCACGTAATCGAGGGGAATGACTCAAAAATCATACATCGACCAACTTCGTCTACGACTGAAAGAGTGAAAGAACTGACGAGGCGTGCTCTGAAATTGCTCGCTTGATTAAAACACGCTTCAAACTGTTTCATATATTAAAACCTCCAGAGGAACTTAAACACCTTTGCATCCTGATCATGTGTCGGAAATGAACTGTAGTGGGAAGTCAGCACACTTAGGTTGCAAACTGCCTTTTCAACGGTAGGAACAATCTTGTTTGCTGTAAAAATTATAAATATAACGTTTATCCACAAATATTGCGCTTAATTGGTTGTGCATTTGCGTTCTGCGTTTGAAATTCACGAGCAAATAAAAATTTACAATAAAGCGTTCCTCTCCGATGATGTTTCTTTGAGGTGCGGTTCCTTTGAACTTTCCGCACCCTTTTCTGACTTATTAAACAGGTATGGAATACTAGAGATATGTTGTGCACGTAATCTGGGAAAAAAACTTTGAAAAACGGTGAATTTGGTTGAAAGTGGCGTTTTTATCGTTATGTATTTGCGTTGTCTTTCGTTCCTTGCCGCTCTATTTTGTGGCACACTCCTTCACAACTCAGATCATTCTTCATTCTGCTCAAAACGGTATAACCGAACACAACTCACCAACATGCACACTCTTTACTAACTATGTATGTTACAAACGCTATAAAGTGTACTACGGACTCATCTTGGGTTCATGTGCACCCACTTTACTTTTGTATACCAAATGTCCAGGATGTAATAACAGAAACCGAGGTGCACCCACAGCTTGTTGCGATTCGAATTCACACTAAATTGGGTTATTTTGTTGTGGCTCAGCGTGAAGTCCTCGATATTACAGCTGAACAAAGAACACAAAAACTGTTTAATAATCAGAATCTCTTTCAACCCATTGGAAACGTTTGTAATTGGTTTTCAGATTGAATATGTATTGTTTGAGATTAGTATATAAATTGTTGAGGAACTCAACCAACATCAACTGTGTCAGTCATGGTGAGTGGTTTACGAATACTCTATTCTAGACTCACCTCGGAATACTTCGATACTTTTCGGGAGCTCGATTTCGCCCACAACCTAATACTCAGTTCTTGAACCTGATCAACCACTCTATCTTCTGTTTGTTTTTCTCTCGATTTCGTATTTTTCTGTTACCCAAAGGTATGGTTGTTATAGACGAGCCCTATCCTAGCCGTGTTGAGTGTCGTCTGTGTGACTGTCGTCTACTCCTACAGTATCACAACCTGTGAACTGTTCTGTCAAGGATCGCCAGGCTACAACTACAACTGCGAACCAGGAAACTCGACTGCGTACGTTTCAATGGCAGCTTATAAAATTTGCCAAAAATAGTGACTTCGCGATGTAGGTGAATAACCATAAATAAACTGAAAACTAGGTCTGTAAACATGAGATTCATGTGGTTAAGAATTCAATTGCTGAAAGGTGTTCAATTGCAATTCGTTAGGGAAAGATTAACGTTTCCTACCTTGAATCAGTTTAAACTGGGGACTCTTAACAAATAATAGTTAACGTGTTCAATCATCATGGGTTGGAGCTTTGAGTCAATAAGCACAATAAACAACAACTTGCTTCATCAGGTTCAATTTCGGCTCGAAATGCTTCGAGAAATGCTACAATAGGTGCATCGTGAGCTCGGACTGCATTTCAAACTCGTCCTACAAGTAAGTAAAATGCTCAAACGTTCGGTTATCCCGTAGTTGAACATTTTTTCAAGATTTTGTCACCTTATCAATTGGTACCCAGTGAGCAATTTCATCTTATTTAATTTTTTTTTCAAACACGTCAAAAAGGTGTTGTCTTTTAGGGTGCGCTCATACTTCGAGCCCCCAGATTGGGAGGCAGCGGCCTAAAGGTGCAACTTGTATGTATCGATTGAGCCTCTCGAGCACCTGGGTGCCCAATCGATACTCATAGATTGCATATTAGTGCCGCTGCCTCCCAATCTGGAGGCTCGAAGTATGACCACCTTCTGAGGACACTGATATATGTATGTGTTCTCATTAGAAACTAGGATATACAGTATGCTGCCTTGGAGAAGAACTAGAACAACGTTGTTGCAGGTGCTGTTTGAGTGCCTCAGGCACAAAATCCTCCAAATGGGAGCTGAACACGACCGGATGTCATCACGCTTACTGGCCTTGAGTCGATCAATCAATGAATATTCACGATTATCCTGTTCGAACCCTAACAAAAAACGGTGTACATTGTTACAACAACCGTCAGCATCTGGAATATATTTTTTTATAAAAAAAAGTCATATGATGAGCTCGAAAATTCAATTTGAAAAGTACAAGCATAATCTGCTGAGAGGGTAACATTTATAAATGTATACCTGACGTTTGAGTTCACTACAACTACGTATCATTGTGGTGCAAATAAATTCGAAACTTGAAAATTCATTAAACCCTATGAAATTGAGATAGAGCACGTAGAAACGTGTTTCATTCAAGAAAAGCATCAATTAATTTTGGAAACTCTCTCCTTTTTAAGAAGCAGATATTGGCTCAGGGACGGTTGATTATATGACGCACGACAAACTGGAAAAATATTACCAGGCTATAATTTACCTGTGATCATTACGTGTCGAGACACGAATACAATTGTGTTACTTCCTCTAGATTTATTTTTTATCCTATCATAGTTCAATAGTATAATCGTCATGATAACTTAACGGTACGGCCACTCTGAACGTCCTGGGACAGAGACTTCGTAACCCGCGAAAATACCTCAAAATAGCCATGGTCACCGACCATGAATGACTGAGAACGCCCGTGGTAACAGACATCGTCGCTCTCAACCAGTCTGAGAACATGCGGGCTCTACCCAATGACCGTAGTTTGGAGACAGACCTTTCGTTGACTGCAACTTTTAAATTTGAAATAAAGTCAAAGTTCGGCTATTTCCTTTGCTTTTGATATGTAAATTTGTGTTTCAAGTTCATTTCTTCAATAGTAATATTTTGTTAAAGGAACCACATCAATTCATTTATTGTTTTTCCACGGCCACCAAAACCTAACTCCCGGTTCGGAATGAGTTCCGGTGACTCCTTGTACAGATATTGATAAAAGTTCAATGAACTGAACCATACTTCTCAAATGTTCTATTACTAGACGAGAACACTATATGAGAAGAATAAATGACAATGAACGCCGGTACGTTAAAATGAAAGTATTAAAAAAAATGAATATTTTGATTGTTGATAATGTGTTATTGTATGTCGCGGCCGCTGCGCTACGCGAAAGCCATTTTGCCAGAAGTTGAATGCGTAATCGAGGGAAATGAATCAAAATCATACATCGACCAACCACGTCTACGACTGAAAGAGTGAGAGAAGTGACGAGGCGTGCTCTGAAATTGCTCGCAATTATATGATTAAAACACGCTTCAAAGTGTTTCATATATTAAAACCTCCAGGAACTTAAACACCTTTGCATCCTGATCATGTGTCGGAAATGAAGAGTAGTGGGAAGTAAGCACACCTAGGTTGCAAGCTGCCTTTTTAACGGTAGGAACAATCTTGCTTGCTGCAAAAATTAAAAATTTAGGGTTCATTGACAAATATTGCGCCTAGTTGGTTGTGCTTTCGCTGTCTGCGTTTGAAATTCACGACCGAATAAAAATTTACAATAAAGCGTTCCTCTCCGATGATGTTTTTTGAGGTGTCTTTGGTTTGAACTTTCCGCACCCTTTTCTGACTTATTAAACAGGTATGAAATACTAGAGATATGTTGTGCACGTAATCTGGGAGAAAAACTTTGAAAAACGGTGAATTTGGTTGAAAGTGGCGTTTTTATCGTTATGGATTTGCGTTGTCTTTCGTTCCTCGCCGCTCTATTTTGTGGCACACTCCTTCACAACTCTGATTATTCTTAATTCTGCTCAAAACGGTATAACCGAACACAACTCACCAACATGCACACTCTTTACTAACTATGTATGTTACAAACGCTATAAAGTGTACTACGGACTCATCTTGGGTTCATGTGCACCCACTTTACTTTTGTATACCAAATGTCCAGGATGTAATAACAGAAACCGAGGTGCACCCACAGCTTGTTGCCATTCGAATTCACACTAAATTGGGTTATTTTGTTGTGGCTCAGCGTGAAGTCCTCGTTATTACAGATGAACAAAGAACACAAAAACTGTTTAATAATCAAAATCTCATTCAACCCATTGGAAAAGTTTGTAATTGGTATTCAGATTGAATATGTATTGTTCGAGTTTAGTATATAAACTGGAGATTAACTCAAACAACATCAACTGTGTCAGTCATGGTGAGTGGTTTATAGAAAATTTTATTCTGGACTAATCTTGGAAAACAAATTTTTTGAGAGCTTGATTTTGCTCACAACCTAATACTCAATTCTTGAACTTGACGAACCACTCAAAAACAAAACTTGTTACCCAAAGATATGGTTGTTGCAGACGAGCCCTATCCTAGCCGTGTTGAGTGTCGTCTGTGTGACTGTCGTCTACTCCTACAGTATCACAACCTGTGAACTTTTCTGTCAAGGATCGCCAGGCTACAACTACAACTGCGAACCAGGAAACTCGACTGCGTACGTTTCAATGGCAGCTTATAAAATTTGCCAAAAATAGTGACTTTGCGATGTAGATGAATAAACATAAATAAAATGAAAACTAGGTCTGTAAACATGAGATTCATGTGGTTAAGAATTCAATTGCTGAAACGTGTTCAGTTGCAGTTTGTTATGAAAATATTCCTACCTTTAATGTGGGGACTCTTGACAAATTGAATTCCATTGGTTTATTCATCATGGTTTTGAGTAAATAAACAACCACATTCTTTATCAGGTTCAACTTCGGCTCAAAGTGCTTCGAGAAATGCTACAATAGATGTATCGTGAGCTCGGACTGCATCTCAAACTCTTCTTACAAGTAAGTGAGGTTGCGAATTGTTGGGTGTAACTATATTCTTCGAGATTGGTCGTTTTTTTTCTCTCTTTTGTTGAAAACAGTTTTTTTAAAGATTTCCGTAACAACTTCTATTTCATCAAATTAAAACAAATGACGTCAACAGTTATGTTGCATAGTGACCTAATTATAAAAACAACAACAATGTTGTTTTAGGTGCTGTTTGAGTGCCTCGGGCACGAAAACCTCCAAATGGGAGCTGAACACGACCGGATGTCATCACGCATACTGGCCCTGATTTGATCAATCAATGAACATTCACGATTATCTTGTACTAAACCAAATCAAAATGAATTGCGAAAAACAACCATCAGCTCTACAAATAAATTGGGAATTCAGATATAATTTGACTAAATCTTAGCCTTTATGAGTGTATTTAACTGGATCACAACGTACCATTTTGGTACGAAAAACCGAATCTACAAACTTCATTGAACGACGTAAAGCTGAGACTTCCATCAAAATATGGGCAATGATTGCGGAAGTAACCAAAAGTCACTCCAAACCGGGGTAGTATATTTTTCCGGTGGTGGAAATATGAGTAAGTTAGTGGGGTTTTTCGGCACGATCACAGTGAACGAGACGCTTCGGTCGGTTTGTCCTGACTATTCAATTTACTTATAGTTTATATAGTCTTGGTTAGATTTTTTTTGCGGGTGGGCGTGGGAATGTATAAAATATTTCTTCGTTTCTCAGTACTCTATCTCAATCCAACTATTGAAATTTGGAAAGCAGTGAGATCTCTTACTTTAGTTAGGCACAATCTAAAAGCCGAATAATTCAGGCGAATGATTAGAAAGTATGCTCACCTGTTCGAAAATATAGACGCTCCTTCACGTTAGAGACAAGATGGAATAGAATAGATTTATTCGCGATTCCACACGTCTCCACATTGTTGAATGTGGCACTCATACTGGCGAAATAAAAAAAGTGGGAAAGAGATGTGATTGATTCGTTACGCATATGTCGAGGCAAGATAGAATCAAAATGTTAAGTTGAAGAAAAGTAAGATAATGGAACACAGTTGACACTGGTAAGGTGGAAGAACCAAAAAGTGTGTGCGTTCTGTTTATTTCATGTAAATCTGAAAACTGAAAGCATTTCAAGCATGCTCAAAACAATTTCGACTTTTTTTTTAAAATTTAGACTGTAATTTTTATTCTTTCGGTTCAGATAATTGTGTTATCACTGAATAAGATCGCTGATTTGGATCTGTGAACATTGTTCAAGAGACCTTCCTGAGCCTGAATAGCGAATTCCGAAGCATTCTATCTTCCAACTTGTACACCATGCCACTTTGAATACTGTTCTCTGCTTATAGCGTCACTGTAGTTTACATTTGTTCTATTTCTGTACCAAGCGGTAGTCTGCAACTACAAGTAGTAGTGTGAAGAGATAGCAAAGAATGCCGCATGGCATGTTTGCCAACGATGTCTGATGGTCAAAAGGATCAAAAAGATCAGTCATGGGGTACTTCTTCAATGAACTGCCTTGTATTAGGAAAAATAGTTTTTGCCACGTTCACCGAATGTGTAATTTATAAAATCAGAAGTAAACATCACGTTTTTGACACAAACTGTTTACGCATTAAAAAAAAAGCTTTTCTCATCTGTGAACATCGATAGCATTGTCTTCGACCATAACGTAGGACTTCTGTAGAATGAAGTTCAGTGTTTTATTCAGTTTTTCAGACAAGTCGGTTTCATTATACACAACATTAGATTCTTTGTTTTAATGAAAGGTAAACAGTATATAACACATTTGATTTTTCTGTGTTTCAAATACAGAGCAAAAAATTACCCCGTTATCTCTTCAAATTAACTCGCTACTTAATGACAAATATTGCGCCTAATTGGTTGTGCGCTCGCGTTCTGCGTTTGAAGTTCACGACTAAATGGAAATTTCAATAAAGTGTTCCTCTCCGATGATGTTTTTTTTCAGGTGTGTTTGGTTTGAACTTTCCGCACCCGCTTCTGACTTATTTAAGCAGGTATGGAATACTAGTGATATGTTGTGCACGTAGTGTGGGAGAAAAACTATGAGAAACGGTGAATCCGGTTAAAAGTGGGCATTCTAATAAGGAATTGTGCACTTTTTCATCGCACGTTTCTAAATTGTGGTGTGTTTAACATGTTCGACGTGACTGTGCTATTGACTAACAGTATAATTCCTTAATGAACTTGTGAACATCGATAGCATTGTCTTCGACCATATGGTAGACTTGTGTAGAATGAAGTTTAGTGTTTTATTCAGTTCGTTTTTCAGACAGGTCGGTTTCATTTTACACAATATTAGATTTTTCTTTTTGATAAGGTAAACAGTATATAACAAATTTAGGAGTTTTCGAGTGTTGAATCTAATAAAGGAAATGGTGTAGTGTAGCGACTCCCATGGGTATTGTGTGAAGAAAACTGCATGTCGATGTTTGCAGATAACTATTCATCCCGGTAGATTGTTCTGAACGGTCTCGTTAACAATTTCGGCAGATAGTGTCATCAAAGTTCACTTCTCTCTTTTCTCTGTTTGCTTTTGTTCTATTTCGGTACAAGTGGTAATCTGCCGTTACAAGTAGGAGTGACAAAAGACAGCAGAAAATGCCGATGTCATGTTTGCCAACCATGTTCAAGAGAACAAAGAATCAACCGGCGTGTTTTTACGTCCAGAGTGTCTTTCCAGATTCGAATGAAGAATTCGAGTCAACGTATCACTTTCCAAAGAGAAATTATAAATACTCCGATAAAAATAGTGAGCCGTTTTTTTTTCTCATACACCATAGCTAAGTCTCCTAAAAAGGTCAGCTCCAAGCTGAACTATCTGGACACTACCTGACCCAGGTTTGGGTCACCCCCACTATGCTTAAACACGGAAAGTTGACAACCATGTGGCCAGACTGTGATCAGGTCCTCAATCAGGTTGAGCTCACCACTTTCATTACTTTGCTACGGTGCCTGTAGTACCACGTTAGGCTGAAACTGATTAGTTTGTTTCACCCATCGATAGTGGTCAGCAATTCTGGCCGAGCGCACCCTATATTGCAGGCGACTGATCTGGCAGCTTGCCAGACGTTTCATTGCAAATAAAATTTCGAAAACTGGTTATTTTGGGATTTTTGCACATATTTTGTGCTTAAAAGGTCATCACGTAATCGGGGGGTAATTAAAACAACTTTTTATACGATGAACTTGGCCTTTAAAACGGGTCAGAAAATATTATTGGATATCAATGTTTTCAATTTTGGCGTTCATGTTGAGATGGCCAGCTACTTGTGGGCGCCGTGCCACCTAACGCAGCTGAGTTCGGTAGCCACCTTGTGCTACAACTTTGATTAGGCTGGTCGCTGTTGGAAACTTTGACAACTTTCCAACACAATTGACTTCGTCCACTAAAATGTACTGTAACTGGCTTCTATCGATGGTTGAAACGAACTATATCCTCGCCCACGCTTGTTGATTTGAGCCAACGTTTAAACATGTTTACAATGAAGTTGTAGATCTGACTCGAAGATGAAATCTGCTGGTGTACATCCTTCACTTTATTTGTAGCACATGCTCGCATGTCAATAGATCAAACAAGAAGTTAAGCCATATGCATGAACATTTTGCTTTAAATTACTTTTTTATCAAGTATGCAGATTGCAATATGAGTTACGTTTTCCATTCACTAAATCTATTCAATCAATTCTAGTAATTGAGTATGTAACTAACAATATGCATATCACTTCACTTTCAAGACCGCACCAGCCGGAAACTTCTTCAACCTAACACTGTAGATAGGCAAGAGTCGAGTTGTCATAATGGATGCGCTCATTGGAAAAGCATATGCCAAGGGTGTCTATAGGTCTAACGACTGTAACGACGACTAAAAGTACAAGTGCCTGGAGTTGGCAAACTCTGTCGCTCGTTCTTGTTTGCCAAGGTTCTTCGAAAATCACATGGTCTTTTTTTCTGGGGTTGTCTGGAAACTTAAAGTGATTTTGTGCAGAAATGGGTTCAAAGTAGATTTGCCTCTGAGTCAGAACTTTGGAATCACTATTTAGTCCTGCAAAACAACAACTGTGATTTAGTTTTCTATTTTGTTGTGTATAAGATGGCACGAGCAATGTTTCACGTATCTCGTTTGTCATCTAGCTTGAGCAATGAGCAGGCTCAATCAAGACTGGATGACTTGTGATTTGATAGCAAATTAAAAGTCGACTGCATTTCCATTCTCGAAGAAAATGAAGGAGAAGTTTATTCTCAGAGACAGATATAGAAAAGTGCGATGTTCTATACCTAATATATCAAAAAAAGTGCGTCTACAATATTCAATATTTCAAGTTTTACCTGGCATGAGTCTGGAAAACCCGACTGCTCTCAGAACTTTTTTCGCTGTCTGATCTTATTGGTCCCGCCCCCCCCCCCCCCTCTGTTCTATGATGGTTACACAGTCTTTCTCGCTCAAATGCAAATAATGCTCTACTGTACTTAAGCGAAGAACGGTAACTTCTATCATCCACTGTCTTTCCCATACTTTCACTTGAGCAAATCATGTTGACTTCTTGTGTGAACCTGCTTCAAATGCTTGCGCAGTAGAACTTGCTTCTTATAATTTTTTTTCAGTTCCATTTTAACGAAACCTTTGAAGAAACCGTTCCGCTATAATCTAAATTTCTTGAAAATTCAAAAAGCTCATAAAAGATTCTTAATGTGTTTCAGAAGATAATGAAGGAACTTTCCGATTGAAAGTTGGCAAAATTTGCATAATATTAAGTCATGAACACGCGAACATGACCTCACAATCACTGTGACGCAACTTGACTTGGCTTCTTTAGTTTTTGAATCGATTTCATTTGTACAGTCTCTCACTCTTTGTGGTAGGAGACGAGCAATGTTAGCAACTGGTTTGATTGTCTGCATTTTCTCCATTTGAAAATAATGAGTTTTTCAGAATGAATACGGCCCTATTGATTTGTTTGTTGTTCACCACCAGTCTTGCCAAATCTGTTGACTTTTCCCAACTGGGAAAACTAGCAGAAGCAGATGGAACAAGCAAAGAGAACATCCTCAGTTCATTCACAACGGTTGGTTTCAAACTGTCAAACATAGAAAATCCCCTTCAATCTCTGTCTCATAGACTGAAGCTGGTTTAATTGCCATATCAAAACCAGATATACCCTTCCTTGTTAACATAGAAAAAATGCGCTTCAATTTCCAAATTTATGGCAACAAAAAGGGTAGAACTCGTCTGTGCTGCGTTCATAATGTGTTGCATTGTTTTTGTACTGGGTTCAAACACTGGTGAAAGTGTATAATAACAGAATCCGCTCAATCACATGATCTTTTTTCCGATGCCCGAAATCATAAAGAGAAACACCACTCAAATTATACAATCACTGGTTTCGACTGCAGTTGGCAACGTAGGTTCCATTATACTTCTTTGCAAATGTTTTTTTCATGAATCTATCTCTCTTGCTCTCCCTCTCCTTCTCTCTCTCTCAACATTTGTGAAAGAGGTACCGTAAACCGTACCCATACTTACAATGAACCCGTAATTCTCTTTGAATGTTTGCAGGAAAACGACAGTAGCACAGACGACCTGAGTGATACCGTATCTTCTGCGCTTGAAGACGCCATTCAGGATGCCACCGCCGATGACAACCAGTTAGATGCGCAGGAGCTGGCTGTGGTTGCCGAAGTGTTGCAGGACAGCGTTGATCAGATTGTGGAAGTGAGTGGTTGATATCTGGGAACCATTCTTCTTTACGAGGCGTTCCTAAACTGTGTGTTATAGGATCCAATTTGCAAATACTGGCACATGAAGCAACTAGTACATTACTGTCCATTTTTTAGGAGAACGAGAGTAGCACAGATAATCAGAGTGATACCGTACCCTCTGCTCTGGAAGACGCCATTCAGGATGCCACCGCCGATGACAACCAGTTAGATGCGCAGGAGCTGGCTGTGGTTGCCGAAGTGTTGCAAGACAGCATTGATCAGATTGTGGAAGTAAGTGACTGTGATCTCTAAAGTATTCTTCTCTGTGGAGGGTTCTGAACTTTGTGTTATATGATCCAATGTTCAATTACTGACACAGGAATTAACTAGTACATTACTGACCATCTTTTAGGAGAACGAGAGTAGCACAGATAATCTGAGTGATTCCGTACCCTCTGCTCTGGAAGACGCCATTCAGGATGCCACCGCCGATGACAACCAGTTAGATGCGCAGGAACTGGCTGTGGTTGCCGAAGTGTTGCAAGACAGCATTGATCAGATTGTGGAAGTAAGTGACTGTGATCTCTAAAGTATTCTTCTCTGTGGAGGGTTCTGAACTTTGTGTTATAGGATCCAATGTTCAATTACTGACACAGGAATTAACTAGTACATTACTGACCATCTTTTAGGAAAACGAGAGTAGCACAGATAATCTGAGTGATTCCGTACCCTCTGCTCTGGAAGACGCCATTCAGGATGCCACCGCCGATGACAACCAGTTAGATGCGCAGGAACTGGCTGTGGTTGCCGAAGTGTTGCAGGACAGCATTGATCAGATTGTGGAAGTAAGTAACTGTGATCTCTAAAATGTTCTTGTCTGTGGAGGGTTCCTAAACTTTGTGTTAAAGGATCCAATTTTCAATTACTGACACAGGAATCAACTAGTACTTCACTGCTCATCTTTACAGGAAACCGAGAGTAGCACAGACAATCTGAGTGATACCGTACCTTCTGCGCTGGAAGACGCCATTCAGGATGCCACCGCCGATGACAACCAGTTAGATGCGCAGGAACTGGCTGTGGTTGCCGAAGTGTTGCAGGACAGCGTTGATCAGATTGCGGAGGTGAGTGAAATAACTTCAAATCCGTATGTTCGTTACCCATTTCATTTGGATAAGCGATAACCCATTCGAACAGCAAAACAAATAAAATTTTTACAGACCAAGCCTGCCGAAGCTCGTAAAGACGCAACGGCATATCAGTTCATCAATGTTGAAGGTAAGCGTTAGTTCGGTAGAACAAGTTTCCGACATCTTAATGGAAATAATTACGTGAACTTCCAGATCCTTCCACGCAATATCTTCTTGTAAATATTTCACTTCCATCGTCAACCGAAGATCTTATGCGCAGATTGAATTACACTGCCTTCAAGGTAAATTTTGTTTGGTTAATGATCAAATTTGCTACCGAAATCTAGTTTAGCATTTCATCAGTTTTTGGGCCGTTCTCACGGAATTCGGTTGGTCAGTCCTAGATTGGACCAAATGTGAACACTTTTCAACTTGATTCAAAGTGTGAAATATTGCTATTGGTTCAATTGAAATTGTGATCAATATTTTTCAGATGCCGTTTGACCGAAAATTGGATTTGGCTCTACAGTTGACATCTCTTTCACAACACTTGATGACCAGTGTTGATGATGCTCTGGATACCTATAAATCACAGTAAAACCGATCTCGTGATGAACATAGCGTTACGCTAGCATAAAAACAATGCCTTTCCTTTCGACCTCACATCACTTAAATTCAAATGTTAGCATGTTTTTCATCAATCTCCTAAATCACTTGAGAAGGGTATGTTGAGCTGAATCGTCCTCAACCAAAATTGTACGTTCATCGGAAAGTTTCATTTTTACTCGTACAATGTTTTAATTACAGGTATTTTGATCATGACAGTGTATTTTTTGTTCTGATATTTGTTGTAATAAAATTGAAGCATATATGTTAATTGATTGAGTCACAACCCTCATTAGTTTTTTTTAGTTATAAGCACTCGCTCTAGCTTCTCACCGTTTGCGATTGAACATACAACGATTATACTGAACGATCAAAATTTTCATTCGCGGGTAAAAAAACTCAAAAAAAATAACATTCATCTTGTTTCCATGAGGAATGAATAACTTACGGAATAAAACTGAGATTTGGCCAATAACACGTATAAAGAATGAACCGGCATATGTCCACAGTGACGCAGTTTTGGTTCCTTCATTATTTCGTCAGTTCCAAAATTTCATCCATTGACTCAATCATTTATCATTTATCATTTATCATTTATCATTTAGACATTTTCAATCATTGCATGTACTGTAGTTCCAAAATCATGTACTGTTATGTCTTCAAATGTTTCAAATACTTTACTGGTAGAGAAGTTGACCTTGTGAGTTTCCGACAGGTTTTTTTTACAATTTATACTATTCAAACTATTAACAAACGGCCCCGTTTCAGAACTGTGGTTTCTTTTTGTCTGTACGTGGAAATCGCACGTTTTACTGAAAACATAGTATTTGAAATAGCCAGTTTCTTTTTCCAATTTCGACGAGTGAGAGTGTAGGCTGCCTCGATATGAAGGCGAAAATCGAAACAAAAACGTACATATACATCATCTAACTTATATTGTTGTGGATTGTTATATTTTCTCGGAATCATGCCCAACGTATGTGATTTTTCCTTGTAAATGAGTAATTCATCTTCAGAAAATGTTTGTTCCAGAATCGCGAAAATAGTCAATTGATTAGAACCTTTTGCAAACATCCAAATACATGCCACAAGACAACCAGTGAACAAAAAGTTATAAATGATCAAAACAAAACAAATTTCTTACCGTAAAATATACGTGCTTGCTTTTTCTTGGTTTTTTATCAAAGTGGACATTTTTCAGACTGTGTCTCTTACTCATTTTGTTTGTGTTTGTCAATTACTCGTGTTGTATTTGTGTTGCAAGTGGTAGTCTGCAGCTACAAGTACGAGTGAGAAGAGACAGCAGAAATGCCGCATGTCGTGTTTGTCAACTCAACGGGGTTCGAGAACAAAAGATCAACTTGCACACTTTTCTGAAACCCCTTCCGATTTTGAGTGGAACGATGGAACAAAAAAAGTGGAATACTATATTGGCATTCCAACAATACGATGGAATAAAAAAAACCGATCCTTATTTGCATCACATGTATTACGTGTAACTCACGTACAAACAGTCGTACCAGGGCACTGTCTGTCTAACAATGAAGTTAGTCTGGCGCTTTTTCTTGTTTGCTAATGTTCTTCGAAAATCATGGGTTTCCTGGCACCGTAGCAAAGTCATGCAAGTGGTGAGCTTAACCTTACTAAGGACCTGGTCACATTCTGGCCTCTTAGTTGCCAACTTCCTATGTGTAAGCATAGTGTACGTGACTCAACGCTGGGTCAGGTGGTGACCAGATAGTTGAGCTCAAAGGTGAACTTTTAATGAGACTTTGCTACCGTGCCAGACTTTTTCGAGTTGCTCTGAGAGGAACACGTGAGAAGGAAACTTTTATCATGAGGCCAGGATCTCAACTGTTTTGATTTATTAATAATGCACGACCAGTTGTATTAGATGTCTACTTTTTTCCAACACAAGATAATACGAATATTTAGTAAAATTTGATGATAGTTCTCAACCTAGTTAACGATTCGGCGTTTAAGAACAACAAATTTGCCATACTATGATGTTTATTGAAAGTTACTCACAAAAAGACTAACTAAATGTTCGATCATTTCTTGAACCAAACCAATCTAATAGTAAATTCACACAGGTTATGTTTTCATGAATTGGAAAAACTAGACTGCTTTTTGGACTAGACTGCTGACCCACTACTGTAGTGTAGTGGCACTACAAATGTCTTTAATAAATATTCTCACAGTATCGTTCATTTATTCTCTTCAGGTCCGAGTCACAATACAAATGAAACTGCTACGAACTTGATAATATCTTGTAACGAAGCATGATGTTCTGAAAAACACATCTAAGCGTTGCTGAAAAAAGTGAAAGAGGAATGGATAGAAAGGCATGAAAAAGTACAGAATATGTACTCAACGCATTTGTTATTTGACACATTTCACCACACACTGTATCACATGGTGTTCTCTCAGGTTCGTCCATCGTGTTCGTGTACGATTTCAACGGAGAAAGGCTCTTCTACAAATTCTATTTGAAGTTCGGGCTTGGCGGGTTCATGTATTTCTAATTTTGTTGTTGAATTCATCATGCCATCTTGCTCTCGGGCAAAAAGCACAAACATCAGGGAAACAAGCGAAATAGATAGTTACACTGAAATAAGGCAAAGAAAAAGTGAACAGAAACACAAGTGAGGGTGTGAGTGACTAGTTCTAAGACCAATTCTTCGCTCCGGTTTAGTTTTCCTGTTCACTAGAAATTTCAATTTAGGAACTGTGCAAAATTTAGCTCAGAAACACACACACTTGTGTGCTTTCTACCAATAGTGTCTACAGATGTTAGCCATCTCACTTTGCTATTTACTTTTGTTCTATTTCTGTACTGGTTGTCTACACAAGTAGGAGTGTGAAGAGACAGCAAAGAATGCCACTTGTCATGTTTGCCAACGATGTTTGATGGTCACAAAGATCAGCTGGCGTACACTTTCGAAAGTTCTTTTCTCCTAATTTCAAGACAACGTCACTCAGGTATAAAATTCTTGTTGAGAGGAGATTAGACTTGTCTCATGACATCTTTTCCTGTGTTTCTATGTTTCTCATGAAGGAGAACCAACAGAATGTTGTTAATTGGTCTATTCTTAGAGACAAGCGAACGTTTAGTTTTTAATCTTGTTCTCTGTTGGTTCAAAACCCATTCACATGTCTGGTAAACACCTTTAAAATAGTTTTTTTGAAGTGAATTCAAAATTAGCCATGTTCGTAAAACTGAGAGCAATCTAGAGCATTTTTGACTGCGCGCCTCTGAAAATCAACAGTCTAATTGTTGTAATTATAGCAAAAACGTGCATTTGAATTACAACATATTTTTCAAATCAAGAAGTGATGTTCTGTTTCGCATTGCACTGAATTTGAAAACTGTTCTCGAATGTGTTTCTCAAAAGTTTCCAAAAAGTGAAAGGTTCGAGGTGGGGTTATCCTTTGTCTATAAATGGTAACTTATCATCTTTATTCACATGTTTTTTGTCGACACGGTCACCGATGTACAACGTTGAAACATAAGTTCGAATCAGACCGGCTTGAAGGAGGCTCACAATTAAAGCTCACATTTTCCGCCTGAGAGCTAACATTATCAGTTGACGTTTAGCTCATGAGATGTTGACGAGCTTCTCATGGGAAGCTCATCTGAACTTCTCATGAGGTTGGATGGATTGCAACGCCGCCTAGTCTCTTAAACGATGTGCTATGGAAATTGTGCGACGGTTTGATTCGAATGTGCTAGTTTTCAGGAACTCAGTCGTTGTAGGCGGCTTCTCACCGCTAATACTAGCATTAATCAGTGTTTTTCTTATGTTTTTTAATCAAACACAAGTTATTCTATTTTTTGTAGAGTTGCGGTGGATTTGTCGACTCGAGAGATATATCCGAGATTCATGAACAGCGCAACATTTATTATTTATTTAGAAAACCCGGAATGGGCATTAAAGAGGTCATCTTATAGTCGGAAGTCACGTAGAAAAATGACTAAAACAGTATCACCAAATCCAACATCACGAAATAGTCGAGAGTAAACACGTGCTGGTATCATGTGATGTGGAGCTCACGTAAAACATTTCAAACTATGACATTGTCTGTTCATTTGTCCAAACATCACGTACGAGTACCCGGAGTTGGCGAGATCTGGCGCTCAATTGTTTGCTGATGTTCTTCGAAAGTCAGAAGGGTCCAGGATGTTCAAGTTTCTCTGACTGTGGAGAAAAGTTCAGAGAAGAAGTTGGAAATAAGAGCTAAATCATGGAGTCTTGTTAAGGAATTTGCATGCCGGTATTTTTCACATTGTATAACTGTTTGGATTAGTCGTCTTCCTTGAAATGCACAAATAACTTCGAAAGATTTGTTATCAGACGATTTGAACTGCGTTTAAACTCATTTTCAATTTGGTATATAGCAATGAAGCATTTACCATAACAAAATGTTTGATAGAAATTTTATACCCAACTTTTGAGTTTAAGAAGTTGTCTTATTTTCTAAAGATTTCAGTGACAATTTGATCTCAACCAATTATATATCGGAGAATATGATTTGAAAAGTGTTCGTTCAACTACTGTGAAAGTATATCGACCAATATTCACCATTTTAAAACTGTAAAACGCGACTGTCCTCAGGTGATGATCACTTTTTTGCTGACTGATCTCATTGGTCCCGCCTCCCTGATGATTACACAATGTTTCACGCCCCAATGCAAACAATGCTCTACTGTATTTAAGCTGGTGTTGGTAACTTTCATCATTCGTTCTCTTCTGCCAGTTTCAACCATCGGGGTCATATTCTTGCTTGAAACATTTACCATTTAAAAAAAAGCAGAAGCGTTTTATTGAACGGTAATCTACGTTTCTTATCATTTCTCTACAGCACGTTTGAGCCAAAAACGTTAGTTAGATCTTGGATTGATTTTGTAGACACGCTCTATCTCATTTGAGTAATTGAAATGAGGTACATATATTTCACTTACGATACCACCTTTCAGAATGCATACTGTCCTTTTCATTTGTTTGATGTTCACCAGCGGCTTCACCAAATCAGTTGACTTCTCCCAACTTGGAAAAATAACCGAATCTCACGGAATAACCTCAGAAGTCATTCCGAACTCAGTTACGACGGTTGGTTGAGAGCATGTCACAATCTGCAGCTCACAATGTTGAACTAAATTTCTTTCAGTTTCTCAGATCATCATCAATTAGTGTTACAGGGTGTATATATTTATTTTTTTCATTGGAACAAAAAACTTGTAATAAGTATAGGGTAAACATCTGGCAATGCTTCCAATTGTAGTTCAAATGCACATGTGTATAGCAGAGAAACCATTGCAGAGTTTGAGAACTACAATTCATCTCGTGAATAGGTTATTTTCCAGGACTCTGCAGTCGGAACTGCAGTCAAGAACATTTCTCAAGTAGGCTTCATGTTTCTTTGTTTGAACAAATAATGGTTTTTTTCGAAATGATCATTTGGAATCGCCTATATAAATTCCTATTTGCATCTACTTTTTCAGGATAACGTGAGTAACACAGACAATCTGAGTGATACCGTACCTTCTGCGCTTGAAGACGCCATTCAGGATGCCACCGCCGATGGCAACCAGTTAGATGCGCAGGAACTGGCTGTGGTTGCCGAAGTGTTGCAGGACAGCATTGATCAGATTGTGGAAGTGAGTGGTTGATATCTGGGAACCATTCTTCTCCATGAGGCGTTCCTAAACCTTGTGTAGTAGGATCCAATTTTCAATTACTGGCACATGAAGCAACCAGTACTTCACTACTTATCTTTACAGGGAACCGAGAGTAGCACAGACAATCTGAGTGATACCGTACCTTCTGCGCTTGAAGACGCCATTCAGGATGCCACCACCGATGACAACCAGTTAGATGCGCAGGAACTGGCTGTGGTTGCCGAAGTGTTGCAGGACAGCATTGATCAGATTGTGGAAGTGAGTGGTTGATATCTAGGAACCATTCTTCTTTATGAGGCTTTCCTAAACCTTGTGTAATAGGATCCAATTTTCAATTACTGGCACATGAAGCAACCAGTACTTCACTACTTATCTTTACAGGGAACCGAGAGTAGCACAGACAATCTGAGTGATACCGTACCTTCTGCGCTGGAAGACGCCATTCAGGATGCCACCGCCGACGACAACCAGTTAGATGCGCAGGAACTGGCTGTGGTTGCCGAAGTGTTGCAGGACAGCATTGATCAGATTGTGGAAGTGAGTGGTTGATATCTAGGAACCATTCTTCTTTATGAGGCTTTCCTAAACCTTGTGTAATAGGATCCAATTTTCAATTACTGGCACATGAAGCAACCAGTACTTCACTACTTATCTTTACAGGGAACCGAGAGTAGCACAGACAATCTGAGTGATACCGTACCTTCTGCGCTGGAAGACGCCATTCAGGATGCCACCGCCGACGACAACCAGTTAGATGCGCAGGAACTGGCTGTGGTTGCCGAAGTGTTGCAGGACAGCATTGATCAGATTGTGGAAGTAAGTGACTGTGATCTCTAAAATGTTCTTGTCTGTGGAGGGTTCCTAAACTTTGTGTTAAAGGATCCAATTTTCAATTACTGACACAGGAATTAACTAGTACATTACTGTCCATCTTTTAGGAAAACGAGAGTAGCACAGATAATCTGAGTGATACCGTACCCTCTGCTCTGGAAGACGCCATTCAGGATGCCACCACTGATGACAACCAGTTAGATGCGCAGGAACTGGCAGTGGTTGCCGAAGTGTTGCAGGACAGCATTGATCAGATTGTGGAAGTGGGTCGTTGATTTGCAGAAACATGCTTAAAAGTGGCCATTCACTTCAACGCTGTTCTCGAATCTTGTCTATACTGAATCAAAATTTTAAAAAAAACAGCATGTCAAATAATCACAAACTATCTCATTACAAGAAACTGGAATTCATCTCAGAGAGAAAATATGTAATTACAGACCATGCCTGTGGACGCTCAGAAGGATTCAACATCATATCAATATATCAATGTTGAAGGTATGTTTGTTTTCAAGAAAGATTTATAGCCGTTTGTATCTGTTGTTGGTGTGTAGAACAATGACGAAGTTCTCTCAGATCCTTCCGCGGAGTATCTGCTTGTGAATATTTCTCTTCCATCATCAACAGAAGATCTTATGCGACGATTGAATTACACTGCCTTCAGGGTAAGTTTCCTTTGCACTTATCGAATGCGCTCCCAGTATCTCTTAGCTCTTCACTTTTCTCCACCGGTAACAATCTTGCTCAAATGGCCAGATGCGTAAGCAGTACTTTGCAAGTTTACAACAAACCTGATTTATAAACAATTTTCCAGATGCCCTTCAATCAAAAACTGGATTTGGCTCTCGAACTGACCTCGCTGTCACGACATTTGATGACTAGTGTTGATGATGCCTTGGAAACCTACTAGACAACATCTTCTCACAGAATGATAGTGCTATGCCAGCAGACAAACTATCCCCTATTTTGACCATACTTCACATGATGAATGTTGGCACATTCTCCACCATACTAGAAATAGAAAATTCATTGAGAAGGGTATTTGCCTTTTCTATCCTAGTTGTACGTGTGTTCGGAAAGTTTTATTTCTATCCGTACAACGCCTTAATTACAGGTATTTTGATTTGACAGCGTGTTGTTTGTTCTAATTGTATGATATTTGTTGTGATAAAAGTGAACAATGAATTTCTTGATGGAAAAATCGGAAACTCCAATATTATTGACTTACATCAATTATCACTTAATTTCTAGTGTATTTTCTTTTCAATTAACTATCGCAAACTGGTAGGAAATCCGGCATCAGGTCTAGTTTTAGTGAGATCTCTAATGTATGAGACTGTTGAACGATAAAAAGGTAAACAACGCAAAGTAGTAAATTGAAACTGTTTCAACTTTTGAATAATATCACCCACTTGATTGTCATATATACCATGGAGAAACCAACTTAGTGGAATCACAAATGAACATTCAATATTTATTTTATCGCAAGCTGTCTTCCAGTTCCAACATTGTCGTTTAAAGCCTCAATGATCAAGCACCAATCTGGCATAGTCACGAATTACTCCGGCGTTTCTAATACTTTCCCAACTCATTCACTTCTACCACTGTTAGTCCCGTTGACAGAACCTGCAAGAAGGTATGATGTACTGCGCACACACATAGAAATCAGGATCTTCAAAGAAAGATGGGTTGAATGAGCAAAAAGAGTGGTAGAGAGAATAATATATGGTTTGCGAGAGAAAATGAAGGAATAGGTGAAAATTCCAGATTTTAAACTTCAACGTCGTGGTTACTTGATTTTCCTACAATCTATACATAAACTAACGTATACTTGATCACTGAATTCGAGTCAGTCGCCCTACACAGAACAATACAACACAAAAGAACGGTCGAACGCTCACTTTTCTCCGATCAATAGCAGATACAGCTTGACTATATGACGGAAGTTCATTTCGTTTGGGAAGACAAGTGCCATAGGGAGGGGGTGCTGCGTTGGTTGCTGCCTGAATACAATAATAGCACTGGATCTATCCTGTTCTCGAGAATACTACTTGCTATTTATTGACACTCTGATTGTACACATTACGAAAGAGCTGGTTAAAACGAGGAGAAAGCGTGTAATGAACTTCTTGTGATATCGTAGCCCACACTGAGTTATTTAAACTACCGCTGGTTCATTGAACCAAGTCATACGCCGTTATAGAAAATGCAGGCAGCAATGGTCATTTTGACGCATAAAGTTGGGTACACCAAGAAGTTGCAAATCGTAGATGCTACACTTATGACACCACGTTTCTTACACCTAAAAGACATTGATGTAGCCCCAGTATTGCTCGTGTCTACAAAAATGCAATTTACGCGTATTGCCAGCATCAAACTGCAAAACTCACCGCAGCAATTTTCCTCTTTTCAGCTAGTCTTCGAATGAGGATTGACAGCAACATCCCAATACCAAGCCCTATGAGGACAAGTCCTACAATCCATAGTGAGACTACACGGTATTCCTCGAAAAAATTAAGAAATGAACACTTGATGTGGTGACTGTATCGAATATCAATGTATAAAACGTAAAACCGTAGCAAGGCGTAGCAAACCGTTCAACCTCATGAGAAGTTCATATGAGTTTCACATGAGATACCTCATGAGCTACTCGTGAACAATTAATGTTGTAGCATAGCAATCAATAGAATCTCATGAGAAACTCGTGCAAATAGCTCATGAGGTGATCTCATGAACTTTAGTGGGGATCGCTACGCCGCCTGATGGTATATATGCTATTTTTTTCACTGCCCTCGAGCTGGTGGGTTTGTAGCGGTTAAGCGCCATAAGGTAAGGAAGAACGCTGTCAGAGTTCATATTTCGAAACCCAGATTAGAGCAAATTTTAATTATCAACTTATCCACAGTCTATCATGGATTCCTCAATAGGTTACCTTCAATACAGATGTTTTCGATAAGTTTAGTGAACTCACCTCTTTCATCGGAGATCCAGGTGCTGGAATCATTACAAGAAAAAGAAGAAATATCAGTAATACGTAGACAAAACCCCAGCAAATGTTTATCGGCGTCAATGATCTATAGTGTGATTCGGTCTGCGAGTTCAGATTCATTCTGGAAACAGAAAAATACAACATCAAACAATACAAGTTCCATACTCATGGTACAAGAAAGACAGTGCATTTTACTAAACCATAGAAACACGGTATCAGGCCTTCCCTAAACTTTAAGAAACCGTTCCGCTATAATCTGAGTTTCAAGAAAAAGTTAAAAGGCTTAAAAAGATTCTTAATGTCTTCCCATAAACCATGAAAAAACTGATGGAAAATTTGTAAAATGTGCATAACATCAAGCAATAAAAAGTGACGCTATTTGATAGAAAGTTTTGAAAATGTGTTTGTACTTCCATACGCTCTTTTGAGCATACCCCGTACGCAACTCCTCTATCGGTGTTATTACGTAAGCCGCTTTTCTGAGTCAACGAAGCAAGATAGAGATAAAAAACGTATATATTTCTAGTAATGGTTTTTTCTCTGTTAGTTGTACTTAGTTGTCCCTTTTTTATTATATAATTATTTGTATTAGTCCTAAAAAATCAATCAGAACAAGAGATTGAATAGAAGATTAAAGAGAACTATAAAAATAAAGAACTTTAGGTGATGCGATGTAACTGTTTCGGCATGCTGAGACAGACACAATAACATGTTTATGAACATTTGCAGGACGAACACAGAACAAGTTTGGTTCCTAGTACTATTCCACACGTAACGGAAGAAGTTTTAGTTGGATTCAGGATAGCACTGTGGTGTACTTGAGGTTGGGGTAGAAAGAAACTCACAAAACAATGCCTAATGTACCTAATTTTTATAACTCTTTTCAGATAACCAAGAGGTAATCTAAGAACTAATATTCGGTTATCGTTCAGAACCGATAAAAACAAGTTTTGAAATAGATTGAAAGGAATGGTTCCCTATTTCAGTTTTGCCAACGGATTACCCACTTCGGTATTCGAAAAAGGGGTTATGAGAAACCCATTTCCAAAAAAGCCGTTTGGATAAATAACTTAACACGCAAGAGACATAACTGAAGGGTCTTTTGAAGTTACTGAATGTGATATATACCGTCCCTTGAAACTTGAAAATTTGTTTTGGCGACTGTTTGTTCTCTGGGCTCAACGAAGTACGAACATAGCGTTGTTTTCGATTTCAATGCAATCTGAAATGACGAATTCGTCTCTGAAAAGTGAACGATACATGAATCTGTTCAACCATTTCTGGAGCAAGTGTGGAGTTTGATAAGTTTGGTACAAGAATACCATAACCAGTTCTCGGACTCTCGCCACAATTAGCCACAACGAATGTTTGTTCCGCAGAAAATACCTTTTTAGAACCTTCACAACTTTCTTGAGGTACGATTTTATATACATAGGTTCTAACCAAACAAACATTGATACTTTTTCTCATTATATTAGCTTCACAGAGTTCCTAACCAAGAGACCGCCTCAAACGTTTGTAAGTCTCTTGTGGCAGAATATTATACCAAGTCATTCGATTGTACTGACTGTAGACATTGCCAAACAGGTTTTTCGACATGTTTCGTGGTCTCTCTGCACTCACGCTTGTTCAGTGCCCTGGATACTGCAATGATTGGGTAAACATGTATACGTTTATACAATCAACTTTTTCGAACGGTGTGGTGTCAATTACAAGTTTTATGTTTTCTTATTGTTTGTTTATTGAACTCCAAACGCAGTGTGATACAACATCTTCGAATTTCGTACTGACTAAGAGTCATACGTTCAATGTTTACTTTTGCTCCCTTCGTGTACCAAAAGTAGTCTGCAACTACAATTAGTGGTGTGAAGAGACCGCAAAGAATGCCGCATGGCATGTTTGCCATGATATTCGTGGGTCGACTCGCGCGGGGTTTTCTCGAGACTTTTAAAGTTGAATATTCGAATAAAATTATCTGGATACTTTATTCCGTAGAACGGTGAGTGGTTACAGAAAATTCAAACTCTAACATATCAGATTCGAAGACCTTTAAAGGTACTTACTCGATCACCCGAAATCTCCGTTTTAGGGCCTAATGGTCCCTTGACTCTCCACTTAGACGGTTTTCGGAGAATGAATGCAAATATGTTGAGCTACGCACGCATCTCACCAATCGCTGCAAAAAGTTCTGAAATTAAGTCCTAACAATAAAAAATGGAAAGTACAAATTGTGATGTTGTTGAAAGTACATGTCTAACAAGTAACATTAACGGTACACATTTCGTTATTTGTGATCTATTTTTGATTCATTTCTTCGATTAGTGGTGGTTTCATCCATTCATTCAGTCGTGTTCATTCATCTTTGCTCATTAGTAGTGAGGATGGTGAGGATGGATGTTCTCGAACTCAGACAGTCACGTGTGAGCCTCCATCTAATATGCCGACGTCTCCGAACGATTGGTACGGTGTTACATTGATAGTGAGCTGCTTATTCACTGTCTCTGTAGTGATATTTAACAGCATGGGTGGGATTCGCAGCTTCTCAATCAAGTGTTGGTAGTGGACAAAACGTAGGATTTTGTAAAACTTCGCGGGTAATAATATTTCCGATGGTTGAACAACAGCGCAGAGATATCTTGCAGATGCCCCATATACAAATAGAGAGAGAGAGAGAAAACAGAGAACCAAAACTAAAAATGAATCGGCAGGTTTCAGTACCAGTCGAACGATCCATCAGAGGGATGTTCCGGAATATGATCGGCACCGAGTTCATCCAACCACACGGTCACTCATTCGAGATTAGCTGCAACGGAGACGACGAGTGGGAAGGGAAGAACAACGAGTGGAGTATATAGGAGTTGTCAAACCGTTGTGGACACCGTACCATTGATTTTCTCAGACAATTCCTAGCCAATTGGCCAGCCATTTTTTTATTGGCTGAACGAGAGAGTGTGCAGGTCAGAGAGACGCAGACTGTCTTAGCCTGTCTGCGCGTCATTGACCTGCATGCTCTCTCGTTTTTGTAGCTGGCCAATTGCAGAAAATTGGCGCTAATCGTTCTGAGTTGTATGGGACGGGGTTTGGCGAGCGGCCAGCCAGTCTGCGTATCATTGACCTACACACTCTCTCGTCTGCTTGAAAATAATCAACGACCGCTCGCCCCGCATCGCTCAATCAATTGACTGTCTTTATGGGGAAAATGGCGACTATACCGAACCCATACACTCCCATCACACAAATGGCCTGTGTATACACCTTTTGGTGATCGACTGCTAATTTTATCGGTTTTAATGTACCCGTTTTTGGTAACTCTCTGTATCATTGAAGCAAACTTTCATGGTCACGCTACAAAGTCCTCTTAGGACTTATGGGTGTTCTCAAACCATCTTCGGACTAGTTTTAGTTTGCTGTCTGTTTTTTGTCGATTTTCAGTGTCACGTCTAAGAGGTCTCATACAGTATGTGATATTTATTCTATTTATGTGCATCATTTTCCCAATTGTTCCGTGTAGCTGAGTTTTCCATAGAAAACGCTTTTTCTCAACTCGACTGAAAAAATTTCGAGTTTTGTGCAGATAAAGCAGCCATAACGAGAGTGATTGTTGTTATTATTATAATTGTTGGTTTATGTATATGTGAATGACTGATTGGTGTTTGATTGATGGGTTGATGTGTGAAATAGTGATGTGACTCAGATAAATCCATCATGTTTTGTGGGTAACACGAAGGAGGGTGAACACCCTGAATAGAACAAACGGAAATTACCAGAATATCTTCGAGTGAGGTTTGCCTGTTCGAATGCTAAAACTAATGTACGCCAATCATGTTTGTATGAGAAATCGATTGTAAAAAGAAGAGCCACTGCTACAAACTTCAAAAATGCTACACACCAAGTGTGATTCCAACAATCAACAATTATAAAAAAACTGTCTTTCCGTCGATTTCACATCATACAAACAACTGTGTGCCGCGACTCAACCGTTCTCAGCAGATATACGTCCGTTGAAACAAAATAAATTGCGGAAGAGACGTCCTGGAGAATAGCTGGCAGTTTTGCAACCTTTCCCTGCTCATGTAGTTCCATACCGTATCAGCTTACTTTGTTGTTGAGAAAGCATGATGAGATTGATAATTAGATACTGTATTTCCCTCTCACATTACGGAACTTCATCATTTTACATTGAACTCAATGTCGAAAGCTAGTTTTCTTCCCATTTATATTTTAATACGAAATATTATTACGTATTATTGTTGTTTGCATCGACTATACAAACCGAGTGAAACATCTCAAAGATTTTATGTCAAATATGCACAATACATCAATATTCATACGTCAATGCACAGTCTGTTCCCGTGTTTTCATTCTAATGGGAAAACCGATCGATGGACGAAGAATGATTTCCGGAAGCGGAAAATTTTCCATGAATTCTCCTCTCGCCGAGACGGTGTACTTCCGGAAAAACCAGGCAAGCATAGTTTTCTCCTCCATCATAGCAAACTTCTGACCTAAAAAACCTTTTTGACCTGAGAGCTGGTGGCGTTTTCGAGAAGATAGTGATAGTCCATACCCGATCATCTGATCCTAGCATTTGTCTCAAACACTCTCAAAAACTCAAACCTACGCTATCTCTCTACACTCTCATCCGGCCGGGATACGAGTGTCGCAAAATAGTGCGCAACATGAGAGACGCAAGAATATGTCAGCTTACGTTATACGGCGAAGAAAGTGAGTAAAACGTATATCGAGCGTACACACTGTCACGTGCAACGTGTGCAACACATAATGTATTCAGAGCGTGTAGCATACACTTTTCTCATTGTCCGAGTAACATTTACACCTACCAATGCAGTTTCTGGGTCCGGCGCTAAATGGGATGTATGCGAATGGATGTTGTTTCAGTACATTCGCCTCCGTGAAACGATCCGGATCGAACTTTTCCGGGTCGGAAAACACCTGAATTTGCGAGGTAACTCATATTTTCAATAGAGAGTCAGTAACAATTTGGGGTTACAAAGACATGATGTTGAATGAGACATAGCGAACTTGGTCTTTTGTTCTGTTCGACTATAAGGAACACATCAACCAAATCACGTATCTTTTTTGTTTCTGCTGGGTTTGTAGTTTGATACTCGTGACATTTTTAACATCAAACTACAACTAAATGTTGGGATAGATCACCTGTTCACTGGTCTGAATCATCATAGGAGCGATTACTATGGAGCAGCCCCTCGGCACGGTCACGCCACCTGAAGACAATTATCAGATTTGTCTTCAAACGTTGATTAACTTGTGAAAAGTTAAGGTCTCTGATTTTTTATCTGTAGGGACAATGAAGAGATGTAGCCCTTTGATTGTGCTTGCTAGTTTTCGAATACAGTTTTTTTATTCATTCTAGTATTTGTCAAGTAAATGTACAATATTGAAATGCAAATGTTGAATTATTCTATTGTTCATCAGGAAAGTGTTTTGTTTTTCACTCTGAAGCGCCTGTTTACGTCACACGGGTGAAACTTGTTTTTTCGTCTTTTCATTAAACTATTTCAATTACTCCAGTGTACACTATGCTCACAAATACTATTAAATCATTACTCTCCTATTTAGTGTAACTCAATTTAACGCTGAAAATGTGTTACCAATATCCAGGTCGTCCTCAGCTACGCGCGAGAAAAGAGGAACAGAGGGACGCAGTCTTAGGGATTCCTTGATACATCGTTCCAGGTACTTCATCTGCTTCAAATCTTCGGTGGTACACTCCCGGTCAGAATTGCCTGGAAATAGATCTCTAACTACTAAACATCAACAAAGTCTCGATTCTCAACATGTTTTTTTTAAACTCAAATCAGAGCCCATCCATAGTTCAAAATTTATGCTGTTTTTGAACATTTGTGAACGACAGGAAGAAAATACGTCCAGAACGCAACAGTTTGGAGTAAAATCCAGAATTTAATATGTTCGGTTAACCGAATATTTCATCCATCTCCTTTGCAATCCTCTTCTGACATTGTGGATTGTGAGCCAAACACCAAATAGTCCAACCCAAACTAGCAGAAGTTGTGTCGTGACCTGTAATAAAAATATAGGTAACATCAGATGTAATATATGGGATGTCAAACCTGTACTATCAAAACATTGTAAACATTTTGCATTTTTGATCTACACTCTATCTCTCTCTGCTGACACATACTCAACGACCGTAACTACCAAAAAGTAATCAGAAAGTAGGTTGATCTTTCTATCTAAGAAAACAAATTTGAAAACAAATATTTTTCATTGTGTTATTTTCGTTTTCAAAGAATTGAAACCCTACCTTCGAACATGAACGTGTCTACTTCTTCTCTGATGTCTTCGTAGCTCATTTTTCCCTCGCGACTCAAATCAATCAATAGATCAAGAAACGCCTTCTTCTCATTCGTTACTTTATGCGTTTCCGCCATTTTCTCGGCTATTACCTGAATTCTGGCTATTGTATGTTTCGAATAATTAATTATCAAATTTGATCGGATTGTGAATACCATGCAATATGATTCTGAGCTGTAGTTTGGTGTAGCATTCGAGTGTACTCTTCTCATAGGTACAAAGATCATCACTATTACGAACGATTTTACTAGTTGTGATACAATTTTTTACAGAAAATCTGAAAACATCCCAACTATATATTTAATCATTGAAAATGAACCTTTTTGGTGAAGTCAGTCACCGTTTTCACATTTCTGTCAAACTCGAATCCAAACCCAGTCATGTACCTGAAAAAGGATTGCAAATAAACAGATATAGTCTGTTTCACGAAACAATAGCCCTCTACAGTAAGATGATAAAACTTTTATGAGAATTTATCATACCTTGTAAGCGTTGTACATAGTTTAAACTTTGTGATTTCGTTTTCCACTTCGGGTACTACAAGCATACAAAACAGTGAATCTTAAATTCTGTTTGTTGACTAGATAATTGCGTTTAAATTTTTGGAAGATTACTGTAGAAAGTCATCGATTGGTGAAACGAACTATAGTAATACTTTCCCCGACCAAAGTACAAAATACAAAAACTTATGGCATGAATTCCGGAACAAATGCCATTGTTCAGTCCGTCGCAAAAATGACAAGGAGCTATTTAAAAAGACAGATTCAACCAAACACAGAGAGTTTTTCTAATACTTTTATTTGGATTAGTTGATTTTCTACTAAATTTTAAAGTAAAAACCTAATTTTTCGATACGTACCAGATAGGTTTAATCCACATCCAAGGCATTCGTTGGTGCATGAATGCTAGCACACTCAACGGATTGTACATAAGGATGGTCCTGATCGGTTTGGGCACACACGGTTGTTCCCATTGCGGTTTCTAAACGAATTATCACGTATTTTATCAGTTGATTTCCACATCCATTTTTAACTAAAAAGCTTAAAAAACAGACAATTTGGTTCAATTGTGGGCATTCATTTTTAACTAAAAAGCTTAAAAAACAGACAATTTGGTTCAATTGTGGGTGGAAATAAGGACACAAACGTATTCAAGAGGTGATAGTGAACCAGTATCGATAATTTGTTCTCAGAAAACTTCCTATGACCCTTTACCTACCGCAAATAATGTCCAGGGCACATCTTTTGATGTAGGGGAATATGTCAAATTCCTCTCCGCTCCCGGCATACTTTTCGATTTGATGAATAAAAATCTGTAAAAAGGAATCAGTTGATATGTGAAAATTTAACGCAAAAAAAGTGGCAGAAAAATTCCCCTGTGTTCAGCCATCAGACTACAACTCAAACTCAAATATTAGTTACATTTTCGGTCGGGGTTGTTTGCCAATTTTTCGAGGACTATCAAATGAACAATATTTGTTTATATATAACACCGTCAAAACTATTCTGAACAATCGGGCGCGGCGCGGAGCGCTGCGCAGATTAGTTTCTGTTCAGAGGTCTGCAGACATTCCGAAACAGTTTATTAAATTTTTCTTCAAAGTACGTCGACCATTTCATTAGATATTTGCATGAATCACTGAAAGGGCAACACGTCAACAAGACATTGAGTTCACGTTTCAAGTAAAATTTGTTGAGAGGAGTTAGAGGGCCCAACGTCTCGCAAAAATGGCTTCCGTGCGGGGCGGCGGCGGCGGCGACAAAAGTGTCCGCCTCCTCAAATCTCGGCATAGTTTCGCTCAAAATTAACTTATTCCAAAAATTCTTACATGGTTAAAAAGCTATAGTTGGGGTATAAGTATTTTTCACGTATGTCTGAAATTTGAATATTACGCGTGAGAGGGCCGAAAATGGTCTCGCAAAAAATCATGGATAGACCGGTTTCGTGAAAATAAAAATGAAAGAAGAGTTTAACGTGTAGTATAAAGACGTTTTCCAATGGAGAACTCATGACAGGCGGGTACAGCGTGGTTTTCAGTCCTATACACATGTCTAAATGGCGGATTGGATGAAAGCTCTATTCACGCACGGCGAACGAAAAGTTGCTCTCATTTGAACGAAGTTACAACTACGCCAATCGTTCTGAACTACGGCGCCGTTGAGAATTCCAATAGAACCTCATAACATTTCTTGTTTAGCTTGTTGTTCAAAAATAGAATTATTTTTCAAAAATGACCGTTACTTCGTTACTATAGAAGAAGAGTTCAATTAGTAAAAAAACGGGTGTAAAGAAAGTAAAGAATAGTTTTGGATGAAACGTGTACAAGAAATATGAAAGAAGTCCAATAAAAATATTTTGAGGAAAAGGCTAATCTCGCTTTTCTTGAAAAAAAAACAGAGTATAAGCTAGATCATTGTGAGTCGCAGTCAGAAGTTTTCCTTTTGGTAACAAAAAACTCGGTATTCATTTTTTTTTTGAAATTTTAAACCGAGCGAGATCAGCTTTTGCCTCAAAATATTTTTTTATTGGACTTCTTTCATATTTCTTGTACACGTTTCATCCAAAACTAATCTTTACTTTCTTTACACCCGTTTTTTATACTAATAACATATAAGCTTTGTCCCACCGTTGTGGACAGCGTACGGTTTTTTCGGTAGAGGGGCGGGGTTTGGCGGGCGGCCAGCTCGTCTGCGTATCCTCGATCTACTCATTCTATAGTCTGCTGGAAGATAATCATCGACATCGGTCAAGCCCTCGAGCCCTCCTAGTGATATTCAGAAAAATAGCGACTATACCTTAGACTGATAGTCGTGTACTTCCAAAAAGTCATTGAGAACTCGAAAATGGAAGGACGGAGTCAGCATCTTTCGACGATTTCGCCATTTCTCACCTAAATTTATGAATTATTTTTACAATTTTGCACATCGTTTTTACCCCTCACTCATTTGATTGAACTATATTTGAAGAACAGGTGTATTTAACTTTGACTTTAAGGTCAATTTTAATTTTCCATTTTGCACCTGATATGAATATAATCACACAAAACAACCTTTCCAATCGAACAACGAAAAACATGACACTGTTTCCACTTCATAATCACACTAGTTCATACGAAACCTTACAAATACCTTTAGACATTAGCAGTCCTGTCCCGAGCCAGGGCAACAGAACAGCATATTCTGAACCTTTTTTGATAAGAGTGTTGCTCTCCAAAACTACCTACAACATTCAAATGAAGTATGCCAACAAAAATATTTCAGTAACACCAACAAAACTATTTCACGGGCATCTATAGTTCAATCTCAACTTTGGTACTTTTATAAAAGTACAGCTTGGAAATTTTTGTCCCAGAACCGAACCGAATTTGGGCTAACAAAAGTGAAAACGAACTAATTCAGGTAATTAATGTTGAAGTTGGTCATTTACGTAACGTTCATTAGGGTTTGATTCGATTGCGATCGTTCCGAGTATGCAAGCGGTTGGGTTTCTCACTCAACCTTTAGTCGTTACCAACGGAAAGGCGGAAGGGTACTGTATATCTCACTTTCCGCTGTGTAAGCACACATGTACTGGATGCCAAAGCTTGCCTCATATGTACTCAAATGGTTCCGTGGTTAACCGTTCTATTACGAAACTTTTGCTAGCAGGTTCGATTCCGGCGAGAGACAATAAATTAGGCACCCACAAAAGTTGGGGAAAAATCGGTTCTATTCAAGTTTGGGATGAGATTGACGTACCTTGGCTGCGTCGGGGCGTAGTACAGCCACCAGCGGACGACAGGAAATCCACAACTTCATGACTCCATGACCTTCGGCCACATAGTGGGTACCCCAGTCACGCAACTGCATTCCCAACTCTACAGATGCTGAGTTGTAGTTTGAACTCGATACACGCCATAATTGATGAATTTCTACCGTGAAGTGACGAGACCAAACTACAAACGGGATAGGGCAGCTCTGAACTGAGTTCCATAGAAGGGGATTCAGTTTCTATTGTTTCGCATAGGCGAACCAAATGCGAATTAGTCAATATGTAAGCTGATAATATCTCTTAAGGTACGTTTATAATCATATAACAATGATAATAATTATGGTATCAATAATCCTCATATTGACATTTATCTCACCTACAATATCCCATTTGAACTGCCAGACTGTTCCGAGTATTGGAATGGCCAGTGGTCCGGCAATTCTATCCAGATACTTAATCTGTCTTCGATGCGTTTCCCAGAACTCGGAAATTTTCCGAGCGTAGAAGAGAAAAGCAATCACAGAAACGCCGATAATACACACAAACAGCCCCATATATCTGTGAATAGGTAAGAAAATACATTACTTTTGAAAAAAAAACTATGATAATGCTAAAAACTATGCTAAAAACTATGCAGTCACGTAAATTTAGCATTCTAATGAGGCATCGCGCACTTTGTCATTGCACGTTTCTGAGTTCTGCTGTGTTTAACATGTTTCACGTGACTGTGCAGTTCACCAATTTTATAATAGTAGTACTATTATAGCCATTATATAGAGCATAGTATGCAATACGTTCTCTAAATACCGATTGATTTCAGTTTCAAACATGTTAGGTGCTGATAAAAAGTTTTACTCTTGAATTTCAGAATTACCTAAAAGTGTTATTCTGACTGATTACCTCAGTAGCTATAGCATGTTCCACGCAATTATCACCATTTACAGTAATACGCTCAATCTTCCTGGCAGAGTTTCGGCATTTGGAGATTTCTAAGTAGCTCGAAGTTTTGTGTTTCATACCTACACTACTACGAACTGTGAAAGCCTTATACCAACATGTTCATGTTTTCTAGAGCAAATATTTGTTCAACTGTCTGGTAGAGTACTGTAGGAGGTTGTCGGTTTATGAGCCAGACTATAGCTGAATTCTCACTGGGGCACACAAGACAAAGTAGGACGGTTGATAAAATCCTATGTGAAACTGTTGTTTAAAGAAGGACGATTATGTGGACCAATCCCGTGACATCGGTCCTTTAAACTGCAATTGAAAAATATATTGCGGTTTAAAGGACTGAAGCGTTGCGATTGGACCACATTATCGTCCTACTTTGTACTCAAAACAGGTGTACTGGTTCGGTGGTGATTCAATGAACGAAGAACGTTCTGATTGAACTGCAATTGTTCCACGCCCTTATTACCCTTTCATTGCTTGATTTATTACTCATATTAGAGGGCGAAAAAGAACCGAGAAGAGAGAACGAAAAATGAAGGTGGAAAGAAGCCAAGATACCAGAGAACATCATGACCAAAATCACTGACGGAAATACAAAACAAATGATGAATACAATCATATACCGTACATGAAGAAAATCAATACAATCCACAGTAGTCAATACTCAAGGGGTTCAACAAAAACAATCGAATCAAAACTTTAGTTTTGATAAAAAATTTAATAATCACATATTTACAATTTGTTTCAGCGCGACTTTATCGAGTCTAGGGTCATTGTATACGGTATCGTCGCCACTTAAAATAAGATTTATCATACCATCGGTTGTTTGCTTCAATCATCAAAATCAGTATTATATTCTCACACCTTCGACAGAGAGCAGCATCCACTTGTTCTTATATTTTTTCCAATATTTATAGACGAGTATTATCCTCTGACAAAACATTTATAGTTCCTTTGCCAACTCAAAGGAAATCTAAGCGATTCCGACCTGATTTTCTGCTACAATTTTGGCAGATCACGATCATATCAAAAAAGTTTCTCGGTTTCGTAATAGAACTTAGAACTAACTCCCTGATTTCAAACCAGGAAGTATAACCGCCTGGCCACAGGAAAGAAACTTTCTAGTTGAATAATATTGCCCTAATTCGATTGCTCTAACATACATCCTCCAGAGTTGTAATGATATAGAACATGTTCCCTAGCCTGCATTTTTATTTTTATGCGAAACCGAGCGAGGGAAGAAGAAATTTTCCATGAATACTCCTCAAGAAAGCATAGTTCTCTTCTTCATCAGGGCGGATTTCTGAAATGAAAAATATGTAATTTAAGTCACGTAATCTATCAACATAAGATTCAAGGTTTCAAGACATATGATTTTTTTGTACATAATCGGTTTTACCATCATTCCCATAACAAGTTACATGTTTTATTGGTTTTTTAAGCACTGAAAAATACTCATCGTCCGTTGTTTACTTTTGTTCTATTTTTATACCAAGTGATAGTCTGCAGCTACAAGTAGTGGGTGCCAAATTTATAAACTTCTGTCTCTCGCCGGAATCGAACCTGCGAGCAACAGATTTGTTGCAGGGCGCGAACCCACCCCGCTATTAGAGAACATAATCGGCCAGCATTGAGAGACAAGAACTGAATAGTTGCACTACTTCTACTAGAAAAAGTCAAGGTTCAGGAGCAAACATTGCATATATGTCGGAGATGGTTCGTTATGTATTTGAGTATTTATACGTCTCTATGCTTGTTCTTCGGGAATCGTAATCAAAATGTCCACTTTTATTTATCAAACAAATAATTTGAGCACAAATAGCAGAATGCAACACACAACAACACCCGTTATGTAAACTGTGTACATTTGAATATATAGAACTCTGGAAGACACTACAAACCTATAACTGTATTTTAATTACATTTGGAACTTCTCAAACTTTTGGAATCAAACCGAGATTGTACTTAGGCTGCTAATGATACCCAACCATCACGAAAACTGGTTATTGGGTCGTTTTGTATGTTTCCAACGTATCATCCACACTCGTCATCAACTGATGAGAAAGAGAAGTCAGTTGGAGGGCCAAATCCAGTTTCTGGTCGAACGGCATCTGAAACAAGCAATTCTTGAGAACTTTCCGCGATCTATTGTTCATAATGCGATCTCATAAGTTTTAGGAGTGATTACCAGATTACCACGGGGTTGGAAAAGTTACTATTTGGTAAACTCAACTATCTCTATCTTTCCCTCTCATTGTATGTGTCACGGTGATTGTAGTTTACATTCTGTGCCCTTGATTCCTGTGCGATTTTGACCTATACCCGTCACCCTTAGCGGTATACATTCGTGCATGTGGTCTGTGTTATATACTGTTATGTAGAGGTTCATGAGAAACAAATAAATATTTACCTTGAAAGCGGTGTAATTGAGTCTTCGCATCAGATCTTCGGTAGAAGTTGGAACGGAAATGTTGACGAGAAGGTACTCAGAGGAAGGATCTGCAATTTGTTATGAGTATTCACACTTGAGATATGATAATTTGAACAAGACACATTCGATTGTATTATGATTTCACATATATTGCAAACTTTCTTCTCACCTTCTACGTTGATGAAGTGTTCTTCTGCACCAACGTTGGTAATATCCATGGATGGGCTCTACAAAATGTACTTTGCAAGCATTCATAAAAACTATTCATTGTTCATTTGTATCGCAACAGGCTTTAATCCAAAGTGACCTAATTATTTGAAATTAAGAAAAGGGAGAAAAAAACAAGAGGATCAGTATTCAGCAGCTTTTTCAAGTAGCTGAAATGACCTACTGGTGTCATTTTCTCGCCATCACTTCGTTATGAAGCTACCAGAACAGATGCAGTTAAGGTATATGAGATTATAACAGAACGAATAATAGAGAATAAATCTCACCTCAACAGTAACATCACGTAGTGTCTCCGTTTTGTTGTCATCTGAAATACTTGTCAAATTTAACTTATTTAGGGCTGTCAAAATCAAACTAGAAACTCTGCTCGAAAATTTCGAATTTTTGTTCAACAGTAAACATTAACATGTTTTTAAGTTTTCAAATGTTTGGTAATTCCTGGTTTTCCCCTTCTCAATAGTATTTATATATTTCTTTCCAATCAACAAATACTCTACTTCTAGTTTCGGTTCACCTCGAGCAGTGGCTGGTTCAGCTGGATAAGTAACTTCGGAAGTCGTAGGTGGTACACCGGAAGCCTGCAAAAACACAGTTTTCATAGCTCTCAGGCGGTATAGTACTCGTTGTTCCTATGTGTACTCCTACAGTATCAAGTCGAATTCGCAATGTTCTTATCGGACGAAACAGTGAAACATGAACTGTTTCTGTGCTGCAGAGTCGGTTCGTCTACCAGCTCCATCTGCTATTATCTGGATGTAAAAAACGTTTCATAACACGTGATGGCAGGAAATTTCTATTTCTTTTTGACACTCTGTAAATGTCGAAAGTCTACCTCACTGATCAGAACCGATTGTTCTTGGTTGTTCTCGTCGTTTTGTTCCAGTTCCAACAGAGATGGTGCACTGCCTTCTTCAACCTCTCCAGAACTCTCGATATCGTCGTTGGCCTTAAAAAATCCGCCCCTCTCTAGTTTTGACTTATGAGTTAACAATCTGACCTTTTGGCGAAAGAGAAACCGTTATCGAAAATATATACTTTTATATATCTATCGTGCTTCGTTCTCTCAAAAAAGCGACTTACGTAATGACCCCGATAGGGGGGTTGCGTACAGGGTATGCTCAAAATAGCCTATAGAAGTACAAAAACATTTTTAAAACTTTCTATCATATACGACTACGCAATTAGAGACTAGAAAATGAAAATAAATCTGGATGTTAATGAACCAAGTCAAGTTGCGTCACAGTGAAAATGTTCATGTCCTCTTTTTTATTGCTTGATATTATGGAAGTTTTACAAATTTTCAAACAGAAAGTTGTTTCATGGTCTATGGGAAGACATTGAGAAACTTTTTGAGCCTTTAAATATTTCGTGTAACTCAGATTATAGCGGAACGGTTTCGTTAACAGAGGCAACGTAGACAACGTGCTTATAGGAATTGGCCAATTAAAAGAAAAGTTGATGTTGCATTGTTTTTCTGTTCTAGAACAAAGTGTAAATTTTACAACACCAAGTCATCATTTTATGTGACAGAGTATTTTTTAGAGTAGAAAAGGGAGACTACTTTCACATTTTTTTCAAATAGATCTTCGTGATAACTCTGAAAAACAGCTTGTATGAACAGTGAGGCGAAGCCGATTTCAACGAAACAATCATTTTCCAGTACTTCGTATCACGTTCATGATTCTTCCTATGTGCGCTCAAAACTTCCGTACTTCTCAATTGAATGAAGGTGTTCTTCCAGCTGATGTTCTACCACTACAAACGATTGCAACTGTTTTTTGGACGGGTTGAGCTTTTATGACAAGACACCAAAATCTCGAGAGTGTTCACAGTTTAGCGTAGTGTTCTGCAGATTCGTGAGGAAGAGTGTATATCTAAAGCTCAGGGCAGAGTGAATTTTCTTTTGAATTTCTGGAAACTCACGGTTTTGACCAAAATTAATCACTCACATCTACAATCTGATCGATGCTGTCTTGGAGCCCTTTCGAAACCAAAGTCAGCTTCTGTATTGAACAAAGTTGAATCAGAAGGTTTGACAACGATAACGTTTTGAAACATTTTTTTGAAGTGGTGAGTCACATTGAATCTTGGTTTTCAAAAGCTCCAACTCACATCTACAATTTGATCAATGCTGTCCTGCAACACTTCGGCAACCACAGCCAGTTCCTGCGCATCTAACTGGTTGTCATCGGCGGTGGCATCCTGAATGGCGTCCTCCAGCGCAGAAGGTACGGTATCACCCGTTTCTTCTGTTTTTACCTCATCTGTTGTTTGGTTGTTCTGGAAACATGAATTTGATTATGGAAGGGTGTACGCAAGGATATTTACGTCTTTCTGAATAAAGTGATTCAAGATCTATCAATAAACGAGAAAGTGTAAGCCAACCCACTTGAGAGAAGTGTCCCACTGCCGTTAAGCTTATTGATTGTGTGATTTGACTACTGTTTCATTTCTAGATTGTGAACATCTGAGAGAGACAAATTGATTGTTGTAGTGTTAGAAGCTTCAAAAGAGTTGTACTAAGCTCCAACTTCTCTCTCAATGAAATACGATAATCAAAAGACTTTAAACTTAGCAACAGTCACAAAAGAAGTGGTATTGCACACTTGTTGGATTTTCTGTTTAGTATTTGTACAAGAAGGTTCTCGGTTTTCTAAAAGTTGACATTCACTGTATGAGGCCTGTACACTGTACGGGAACCGCTCTATAGAAGACCAGCAGAAACTATGAGATGTCTGAGGTGTTCATGTATTGTTATTCCGATCCCTTCCGGTCAAATATAATTATACGCAAGTGAAACTATAGGTAATACACTTACTTCTTAAAATATGAAACTACACGCCAAATTCCAAAGATGTTAATGTCCAATTACGTAACATAGGAAGCTGTTCATTAGGAACTAACCATAGTTGCCGAACTCGGAGTGATTTGTGTACTAGTGTCAACCGTTCCAGCTGTTATTCCAATTTGGGAAAAGTCAACGGACCTTGCAGCGCCGCTCGAGACAAACAAACAAATCAAAACAATGGTATACATCCTGAAAGTGTGGCAGTAAAACTAACGGAACACTCAAAAAAAGATATTGCACACTCAGTTCAGTTGCTTCTCAAAGTCAAATGTGTCCCGGTTCTACTCGGAGAATCTAGTGACTCTGTCCAATCCAACTGAGCCGCAGTTGAGAAACAACCTGAGAAGGTTATACTAATAGTATTTCATGCCCGTCCCGGGCACTGACCTGTGTGACTGAGATTTCGGCTACTGCTGGCTGGTAAGCAGTTGTAAACCGCATGTGTTTTACTGCCCGGGGTGGGCACGTAATGTGACCGGGACAGGTTTAGGTCACGGTAGATTGGATCTCTCGAAAGAGGCACATGAAACATAACTCGATTTCTGTTTAGCTTGAACATTTAATTTAAAAAGGTAGTTTTGGTTCTTACACTACGACAACTATCTTCTACCAATGGCTCTAGTAAAGTTGTAGAAAGAGAGAAAATGCTAACAGTTACCATCCTTTTCTTAAATACAGCAGAATGTTATTTACATTGGTGCGAGAAACATTGTTCAATCATCATAGAACCACCGGGCGGGACCAAAAAGATCATTTCTCGCGAGAAGACAAACATCAATCAACTTCAAAGTGTGTGTCGGTACTGCAAACTACAGTCGGAAGAATACCGGTATAGCCTTCCTTGTTCCAAAGTACTCTTTTACAGTATACTGTAAGCAAGCTTCCGAAAATTCCAAGCTCTTTTTGGAGTAATCTATTACTAACCACATTAACGTTATTAAAACCACTATTTTATATAAGTTTACAATTTGGTTGATTTCTGACACGACTAGTTTAGTTATGCAAATTGATTGAATAATGTTAGTTAGAGACCCGGTTAACTGGTGGTAATATTCACCAAAAATATAACCGGTACATAAGTATCCTATCCCAAAACGGAATCTTCTTCACACTTCACGAATATTCCGGTTACTTTTCTATCGGGTAACTTTATGTTACTTTGTAATCTGATACGTTTGGGTTGACCGAAGTCGCGTAAATAGACGAAGTGGTTCGGTGCCCAATTACAACGTGGTACCAGAAAACAATTACGTACAATGAAATGGATATATTTTGTCGCACAAAAATGAATATAAAATTTACATACTGAAAAATCACGCGAAATGCGTGTTTTGCTCACAAGTCTTTTGCACATACTGCATGTATACTCAAATATTTGTTGTATTATAAACACTCAATTCGCTTGTTTTTCTCTCTGAAAAGAGAAATGTTATTGGTCCACAAGCTCATTTTGGATGTCAGCTGATCTGTTCCCCTCTCAAACATCGTTGGCAAACAGGGCGAGCGGAATTCTGGGTAATCACTTCACACGCTTCTTGTAGCTGCAGACTACCCCTTGGTACCGAAATAGAACCAGAGTAAACGCCAAGTGAAAATAGGTGAACTCTGGTGACGCTATCAGCAGACATCACACTCGTGGTAGTGGGAAAAACCAAATTGTCACGTGAGCTGTTTAGAAGAACACACCTGCATGAACAACTACTTACACATACATTCTGGGAAACAAAACTAAACTAGCATTTCACAAATGTGACTGTTCGTGATGTGTGAACATAGAGGAATAAGAATGAGTTCCGAGGTTTTAATAACATGGTTGGAAATTTTCATCGAATTCATTTCTTATGATTTTATTCTGCACATTGCTTCAAACTATTGGGATTCAAATAGCAACATGGTTGTTATATGTAAACCAGTGCAGAAAAACGGTTATGTTAGTTTCAGTTCGCACTACTACGGTGTATTTACAAACGGCGCGGATACGGTACAAATTTACATCTCAGTCAATTACGTTACCCTGCCGGCAGATGTAATGATTCTCTTTTTCACACTTGACAATCTCGAAACAAAATAGGATGCAACCGTGTTGTCAAGTGTCAATTCTGGTTGCACAACCTCAACAACAACTGTTCCAGCAGTGTTATTTCATTCAGAACATTTGATAATCACACAATTAATCCCATGAAGACAGTTCCGCGAGTGGAACTTAAACCACCTCTGTGGAGCGACATCCGAATCGAGAAACAGTCGCAACGAACGTCAGTAAAAACTGGTCCAGTAGCATCTATCGTGATCGCGATGCAGTTGATGGACTTTCAATTAAGTCCACCTTTAAAGGACACCGGAGAGCAACATGGTTTCTCGTAAAGCTGCTGTATCCTACTTTTGATTGGACGCGTTGCGTGTCGCGCGGCATTGTCATGTTAATGTCACGTGGACTGATCGAACTAATATACGAGTTATTTGTGCTCTCTTAACTCAATACAGTTAGAAGCAGCCCAAAACAAAATCTCTGCTCAAGTTGTTTTCCGGTCTCCTTTAAGTTAGTTTGATTTTTTTATGTGTCCATATCGCGTTCAAACGAATTCCGGGCGCAGCAGATACCAGCAACTCAACACCCGAACCACGAACCAGTCGTTGGAGAATGGCATCACTAGGTTGGAACCGAAACTGGAAAATCTAGGACTCCTGGAACTATTTGAATCAAACTTTGACAGTACAGCTCGTCGATATTCCAATCTGTTGTTCGGTGTCATCTTAGATATTATACAAACAAACTAACTTATGAACCGCTGGAAAAACGTTTTGCCGCGCTCGGGCCCAATTACGAACCACTTTTGTGGACAACGCCGCGAGCCACTAGCAAACATGCAGCGCGCAACTATCGCTCGTGGAGTACCGGGATAATGAAATTTTCTTATGATAATCTCTCCTACCAATTTCGTTTGCTGGAACATTTTCCAGCCAGTTGCCACTTTTATAAAGCTTAGAAACACTGGTGCCGATTTTTTTTTGCGTTTGTCTAACTACAAAACGAGAGCATGCGGGTGAATGATGCGGCAGACAGTCCAGTTTGGGTGTCAGAAAAGTGGCTGGCCGATTGGCTGGGAAATTTTCGAGTACTACGAAAATTCACTACCATCTAGCAAGCCACTTTTATAGCGGACCTCTCCGGGAGAGTACGCAGATAAAAGATGTGCATACTATGGTCTACGGCCTCATTCACCTTCATGCTCTCATTTCTGGCTCGCTGATTACAGAATATTGACTAAAATAGTTCTGAGTACTGAGAACGATTGGGGACCACTTCCGCGATTAGCAAACTACAAAAGTGAGAGAGCATGGAGGTCAATGATGCCGCAGACATCTGCGTCTCTCTGACCTGCACACTCTTTCGTCGAGGCCGCTACAAAAAAGCTGGCCATTGGCTGGGAGTTATCTGAGTACCAGCTGCACGCCCTGACAGATGGAGAAAGGGGCGGGGCTTAGCCAAAATGGGCATAACGCTCAGACAATAGTCGGCACGATTTTCAATAAGCGGGTGGTTTGATAATTACACCTTATTGGAACATAATTACTCAAATTGGTTTACACCTTATCATTTCAAAGGTTACAGAATCACAGAAAGTCGCATATTCGCATACGTTCCCACGTCCACAGTATAGAATAGAATAGAATAGATTTATTCGTGATTTAACACGTGACTTCCACATATTGAGGTGCTCAATATCAGTATGCTTTCAAACTTTCTGATAGCTCTAATGAATTTTCGAGAATCTTTTCGAACTAGTTTTGTATTGACCTCAACATGACTGTAAATTTATCGGTGGTCATAACTTTCTCAGAAAATAAACCGTGTATGCTATTTTACCACTATTATCTACGTTTTCATAACCATAAGCAATGTATGCTGCTTCTCATGAAAGTGGAAATATTTGTGATGTGTTGCACTCATTTCCTATATCAATTCAGAACTATACTAGAGTCATCATGTTGGTTAATAGACATGTTCAACTGTTTTAAAAAAGTATTAAAACGGCCGGCTAATACTTCACACGGTAGGAAATTGTACGCAGTCGGCTGGCTCTAATTGCGTATATTCGTTCGCTTCGAATTTATTGCATTTTCCGTCACTCGTCTAGGTGTTTAATGAATTTTAAAAACTTTTAATTCATGTTTCTTGTTTTAAAACCTTTTCTTTAGATGATATTTCATGTTTCCATGCCTTTTTCAAATTTTACATCTTGTATTTCACGTGTTGTTATCCACATACTTCAACTATAAATTACTTCAACGCATTGCATTGTGTTTAGTTCTGATGAAATAATACCGTTTTTTCTGATTCTCTGTTGTTTAATTGAATCTCAACTATCTTTTTTCAATATGACCCCTACAGAAAAGGTTATTCTTTTCAGAATGGGCAAAGATTCGCGATCAGACAGAGATCGGGACCGTCATAGGGATCGGGATAGAAAAAGATCGAGATCTAGAGATAGGGATCGAAGAAAGAGCAGGTATAGTTTTTTTTTCCGTTCACAGCCGTATTTTAAGAAGCACTCAGTTGAAAATTATTTTTTTTTCACCTAATATATATACTGTTGATGTTATTAAATATAATGTTATTAAAAGAAGGTTGAAGCCGTCTTGAAAGTGTTACGAGTTGCGAAGTTATGATAATCCGTCGTAACTCCCAATCAGGAGGGGTGACCGAAAAGTTGACCGACCCTACCGCCGGTACGACCCCTCCCCCCTAAAAAATAAAAATTTACGGAAAAAATAAGAAATTGTTTTTCACAATTGCGAGAATTTCACCTAAATTGGCAAAAAAATCATCGTAATTTAACAATTTTTGGCCCTGACGAAGCCTTTAGGACCCCCCCCCCCTCCCCCTCCCCTCTTTCAAAAATGTTGCACGGGTCACGGCGTTCTCACCTACAGTAATTTTTGCGATTAAACTTGTATTGAGCTCCGTCCACGAAGTTTTCGCGGCGGGACACTGTATCCCACTGCAATTTCGAATGGTCGCAGCACTAATTCGCTGCGTATCGCGCTTATTTTCACGCGAATGATTTGCGGAGCGTCTAAAATCGAGGACGCGAGTTCCTTATTTATTAAAGCTGTTGTTGAGAACGCCGTGGGGTGCAGCTTGTGATCACCCCTGCTCCCATTATGATCAATTCCACGCTAGAGTTGTGGCAGGCTTTTTGTTTTCATGATTATGATCATAATTTTGTTTTTGTACTCAGTATTCAGTGACAATTTCGGTTTTATTCTTTTTATTTGCAAAGTTTCTCAACCTGTTCCAACTGTTTGTATGTTTCAGATCTCGGTCGCCGGCGTCTAGAAGAGATCGAGACCGGGAAAGAGATCGTGATAGAAAGAGAGACGACAGGGACAGAAACAGAAAACGAGAGAGTGAGAACAGTACTAGCAGAAAGAAGGTGGAGGCCGTGGAAACTTCTGATACATCCAAGGTGCGTTCAACATAATAGAACGGGGACGTTAGAGTGTCATGATGATAACCTCAGGTTTCTTGACTGGCTTACAACTGATAAGTTGTTCTTGCGTGAAATCGCTTATAATTTACGTGCAATTTACATATTTATTCATTCACTTCGCTTCGTTATCGTCACGACGCGGTGATCATCTCATAATACATGTCTCAGATGTTATGTACACAGCTCCTTGTTGGTAGATCTTGACTCCATTCGTTTCTTAGAAGACAGAGAGTTTCTTAGTGCAATATCTGAGAAAAAAAAACATAATTGACAAAACTCATATGTGGCAACCTCTTCAAATGGCCACTAGCCAGAATTATTCAAAAAGATATCCAGCTCGGGTGTGTTAATACTTCTGAAATTTTCCTCTTTTCTCAGAGTCAAACTGAGGAGCTGGAGCAATTGATGGAGGAACGTCGAAAGAAGGTGGAAATGTGGAGAGAGCAGCAGAAAAAGAAGGCGGCACTCAACGGAAACGGAACATCGTCCACAGAAACTGAAGTATGTTTGAGCTTGACATACTTTATTTGTTAAAAAGTGTTCTGAGTACTACACTGACACATAGTCACGATTCCATCATATTTTACGCTGAATTTGTTTTTTGTTTACTATTATCATAGTGTAAATTTTAGACCGGAATGAATGTTAAGCTAGGGGAATACTTCACAACTTCTTCGTAGATCGTATTTACTGATTTTTCCACATTTAATTCCTGTTTCAATCTCACACCAGTAAGGTTCAATTATTCTAGGAAAAGTAATCCCTTTTCATTTAAAAACGCAAAACTTCTGGATTTCTAATGAGAAATAGGCAATTTTTCCCTATTTTAGCAAAACGGTAGTCCGTTTGGTGAATTTCTGTGCTCATTCGGAAAACAATACTCAAGTATGATTTTCATTTATGGTCTGTTTTTTAGGAGCAAAAAATGGAGACGAATGAGGATGATGAAAAGAAGAAGAAAGTGTGGTCCCTAGAAGATGATGACGACGACGAAATAGTTCCAGTTGAAGAAGAAGAAGAAAAGGAGGATCCTAAGGAAAACGGAACAGACAAGTAGGTTTTCCAATACTGTCGTGAATTTGGAAAAATTGGTTTGTGTTACATTATTTCGTTAAGTTCCAATACTCTCATTTAATTTTAACATTTCCATGATAAAAACACCTTTTTAATAGCTAATTCGTTTGTGAAAGAAATCGGGCTATAGCCAAGAACAAGATTTGTTTTTACTTTTTCATTCTCAACCGTTTTTCCAGATCTGCGCAAATGGAAGAAGAGGACGAAATCGACCCACTAGATGCATATATGAATGACGTGAAGAGCAAGTTACAGAAGGATCGACCGAAGGTGGGGTTATTTATGCAGAATTCATCTTTTCTAAGTTGAGAACATGTTTTCTTGTTCCGTTTAATTTATCATGGTCACTATCTTTTTTGCTTTTCAACAGTTTTATTCAGTTTCGTGAGCGCTCTTTTTCCCAAATTTTTCAACAATTTTTCAACAGTGTTCACAGTACAGAACAAACTCCAAGTGAAGTTTGGCCAACTACCACGATACTTCTTCTTCTGCGCAAATTGTAACTGTTCAAAACAAAGCCAACCATGCTCAGCGTTTTGAGAAAAAACCCCTGTTTTTGGTCCGAAGATTTGGGCAAACCCCCCCCCCCCCCCTCAAAAATTGTCTGATTTAGCGATTTTCTAAATTAAGGGCAAAACCCCCTTATAATGGCTGAGGGGAAGGGCAAAACCCCCCTGTTTGAAAAAGTCACAACTCTGAGGCATTTAGAGTATGATGTTGATACTTCTAATATTCGTTGCAGGCTGGTGTTCGTGTGGTCACAATCAACACTGCATCTGAGAAGGACAAGGGAGTTGTTCTCGAAAACGAAGGCAGGGCTGATATGGTGGTCGAGGATATCGATATCGAACAGGCGAGCAATTGAAAACTCTTTTTAGAGATCACATACCAGTAAAGTTTGACTATTCGACATGAAGGAAACCCGTTCTTTTATTTAAAATACGTGAAAAGTTGTGATTGTTTTTATTTGGCTATATGGACAAGTTTTCTATTTCAGGCTGCGATCAGTTTGTGCCACAAAGGTCGTCTTTTGGCTGCGACGGATCACACAAAAGTCTACTACAAACCGTTCAGGAAGCAGTTTTATGTGGAGGTAAGTTTGTGGATTACGGTGTAGCAGATGTTAGTGGGCCAACTGAGTTATACGATTTTCATTATTATTACAGACACTCTGATGTGGTTTTTCGCTTCTTGCGGCAAAGTTTGAGTGCCTACATGGGATACCAAACTTTATTGTAGTTTGTTTCAATTGAAACAGCCGATTTCGGTCTCGGTTGGTCGATGAGCATATTTTGCACGTAGCAGCTGGTAGCTGAGGTTGGAAAGTTTGTGAAAGGGTTAGAGGTAACACTTCATCGATGACGAAACGATGTTAGCAAGGCCAGTAGTGTTTTTTTCGGTTGTATAATATTAAAAATGTGTTTGTTTTCAGACTCCGGAAATCGCGCGAATGACAAAACAAGAAGTGAAAGAGATGCGGCTTCAATTAGATGGGATTGAGGTGAAAGGTGGGTTCCTTGTTTACGGGGTGACAGATACATTATCTGAATAAGATATAAACGTTCTAGGTGTTGGAATTAGTGAAATTTACACGAAGTGCTTAGTTGAAGTTTTCCTGATCATCTTGTCATGATATATTTAGTATTTCTGATGAATTAATTGTTTCAGGAAAAGACTGTCCAAAGCCGATCAAAACGTGGCCCCAAACCGGTGTCGAATGGAAGCTGCTGAACCAACTGAAAAAGTAAGTCTGTTGTAGTTCTACCTAATCAGTTTTTGTATAGACTTAGCTGGTGTGGTTTGTAGGGAATGTTTGTATGACATCATGTTAACCGATAGACATAGCAAACAATGCCGTGACAAGCAAGGGCCAGGGGTGACCCCAGGTTGCAACTTTTCAGGAGAAGGGGGGGGGGGGGTCGTAAATGTTCCGCAGGAGCCGGAAAAGTTCAGAAAACGGCGATTTTTTGTACCTTTCGATGAATTTTCACGAAATTAGCCAACATCAAACTGGTTTTTGTAATTTTTTAGAAAGGGATGTCGTACTGACCATTGAGTCGGGGAATTTTATGGTCACCCTTGGCAAGGGCAATGATCGCAAGACTTGCCAACGTTGGCTAACTTACTATTCTGCCTAAAGTACCACATTATTTCTAATAGCTATAAAGAGTATTTGTGGTCTTCGAAAATTTGAGTTTTCATTAAATATTTGTTTTCATTACAGATTGAACTACGTGAAGCCGACTCCCATTCAAGCACAAGCTATTCCCGCTATCATGGCAGGTAAGCTTCAGCTGCGTTTCCCTCAACTACGGTTACTTTGCCTGAGATGGAATGTGCGACTTAGTCCTTGTAAATCAAAAATGAAATCCGACGAGAGATTGTATTCCACTAACAATTAGTAGTATTAGAAACGTTAGTCGGTGCTCATGTCCTTTTTCCATTTAAGTTCGTTTTGTCTTGCTGGGGCTCGCTATGTGATGAATCGTAATCAAACACCCCTAAGGTCATACACTAACAATTAGGTGTTACTTTCAGCGTTTAAACTTGTGAAAATCAAGGATTTTGCATAGGAAATAGGCGAATTTTTCCGTTTCAGCATTCAGACGAAATGGAGTCCGTTTATGGAATTGTTTTCGCCTTTCGTAGAACTTCGCCTGGAGTATGTTAGGTATTTGTAAAACATTCACATTTACAGGCCGCGATTTCATTGGTATTGCGAAGACTGGAAGTGGAAAGACGTTGGCCTTCCTGCTTCCCATGTTCCGTCACATTATGGATCAGGAAGAACTGGAAGAAATGGATGGACCTGTCGGTAAGTATAATCCGTTCACCAATTGATAACCTTCTACAGTAATCTTTCGATTATTCAACTGCGTATCTCCGAATAAGCACAATTGTACGATAACTTATTCGTGAATTCAATAACTTGAAGTACATGATGGTGTTAGTGTTCGGTCATATGTAGAAATTGTGCATGTGTTTCAAGGGTCATGTAATATTCATTTTCAAATTATTGCAGGCTTGATCATGGCTCCTACTCGCGAACTCTGCATGCAAACATGGAAAGAGGCTAACAAATTTGCTAAGGTCAGTACTCTATGCAATATTATTCGTTGGTTCATTGAGTAGAAGTATAGATTCTGTACCAGATATAGCATGAAAGTCACGTTGACGAGCACGAGAAATGATCGAAGTTAACATTACTTCAGTTCTCCAAGTTATTGTTTTCTTGAAGTTGATGATTGATTCGACAACCAATTTCTAAAGAGAGAGAAAAGACTTGATTTATGCAAAACGGCGAAGTTCTTGCATACAAGTGTGTATGTATGATTATTAAAGATAGCTGATACGTGATTTAATGATGTTTCGGCAGAGATTTGAGAATGATTTTTGATGTCTGCAGGTACTGAATCTGCGTGTAGTCTGTGCATATGGTGGAGTGGGAATTTCAGAACAAATTGCCGATCTCAAACGGGGAGCTGAGATCATAGTCTGTACTCCGGGCAGAATGATCGACCTGCTAGCAGCCAACAGTGGTTAGTCCATGTTTTTTTCTTTATGATTTCATTGTAGATGCTGCGTTAACATGAACTACGGTGTTTTCATTATCGCGCTCATATCAGAAAATTGACCATTGCTCATGCTCATCATTACAAGTTATAATGGAATAGTCAAATTATGAATACTGATTATCGAACACAAAACTAAAGTTTTTCACTTTTAAAATGCAGCTGTGCTTGAATCATGTAAGCACGTGCATTATGTAAGCAGTTTTCATTGATGTTGTGTGAACTGTTGCGAATGTTTGATAGAGTATCAACAATGAATCATTGATTTGCAGGCAGAGTGACGAACCTCCGTCGGGTCACATATCTGGTGATGGATGAAGCCGATCGAATGTTCGACATGGGCTTCGAACCACAGGTAACCACCTTTTTAAAATCTTTATTATATTATGGTCCGTAGTTTCCCACCTAAGGTTTAGTATATATTCTTTGCTACTCGTATTTATAGATGTTCATATAGGTTCTTTGTATGTGTGTAATACAGGTCCTATCTCTTCCGATTTATATTTTTAGTTTTATTCGACTTTCCCGTAGAATTGTGCTTTGTTCAAACATGGAAGTCATCCTATTCGTACACCGGGTGTTGAGCTGAGTTTTCTTTCATTTTTATGAATTTGTAGTGTATGTACTCATAGTGTATGCTGTAGGTGATGAAGATCATCAACAACATCCGTCCCGACCGTCAGACGGTCCTCTTCTCGGCCACCTTCCCCCGTCAAATGGAGGGGCTGGCCCGCAAGATATGCGAGAAACCAATTGAAGTACAGGTCAGTTCTCGAGTTATAGTTTGTAGTCGATTAAAACTCCTTCGGTTGTAAGGACTTCGAGTATTCAAAGAAACATTTTTAATACATATGACTTAGCTGAATTAGGGAGTCATTATAATTGTTGGTATTAATATCTATAAATGAACTTACCTTGAAATCATTTTCATTTAGTGTTCTTTTTGTTGAGATATATATGATCTCATATAGTCAATTTCAGGTGGGAGGAAAGAGTGTGGTCTGTTCGGATGTGACGCAGAATGCGTTCATCACAGAAGAGCATCAGAAGTTCTTGAAGCTGCTGGAGTTGTTGGGAATGTACTACGATCAGGGAAATGCCATTATTTTCGTGGACAGACAGGAAAAGGTGGGACGATTAGGTCTACCTCACCGGCAAACATCAGTAAGGTCCGACTAAGCGACAAAAAGTAGTCCGTTTTAGATGTGAACATGTGAAAATTTATAATTTTTCCACCAAAAGTTGACCGATTTTCTTATTTTCGGCGAAAAAGTAGTCCGTTTTCTGAACTTTTCTGACTATTCGGACAACTTTGCTGGTGTATGCTCACCGGTAACCAGTAGGTAACCTAAAATGAAAAATCGGTTACCTGTTTTTCTAATGTAAAATGTTGTTAATGGGTACCTGTAATCTGAAAAGAGTTACCAAAAACCGGTAAGATATAGAATTGGTCGGACGATTATGTTATTCTGGTTGCCTAAGCCTACGGAAACGTTTCAATTAGTGTTGTCTCGACTATTGCTAAGGTTTTTACAATATAAAGTTGTAATTGAATACACTTCTGTAAATTTATATTTGTACTATAATAACAAATATCATGTTGACCAATTGCACAATGATGAGGTCTGAAGTGCTAGGAAAGAAAAGACTTCTTGGTGGGATTAAGTTTGATATTAATTGTACCACTGTCAGAATGAAATTATCAAATTATAGATGATAAAATGATACAGTTTGTATACTAAATTTTCAACGCATGTTAAAGAAGTCCAGTATTGGATTAGCCTTTTTGTGGATTCTGATAGATATTAATTTCCTATGTTGCAGGCGGATGAGATCTGTGGTCAATTGATTAGCAATGGCTATGCTTGTGGAGCCCTCCATGGGGGTATTGATCAGTTTGACAGAGATTCCACCATCACTGACTTCAAGGCGGGCACCATCAAGATTATGGTGGGTTCTATTGATTTATTCCATATAGATGGAATGGTCGCATGTTATACTATTTCTCGAGAAACCCTAAACTAAATTATATGAATTTTGGCGGAGAACTTTACCTTTTGCATTTCTTGTAATCATAGTTGATTTCATGGATTCAAATAGAGTACGAGGTCACATAACTCATATTCCTGTGTTCAAAATTGAGTATCGAATTATTTCTTTCAGATTGCCACCTCAGTTGCAGCTCGAGGCTTGGATGTGAAGAATTTGGTGCTGGTTGTCAATTACGATTGTCCCAATCACTACGAGGACTATGTGCACAGGGTACGTATTCAAATAGCTTCACCTAGGTAAATATTTGATTTTGAGTTTGGGTTACGGTGTAATATCGAATTTGTCTCCCAAATTTGGTATTCCGTCTTATCTCTACATCGTACAAGTTGCGTGCACGCGAGTAGTAGTTTGTTATGTTGTATCTGGTAGAGTTTTGGCGTGAACTCACAGTTTAATTATCAATTTTTTTTCAGGTTGGCCGTACCGGACGGGCTGGCAATAAGGGCTACGCCTACACATTCATTCTCCCCGAACGTGAGTTTCACTGCTCCAGTCTTCACCTGTTCAATTTAAGTCACTGCATGAAAACTCAAAAGCCTGTCCACATCTGTCATCGAATCAGCACTTTAGAAGCTCGTTATCGGTATCTTTCTGGCTAAGCGGTCCACTCCAGATACTCTAGAAGATTTGATCTTTTCATTCTACAAAAAAAACAGTATTAAACCTATTCTTTATAAAAACAAAAATTCCTTATTTCCCCACCATCCAGCTCATTGTCTTGTTTACTGAAATGAAATGAAAAATACTAGTTTCAGACCAGGAGCGTATGGCCGGGGAAGTGTGTCGTGCGTTCGAGACAGCCGGGGCGACCGCCCCGACAGAGTTGAAGGCCATGTTCGAGAGGTTCAAGGCGGAAATGGCGGCTGAGGGAAAGGAGGTCCATCTCGGAGGAAAGGGGTACGTTGTGGGGGGGATAGGGATATCATGGGAGGGAACTCAATAATGACTACGATTGAACAACTTCTCACCTCGAAACACTCAACAAGAATGACTTGTGTCGTTGGATACAGGTTTCATACGTTGTGTCAACTCCTTTTAGATACACCGTTTTGAAATTCAAAACGTTTATATTTGTAGAGAGTTTCAATTATTTATTACTTAATCTATAATGAGTGCGCCTGTCTCACCGTAGATGTTCTTTTGTATCATTTTGTATCTAACTATTTGTTCTGATGTTTGTTAGCGTTTTATTATTCAGTTTATATATATATATATATATATATATATATTCAGTTTCTCTGGTACTGGTTATAAATATGATGAGGAAGAAGCCGAAGCAGATGCGAATAAGAAGAAAATGACCCGATTGGTGAGTTGATTATCTCGTTTCAATTACTTATCTCTATGATTTAAACAGATTTTACTGTGGTGGTTTGTCACTTCTTAGCAAGTTTAAATGGCTGAGAAGCAGTAACTTGAGTGAAATAGGGACGAGAATTTTGTGAAAACTAGTGGTAGTTGTCGACCGCACATGGGCCGAATACTGTGAAGAGTTCTATAACTTCGTTTCCCATACTTTTAATCATACACCGCCAAGGCCCTCTTATTCCTTCAAAATTTTCGCGACCTCTCCGTGTTTTCTCGTGTCGCGTCGTGACCCCCCAAAACGGCGATATTCAACTAATTTCCGTACGATTATAGCTGATTTTGTATGAAAATCGTTAGTTAACAGCTCGCAACCCCTACTTTTCACAAGGATTTGTTCGCAATTTCCCCTTTTATGAGGGGCCTTGGCGATGTATGCTTTTAATGGGAGTAAGTTTGTATATATTAGCAAAATGTTTGTATCTATTAGCAAACTATTTCGTCTAGGTAACCGGTTTGGAACATGGTCAAGATGATGATGATGAGCTGGAAGATCAGGTAAGTGCCGGCTATTGAGTACCCTTTTTGGAACAGTCACATTGTTGCCTAATCCAAAAGTGGCTTTCATGATGTGTTCCACTACATTTGATTCACTTTTCTCAAAAAAGTATACGGTATATATTTCCCCTACCCCGTTGGGTTCGTAGTCCTATTGATTTTCGATTGATCGAAAGTTGTAGCAAAAATTTGTATATGTACTTGTTTGATTTTATACACTTTCTTTAGTCGGATAATCAGGAATGGGAATTCTGGTCCATTAAGCAAGATGCCCGTGTATTTCTTCAGCATTCCCTCGGATGTGGTTTTTTTTATCATAAGTACACAAGTAATTTCAAATAATACAAGCTATTACAGTTGAACTCGATGATGAGATCGACTCGTCGTGTAGTAGCTGGCCAGATGCCAAAACCGGAGAAAAAGACGGCTGCAGTTACTGACAAGGTGAGAATTTCTCTTATTAATAGGAACAGGAGTTGCACACGCACGCATGTGAGAAACCTATTAAATACTGACAAATGGAGTGAACTAATTTTGATTGAAGATCCAACTAATATCGGCACACGTAAGAAACCTTTCTATAAATGTGTTATACGTATCTGGTTTCCTTTTTTTCCATGAACAAACACCAGTAAGGTCCGACTAAGCGACAAAAAGTAGTCCGTTTTAAATGTAAACACGTTAAAAAAATGTTTTTCGAATTTTTCTGACTATTCGGACAACTGCTGGTGTATGTCCATGAACTTGAACTTTATTAACGCAATAACATTTACATCTTATTTTTCCAATTATTGTCATCAATCGACGACCATCATCTGTATTTGATTGCAGCTCTCGGAGGCAAAGGCCCGTGCCGAAGCTCTGGCTTCGTTGAAGAAATCGAATACCCCGGTGGAGAAGGACGCGGTCACACGGGCGGCCGAGGCTATTATGAGGGTACGTGGGGGGTTATAGTTCGTTTCATCTCAGACAATTCCCAGCCCATTGGCCAGCCACTTTTGTAGTGAACTCGACAAGAAAGCGCGCAGGTCAAAGACACCTAGATGTCTGCGACCTCATTGACCTCCACACTCTCTCGCTTTTGTAGCAGAAAATTGGCGCTTATCGTTCTGAGCTCCCACTAAGACCCATTGACATCGTGCCACGATTTATTTCTTAGAGCAGACATAAGTATTTTGGAGACATTTTTCATTTACCTGTTCTTATGGAACTGAACAACTGCTAACAGAGTTCTTTCCCTTTTTGAAAAACTGCAAAGTGGTGAAAAATAGCCTGAAATATTCACTGGCACACTGCCAAGTCTCAGTAGGAAAGACTGCAACTATATAACGGCAGTTGACTTTCGTCGAAGATGTTTCTGAGAACCACGTATGAGCTTTATTTTCTTTTGAACTTGAGAAAGCTGGGGAAAGTATGTCCCAAAAACTCTAGGTTAAAACCACAAAAACGACTTTAGGAATATAAAAATATTTTTCGATAGTATTCGCTACGCTAACACTATTGGTCCCAGGTATCTAGTGAGTACTCAGACCATAGGCTGTTAATTACAAATTCGCGTCGAACCGTATTGCTACAAATCTATAATCTAGAGACTAGAGACAATGCGGGCGCTGGACAATCAGACGACGAGAGGAAAAAATAAATATCTACGCTGTATAAACAGCAATTTACTGTTTCGCAACGACGCTGTTCTGAGTAGGTTTATACATTGAATAAAAATCTCTGTTGCAGGGTGGCGACTTGGGACCGATGGAGATGACGAAGGAAATGATGGCCAAACAGGTGGCCAATCAACTCAATGCCAGGCTCAATTACATGGGAGGAGAGGTACAATTTATTTCAATTTTGTGTCTGAAAGTAATGTCATGTAACAGTACGGCTACTATAGTGCTTGTTCCGTAACTATAGATCTTAGATGAGATCAACATCGCCTTCTCGGATTTGCGTTTTTGAACAAGCTGTTTTATTACTACGCTTCTACGCTAACTTTGATGATTGTTTTCAGGAGCTTCCCACAACGAGCAAAGAAGAGGAATGGGAATACTTTGAGGAGGAGATTGAGATTAACGAATTCCCTCAACAAGTCAGATATCGCGTGTGTAGCAGGGTATGTTCATCTGATATTCATTAGAATTAGACAACATGCAACATGCACAATAGTAGCGGGCATATTTACTATTCGCATTCGGACAAATGCTTCGAAGGGGGACCAATATGACAAATACTCTGTGAGCTGTAGATTGTGTGAAAAACTGATTCGTTCTCAGAAGAGAGGTACTACTTTTAAGTGGGAGAGGGGATATACTAGGACTTTTTTCTAGATAAGGGAGAAAGTTTATGATCACACGGAAGCTATTTGTATTGTAGCGTGCCACCAGTCGACCAGCCAGCTGACCCTCTTAATTACGGAGGAATTTGTGTCTTCTCTAACTTTTGATACCGTATTCGCATTATTGATTAAAGTTTTCCAGGAGTCAGTGGGTCACATTGCCGAATACGCAGATGTGGGAATCAGTGTGAAAGGGTCGCATTATCCACCGAACAAAGAGCCTAAAGGCGATGATAGAAAGCTCTATCTTCTCATTGAGGTGCGTCATGTTTTCCTGATAGGAGTATTCCAATTAACCTTGTGTACGAAAGTGATTGGAAACAATATTATTCTTACCGCAACATATTAATGGCTTTGGTGGTCACTTATTTATATGAAAACGTCTTCAGTTATATTGTTTTTAGTATTGTGTAATCGATTAGAGAAATCTCATTCTATAGAATCTACAATATACGTATTTCCAGGCCCGAAGTGAATTGAACCTGAAGAGAGCGAAGGAGGAGATAGTTCGAATAATGAAAGACGCATTCAGGCAGCTGGTTGGTCTTTTTAATCTACATCATAATGTTTGATTTTGCGATTTTGCTTTGCATTTTTCGCAAAACATTATTCTTCATTGATATTGTATCAAAAGCAGTTTTGCAAATTTTTTCTCTCCGAAAGTTAGCTAATGTAGATTTGTTGAGTTGCAAGTTTGCAAATTCAGAAAAAAACCTTAAAATTGTGATTGTTTGTAATTCTGTTCAATTTCAGGCTCAACAAACCCAGCGAGGAGGGCCAACCGGACGATACCGCGTCATGTGATTGTTGTTTTTGTGCAATTTTTGTTTTTGATTGCTATAAATTTTCTTTTACTGGTTTAAAATGGTTGAATTCTTACTGATCTGCTCACTTAGCTTATTGAACAGTCTTCATAAATTGTAATCAACTATTTCATCAGCATCACAATTTGGTATTCGAAAAGTTTATATTCTAAAGGAGAATGCACCCATTCTATTCGGGTTGGGGTAACCCCCATTTATCGATTTCTGCTATTGGTGGTGTGTAATGCCATCCCCCGCATTCCAACAACAACTGCTGTATTGCAGAGCAACTATCTAGATTATTCAGCTCATATTCTTACTTTTATTCACATTTAGTATTAAAGTAGATAAATGATTTTGTGATGGTGTTATATTATTTTTAACGAGCATATGGGTTTGTTACGTGTGATTTTGTATCTTTAAGGCTTTAACAGTTGTATGATCTGTTAAAGCTCAAAATTCTATACAAGTACAATAAACTATTTGTATTAATATATTAATTTGAATCAGTCAAACCTTAGATTTCTTTTCAAAACACGTGAACCCTGAGAACACATCAGAATTCGAGTGCAACGATAACGTACACCATTCTATTGTCTCTTGACGTTTTTGTTCATTCCTATTATATAGAAATGTTCATGAGTTCAGATTTTTTTGTCTTTTATTACATTTATTCATAAATTTCACAACTTCGTTTTAGTTGGTAATGTCGACTTTGGGAAGACGTACCCCGGGTCCTAATGATACCATGAAAAGTCAGAAGGTACGAAATCACATGTTTTACATTTTGGTGAAAAAAATATATTCATGAATCTCTCAAATCGCCTCCATTTTCGAGAGAAGTTTGCCGATATATTTATTTATTTATTCTACACAACATGTGCAACGGGATTTATATTTGCGAATCTAGATGAGTATTTCAAACCCTAATGAAAGGTATCAGAGTTATGTAAGCATACTGTTTGTGTTCACCAATGCTGAAAATGAGTAAGATGTTATTTTCGGGAAAACAACAAAAGTCATAGCTTTGCATTGAGTTCTGTGACTTCATGATTGGAAAAGGTGCATCTTAATGTAATACAAGTTAGTTAGAGTGGAAAAGGGCAGAGAAAAACGTTTGGTATGTGAATTGGGTGATGTTTCTAGAGTGAATCCTTCGTGGATAAACTGACTGGAACTCTGACGAGAAAGAAGAAGAAGCCGGTTCACGAAGTTCCCGGGGAGGAAGACGAGGAGAATGAGGCCGTAGAGGTACGGTGGGCACACTTTCTTCTGTGTTTCAATTCGATTCAGACAAACAACGCGGCCATTGTAGAAAATGACAAAACTTTAGTTGTATTTTGATCTCGCTACACGCCAAACACCATGAATCACGAATCTTGAGTGCAAATCAATGAGATCAAACTACAAACACAGCAGAATTGGGCAGAGTACACCAGATGGGCTTTCTTTCGAAAAAGCAAAACCCATAGCCTGCGTTCGTGCTTCTAGCTGGCATGCTGAGGCGGAAAATGTGAAATATAGGTATTGATTGATTCCGCCACCGCCGGGGCAAAGTCGATAATCATAGTTTGCACCTTGTGAGGTCCGTGACCAATAGTGCAGTTAACAATACGGATTTCAGGTGGAAGTAGAGGGTCGCGATGCGCTCGACAATGCGACTGTTCCTTTTCTCGCGAAGGACCTGGCCATCGAGGAGGGTACGTTCGTTCATTTCTCCCCTTCATCCCCTAATTTTTTCTCCTCGTATCCTTATCTCGATAGGAGAATTAGCGAACATTCTGGCAGTGCTCAAAATTTAGGGTTCGTTCTTCCCAAGCCAACCCCTATACGGTGTGTATTGCCCTACATTTTTGTAGTTTGATCCCGCTCCTTTTTCTCGTAATTTTTCGGTTATGGTGCGTAACGAGATCAAACTACAACAAGTATTCTCAGAACGATTGGCGCCAATTTTCTTCGATTGGCCAGCTACAAAAGCGAGAGAGTGTGCAGGTCAATGAGGCCGCAGACATCTGGGTCTCTCTGACCTGCACACTCTCTCGCTCAGCCAATAAAAAAGTGGCTGGCCAATTGGCTGGGAATTGTCTGAGTTACTTTACTTCGGACTTGGAGGCCTTCCAGGTTTGCTCAAAGTGGTATACGATGAACCGAAAAACAAATCTTGCTGAAATCTGGGCCAGTTTGTTATTTTTCCAGGCGAAATCCGTCGATTTGTGACGCGCGACTCGAATGAAGACCCAAAAATGCGGGAGCTGGTCCAAATTCTTGTCTACTGGCTCAATGAGGAGTTGGCCGATCAGAGAATTGTGGTAGGTCAAAAACAAAACAACTGCTTTGGCAAGGACTGTGTGTGTGTCCTGAATCGAATTCGATTTGAGATCGAAAGAATAGAATTCCGACTCGTTTTATTATAGGTTCGAATGATGCAAGAAGATCTCTACGATGGTCAAATCATTCAACGTCTGATCGAAAAACTCGCCAACATTAGAGTGAGTTTTGGACGACAATTATTTTCTCCTGGCTACGCAAACATAAATGACTAGTAGCTATGATTTGTCAGTTCTATTTTATATTCATTCACAATTTTCCTTATTAGCATCTCTACATGTGACACTGAAATCGTGAAGTAAAACATGATTGTAGAATCTACATGGAGAGTTCAAGTAAGGGCAGACAGAAACGGTGTATGTTAGCCTAATCGGATGTGTTTGTTGTTCTTTTGTGTTCCAGTTTTACTTGGCAATATCCGGCTCAGTATAAATTATGCCGATCATATTTGAAGTAGTTGTTGTTTCCAGATCGAGGTTCCGGAGGTGTCTCAGTCGGAGGAGGGTCAGCGACAGAAACTGCAGATCGTCATAGCCACCGCCAACCGACTGCTAAACATCGGACAACACGAACACAAGTGGACCGCCGATCTCATCCACTCCAGGGTAGGTTCATCAAGGGTTGTTATAGTCTGTTCCACGCACTTATAACCCTCTACAGTAATCTTCGCGAACTTCTAGATCAACGTTTCGTAGTTTGATGTATTTGGAATGACTTCAATTTTCGCTATTGTGTTTTCTATCTGTGCTGTTGCAAACTTTGAAACCAAAATAATGATTTATTCATTAGAAAAAGCCTTCTAAATAGATGACGGATTACTGTAGAAGGACATCGATTGGTGAAACGAACTATAACATCAAGCCCGACTAGACCTGAGAAACTCGGAAAGTTCGATTAGACTCTATCCTCTTTTCCAAACTTCACTCCAATTGCCATTCTCAGTACGGTACAGGATAGATTACACGATACAGCTTGCTTTGAAAAGAGCAAACCCTATTCAACGTTATACATTAGCTTTTTTTATTGAAATTGTCATCATTCAGGACCTGGTAGCCATCATGCACCTCCTGGTTGCGTTGGCCATCCACTTCCGAGCTCCCATTAGAATGCCGGATCACGTCAGTGTCAAGGTTGGTCATATTCGGAATGTTCTACATATTTTCAAGTTGCTTTCATATTTCAAGCTGCTACTTCGAGACATACAACACATACATAATAATAATGATTCATTCGAGCATAGAAAGAAAACACATGTTCAAGTGACAGATATCATACATATTCCTTCTGTTTCCTCGATGCCTGGGGGCTAGTTGTAGTCTGCACATGCGCACTTCCGCGCGGGGACGCGAAGCATGAACGTGATTGAGATTGCCGCGTTGAACGTATGAACATAACGTATCCTTTTCGAATATGTGTAAAATGAATACATCATACAATGTATAAATAACATAATACAAAAAAGCTTGCCCTCGCGTGTGCTTGTGGACTGAGACAAAATTGTACTTTGTAGCTTCTGGTTGCATCGAAGAATCAGGGACACGTGCGAACGGAGTACGTGACCGAACAGCTGACGACCACCCAAGACGAATTAGGATTGAAGGTGGGTCTTCTAGACAGTCGTTCTATTTGTTTATCTACAACTTGTATTTGTCGGAGAAAAATCATATCGGATCAGAGTTAACCAAGAAGGACTGTGCTCTGTGCAAACTAAAATGGACTATGGAAATTGTGGGACTGTTTTAGGGTGAACGAGATGACTGTTTTAGGGTGAACGAGATGACTGTTTTAGGGTGAACGAGATGACTGTTTTAGGGTGAACGAGATGACTGTTTTAGGGTGAACGAGATGACTGTTTTAGGGTGAACGAGATGACTGTTTTAGGGTGAACGAGATGACTGTTTTAGGGTGAACGAGATGACTGTTTTAGGGTGAACGAGATGACTGTTTTAGGGTGAACGAGATGACTGTTTTAGGGTGAACGAGATGACTGTTTTAGGGTGAACGAGATAACTGTTTTAGGGTGAACGAGATAACTGTTTTAGGGTGAACGAGATGCGTTTGACACTCTGTTCGATTATGGACCGGACAAGTTGGCTCACGTGAAAACGTCTCTCCTGGCATTCTGCAATAAACACCTGAACAAAATTAACCTCGAGGTGAGTTTTATTGGTTCCCATGCCCAAATGAAGGTGAATTCTATATCTAACCGGGTTTTTAGGTAACCTAACCCTTTTTGGTAACCTATTTTTGAGGTTACCTCAGTAGGTAACCGGTTGGTAACCTAAAATGAAAAACCGGTTACCTGTTTTTTAAGGCAAAATGTGGTTTTTACCGTTAGTTTGAACGGTAACCGGATTTTAGTTTCAGGTTACTTCCAGGTTACTTACCAAGGTGACCTCAAAAATAGGTTACCAAAAAAAGGGTTAGGTTACCTAAAAACCCGGTTAGTTGTAGAATTGGCCCCAAATGAACTCAACATTCTAGTTAGCTGACAGTTCCTTAGTAGAGTCTCATTGGAACATGAACAAAAAACAATTTAGAAATGCAATGTGAATAGATAGAACATGTAAATATCTAATAATATTAATATCAATTTTTTTTAATTTTCAACTTGCATAACTTCTGTTGGTATCTATGCAAATTAACTTTTTATTATTTTTATTATTATTGTTATTAGATATTTACATGTTCTGGAACGTTTTATCCTATTCATTGCTTGTTTGCATGAGCGATTATTTTTATCCATCACGTTGTTGTTTCTAGGTAAACGAGCTGGAAACCCAGTTCCAAGACGGAGTGTTCCTGGTCCTTCTGATGGGTCTGCTCGAGGGATACTTTGTACCACTTCACTCATTCCATCTGCAGGTTTAAATGAATTAAAAATAAGTACAGAAGTTGAAAAGAAAGCATAGATACAAAAGCGTAGTCTTTCATGCCAAACGGACATAGACAACGTAACAGTTATTGGAAGTTCCCGTTAACTATGACAGATTATGGGCACGGCCTGCGCGCTCAAGCCGTCTCGGCCTGCGTGCCCAAGTGCCACGGCCCGGGCAGAACGCAGGCCGTGGCGCTAGGCGGGCACGAGTCTGCCGGACTCTGTCCACAATCAAAAACGCCCGCAATACTGAAAAACCGTTCCAAAACATAAAAACAGCTGACAAATAACTTCATTACATACCAAATCAACAATATGCAAACATAGAACACAGCTTAGGCAAATATCACAATACTAACTATATTTAAGAACAATCAATTGTGTTTTTGGACAGAATTCGAGACAACGGATATAAAAAAACCGTAAATCGCCGGAAAAGGTACTATTATACAATCAGAAGTGGTATTTGCTCGTTTTCTAACAAAAAAGGCAACAATCAGGTTAAGAACAACATTCTATTACACTCTATGTCTGAACTTATGCTCACAAGAAGTTCATATTTCCAAAGAAGTTTCTCTAAATGGACTATTACTCCTCGAAAAAAAATCATCAAAAGTCCTTATATGGTAAACACGGCACATTTTCGTTGGCCAAACATGTACAAGCTTAATCGTCACCCAGCAAATTACATAGAATAAACTATATCACATTTAGCTGGAGTTGCAAAAAAATTAGATTAAATAGAATAGAACTAAAGAACATACAATCGTTACAAAGTACGAAAACGGTTGTTTTAAATCCACATTAATAGGTGCTTGGGAGCTTGGAACCGAGATTTTCACTATCGCAATAACGCTTACTGCTAATGGGAGGTGGAAGGACCTGAATCGAATCAAAAACTACTAAGCTGCTATCGATATATTTAGTACTGGAAGTGTCATTCTCCTATTAGCGCAAAAAGCTAGAACGACCGTCGGGAGCTCAAGATAAAGGTATTTTTGACTCTTATAACTACTGTTCTTATCGCGGGAGAACCGAAATGCATAGAATCTGCGAAACTTAGGCTAGTGCATTGGGATCCCACATCACTACCCAACCTTAAGAGTTGCTTCTCTCTTCATCTCTACCTCGTCTAATAATCTAGTCACTCCCAAGAGCCTAAGAAATACATAAACAACTTAAGACAAATTAGGAACATAAAAACTACTGAAAAAAACTAAAGCGGACGACTTACTGAGTGTGCAAGTTTACAATTAGTTCAACGATTCCTTGGAAAAGTCCATCCTGGTAGAGCAGAAGAGCCGACGGGATGGAAATGACTCTTGAACTCTGAAAGCATCATATTGTTAACGTAAACGCATCGTATTACTGAAACACTTTCGTTCACTGTTTTTGGCACATACCAGTGACATTTAATTTTGCTAAAAAATGTGACTCAATTTTCGATTTAAACACATGGAGAATCATTTTTTCGCAGTAAATGAAGACGACACTTTCGGAATTTCGCAAAGAGGGAACTCGTACACTCGTATTCTGAGTTCAGCTGGAAGTAGCCGGCTATGAAAAACTTTCCCAGGGTGCTCTAATCTGAATCTTGTTACCAAATGTGTTATAACTCAGCCAGCTTCACGCGTCACGCCCGTAACCATAACTAATTTCTGCCAGCACAATGTATTTTGAGCTCGAACAGAAGTATAGAACTTAACGTAGGTATGTATCTTGAAAAGGTTATTGGTTATTCGTTATACGGCCTAGGAAGTAGGAAACCACGCGGTTTGCTAGTAGTATAATCCCAAATGGTAACTACACACCGAAAAATGATACATTATACCTGCCACTGTGCCACTTATTGGCTGACCCCTCCCTCCCGAAAACAAGAGAAAACGAGAACTCGGGAGAATTAGCCAGTTACGAATTAGCGCGAATGACATAGCTCAACAAACTGTGTTCAGATCAAGAGCAGGCATAATTTGTCGTCAAATCCTATATATGACCCCAACCCACCCCCCCCCTTTTTACAAACGAAACCGTATACACTTGAGACCATACTGGGACCAGTCAAACTTGTACACACAATTTTTGGAACCCCTGTGGTTGTAGATCGCTCATTGAGTTGACCACATTATCGTATCTATGAGTAAGTGAATTTAACTAATAACTAGAATACACCGAGGAGAAAACCCAAAACCAATATCATAATATAACACTGAATTCCCGGTCCCCGATATCTTTATACACGAGTAAGGTCTGACTATTCGACAGAAATTAGTCTGATTTTATTTTAATCGAATCACGTGAAAATTCTCGATTTTGAACAAGAAATAGGAGGCAGATTCTCCGGATATTGACAAAATAGTGGTCCGTTCTTTGGATTTTCGTGGCTACTCGTACAACCTTACTTAGTGTATGGATATCTTTCTATAAAAAACAATCATCGGTCATCGCCATTTGCCACTGGTAGAAAAAAGTGTTTTCCATTCGCCACTGGTGTAAAAAAAGTGTTTTGAAGTATCCTCCACCTTCGTATATTCGTTTCATCTATATTATGAGATTATGGTCATACCTCTTGGGGCTCCCTCGACGGTTCCCCTACCATCTGTCTTCAATTAAGCTCCATTTGCTCATCCTCAAGTACGCGTCTTCGTGGCGACCATTACAATCGGATCGTACTGAAATGAATGAGTAGAGGATGGATGCACACACATAACTTCAACAATCTAGGCTGAATTTCGTGAAACGGGCACTTTATTTCTGAGAATTTGCTATTTCCAGAATGAATTTATTTGACGCATTGGAGGAAAAAAAATATTTTGTAAAGATTGGGTATAATTTGAAAGTGATGTGTACTGTTGGCTGCATAAATCAATAAACTTTGTACTTTGACTATTCTACGAAGAGGAGTCAGTTTTTATAATCAAACAGACGAAAATTAATGCCTTTGCTTTGCATCACCATCAAAGATAGAGGAACTTCCTTATAATCGGCAAATAGGTAGCCCATTCCCGGCAGTTCTGACAACTTTATAAGTATGGTTGCGTGACCCTTGTTCAACACAAAAATCGAAACGAAAGCATAGTGTTACGGGTTACGGGTCAACTCGTACGCGGCTTCTAGGCGAACGACTCATCCGCATAGAACAACCTCCCTAAACTGTTCAGATAACTGAATCTTGTTTTCAGTTCGTTCAGGAAACGGCAAGGACATTTAATATAATTCACATTTACTTCACAATGATAGTACAGAAAGGGAAATGCCCAAACTATTTGTAACAATTTGGATCAAAAGTCACATTACTGGTGAGTGCACGATTGCGATTGCAACCATAACCCAGTGAACTCGTCCGAATAGACTGAAAATCAAAATACGGGCTACTTTTTCCCTTAAAATCAGAGAATATGCCCATTTATGATTTTAAAAAAATCATCAGTTTCAGGCGTTACAATTATAAAGGGTACTTTTTTTCGGTCGTTTAGTCTGACCTTACCGACATACACCAGCAAGGTTGTCCGAATAGTCAGAAAAATTCGAAAAACGGACTACTCTTCAGCCTAAAACATGAAAATCGGTCTACTTTTGATGAAAAATTCTAAATTTTCACGTATTCACATCTGAAAACGGGTTACTTTTTGTCGCTTGGTCAGACCTTACTGGTGTATGCTTACCGATACTAATTGCAATTACTAGTGGTAATATGATTAACTCACTGGTGAAACTTAGAATCCTCTGTGTGTAGTGTGTTTATCGAGATCGACCTCCCGAACAACATTGCTCATCTGAAACGATAACGATAGTGAACCGGCAAGAGGGCGAATTCACTAGGGAACCAGGTCCTTTCCGAACCGAACCGTGAACCGGTCACTCGAGAACCAAACCGAGTGAACCAAGTGAAGTGAGCCGACCGAACCAACATTCCGAATTGACTTGTTCTTCACTGAAAGGTTTGAACCGGACCGACATTAATCATTATTTAAACAAACAAATCGTATACAAGATAAAATTAGTGACTTCCCACTCATTTTACCTTGTATACGATCCGGTTTGGTCGGTTCGGTTCTCCAGTGACCATTTCGCGGTTTGGTTCGGGAAGGACCCGGTTCTCCAGTGAATTGGCCCGGCAAAAAACTGAGCAGACACATGCAAATATGTAAATTTGCGAATTGAAAATGATTCTATGCTTCTGCATTCTACAATAAATCCAACAAATAAAAGCTAAAAGTTGGCGACACCTCATACGTTTCGACAAAAACAGGAGTTAAACGGCTGCTCTGCCTCTTTCATGATTTTCGAAAAGATTCTCCAACTCTCGTTTGCAACAATTATCATTTTGTTCGTCATTTGACAACAGGTAGCTTGATTATTGCGATTGCATGCAGCCTGCATGCAGGAATGCACAAAAAAACACCTTTGTGAAAATCTATCTCAATACTGAAGATGAAAAATAGAATTAACTACGTAATAAACCGACGAATAAGATACAAAACGGGAGCGTTATTTATAAATTTTTGGAAAAGATCCTTAATCCTAAGAAATGAGTACTTCAAGCGAACGACTACGTTATGAGACATCGAGATACACCTTGCAGAAGGTTGCTGCTTGTATGGAAAACAAATACACTAACAAAATATGAAAAACAATAAAGTTAAACAAATTTTATTCAAAGTCGATAAATAATTTCAAAAATGAATGCGCCCGCCGCGACACTCTTTTCACGGTTTGTAAACGCCAGGCGTAGTAGTTGTGATCAAATACGGGTGTCGCACGATAATTTTGAGGCTCTGCCAGACTCCGGCAGAGTTGGGCAGCCTAGCGACACGGCCCGGCTGGTCATTTCGGTGCAGGCCGTGTCGGAGAAATCTCCGAGAAATTCGCTGATCTACCACATGATATTATGTTTGTGAGAACAACGCATGCACATCTCTTGAGCCATCTTCCACCAACCCTACCACCGTGTACGACGGACCCACTTGAGAAACTCACAGAGTAATCTTTTGTTTTTCAGTAAAAAATACTGAAAAACTTCACCAGAAAACTTTGATGTAGTTGGAAATGTTTCAGGTAGCCACCCACGAAGAAAAGGTAAAGAATGTCGCCTTCGCCTTCAAACTAATGGAAGACGCTGGACTCCCGAAGCCACGCAGTCGAGTACAGGACATTGCCAACGGGGATCTGAAGGTAGATTTGATTTCCTCAATTTCAGCAGATACCAGGTGGCCTACTGTACACTTGAGTTTTTGCTGTGTAAACCAACAAATGATTCCATTTTTCTATGAGAAATGAGCGACGGGAGAACGGCCAGGTCAGGATTGTGCGTCCACGTCTTTTTCTGCGTTGAGAGAAAAAAACCAAGGTTTTTCCAGTCAATTTCTTGGTTATAATTAACTATGAAACTGTAAATGTGAATTTATTTTTTGTGTATATTGATATTATTGAATGTATTTTCTTTCAGAGCACCCTCCGCCTTCTCCATCTTCTGTTCACCAAGTACAAGCATGTCTGAGGAGACGCGGGAGAGCAGCGAATAACGTCCACTCCTGGTGTTTCCACCAAACATTCTCTCCACCTAATTAGTCCCCAAGAAGTTGTAGTTCAACCCTCTACAGTAATCAATACTCCATCCTCTACCGTAATCAATACTCCATCCTCTACAGTATGTCTAAATGTATCGAATTCTGATTGTATCCATTCTGTTTCGTATGTTCTCCCACCACTGCCTGCCCACTGCGTGCAATTATTCCGAGGTGCTTTGTATTTTGTAGTTTGGTGCTTTATCACTCGGGGGACCACTGTGGGAGCAGGCAAAACGGCGCCTTCTCGCGCGAAAGGATTCATCAGATTTCCCACGGTGGTAGCTTCAGAGTGCAATAACGTATATATTGACGATTATGTCTACAAACTTTATAAGACAATATCGAGGTGAATTCTATATCTAACCGGGTTTTTAGGTAACCTAACCCATTTTTGGTAACCTGTTTTTCAGGTTACCTCAGTAGGTAACCGGATGGTAACCTAAAATGAAAAACCGGTTACCTGTTTTTCTAACGCAAAACTTGGTTTTTCCCGTTAATTTGAACGGTAACCGGATTTTAGTTTCAGGTTACTTTCAGGTTACCTACAAGGTAACCTGAAAAAGAGGTTACCAAAAAAGGGTTAGGTTACCTGAAAACCCGGTTAGTTGTAGAATTGGCCTAATATCGATTAATGAACAGAAAAGGTCACCGTCTCATCGAATACTGATATTTGTACCATCACCAAAAATTTACAAAAAAATGAAGTATAAACACTATAACCTACAAAGATAAACAGAAAATCAACTATAAAAACTATCACAATATCGTGCCATTAACATATGTTACCCGTAAATAATTATGTTGCTAGCACTTGATTAGTCGAATCTACACGCAGATATGTGAAATAGACACCTTGGGTGTGATTTTAGATAAGAATTATTGATATGTAGATGGAAACCAAACAATACTCGGGATTGGGCAATCAACAACCATAATACATGACAAGAATGGCGGCACAGGAAAGAAAACACTGTAAAATCCCAATCTGCGTCTCTTCAAATATAGGCTATTTCTGTACCATATCCCACCGGGATACGAATCTGGCAAAATAGTGCGCAAAGCGAGAGACGCAGGATGAAATGGAAGTGACGGGATACTCTCCCGCATACGTACTACTCAGGTGACAATTTCGCGGAGGGCGCAGTTGGACATCAGCAGTTGTTTCAATTCGTCGTCCACGCTGTTCAGAATACACACCACCTGGTTCACCTGAAACAATACTACCGTTGAGGAGAATCAAGTTGTAGTTGCATCTGTAACAGGGGTGATCACAGATTGCACGCCGTGCAACTTTTCCAGAGGGGAGGGGGTCGTAAATGGTCTGCAGGGGCAGAAAAAATTCAAAATACGGCGGATTTTTCCAATTTTCGATGAATTTTCACGAAATTTCGCAACATAGAGCACGTTTTTTGGTAGATTGCAATTCTTCAGAGGGGGGAGGTCGTACTGTTCATTGAGTCTGCAAACTTTGTGGTCACCCCTGATCTGTAAACACAGCAGAATACTCAGATTACGTTGAACAAACTTCTGGAAATAGTCCGACGTTCGCACATTCTTTGCTATGTAAGGCACACAGTTATAGCGACTAATAACAGACAGAAGGCGTAGAAACAAATATAGAAGGAGGCTTAGAAGAGAACGACAACCAACCAGAAGTAATCGTTTCTCGCTGCCCTGGTCCAGCTCAACGATCAATTCACGAAGTCGCAGAACCAATTCCACAATCTCAGCCGAATGTTTCTCCGACAGCACAGAAGAACCTGGAATTATTCGTTCAGCAGGTAGCACAGAATCTCGCCTATTTCTCTATTCAACTTTCACACAATAAGAAATCGATTTATATCCCGGTAAACACGAAAAGGGTGATCAATATTGTTAAATGTGTGCAACTCTTGATAAAAACAAGGGCGCGAAAGCCAGAAAAAAACTTTAAAAAAAAGAGTGAGCGTATTCAGGTTGAATGGCCATAATGGTCGTCTTGGAACGAAAAAATGATCATATTGCGTGAAAAATACTGTCAACCTACCCAAATCAGCCGAGCAGAGTGCATCAATGTAGTGAGTCTTCAGCTGTTTGCTCACATCTCTGTTCCGATTGGACAACCAACCAATGAAATTGGAAGAGGCAACGAAACGACGATACAGTCCTGAAACACACAGATGGAGATAAGTATAGGGGATGTCCCGGTTGTAGTTTGAAATGAATACACACCCAGTTTCCAAAACTACGAGGGAACGTAGGGGAATATCAAACTACAAACAACAGATCAACATTTACAGTTGTTCTGCCTATACGTGGTCCGATGGAGAGATGAGTTGGTCCTTGCCGTGCAAAATTACAACCGTTCAATGAGAAGAGGTCGTGTCCGTCCGCCCAATGTCCGAGGCGAAGAGATATTGAGAATGTGCAGAGATAAAAATCTTTGGAAAGCGATAAAGGAACACCATATTGCAACAATATGACGTGAATGAATAAATCTTGAATCTTAACCTGACCGACCTCTAAACAGTAGTATTACGGCAATAACTCGATTCTAGAACCAGCAACGTTCGGATATTACTCAAGATTCAGCTATTAATGAAAGAATGAAATGTGGACAATACGTTGTATTCCATTCCATCAACGGGTTACTTTCTGGGAGCAGTCCAGTGCATGGTGGTATAAAGAAATGAGCATGTGAGCACCAAGTATAAAGAAACCACACACGTACCTGCCCAATCCCCTTTGACCCCACACGTCAAACTAGGCCCCGCCCCTTCAATTGAAATCATGAAGTCGGAAATGGAAAATGGCCGAGTGGGAGGAATCGCCTGTAAAGAAAACACCTCAAACAACGAGACGAAATGGGAGAACGACAAAACATTCGATACTTGATTAGGAAGACTGAAAATAGTTTCTCCGTAAGGCTCCGTAGATAGTTTCTCCGTGAGGATTTTACAAAAGACAGTTTATTCGTGGCCATTCGCAGAACTTCACGCAGAATGTTTTTGCAATAAAACGAAATACCTTGAACGGTGAGATTTCCTTTCTGAGTGGCATCAAAGACGACAGATATCTTTCCAGTGGAATCATGAAACTCTGCGTCAGTTCGAGAAAATGACGTCGCAGAACAATACTTTGGACCTGCAAGAATGACGATATTGTCCTCTATCCTCTTCCATTATCATCACTTTTCAAGATTTATTTACCTCTCGCATTTCTACCACGAATACCATGAAAACAATGAACAAAATGAACAGGTTTACCAGTTATTTACATGGCTTGGTTGACCGGTTTGAGACCTGTGACGAATAATCCTTTTTCACGTTACCTTTGTCGCTTGTCGGTAACCGTTTGGTAATCTCAACCGAAAAAAAACCCGCGGCTGACGGGTTACAAGTACAGGTATAGAGCAAACCAAAATGAGTTGGCGATTACGGGCGAAAAACGTTTACCAAACATTGTGGTAACGTCATCAGAAAAGTTGGTCAGATTGAAAAACCGCCTGGACCAATACAACGCCCACCTCATGTGGTCGATCAGATTTGACCAACTTCTTTCCGAGGGCCTTCTCTTTGACGAGGAATGGCTTGTATTGCGTATAGAGACCCGGTTTCGAGTCTATCGTACGACCATCCCAATTCCGTCTTGAAACAACAGCAGTTAGAAGTAACAAACTACAGTATCCACGACAGAAATCATTCTCAAAGTGGTTGTTATCAAGATTCATAGAATATCCTAGAAGAAGATGAATAGAATTACAGATCAAGTACTCAATAAAAATCAATGAAAGTTATTATTTCGTACGAGTCTTATGAGAAAACTGTCATTTCAAGACAAGGCAGATGGACCTAACCGCGTCTTATCCTGATTTTCTCCAACAGCTTCTCCTTCAGGCACCTCGCCTACCTGAAATACTCCAATGATTTAAACCAAAACTGAAAGAGAGAAAGAGAGAGAGAGAGAGAGAGAAAGAGAGAGAGAGAGAGAGAGAGAGAGAGAGAGAATATAATTAGAGATGTGAAGCCGGATAAATTACCAACAAAAAAACTCACCTTGAGTATGTGTGGCCAGTGATCCAACGCCTTGATGAAGAACGGATTCGTGACGCCCAAAATAACCTTAGGCCTGGAAACTCGGAATTTCGCTTTCGATAAATAATATGAAAACTCTTATACAAAAAAACCTTTAAAACAACTGTACTGTAAAAAAAACTTCGATTCATAGCAAACCGTGGGTGAAAAAGAGCAAAATCTTATGATGAACTGACGGTGTCCTGCCTCTGGCCGAGTATTCCTTGAACTCCGAGTCGTGGATGGTGAAGAAGGGCCGGAAGTCGTTCACGTACTTCAGGGGGGCTATCAATTCCACCAACGACTGGACCACAGAGGAACAGCGGGACGGGGATGACGTCATCACCAGAAGAGGCTACAAACAAATACTATATGCATACCCTCAAATTGCCCAATGAGCAGAAACAAATCGAAAACGGACTACATTTTCGTCGATATCGGAACAATTTGCTATCTGCCTATTTTCATGCAAAATCTTCGACACAAGTAAACGTTAAATGTAAAAGTGAAACCGAAATTGTCGAATAGTAAGACGTTACAAGTGAATGACTACAAACAACCACTATATTATACTGGAGGTGAATAGAATACTCAAGTGAAAGAAGGTGAACATCCACAAAAGTGCACTCCATCATCGTTCACACGTTTTACGTGACCATGGGCACCATACCCTAAATGCCTCAGAGTTGTGACTTTTTCAAAAAGGGGGGTTTCGCCCTCCCCCTCAGCCATTATAAGGAGGGGGTTTTGCCCTTAATTTAGAAAATCGCTAAATCAGACAATTTTTGAGGGGGGGGGGGGGGGTTTGCCCAAATCTTCGGACCAAAAACAGGGGGGGGGTTTCTCTCAAAACGCTGAGCATTTAGGGTATGATGGGCACTTTATAAAGTAAAAATCCGTAAATAAATATGATACTGCTACCAACAAGCGTGCTCAGGATAAAATCTTACACCTTCGAATCTCCGAATAAAACGTCGCTTTTCGCTTATATAGTCGTGAAGAATAATTCGGTTAACATTATCGATTATAGGTTATCAAAACCACTGAGAATTTCGAAAAACTGGAACAATCTCGAAAAGCTAAACGACAATACCTCTCCTATGAGAACTAGTTCCCAAAGCAGTTGAATGTGATTGCTGGCTGTGTTCAGGGCCTTGAAAATATCCATCTGGTGAACTGTGGATAGGAAATGAGTGCTCGATGGTAGGCGATGGGAAGGCTGAAAAAAATCAAATAAATGATATTCGGCATTCAATGTCATCTTGAAAACTACCGTTTGAATTACATCGAATCAAATAGAAAACTATGACAACTTCTCGATTGGGCAACTTTTTGCGTATTTTGCGAGTCTGAGGTATCACAGGCTTTGAACCGCTTTAGATGCGTTCATGTTGGTTCTCAAGTGAAACCGTTCGAAAACGTGATAAAGTGAGACAAATGTAGGGCGACTCTGTTGGATTGTTCATTGAATCCACTATTTTCCTGACAGATTAACCTAATCTTTCTACAATAGTCGCGATTTACTGTTGAAACGCTAATCTCATAGCCTGTTTTCTAGTCGACGTCACCCAAATAGAACACCAGATTTTCACTAAACTTTTGGGAACAACAAAGTGGATATACGTTGAAAACTCAAAGGAACTGTTGAAAAACTCGATAAAGTGTGAGGAACTAGATATTGCTCACCGATGTAACACTGGTCCTGGGGTCAAATGGTAGATCAGTGTGCGAGGGTAGTCGGCATTGGATGGTTGACCCTAGGAGGGGGAGTGAGAGCGGGGCGGAGGGCACAGGACTCGGCCAATGGTCCACGTCGTGGCAGGCTGCAAACACAGACAAACTATGAACATCCAGTCAGGTCCGACTATTCGATTGTTACTAGGATTTGATTATGAACAAGAGGAAGACCAACTACTAGGAAACGCTAAATGTGGGAAGAATCTTAAAAACATACATAAACTAACTAGCTGACTCTTAGTATAGCCAACTATCATTAAATGATCTAATCTACTACGTATTGGCGACATAATCAAAACCGTAACTTTGTAACCGTAAAACGGATATTTTCTAGCAAATTTGGGAACCTTATTCATTTATGATGAAGAATCAGTAAACTAGCTGTGCCTCACTCGGAACACCGGTTTCTTTCAGAAGAAGAATCACGTATTTGTTGTCGTTACCTGCTTCAATAGCGGGATCTCCACTTTGGAAGAATTGAACAGCTATTCTCTCGACTACAGTGGAGAAGAGATTGAAGAAGGGCAAGACCGAAATGAGCACCACGCTCTGCAAAAAAAATCCAATTCAGTTACAGTACAGTTGCATTCAAACTTTCCTGAATCGATTGGAACCTGGGAAGGCAAAGATTGCCTTCAGCGATCGTATTCACGGAGATAAAATACGTTCCCGCTGAATGTGAAAACCCTAAAACAGGGTGTTGGCGGGAAAGGTGAGAGCTTCCGCCAATTTCGTGAATACGGCCACAGCAATATCAGTATCGTGGGCATAGGTAAAGTACCCCGTCAAACTGGCGCTGAATCATGCTCATTACGCCCTATTTCTGGAATTTACGCTCATTCTTTGAAGCGAAAAGTGTTTGGAACGCTATAAACGCAAAAAAAAAGAACCATTTTCACAAGAGTATCATGCCCGTTTTCACGATTACGCATGTTCATCTTGGTTTGACTGGTATTGAACTATTTAACCCATGATCGTGGGTAAAAAGAGTTGTATACACGCCCACTATATAACAACGGAGCAAGTACGAAAGTTGGCCCCAATTCAAAACCAACTATTGTAAATGTCTTTTATTAAAGTAAATCTCCATTTGCCGTCCCCCAGGCTTTTGTAATGTTTATGTAAGGTCGGAGTAAATGAATCTCACCTTCTGATAATAACCCCGGTGAATAGAGGCATCCTTCTGTTGTCGGAAATGAACGAATCCGTAGAGATATCGCTGATCGTAGCCGGTTGATGGAGGCAAAGTGTCGAGAAGAGATTTCTGGGCGGAAGTCAAATGACCAACACTCCTGGAAAATCACATGACACAACATACGAAATTCCACAGTCAGAGTACAATCAATGAGATCTCGGGAAATTGAGGATGTGTAGGTTAATTTTATTGAAAGTATGGGCACTTTCGAATCAGCTAACTAACTAACTAACTTAAAGTGTTATATATAGCCATACTGACAAACTAAATAACGAATGGATTTCCTTTTCAGTAAAGATCCGTGAACAGCGAGTCTTACCTGCGTATCCTGAAATGAAAGTTGGTGTCCTTGCTGTTTCCACTGTTAGAGTCCGGAAACGAGAGGTAACAAATGTTGGTCTTTTCAGAGGCGGACAGAACGGCATCTCCGGGATAGATTACCTGGCAAGCATGATAATCAGAGACGTGCTACAATCGAAAAATTCATTTTTATGAGTGTTTTCAACGGAAACAGATTCATTGAAAGTCTGAAGTTACTGGAACTTCGTTAAAATACTAAACGGAATTTCTTTTTAACCAATCCACTCACAATCGAACTACAATTCCGTCGCGTCGCGACGTTGATATTTACGTACGACATCGGCTGTTTGTCGTAATTAACAACACTATTTGGACTTTAAAACATCCGTGAAAAAACGTAAAAGGCCGTCTTCAAAACGTTTCTATGGAGCGAAATAGTATGATCAGTGGAAAAGTAGTCGAAACGAGACGCGTATGGGGTGGCGCCAAAATGAAGAGTAGTTTATTCATGAAATAAACCTGGTTTGACGAAGTAAACAAACGAACTGATCGAATGAACTCACCTCAAGTGCCTGTCCTAGCTCTAGATCAAAAGTTACCACACAGATAGAGTGTACCCAATCATTAAATCTTTCCCAAGGAGCAAACTCTCGCTCCATTCCCTACAAAGAAAAAATACAAAAATTTAACCTAAACAATAATAAAATATTAAAACATTATAAAACAGCTAACTCAATAAAACAAGCCCAATACAACCAAATACATTCATAAGCACTCATCAATACTATTGATATTTCGATTTCAATATATTAATTTATTAAGAAACCAATCCTAGGCGCCCGCGTGATACGAAATTAGCACTAGAGCATAGTTCTCATGCAACATCTAATGGAGACGCTCATCCAGCGAAAAGGGGGGAGGGTTATGAATAAGTAACATAATAGGTTCGTTCTTAGTAAATCAAACAGCTACTTGGAATACATATGACTACTTCGAAACGTATGGGCGAATTCTTTGTTTCAACCCGGTGTTTCGTTAACCCTAGCAGTTAACCATTAACCGGGTTACCTGGTTAACCCTTTTGTTGACCACTTGGTAACACCCGATTTCCCCCAAAATACATTGTAAAAAAAAAGGTTGCAAAGGGGTTAACCAGGTAACCCGGTTAGCGTTAACGAAATACCTACTGGTTCCAGCCAGCGGAGTTGGCACCAATAATGAAGCTAAGCAATAATTAGTAAAAAATGGGGGACCAGGAAGTGTGTGAGTTCTGTTCGGTTTCACCGTTTTCAGCAAAAAGTGAACAATACGAGGTAGGAAGTGTGCAACAAAAATAGAACAATACATAGGCAACCAGAAAAACTCATTCAGAAATAAAACTCATTAAAGTATATCTCATTCAAAAATAAATCTCATTAAGTACATGAACGTAGTGAAAAGCAAAAATCAACTTTCAAATTTTTTGGCATTTTTGAAATCCTGACTAAAAATAAGTTAATGAGTTTCCATTCTCAATGAGTTTTCCAGTAATGAGTTTTATTTTTGAATGAGTTTTACCTGGTGCCCAATACATAGGTTTGCACAACGGTTCACAAAAAACATTTATTACAAAAATCCTGATTTTAGCGTGAGTGTATGAGTGGTTGAACGTACTTAGGTGGTGAACCGTTGTGCAAACCTATGTATTATTCTATTTTTGTTGCACACTCCCTACCTCGTATTGTTCACTTTTTGCTGAAAACGGTGAAACCGAACAGAACTCACACACTTCCTGGTCCCCACTTTCTACTATTTATTGCTTAGCGTCATTTTGGTGCCAACTCCGCTGGCTGGATATAAACATTCTGGCAACAAACACTTGCGCCTGGCACCTATACTTTAGTTAATTGAAACCAGATCTTGGCGTACCCAATATCACCCACCGACAATATATTTTCGCTCGTGATTGCAAATATGTTCCACGGTAAAAACGAATTGAAAGACCACAAGAAAAGGTAAGGCCAACATTTATTGTACAACAAGAGCAGGCAAACCTACTGCTGACAACCGCAGAGTAAAATATACGAATACGACACGAGTAAACTAATTGAATCGAAATCATGAGTGTACCGCAACAATGAAAATTTAAAACAAGTTTGGGGAGCCGATAAGATAAAACAGTTACCGGCACCCACTAGGGCTCTAACGGAGCGAATTGATGATAAATGAAAATATTTGAAAAGTGAGTATCAGAAGGAGAAAGGTATTTATATCATCACTGAAAAAGTTAGTGACAAATTTCAGAGACCAACTTAGACACACAGCCTTCAGAAAAACAACTAAACCATTTAACACGGCACATTTCACCCAAGATTTCAAATGTTCAAATGACGGTTCTCAGCAACGTATTAACAAATCATAGTTTATGAAAGACAGGCTCAGAAATGCAGAGCTCAAAGGATTGATTACGAAAAGAGACACCAGTAACGAGACGGAACCCAGATACGTGAATACACTAGCAGGCAGTTCTTCATCTAATTGACATCAAGATCCAAAATGCTGACAACTTCGTCTAGCTCAGTCAACTTTCTCTCGTTGTGCTGCTGTAAAGGGAAGGTTGACTATTAATGTTGTTTAATTGGACCACACTCATTTCCATAAAAATACGATTCAATTACTTCGTTAATGATCCAAATTATGTCGAATTTTTCAATTAAATGCTTTCGCCACATGGCGAAAAATTATCTCATCAATCCACAATGGAACAGCCAGAGGAGAGCAAACAGTGTGCTAAACATACAAACCTATCGAGCTCCTTAATTACCCAGCTAGAATCACTATTTGAAGACTGTAGCTATATGAGGGCCCAAATAAACATGAAACACACCTCGAAATAGAGCCTGGCCGCGAGTAAGAATGCATTCAGTTCCGAACTGAACTTGCTCACCGATTCATACTGAAAAGCATGTAAATAATTAAAGATAACAGGAAATACAAAAAACGAGATCTGCTCAATCCTCAATTCCAGATTCATAAAAGTCATGCGTAGAAAATAAATGATATTGATGAGCACCGTTTTAACGTTGTCAATCAAATTCAAAATTTAGATTTTGGGGAGAGTATTTGAGTTACCGAGTTCGAGTAGAAAGCAGTTTTATCTGGGTTTTGTCGAGTGGAGTTTCGAGTTCCACTCCAACAACCATCTGTTTGGTTTGACCATAAAATGTGAAACCAACATCATACAGTCCCTCTTCGATCGCCGACAGGGACATTTGACGAGCTTTCCGGGCCTTGGACACCGGTATGGAATTGAGAGCGAGAAGGGTGCGGTATATTCTCTGACTGCCCTTCAGTTTGTTGAAGATGAAGAAACATTCCTGAGGACGAGAAAGACTGTCAATAACGTGTGAATAGTATACAATTCAGTCTGGATCAGAAACCCAACTAACTGTGCACTAGTTTTTTTCAGATAATTTCACGCCCTAGCTTCGAGCGAGATACATATCATCCGGCACTTTATTTAACGCTTACGCGTTGGGGGGGGGGGGGGGGGGGTCCCAGTCTAAAAACCAGATCTTGGTGAAATCAAATGTATAAATCGTTCACGTGTTTTTAGTTTTCCAATTTGGAAGAATCAGCCCATTCTTATTGCACAATCATAAACTTTGAGGGAAGTAAATCAAAAAAAAAACTGGTCCATTTTTGTGGTATGGTTACACCTTCACGATTGGTGCTCAAACCACGGTAAAGTTGAATTTCAGGTGACAACACTGGTGCATTTTTTCGGTATAGTGATAGTCACACCTTCTCAATTCGATCTTTGAGCCTACCTTGGCCACATCACTATCGACAGACGTGTCCTTGGCCCTCTTTCGTCGGGAACGGGTCGGCCTCTCCTCCTCCTCTTCTTCCTCCTCCGAGTCAGAATCAATGATGACACGTTTGCGAGTGGCAGCTGCACGACGGGGATTCCCAGACGAGGCCTGGAGGAAACACGATTGAGATAACGTCAAGGATACTCAGACCCGCCAACATCCACACATCACTGAAGTGCTACTATTTTAGAACAAGTTCAAGTAACACGTTTTTAGATTTAACTTCGTGAGAATTTGTCATTTTGGAAAAGAGGGAGTTCGTTTTGTTGTGATTGGCTACTCGGACAATGTTACTGGAGCATGGTAGCATCCCTCGATACTCTTGAGTCAACCTCGTGAACACCTCGCGGGCTCCACACTATTTGGTGATACAGTAACCAAGCAATGGATGAGTAAAATATCACCAAAAAATGCCACTGAGCTAGGACACTTCTAAGCAGGAAGAATTGGCTGAAAACACGAAAGAACTCCAATGTTCACCTTATTTATTTATTTATTTATTTAATACGCTCGAGGCGCGCTAAATGAGAAAAAAACATACATGAAGAGAAATGCATACATAGGTTGATGTCTGATTAGCAAACTTGCATTGGGGCCAAATCAATATCAGTCGCACGAAGAGCAATATACAAACACAAACTACGTGACAATTGTGACAAATCTGTTGAATATTAGCCAAAAATATAGCCAAAACAGTAAATTATTGGTGAAGACGGAAATTATACAATTCGAAGTAACGATCAGATACAAACTTTTGGTCCTTATAATGCAGTTTACGGAATAAAGCATATAGGTAAAGTAAGAAAACCGCCTCGAAACAGCGACCACTCGTTCGGCCACTTCCAAAAGGCCTTTGTTCATTTTTCATATGAGAATACGGATGTTTGTCTCCATTGCAAAGCCGTCATACCCGGCCAATTCACTGGAGAACCGGGTGCTTCCCGAACCAAACCGCGAACCGGTCACTGGAGAACCGAACCGACCGAACCGCCGTTCGGAACCGACCGGTTCCCCAGTGAATGCTTCCAACCGAACCGGGATCCACTCATTTTACCTGTCTACGACTTGCTCGTTTAATTCATGATCAATGTCGGTTCGGTTCGAGGCATTCACTGGAGAACCGGTCGGTTTAATAGTCGGGTCGGTTCGGTTCTCCAGTGACCGGTTCGCGGTTTGGTTCGGGAAGGACCCGGTTCTCCAGTGAATTCGCCGTCATACCCGTTTTCGACTTCCGTTCGTATGTTCAGACTTCTACTGACAATGACCTATTTCAAGCAATGACCCACCTTAGAGGTATTGACGGGCAGACGATCTTCGTCATCGTCCTCGTATTCCGTCTCGCCGTCTGCGTCCTCTTCACTCTCCGTGTCCTTTCCCTTTTGTAATTCCCTCATAGCAACTTCCTCATCCACTTCCCTCATCTTTCGCTGTCGAGTACATTCAGCGCAAGACCATCTGAAACAGAATGCATACAACTATTCATCAAACTGCTCAGCTCACACAAGGTCACATTTCTCATAGATATTTATGCACACTTAGTCTAGGTTCCTTCCTGGGTATTAGCAACGATTTACGTCACCTCATATTTACATCGACCAATACACCTAGAACGTAGTCTGCAAACTAGCACTCAAAGACTCAAACTTACTTCTTTTCAATCAAACTTCATGGTTTCAGGTATCGCATCAAATTAGTCAAGTTTTCTCGAGTTTAGTAGGGTTCATACTTTTCGTCGTAATACGCCCCATTTTTTAGTAAAAACATGATTAACGATATACACTGGCGTAGAACACCAAAAGTAAAACTCCGGTTTGACGGTGAAAGAGCACGTTTTCTGAATTATTATGGCTATTTGGACAATGTGAGTGCTCAGAATGATTGGCGCTAATTTTCTCTGATTGGCCAGCTACAAAAGCGAGAGAGCATGCAGGTCAATGAGGTCACAGACATCTGCGTCTCTTTGACCTGAACACTCTCTCTTCGAGGCCGCTACAAAAGTAGCTGGCCATTGGGAGGCAGGGAGTTGTCTGAGGAGCATGACTAACGTGTTGGGTTTCTCGCGCAGCTTGGGCCGGGCGCAATGGAAGTGGACCACCATCCCACAGTCCTCACAGCTGATCTTGCTGTCCGCAGAACGCACACTTCCACACGAACGACATCTCTGCAAATGCAAACTTGAGTTGTTGATGATGAACTCAAAAAACCTAACCAAATTATTGAACACAAATGCAAGCAGTCATAACATCGAACTTGTAGAGATTCGCTCGGTTTCAGAAATAAAACCTTGCTTTTCGTAAAATACCAGAATCTTCAAACACTATCTTGAGAAAATCGACAAGACGAGAAGGGATGCGATTGAACCTCGTCATTCAGGAAATCTTTGTGATCTACTAAACTATAGCGTGTCAGCATCGCACCACCCAAACTGGCACATACCTGTTCAACGACACTCTTCTTCCAATCGATACGAGAGTCGAGATAACTGCGAAGCAAATGAACGGCCGACGCATTCTCAGCCTCAGACAGACGCTGCTTCCAACGATCGAGAATCAGCCATGAATAGCTGCCTGAACAAAAATATATTTTCAGATATCGTTATAAGCTTTTATAGTTATAGGCTTTCAAAATTCTCAGGTATACCGTATACAACTCAAACTAGTCAACAGCCACAATTCGACAAAAGTCCTACACAACTGTGATAAGAATAACAACATAAATGTTTGTCAGTTTTCACTAGATTTCGTTTCAAACTTACCGCTTTCTTTAGCAACTGCCATTTCCATTTTCTGAATAATGGCCTTGGGATTGATTGAGTCGACTAGTTCGGTGAAGTCGCGCTTCTGAAAATATCAAGATACACAAAGTACAGCAAGGCAGACAGAAATTGTTTTTATATAGAAATGATAATAATTGTTTACGAGTTTGCTTGATGTTTTGTTTACCCATCTGCTATGAAGAAGTACAATGTACAACCATTAACAAATGTTCCCATACCACTGAAGAGGTTCACTCGCAAAACAGTGAAGTGCGTTAAAAACTCAATACTATTTCATGATAAAGAAAAATGTGTTGTAGGATATACGATGCCATACCCCTACTACAAAAAGTTGAGAAAAGTTGCAACTCACGAGGGACTGTAGGTCATTGGCGGAAACTATTTTGGCCTCGAAAGTAGCTGCATCGATGGAAGTGAGATAGCTCTCACTGAAAACACATTTGCTACTGGTAAGAAACTAGAACATAAGGGAAGAATAGAAGCCAAAACGTTGAGTTACGAGAACCAATCTCTTGTTTTTCCCTAATCGAGTATCCAGTGTCAATGTTACAACCCTATTGAAATTGATTATGTTATTATTCATTTAACTAGCATCACGCGTGCAGATATCCACTGCACCAGATGATTGTGCCAGCCACCAGCCTCAGACTAAACACTAGATGCCACTCAAGGGTTTCATGTCGATTACCCCCCTCGACTAAAAGAGGTCAATTCAATTAGCGAGACAACCAGTAGAATGGCACCCGGGGTAGGTAAGCGGTATGTCTTTGAATGGCGGCAAGCGTTTGATTATGTTCTGCGCATCCCTAATTGGCATACTATCTAACAGGGAGCGGAATTTAAAAAGAAAAGTTACCTTACTAGTTACACTGTAATTCTCAAAGTAAACGAAAACTTGTAGTGAATACATCATTTCAAAGCATGGGGACTCCGGAAAACGATCACATGTTTTGTAGATGTTGTAGTTTTTCCTTGTGGTGTGTAAATAAGGGTAAGCTCATGTAAAGTGATACAAACTAAGAGAATAAGAGAAAAGAGTATGAAAAGTGGTACGTTTTGCCTCTACCCCAAACTTAATCGAATGCAGTGTCCCGGATGGAGCTGAACTTTCAGTTAATAACTAATCCTACCACCACACTTCGAAGGAACTTCGTCAGGGTTATGAATAGAGCCGAAGTTTGCAATTTAACAGTGAATATTTACATTTAAGAAATAGAAGAGTCCTGACGCTAGTCAAAAATGCTAGGGAAGCTTTCATATAATCCGTTTCTATTCTACGTGACTTACATAACTAGCTCGTGCTCAGAGTTTCCGTTTGAAAAAAATTGAAAAAAGACAGAGCGATAAAGTTGTGAGAAAGTGTTATGTAGAGTCTGTATCAACGCCACTAGGTGATTTTATTTTGTTTAACCCGAGGTGCGAATTCGCAGCCAACTCCGTACGACACCTCACTTCAGCAGGCCATATAACGGGCGCGAAACTATCGTGAATCAAAATTTGTACTACGATAGCACGTAGTCAAGAACATTCCAAGATTGTGCATCTTTCGTTGGTTTCCCTAATTTTCAGAGGGGTTCCAACCTGGAATGTTGATTTCACATGAAGCGATGAAGAGATTTGTTGAAGCGAGTAAGCAAGTGTAGTTCAAGATAAACTACAGTTGCAACCCCAACCAGTATACTTGTTCGGACAACATAGCTTTCTGTTCTAGGTATTACATTGTTAGCAGCGGAGATTTTTTAGTGGATCACTCATATCTAAATCAACTACAACGAACACCAATAACGCTTAGTCAGTAGTGGTCTCATCGAAGTTTTTTGAAAGTTCAACCGTCGTAATAGTCTCAATTGGTGGGTCAGTAACCGCGATCGGCTTGTACGGTTCTTAGATTGAACGTAAGCACACTTAGTCTCGTCTCATTGACTTTAGTTTGATATAGGTCGGTTGATGTAGGACTAGCACAAAAATCTCCTATAATGTTTGTATGCGTTGCTCTTTCATAATGATCAGCAACTAAATTTTCAGTGATGATAAACATAAGCGGCTTGGTTTTGTTTATTCGTGAAGGAAAGTGTGCGATAATCCAGAAGACTTACCACAAAAATAAAAAGAAACATTTGTTATTCAATCATTACGATGAGGCGATTTCTTTATTTCACCCGGTATTTTATTGACCCTATCAGTTAAACATTAACCAGGTTACTTGGTTAACCCATTTGTTAACCACTTGTTAACGGTTAACCCCTAATTTTCCCCAAAAGACATTGTAAAAAAAGGGTTAACCAGTTAACCCGGGTAAGGTTTCCTGATAGGGTTAACGAAATACCGGGTTCCTGATGGAATTCGCCTTCCTATGAACTCCATTTGAAAAGTTATGAAACCAGAAAATGATTCTCAAAAAATGAACAGTTCTCATTTACCGAACTACCGTAGTTAAAGTATTAATAATGACAGTCTCGCGCCCAAATATTCTTATCTTGATGGAAAGCTAAAGTTCGGTATTCCGTATTTTGTACACGCACGATGATGAAGTGCTGAATGTTATATATTCACTGAAATGATTCAAGAATCATTTCATAATGTTTGTACTATATTTTTGCAGCTTTTTAACTGTGTGATTGTCATAGGTAACTATAGAGTAGTTCAAAAATGTATCGCTCACCCTATAAGATTTCTAATGAATCTTTTAAGCTTCGTGACTTAACAAATGTACACTAGCTGGCTTTCCATTACCATGACTGTCACCCCTGGTACCAATTAAGAGAGACGACCATCGAACACCTCTGGTGCTAATTAAGAGAGACGACCATCAGGGGGTGAAGGAAGGGGGGGAATCGACGTAAGACCCCACTCAAGAAGACGTAATTGTGGAAAGAACAAAAGAACTTCGGCTTTTCAGCCGTTCCATAGTAGATACGGGAGGCTAGTTTTCTTTCATAAACATCAGAAAATTATGAAAATCAGGTCTGAGATATGGATAACCAAACCACACAGCGGGTATTCATTAGAAGATCTAACAAAATCATCTAACACACTCTACGTTTGCATAGAAGTACCTTAGATCAGAGGCTAGGTTGACAATACTCGATTTGAGGGCGTCGAGCGGATCCTCAGAATGTTCTGCCTCCTCCTCTCTCTCTTCCTCTTCTTCATTCTCTTCCTTCTCCTCTTTTTCATCTTCTTCTTTCTCTTCATCGTCATCTTCGCCATCATTGTTGGCAGACTCATCAGAGCGTTTCTTTGTTGGAACGACACTAAAATCTTAACCAGTTACAAGAAGAAAAGTTGACAACTTGATTAGCGAATCGAGTTCAGGGAGAAATCTGGGAATACTGCATTTTCAACGGATGAACCAGTTTTGCGCTGAGAAATGCCAGGCATTTAACATCTTCCCACCAACTACAATAGCGAGAGAGCATAGATGTCAGTGAGACCGCAGACAGTTTTCTTCTCTCACACTCTCTCTCTCTCTCTCTCTCTTCGAGACCACTACCATGCTAATTGTCTGGGAATTGTCTGATGAGATGGACTGAAATGTAGATATACCCACCTGCCACTGCGTTTCTTGCCACTCTGCTCCACACTTAGCACAACCTCATCCATGTGTTTCGTCAAGAACTGTAAAAAGACAATAGGACTATAGAAAAGTTTCCGTCGAGATATTATATGTTTCTATGTAGAATGTAGAAGAACACGAATTTCACTTTTCGGTAAAATAAAACTGAAATTCTAGAATTAACTAACCGTTTTCAGTTCTCCCTCTCTGTCTCCAGTTTTGTGCAAAGCATCCACGAAGCTTTTAAGAGCATCCAAGCTGGTTATCTTGAACCACGTCTCAACCACACTGAAAGATAACGTGAACATGTGAAGAGTAGGACCTATGTAGAGTATTAGATAGATAAAAAACGCAGACAAATACATATAAAACCTTGATGACCGACTATGTTAACTTCGTGCGCTGCACCCCGTATCCAAATATTATGGTTGTTATTTGCAGGTGGTGGAGTTGTGGTACACAGTTCCGACCGATACTGTGGAACTCGTAAATCCGAAGAGGGTTGCAGGGAAGCGCTCCCTATCACAACACTCCAGTAAGGTCAACTATTCGACGGGAAGTACTCAGTTGTTCGCTTTTCCCGCCTATTCGGACAACTTCACTGGGGTATGCCTATCATCAGATGCCAATTCCTTTACAAGAGGATGTTTTCACCCTATCCACGATCCACCTCCACTATGGGTACTTGTTCTGACTCCGTTATAAACATAAACTAAACAGTTTAAACTACAAAATCGCACCTGTCCATCGGATTCTGCAGTTCTTCGTCATTCTCGGATTCTGAGCTATGTATCGACTGTCCAGTGGCTTGACACTTTCGATAAAACTTCTCACAGGCGGTGGTGCCGAGCTGAAACAAAGACATCAACACAACTGCTGAATGACCATACTACAAACTACAATTACCTCTGGCCGTATCGAAACGGTTCAAATACAAAGTCATGACGTAGACAACAAAACAATTCATTTTATGCTAAACTATAGGTGGTTGAAAGTGAAATAAAGAAATATGGTAGTTAACCTACGATTTCAGAACACTTTTGAGCTTGTTCTGCTTAAACTACGCTCGGAGAATACAGTAGTACTATAGTTCGTTTCACCAGTCTATGACTTTCTACAGTAATCTTTCGAATATTTTGAAAAATTCTCTTGAAAGTTTTATGATCTTACTGAAGACGGCTATCGTTGCGTGAAACGGACTATAGAAACATGATATGATTGATAAAACCGTGCAACTCACATCCTGAACCCACAGTCCAGCGTCGGCCGTATCATAGGGGAACCAGAAGTAGGAGCGGAAATGACGATCCTGACCGATGGGCGGAATACGCTTCGACAACGCCTGCACACGCTTCTCAACCTGCAATGCAATACACACCATTGAATATCCCGGAGAAAAGCGATAAGGTTACATTGAAATGGAGAAGCACTGCTACTTACTACCGTGTGTACACCTCCATTCACTTTGCAAGGATATAGCGATCCGATATCCGAACCATAAAACCTACACAAATAGTTAACAGTCTTTGTTAATGGAAAATAGGAAGGTTTCGCTTGTTTGTTCATATTACGCATTACGCCTATAGTTGTCGCTTGAAGAAAGATAAGCGTATATGCATCTCTCACTTTGTGCTATGTAGGAACGTATATATACAATTCGTCAACATCGTTGCCATAAGCCAAGTAGCCGAGTTGGTATAAGTAGTATAGTGGCTGGCGTCTGCGCCTCCCAAACTTTTGAGCCTGGTTCGAGTCTCACATGAGGATGAGCAACACCAACCGCGAGTTTCTCGACCAGCTCCTCCATTTTGTCCTGTCCGTCGTCGATTTTCTTCTCCAAATTGTCTCTCTTTCGCATCATTTCCGTTCGTTCGCGACTCTGGGTACGGGATAGATGGCTGATGTCATCGTCCTCGTTGTACTGCGGCATCTCACTCAGTTTCTGATTCCAGTCTTCCAGCTGCAAATCATTACACAATACAGCTGCTACACAATACACATCATACCCCACAACATGTTTTTATAGCTCGCTTGCAAACAGGGCAGGATAAAATATTCGAGGTATTGGTACCTAGTGTTCAGATCATACGCTACAAGTGTGGTACGGTATAGGTATAGGAACTTCTGAGACGCACGAAAGAATATGTGTAAGTAAGTCAATCACTGAGATGTGATTTTGATGGAAAAATTCCCTCTTTTGAGTGACACGTACCTGTGCGCTAAGAGTGTCGACCTTATTCTTGGTCGAACGTGCTTCCCCTGTGAGACCGGAGCTGGCGATATATTCCTGGAGCGAGAGAGAAAATATGACCAAGCGAAGAGAAAAATAGCTTATAGAAACGACACAGTGAAAACCATTGTCATGCTGTCAAATTGTCAAAGGGAATGGCGAGCACTATGGCTCAATGAAAAGACCGTACCTTGAAGGAAGCGAGATCGAGCACTCTGTTCAGTAGAAGTCGGAGAATATCCAACTGATCTTGAGCACTCAGCTGCCAAATCTCCTTGTCAGCAGTGAATCTCGACAGCAATGAATCACATTCAGCCTGTAAAACAATTTGTTCAATAAACTGTTACTGTTCTAAAACACGCATGTCTGTTCGATAGATAATGTTCCACAGCGATACCACCTTTTTGAAAAGCCTTAATCATAAACCTGCAAGGCCGCAGTTTCTCTTCAAATCTCAAATAAATAATGAATCGCGATCGCGAAAACACCAACTCAAATCAAACCTACTCTACTTTAAGCCGGTTTCCAATTGAACAAGTAGAATATCACTAGTTGAATCGGGGAGAAGGAGAGGGGAGGGGGGGGGGGGTGTACAATTCCCCGTACAAGTACAAAAAAGGGACTATGGACCACAAACAAGAACATCGAAAAGGTCTAACCTGTTCCACTTGACTGATATCGAGGTCATCACTAGGCGTATTTCTTCCACTCTCTCCCGCCTCCTCTTCATTTTCTTCTTCTTTTTCCTCCGAAATCTCATCCTTGGTACCCTCCGTATGACCTTTTCTGTAACGGTATAAAACGGTAAATGAAAGCAAATACAAAGGGACAACTGAAAAAAGCATGACTCAATCTCAAACTTAGAAAAATGAAGACATACAATATTCGTCCAATCTGTGGAACACTTGATTCCGCGAACCATTAACTATAGTTTGTGCTAGTCTAGCAACAGCAATAAACCAGTAAGGTCCGACTGAAGAAGTGAAAAAAGTCAGTTTTTAGATGGTTGCATAAAAAATTAACGATTTTTTTTGAACTTTTATAGCTACACAGACCAGATAGTGTATGAGAGTATGAGTGAAATCTGACAAATAACTGACTTTTCCTTGGGGGCGGTGCAGGTGCTGCCGATAAGAAGTGCACGACACAGCTCCGAGACAGTATTCTCCTCGATGATGAATTCGCGGAGACGCGCATTACAGTGGGCATACGCCTGGAAAAACGGGCATCGTTAGAAACAATGTTTCCATTGGGCTAGAACAATGCTCAGGAAAAGGTGTATATTACAAATTTCGAAGGTTCCAAGTTCCGAGGTAAAATATCTTAGTGGCCTACTCACTCACTCTTTCTGATGAGCGAGTGTCACATTCTTTAAATGTGTAAGAACTAGTAAATAAATACCTTGTAGTCGACGTCGTGTAGCAGAGTTCGCATGATGGCAGATAGTACATTTGCCGTTCCCTTCATATAGCCAATTCGGCCGGCATAGAGACTGTTGAGCAGCTCGACTGGAATGAATACTGCTATTTGAGAGCATAAGGAAATTTCACTTATTTTGTCGTAAAGGATACATCAAGACGCTGTGTGATACAAAGAAAACATCTACATTGTTGTTAAACTCGAACTCGAAACTCGGCTCGAAATTTTTCGAGTTGAGTCGAACTCGAAACTTCTCAAAACTCTAAAACTCGAAATTTTCCAAAACTCGAAAACTCGATTTTTCGCCAAACTCGAAAACTCAAAAATTCGAAATTTTGAACGCGAAAACTCGCAAATCAAAATTTCGGACTCGAAAAATGTATCTTTGGGGTCCAAAAACACTCAAAACTCGACTCGAAAAAACAGGAAAATGTTCGAGTCGAGTCGAACTAGAAACTCGAAATTTCCCAGAACTCGAAAACTCAAATACTCGAAATTTCTCAAAACTCGAAAACTCGATTTTTCGCAAAACTCGAAATTTCCCAAAACCCGAAAACTCGAAATTTTGAACTCGATTAACAACCCTAGACCCCCCCCCCCCCTTACTTTCAACTTGGAAATTCGAAAACTTAGATCTCTAATCAACTCACCTGCAGACATTTCCTGATGGAATCCGACAAACTTCTTGAGAGAAGAGAGGAATTGGGTGATCATCAGACAATCGGGGAATAATTGAAGGCGGTCCCCCTCCACTGCCACTGGTTCGCCGGGAATCGACAGCGAATCCGCGCTCAGCAGAAGATCCTCCTCCACTATTTTCTGTACAGAACATGAGTATCGATTTACATTGAACGCAGAGGTCCCCCACAACTGCGCTTAGGATGTTGTGTTGTTTTACGCAAACATCAGTGAGATCCTGAGATCCGACTGAGCGACAATTCGTTTTAAGATTTTACACGTGAAAATTTGGCGTAAAAGTAGCCCATTCATCAATTTTTTTCTGGTCATTCGCACAACTTTACTGGAGTATGGTTCTACGGTATTTGTAGTTTGTTCTCTCTGCGATACATTCAACTTGCCGACTGATTGTATTCAGAGCAAACTAAAACATTGTCAACATTGAACAGGGACGTACCTGATTAAAGTGCTGTCTAAGACGATTGTCCATCCTTCTATACAGATTTTTCCTTTCTTCAGCCATTTTCTCCCGAAACTCCTTCTTTGCCTCTTTCGATCCCAATTTCTTCCTAAAAATATTGCATGCAAGCATAAAAAACCGTCAAATTTCACCAACCGTTGGAGAAAGGAAGCTTTTAGATTAAATAAACAACTATATTTGTGAGCATTGCGGTTCTCTCACTGTCAAACGAAAAACTTACACGAACACCAGTAAGGTCCGACTACTCCACAGAAAGTAGTCCGTTTTGACATTCAAACACGTGTAAATTGACGTTTTTGCATTAAAAAAAAGACTTATCTTTGACTTTTTTTCGACAAAAAGCAGCCAGTTATCCGATTTTCCCTGGCTTTTAGGAAAACCAAAAAACCTACTGGCGTATGAGATCGAACACAAAAAACGTACATGAGTTCCCTGTCCTTTTCCTTGTCTGAAATTCTCTTGACAGAGAATCTTTGACACTCGTCCGGGATTCTATCCAGTTGATTGTTGTTCAGGAACTTCGCAGCCCACGTCGCGGCCACTTGGAACTCCTGTAACACCATTCGATGAACATTGGATCTTAGTTCACATTTCACATAAAACACAAATCAAAAGTTTTACTTGTCGTCACACACCAATGAGGTTCAACTATTCGACCGAAATGGGATTTAAACACATGAAAATTTGCAGAAAAATAAGCAAATTTTCTCGTTTTCAGCGAAAAAGTAGTCCTCTTTTCGATTTTTTTCTGGTATGGACCACTTGACTACAGCATAAATTCCTTTAGAGCATGAGAAAGACTAGAACATGAGCTACCTTTTGATCCCTCTTGTTCCACGCATCGGATAACTTCTGAATGGCTGTATTGAGGCGTTTCTCAGTCCTCTTCTGAGGGGTGAGGAATGGACTACTGGTAGAACCGGTGGCACCACCGGGGAGGGGAGTACCGCTCACACCACTACCAGCCGCCAGAAACTTCGAAATACCCTGAACAGAAAGTAAATTAGGAAATTAAAGAGAACTGTTTAGTCATCTCTTTTCTGCAACTATCAAATACTACTTCCGAAACCCTAGAAATTGCCAATGCTTGGTCCACTTCACTATACAGCACATATCGAAATGTTGGAGTCATAATCGTTCTTTGGTAGCATTCACTTGAACCAACGGGCGCTTCGCTGGTTATTCCTTTTCATGAGAGAATTCATGAAAATCCCCAAGAGTTTGCGATGATAGATCAAAAATGGTTAATGGATAATAATAATAATAATAAACAAACAGCAGCAGGGGCAGCAGCAGCCTTTTCTTTCTTGCTCGAAGATTGTTTTTTCGGCTTCGGTGTCACCTGTTTTTCCTTTTCCTTCTTCTCCTGAAAAAAAACATGGAACACATTAAGAAACTATGCGCGCATCAAATATAGAATAGACGTAGCCCCGCGTGAGACCCGCCGAGGGTACTGCAGCTTATTTACGTGTTATTTTCATAAGTGGGGCGACTTTGTACAAAGATTTTTTGAAAATTAGGTGATTTAGCTGAGAGAAAAACAGAAAAGTTGTTCAAAAAAGGTTGCAAAGTTGCCTTTGTCGGGCTAATTTTCACTATTTTCAAAACTCAGGCTGTTCAAATTCAAGCATTTCATGAAAAACAGGTGATTAGGGTGGGCAACCAACAAAGTCACCTCACGTATGGTTCTTTTGGGTCCCTTTCAAAAAGGCTCAATGGCTCTTGCAGCTGCAACGCCTCACAACGATTAAGCCTACACTCTACACCTGGTTTCTGGTGTACTTCGAAATCATTTGGGCCGAAAAGAATGTGTACATACGCACAGAATATACCAGTTTCTTTCTATTAATCTACAATCTACAGATGAAAACCCACAATTTGTTTCTGTTTCTTTTCCAAGAGCTTCTGGTTGGCCGTGGGAGGTAGGCCCGCCCCACTTCTTCTCACTGTAGCTAGGGGAGTATCATCTTCGGAGCTTGAATCGTTTACCGCATTCTGGAAGTATTGCATCTCGATTATCAAATTCAAAACCAGTGTTACAATTTTGTAAACATTTGGATCAAATATCTCAATCTCAAACATGTGTCGAACAAAACTAAAATCCCTGTAACAGCTCGTAATCATATATCGCCGAGGGTCCCTCATTTTTCTTACAAACTCTCCAAAACTTTCTTTTTTGTTGAATTGCCGCTATTTTGCATATGATTTTCATACAGTGACTCGCGACCCCTATTGTTTTCTACGAAAATCGTTCGTTACTCGTTTTTATTCGAGGGCCTCGGCTTTCTAATCCCGTAATCAAAACGCACATACTCTCGAACCTTTTCGCATAACAACTCACCTCAATGCTTCTGCCTGTCAAACTTGCCATCTTTTTGGCCTTCGGAGTTGTACAGAACAACGAAGCCAACTTATTCTCAACGCCAAATTCTTTTCTCAGCTCCTCACGCACCTGTAATGCGAAAAGTATGATGTTCTCCTTTTCCACAAATCTACCAGCAGAAAGAACCATTTCATAATTTGCATGATATTTTTCAAATTCCTGCAGTCAATTACAGAGTTACAAACAGAACAGAAAACACCGACCTCCCAGGCCTTTCCTGGTAGTTTGATAGACACAGCTTCCAGAAATGCTCGAAGATCAGCATCCGAGGGTTGAAAAACTCTTCTGAAGGTAATGAGTGCTCAAACGAAACTAACAAAAAATGGGTATTACAAATTATAGGGCCATCCGCCATTAAAAGAGCCAAACTCTTTTTTTTTTCAAATTGCTCAAATTTTCAAGGCTCGAGCTCAAATTCAAGCAAACTCAAGCTCAAAGCTCAAATTTTTCTTATTTGATTTGAAATACAAAACATCGAACTGACTTGATACTAGCACCACTAAGTCTTTCCTTCAGCTTGACGCCGTTCACTTTAAGGTAGTAGAACTTCATGGCTCCCTTCTTTTCGCATGTCAGAACTTGGCCTTCTTGTTGAACTCTAGAATGAATGTCATACTGACAAACAGAACACTGAACAACATCCAACATGTGATCGCGTAGGAAGCCAAAGTCACAAAATACAACTGTGTGAAAATGAATTCCTTTCACTGTTATTACGTGAAACTCCACGGTTCCCGGTTCAAAAATATGTCCGACATTGCTGGATATTCAGATAGACTATACTTGAGTATGAATAAATTTCGCTCAAATTACAACACAAATTAAACAATACTAACCCTTCAAGTTTGAACTTGACTTTCTCTTCAGGTTGTAATTGTGACAAAATATCTTTCAACTGATCGATCACCGTTTGGAAGGAGAATGCACCTGAAAACAGCAAAAGCTTCTATGAGTGGCTCTGCCACCTAGCTAACCTTCTGTTTTACTCTGAACCCTCGCGGGAATTTCTCCCCCTATTTTTATTTCATAACTTCGCAACAGTCGCAACTTACGAGCCCAACTTATCCCAATAAAAGTTTAAAATTATGTCTCGAGTTGTAGTGGTGTATGAAAATGAAAGCGAACTACAGACAATTTGGAAAGTGAGCACATACGCGTCGCATATACGAGTCTAAAAAGGAATAACCAGTAAGCGCAAACAACCTACTTCCATTGTGATGAATCTTCTCGAGTAGTTTCAGGAGCAGCACTTTGTCCATCTTTTCTTTCTGAGTCTCAAACGGTAGTCCTGCTTCTGGCTCATTTTCAACGTCTCCTTTCACTGCAGGACTGGATTCCATTGGAACCACGGATGAGTCGTTTGAGTGATCAGCACTAAATGATACACGTTTTTGTTGGGTTATTATTCTTATAACACCAAACATAAAACACAGAGTGAGAATATTCCGAGAAAATTCAGTGGTTTCAGCAGAGAAATTACCTCATTTTCGGTCATTTTTGAACCTAAATTACTTACAAGCCAAAATATTGAGAAACAGAGCAATGCAATAACTTTCCTTCCAATGAAAGATCTCAAAATTCGAGAAGTACATGATTGTAAAAAGTGAATATATGAAAAATCGTACCACCAATCAGAAAGAATAATAACGGAATATAATTTTTTTCTAAAAACTATCGTTCGAAAATTTGATTTCAAATTGTGGTGTTGGGAATAACGCATTGTAAACGTAGGGCATAAACCTGCCAAGAACTCAGACAAACTAGCGGGCGCTCCGCGGACTTTGGTAGCGGTTTCGGGCGCTCCGCGGGTGTTCCGCGGAACAGCCGCAACCTATTTTCTGCAAAAAATTTAGCTTGCGGTTCCGCGGAGCACCCGCAGAAATGTAGGAGAAGGGCATGCCCTTTAAATTGGGCGCCCAATTTAAAAAAATCACACCTCTCTTCGCTCTTCATTATATCAGTATGAGGCAGCGTATTCTCCTGAGATACTGCTGATTTGTTGTTCGTTATATCACCAAGTTGCTTCTTCGGAGATAAAGAACCTGGTCTACTCAACATCCCGTATGGGACGGCAGGCTCTAAAATACAGATCCATCGAAGAAAAAATCATTAGCTCTTTTTCACATTTATAATAAGAAGGTTTAAGAAACTGTTAACGGTTGATTCCGCAGTCTTCTACAACATACTGAAATTCAGAAGAAACATTTTCCAATTATAAACAGCTTCGCTCGCATTTTCTGGGGAAACTGGTGATCTTCTCGGAAGAAAAAAAAGTTTGATTATGATACATATAAATACAATTCCATAAAAAATATATATAAAAATAGACAGAGTTAGTTATAACAAAAACCACGGCGTGTAAGCCAATAGCACTCTCGCTCGTTGGACCACCAGGACGCGGAGCGGTCAGCTCGCTCGCGTCGCAAATAAACCAGGATTGGCGTTCGGCCACACTTTCCTCGAAATGTTCATAAATATTTTTTGTTTTTCAAACGATTGAAAATTTGTTTCAAAACAAATGAAGTATTTTAATGGTCTTGATGCCAATGAATCACAGATCACAGAAATAAAATATAGCATGAAAACATCAATAATAACTTTCAACAATGTAAAAACACGATATTTCAACAAACTATAACCCGAAACATGGCAATAACAGTATAATCAACAACAACGAGCGAGAAAAACAACATTCTGTAGCATAACAGAAGAAGGAGGCAAGGCTCCGTGGGCGATACGACGACCACTAGGAAAATGGAGAAGAGGTGAGGCGGCCCAGATGGTGTGTAACTGTAAAACAGAACGTGTGACTGTGAAAAGATAATAAGTATTGGGTAGTGTCGATTAGGAAACTTGTTAAACGCAGGCAAACAGACAGTAACTTCACTTTTGGGCACCCAAGCACAACTCAAATGACTCTTGAGACGTCGAAAAAAGACACAGTTTTGTATCAAAAGAGAGGTTTTGGCCTAAAAACTATGACTCTGTGTGATTACGACGTCGTTTTGTGGATTGCCAAATACAAAGTTATAAAATTTGCGATTGACGAAAAGTAGTGCTTAAAAATAGTACAACAAACATGATATACCTACTTTCAGACAGAAACGCCATAAAGGAGAAGAACCTTCCAGAATCGTCATGTAACGACGATTGATTGATGATTGGAGGGATGTGTCACGCGAGATCTGTAATTCACTGTTGAAAAGCAATATTCAACCGCTTTTCAGACTCCACTGTCATTCATGGAAAGCCGTAAAAACAAAGTTATATACGAATCTTATTCCTACTAAAGTATTATATTCACAAAAAATAGACACTTACTTCATGATAGGCTGCGATTGGGGCAACGTCTTGAGGCAGCTTCGTAGAATTTGCTCCGCATCAGGAATAACCTGAAAAAAATGATATGATAGTGTGTACAAAAGTGACAAATAGACTTATTCTCTGACTCACTGAATCTAATAGAACTCAATGACCTACAAATTTTCGTCGCGGTCGAACATGTGGTTCTTATAGAAAAACGCTTCAGCCACCCTCAAGTAAATATTATAATCCACCTTTCTTATTTCAGATATGTACGAAGTTCTCTACGATTTCGAGTGAAAAATAGAAACTAGTCACTACTTTAATTTGTAAATTTTGAAATAATTGGAGTCATTGTTGAGCTGTCAACTGTTGAGTGATTAGAATGATTAGAGTCATTGTTGAGCTGCCAATGCGGGGTCGCGAGATGAGTTGTTCATGAACGTTAAAAAAATACCATCGTGTAAGGGTGTAAGTGTGTGCAGTACTATCAAACAAAAAACTCACAATTATGCTGATATCGATCGGTGTACATACATTCAATCCGCCAACTGCGTGGAACTTCCTCAAGGAAAGCCTGAATGGGCCGATATACCTGAATGATATAAGATTTATATATATTATTCGATAGACCGGAAAATAAATGAGAACACGATTAAAATAAGGCATAACAAGGACTAGAATGAATATAAATTTAGTTTGAAAGCTTTCTTCGCAAATATCGGTGAAATAAAATGAAGAAAATAGCAGTTTCACCTTTATTCTGTTAAAGATACAATTTCGGTTCTAAGGCATGCTCGCAATTCCACTGTTTTAAGCTAAATTCAATTGTGAAACGGAATTTATATGAATAACAAGAGCAGTGTGCACACAACATAACAAAGAATTCATAAATTCAAATTTGAAATTGGTTTTTATATTTAAAATTATATTTTGTCTACTTGTCTATATTGAAGCTGAAAACAACCAAATCAAAACTCAATCTCCACTATATGGGAGAAACAGCCATTTTGAAAAGCAATAGTGGTTAAATATAAAAGAAATAAAGATTAATTACGAAATGAGAAAATGTTGAATCTTTGAATTGAAACTCTGAAAATTCGCTAGCGCGTTTGGTGCAGCTAAGCTAATGCACGAAAAAAACGTCAATCCTACACGCGTTTCGCGCCATAAGCCGTTTGAATTAATTGTAAAACCAGTCGCCCGCACATGCGGCGCATCGTTGTGAAAAATTGGTCGAGTTTACACGCCGTGAAACCTCAAACCCTCAAACCAAAACCCATGAGCTTGGATATTTTGAATTTTCGCGCGCTTTTGTGGATTGCGTTTACACCGTAAAGTGGGGAGGGTCGTAGTGAAAAACTCTATGCCCCAGAAAAAAATTGTGGAGTGAGAAAGTGGTGGTTTACGTTTGACATCACGCTGAAACAACCTTTTTTCTTGTGATTTCTAAATTGTAAAAAGAGTAAAAAGCATAACAATAATAAAAATAGTGCTTAGGTTGTTCCCGTTTGATGTGTTTCAACATTTTGAGCTGCGTTTGCGTGCAATCTCAGTGTAACAGTGAGTAACTGGTGAATTATGACAATTTTTCGTTCAGTTCCAGGGGACATTAATTTACAAAAAGTTGTCCATGTTCAACACCAATTTGATGTGGATACGAGAATAGGATCAAGTCCGTGTGAACATATCCCCGATCGGCTGTTTATGCGCAACAATGAGTCTCTCATTCGACAACGAAGCATGGTCTCCAACGGTAACTGAGAAGCAATGGGACTTTCCTAGGTGAGAAAATTTCAACAAGTTCTTCTCTCATTGTTCGTACGCCCCGTAGGAAAAATCATTCCGCTGGATACCGTAAACGAGTTTTCCTTTCCGTGCACGTGCCGCACGTGCGCACGATAATGGCACGGAACGAGCGAGCGCCTCTGCCATATTTCAAGTTAGGTCGAAAAAGTAATGAAAACCATTGTGTTTCCACCTCTACTTCGAACACAACCACCGTGTGCGAGTAGCCACAAAAATTTGAAAAAGGGATTACTTTTTTGCTTATACTGGGGAAATTAGCCGATTCTTGATTATAAAAAGTATGAAGTTTTATTTACGTTTCTCCTGTTTTGGTCCCGAGGAGGATGCGACAGTTCGATGAGGCTTGGGCCGGCCTGGCCAATGTCATTTGTAATCAATGTCAAATGTAACCATGATGTAACCGCCGTCAAATGTAACCAACAACTATGAAATATAGCCTGGTCAAATGGAACCATGTGTCAACCAAACTAAACTTCCGATTGAAATTTAGAGAAACGTACACGAGTGAGCTTTGATAATTGTTTTATACAGGTTTAGTCTTATCCATCTCGGGCAAACTCGACTTTCGGTGTTTACATTTGACGGCGGTTACATCATGGTTACATTTGACGCCGGTTACAATTGATATTGGCCGGCGGGCCTCGTAATACATTCCTTCCCTTATATATGATACGATGAATACAAAGTATCTTACAGCTCTCGCAGTAATGATCTTCCGAATAGAAATACGCCTTTGGCCACGTCTACTCCTCGTTACCATTCTGACGCGACTTCCAGAATAAAGAGGTAGGCATATATAGTCGTCCTTCCTTAAAACACAAAGTGCATGTATAGTACAGAAGTTCATGCTCATCATTTTGACCTCGCCAGTTAGTTTATTTCTAGATTACAAATGTGTGAACTCTGGAAAAAATGCAGTTGCATACCTGTTGCCGAAAGCCGGTCATGTTTCCAGAAACAGTTCAATTGTATATTGCATTCAGCTCTTTCAGGAGCAAACTACAGATTTAGACATACCTTATACATTGGCTACGTATGCTTGTAAAACGTACAACAGTTGTACTGCATTTAGCTGCAACTGAACAATGAAAAAAGACCCTTGTCTAACGACTTTCGTTGTAGGAGAGTCTCACCATCTGGCACCAGCTCCCAGTCTTCACCTGTCTCCTGTCTCACCGGCTGCAGGCCAATTACCTTATCAGACACATCTAGCTCTCTCTCACGGTTCGTTTCTATTCACTTCACGTATTTACAGTGAATCAAGCTTTGAGGCTGGAAGCCTGACTATCCAAACCTACATGCTCAGGTTTTAACTCGGCAGCTTTTGTTCAATGACAGCCACCGACATGAACGCCAAAACAGTCGAAAAACTCACCGACTGTCGAAATTCCTGAATCAGGCTCCGACATGTCGCGACGGCGGGAAAAATTATTCAAATTTTTTTCAGTTATACCCTCATTTATATCAGAAAATTTTCGCTATTGTGAGAGAAAAGAGGAATGGTGATCATTTTTATATGTACTTCCTAGCTTATTTGATAATTGGAGGTGAATTTGACATATTTCACTCAATTTAACACGATTTCCCTACTATATACTGAATTTCACTCGGTTGTAGTTCGTTTCTGGTAGTTTTTCTGAAATTAGTAGTTGCTAGCGATGAAAGTATGTAAACAGAATATGTAATCAACGTTTATATAGCACAATAGTATGTAGTATTGACTGATAAAAGCTGAATATAAGCTGTACGGGTTCGCGGCGCCCAATGCAATCACCAAACGGTTAATAGTGATGTTTTTCATTATCGATTATGAGTGTTAGAATTTTGTATTCTTCGAACAATTGAGTGGAAAGGGGTAGAATGAATGGTCATCTTTGATAAACAAAAAGTGAATTCTCCTATAAACTCTCCATTCTCATTTTTAAAGTATTTTTTCGTCAAGTTTGACTTTTCACTCATTTTGGCATTTTGGCGAGTTTTAAGAGCTTTATATAAAAGTTATACTGAACCTATTCGAGTCTGATCACTGCAGAATATCACACTATGTAGTCTCCATCGAGTTAAAGTTCATTAACATGAGCTTAGATACGTAATTATCAGTTTCAAGCTCGCGATTCCGTTTGTGTCGCGACATGTCGGTGATTTCGACAGTCGGTGACCTGTCATTCGTCGCGTTTCAATTTGTTTTTCAACAGAATTTCAATTTGTAGTACCAATCAAGCCCGATTTTGATTGATCGAATTATCCATTCACCCAAAACTTCGGCCCGCCCACAACGATTCTGATTCCATGAAGCTAAAGATTTAGCCTAAATTAATCATTTGTTTACTGGAGTCTGAGTTCACAAACTACAAAAAATACGGCTACTCATGAGTAAAACTGATAGCGTGGCTTCACTAGTAGCCTCTCTTTATAGAAACTCAAGTTCTTTCAAATATATCAATTGTCATATTGCAGAATGCAAAATCTTATTATCCTCATGTTTCTCATTTGGCAAAAATGAAGGGTGCACTTTTCTTTTCGCTTTGAATCAGTGATCTCTGACGCTAATTAGCATAAGAAATCGTCGGTGAGTGATGGGTGATAAACCGGATTTTTCTTGGACATCAAATTATTCTTCACATTTACATCAGTGAACTGTTTTCAGGGACAATAGTCAGGGCTACCAACTGTTTTACCAGTCAGAACAGGTCAGATTTCTCATATTCCGCATGATTGTTGATTTTCAGTGATTTGGCTCATGTCTGGGTTCAAAATTTTTTGAGAGTGACTTGAGAGCAGAGAGCTGGCCTGGCATCTGATGAGGGCTCAGCGCATTACAAGTACGTGTATAGTATAGAGCTATAAATTAATATGTGTTTACTCGCTGCAAGTTTTGTATGTGTTAAAGCTGGTTGTAGCTAACTCACAGTCTGGCTTGATATTTTTAATCTAATTAACTTGTCTGGTCCGCACTTTTTCCACGACTTTCTTTTGTGTCCTTCGAACGGGCGCGCAATCGACTGATATTATCACCTATACTCTGCTATTCCCGGCCGCAACTATACCAATTATATTCAATTTCTACTATATGTCTGTTAAGACAGCTGCACTTTCTTTCTAGTTTATTACGATTATAGTGTCATCTCATCTAACAATTGACCTTCGACATTTGTCAATATAAGCTCAAGCTATCGTGAATACACTACTATATTTCCTGTTGTGTTAGTAGGAGACACCTGGATTGATGGGGACCTGAAAATCACTACTCACTAGAACCAAAGGGAAAATAATACCATTGAGCCAACTTGATTTGTTGTTTTTGTACCGTGCACACTTATTTGTGTAGTTTTGTCTTAGTAGTGAAACTGTGAATCACACTTCGCAACTTTGTGAGTTCGCTTGTCTGCATTCTCTTCACCTTCTTCATGGGAACAGATCATAAACAAGTCATGAGTTGAACTTAGTTCAAGTGACGCAACAATGGCCGTATCTTCCCGACACCAACATGATCAATCACTATTATTACAGTTTTCTCGCCGAGGACCGTTTTCAAATCTACGAAATCGATTTGTTTCTCTTCTTTCAAGCTTCCGGTCACATTTTTCTGTCTTAGAAGGTAACTTATCGTCGTGTCATTTGTGTTTTCATATCGAGAATGGAAAAAATGTATAATTTCATGGCATTTCTTTGTCTGGTCTCAATAATAATTTCTCTCTCAGTATTCCTATTGTCACAGTTCCAGAAATCTGAACCAACTTGTTTTAAAACTTGATAAAGTTGATTAGTTGGTATCTCTCATTGTCGCAAGTTTCCGTGTAGGCTGTCAACTGTCTGGATATCTTCTCAAATTGGTCAAAAAATAAATTATCATTGTTCTCCATATTTCAGATTCAGTGCCCCTTCCTCATTCGTTTTCTGGCGTGGAGGGATTCAGAGCGGGTGGTGATTCTGATCTAATAAATCTTTCCGAGATATTCCCATCCACTGAGGTTGTCAACAATAGTCAACCGCCACCCATCTTGAAAGAGAAGGTTCGTTTTGTAATATTGTAATATGCTTGTGTTATTTATCAGTCATGTAAATGTTCAGATTCTTTGTATATAACAACTGCCTATTCAAAAAAGGTGAAAGTAGCATCATTCTTCTGTTCTAGAACAAAACTTTGCTTGACAATAACAAAAGCAAATAAGTTTAGTTTGACAATACAATGCGTCATATTGTTGGTATTGAAAAACAACACTTTGTTATAGAAAAAAAGAAATAAGACCACCTTTACATTTTTTAATTGCCAGGGATATGAATATACATGTTTTTTTTAGAAACGTTCGACAAGGTTCCGTAAGAAGATGGGTTCCTTGTACCGTAGTGAGCCGATGAAGCTGGTCCAGCTCATCTTCACAAAGGACGCCGCCTACGAATGTGTGGGAGAACTCGGGCGAATGGGACTCGTACAGTTCAATGATGTACGTTTTTCTTGGCGATTTTGTTGACCAAAAATTTGATTGAAAACTAGGTGTTTAGTCTGTCTGACCCAACTACAAAAACAGGTGATAATTCAAGTTTTCGTCAGCAAAGTGCGAATATTATTGCTTTAGGGGTAGTTCGCAACTTTGATTGAATGAAAAACGAGTGATTCATTGAATCATCCAACATAGTCGTCCTATGTTGGTTCTATGACAATATCACTCTTTACCCTGAAAACACTGACGAATGATTTTTCACTCTACAAGTATTCCAGTTTTCGTATTAATTTACGACAATAACAGTTACATGTGTTGCATTTTTGAAAGGGAAGAAGATGTGTTGGTATAGTGAACAGTTTACTCCGGTTTATAACTGGCGTCTCTTCTCTCTCTTACCATTTGTAAGGTTCAAAAGATCGTTTTGCTATTTTTATCTTTCAAATTGTTGCAGCTCAACCACACGAAGAACCTGTTTCAACGTTATTTTGTCCGCGACACACGCAGATGTGATGAAGTGGAAAGAAAATTAAGTGCGTTCAACTTTTAACCGGTCATTAGCGACAATCTGATACAATATGTCAAACATTTAGGATTCAGGAATATAAACATTTCTGGTTTTGAGGTGGTATTGGCTTTCAATTCTTTCGTAGTATAAATTTGCTCAATTAGGCTGTGTCTTACACAAACCCCAGAATTTTTCTAAATGAGAAATGAACACCAGTAAAGTTGGCCGAATACCACCAAGAATTATGAAAACGGGTAATTTTTCGTTAATATCAAGAGAAGTTGCTTTTTGAAAAATGTAAATTATATTGTAGGGTTTCTGAAATTGCAAGTGGAGGAGTGTGTTCCCCGCATTCGTCTCCAGCCTGTTCCCTGTGAAGTGGTCGAAATTCCCACGGTCGCTGAAGTTAATCAGTTTGAGGTACGAGTTTCCTTTTTTTTATCATCACTGAACTATTTTCCTTGCTTTTACTTCAAACAATAAGCTAGCCGGAGAATACTTTTTCGCACACCATTAAGTTTAAAACAGCCTTTGATGACTTTTGTTGACACCTTCTTTCTTTTTCTTGTCTGACAGCTTCCATCTGTATACAGTATAGTACCGGTCATTCGCCAATGAATTTTACAGGTTGTTTTTCACAACTTTGGAGTTTTTCAAATAGCTGCAAATTTCTTTCAGCGGTTGATCAGTTCCTTAATGAAACTTAAGTGAAGCATTTCCTCAGAATACTTATGGCCGCTCCAAGAAATAGTCAACCGAAATTCTTGGCACGATGCCAATGGGTCTCAGCGGGAATGAAACGAACTATAATAATCTGGTACATTCTTCAGAACCGCCTGGATGAGTTGGAACGAGATTTCGTGTTATTGAATAAGAATGAGACGCAACTCCGCCGTAATCTCACAGAAATGCGAGAATTCCAGTTTGTTCTCGAGCGAGTGGAGCAGTTTTTCGAGATTGTGGGTCGTTTTCACGATTACAGTCATTTCCCAATTTCTGTCACTAATTTGGATGATCAAGAGGGTTCAGCTAACTCAAAATTAAATTCGTTCACTGCTGTCGTCTGAGAAATAGAACGAAACTTCAATACTATCTTAACCCACAATTTTGTTTAAGGAACCGTTGTTACTTGTTACTGACAGATGGAAATGTAAATTGACAACCGGTTACACTCAAAGAGCTAAGGCTGTGCAATTCAGGTGGCGCACTCGTTCGCCGATTGAATGAATGTTTCATTTTAATCGTAGTTTTGCTCGTGCAGGAAGTTACAGTATTATTGCAGCACATGGAAGATGAAGCCATGTATGAGATAGAGGCCGCTAGCATGGATGTGAGTCGTTTTTATCAATTTGTTGACGGTTTTGGAGATTTCAACCGTTTTCCTTTTTAGTTTTCCCTCATTTTGCCATCTCACAATTTTAATGACAACAAAAGTAACAAGTCACCGCAAATCTCTCATAACTCGGAGTTTTTCATAAGAAGTGTCTACATTTCAGGATCCCTTTTCAATGTCGTTTGGATCGGGTGGTGGTACCTTTTCACCACAGGATGTTCCACTCACTCCCCTGCTGAATGAAAATGAGCAAGTTGATAACACGTGGTGAGTATAGCAAATAGTATGGAATTTGGCAGTCCTTGGCAACGGTTTAATAACTGCAGAGGCCAAAATGGTCAGTCACAAAGAGTTGAAAAGTCTTCTGTGCCAAAAGCGTGACCATGTTTCACGCCATAATCGTCAAACAATACCATTTATGCAGTTTTCTTCTAGTTTCGTCCTATTTCTCGATGACATGTGTATTTCGTTCTCTCAGGTTTGTGGCCGGTGTGATTCCCCAGGACAAGCAAAAGGCTTTCGAGAGAGTGTTGTGGAGGGCGTGTAGAAGAACAGCCTTTGTTCGTAGCTCCGAACTCCGACTCACATTCGAGGATCCACAGACGGTGAGAGCATACACTCACAACAAGCTGGACTCACTCCAAAGCACCGGGACCCCCTGACCATGTCGATCTGGGACCTCCTCGGACAATTCCCAGCCAATTGGCCAACCTCTTTTTTATTGGCTGAACGAGTGAGTGTGCAGGTCAGAGAGACGCAGACTGTCTTAGCCTGTCTGCGCGTCATTGACCGGCATGCTCTCTCGTTTTGTAGCTGGCCAATTGCAGAAAATTGTCGCTAATCGTTCTGAGTCCTCTCATCGCATCCAAAACACATAAATATGTCATACACCGTATCGCTCACCCATATACTGTCAGTAATTCTGAGTCTTGTAAAACGTTTTTTATTCTACGTGTGGGTAAAATGCTTATTCATCAATCATACACCGCCAGGAAAGAGAAGTACAACGACATTGAAACCTTTCACTTTTTTGTGCCGCGATCTCTCCAAACCCGCGATTTTCCCTCCATACCGACAAACGAGTTACCGACTTTTTCGAATGGACGCGGTTGTTTATGAACTCGTGACGTCTTGTTTTGCTTACAACAAATTTTCACGAATCTTTCTAAAATGAGAGCTGTTTGCGGTGTGTATAATCTTGTTCTTGTTGAATTGTTTTGATTTCAGTTGTGCCCTGTGAACGAGTGTGCGTTCATTGTCTTCTTCAAGGGCGAGAGCTTGAAGTTGATAGTGGACAAGGTGTGCGACGGGTGAGTTGACTTTTCATTTTAAATTAGGACGATTATGTAGTCCAATCGCCACGCTTCAGTCCTTTAAACTGCAATACATTTTGCAATTGCAGTTTAAAGGACCGTTGACACGGGATTGGTCCACATAATCGTCCTTCTTTAACTCGGATTTCATAGTTCCTGCCACTCGAAATCAATCCATTGACAAAATCAACACATGGTTTACCGGCATGATTTGTAGTCCGTCTTGTTTTCACTTTGGAAAGATCGGTTATGCGTTATCCGTGCCGATTGCAATTTTTCATCTGAAAATTCTCGAAAATTCTAGTTGATCATATTTCTGCTTACCATTAAATATTACATAGTACCTAGTACCTCAGCTTGCTTGGCAAGTAACCCCTTTTGTTAACTCCAGTTTCCAAGCTCGTCAATATCCGTGTCCCAAGACTTCGAAGGAACGCCAGACCTCTCTGTTTGAGACGATAGCCAGGATACAAGATCTGTCGGTTATCATTGACAGCACACAGCAACATCGGTTTTCGGTCAGTTTTTCGGCGGTCCATTATAGTTCGTTTCAACCATCGATAGAAGCCAGTTACAGTACATTTTAGTGGGCGGAGTTAATTGTGCTGGAAAGTTGCCAAAGTTTCCAACAGCGACCACACTACTCAAAATAATGCATAAGCTGGGAATCGAACTCAGCTCTGCTAGGTGGCGGCGCACACAAGCAACCGGCCATCTGACCATGATTGCAAAAACTGAAAACAGTGATACGCAATCATCTTTTCTGACCGTTTCTCAAAGCTAATCTTATCGCACAAAAAGTTGTTTTGATTACTCCCCGATTACTTGATAACTTTTTGAGCACAAAATATGTGCAAAAATCTCAAAATAACCACTTTTCGATATTTTATTTGTAATGAAAAGACTGGCAAGCTGCCAGATCAATTGCCTGCAATGTAGGGTGCGCTCGACCAGCATGGCTGACTACTATCGATGGTTGAAACGAACTATACCATCTTCAATATTAGTACATAATAGTTTGTACAATAACTGCTGAGACACTGAGCTAGGAGCTGTGTGATGAATTATGATGTTCATCTCCGTCTAGAACTCAAAACAGTTACTTTCTAGATACTATCGGACATAGCTGAGGAGATTCCAGTCTGGTTCCAGAAGGTTCATGTCCAGAAGGCCATCTACCACACTTTGAACATGTGTACTGTGAGTTTCTCATCGGTAGTTAATATGTTCTTGATTACTGGCACATTAATACCCCTCAGCTGCGCGATATTATGTAAATTGCTGCTGCCTTTTTTATTTTTATTGCAGGCACATTCACCCCCCGTTTCCTAGTTTTTGCGGGGCCCCTAATTTAAAGTAGGACGATTATGTGGACTTATCCCGTGTTAACGGTACTTTAAACTGCAATTGAAAAATGTATTGCAGTTTAAAGGACCGGAGCGTTCGGATTGGACCACATAATCGACCTTCTTTAAGACAATAAGCGTATCCCATGTCTGATATTAATAATATTGTATGTACACATCGCGGGTGGATGTTCTGAGATGTGTGCTGGTATTTATAATCTGGCTCTGGCTTCACTAAGCATTCAGTAATTTCAGGTGGATACGAATGGTTTCCTGGCAGCCGAATGTTGGGTGCCTGAAAATGAGATGGACAATGTCTTTGACGCGTTACAGTCGGGTCTGGTGAGTTACCGAGCTTATTTATCTTCTGCTTTCAGTCCATTTTCGCTGCAATCTATGAAGTCTTGAGGTACTATATTCGAAGAACAGTTTTTTTTAAATAATTTCATAGCAAGCGGTTGTTGTATTTTATTCAGAAGTTCTTTTAGTTCAGGGTTGCGTTCAACGTTCTGAAGATATGAACGAAATATTCTCTCTTCCTCCTTGTTTGAGGGTTTCGCATTTTTCAACAATGACATTTGGGGATTTCAGGAGGCCAGTGGTTCTGATGTATCTCCCGTTCTGAATGTGATGGAGACTACGGAAGCCCCGCCCACTTTCCACCGAACCAACAAATTCAATCGTGTGTTCCAGTCGATAGTAGACTCATACGGAGTGGCCAGCTACAGGGAGGTCAACCCTGGTAAGATACCTATGTTCTAAGAAAAACAATGAAACAACCACTCTATATAATATGATTGTTGTCAAATTGAACCATTAGAGGGAATAGGGCTGAACCAACTTCAGCATACAATGAATTCTATCCGTAGGTCGAGGCAAACTGAACAGTGCGAAATCGCGCAATTTCTCTCTTTATTCGGAAAACAAGGCGTTCTTGTTTGATAAAAGTTTGTTCCGCTGCGCTGGTGTGATTATGCTCGGACGTTCACGTCAACAACACTCGTCAGCAGACCCTTTATCCGGTAAATATACCTGAATATATAGTTCACGGTGTTTGAACCCTACAATGCTCCAATTGACGCTTTAGTTCAAGTGCGCCGCGGTTTTGAATGTTCGCGCCGTCGCCTCGCGGAGCTCTGACGCGTGCGGCTCGCAAGAAATAGTGTGGAGGAGCGAGAGAGTGCGCCCGCGAATTTCAAATATTTTTGAAATCTACAGTAATATCTCTTGCGTCGCGGTCTTTGCGACCGGCCGCGTTTCACTGCGTGAAAATCAACGAACGCAGAACACCGTGAATTTAATTCAATGCCAATATATAATTTTCTCGCAGCCCCGTTCACCATCATCACGTTCCCCTTCCTGTTCGCGGTCATGTTCGGAGATGCCGCTCACGGTCTCATTCTCTTCCTGGCTGGCCTTTTCTTCATCTGGAGAGAGGAGGAAATCATCTCGAAGAGAGTCAAGGATGAGGTACGAAAAATACTCGGGTTTATTGTACAATCGTCCCCCCCCCCCCCCCCTGAGCCGAAATAGGTTGGAATCCGACCCGTAGTATAATCGCCCCCCACCCCTAGGGGGGGTGATTGTACAATGTCCTTCTTTACTGCAGGTTTGGATTGAGTGGAGGGCGATTGTTAAACAGGTCCGGGGTTGTACTATTACCCCCCATTTTGTATTGTGGGGGGGTGATTGTTAAACGTCGACATTGTACAATTACCTCCCATTTACAATCACCCCCCATTTACAATCACCCCCCTCTCTATAGGAAATCGTATTGGGAGGGGGGGGGGGGCGATAGTACTACGGGGGGGGGGGGGACTTAAGGTGAGGGGGGGGGGGGCAATTGTACAATTTTCCCAAATACTCGCCATTGATCTTGAAACTGAAAAAGCTCACAGAACTTAGTGAGGGCGACTTTGTAGGTATCTGGCTAAAATACGTCTATTCTGTCGTTGATTTTTATTCGGCTGTGTTTGTAGTTTGATCACTCTATATATGACGCGTAATTCGAAAGTTTCATTGTGTGTGCGGAACAAACTATAACCTAAGTTTGGTTACACCCTATATTGGAGTAAATTGTTTTCGGGTTTTCGTTAGAACTTTCTAATTCCTCAAGTCTTTTTAAATGTAATTTCAGATCTTTCGAACGTTTTTCGGTGGAAGATATATCATGCTTTTGATGGGACTGTTTTCCATATACACCGGATGTATTTACAATGATGCCTTCGCCAAGTCCGTCAATGTGTTCGGTAGCAGATGGCTCAATCCATACAAGTCAGTTCAATAGTTTGCAAAGTGAATTTTTATTCACAACCTAAAAAAACTTATTTTTTGTAATACGTGGCCGGAAAATAAGTTTTTTTTGTTTCTTAATTTTCTGGCTTTTCAATTTAGGCATGATAGCCAGAGCCAAAATCGACTCAATTCATGAACTTAATACAAAATACATATTTTAACTACAGCTACAAACCTGAAAGAGCGTGGGGATAGATTGGACAGCAGACAATCTACTTCTATTTGATCTGCATGATATTTCGTCGAGAATGTTTTGGCTTGCTACGAAACTGCACGATGGTGTTGGTGGAACTGTGCTAATAAGTAATTGTTTATTAAAGAAGGACGATTATGTGGACCAATCCCGTGTCAACGGTCCTTTAAACTGCAATTGGAAAATGTATTGAAGTTTAAAGGACTGAAGCGTTGTGATTGGACCACATGATCGTCCTTCTTCAATTCAGTGCCTACCAGCTTGCGCAGTGGTCGAAAGCCTCGCCCAAGAAGGAGGTATATCGAATTCTGGACCCCGCCGTTGCTTTCATGTCTGAGGTTGGTTACAGTCATATGTACCAAAAGATGGTATCATTCTCTTCTATTCCAGTGTTTGAAACTATAACGTTATGAAGTACTCTACAAGTTTTAGTTCTTCCCAGTATCATTGTTGTACTGTTGTGGGGAGGTTGGTGTTTCAAGGGCACTGGGAGGTTGGACTATGTTATGCTTTTCTATAATTATTATTATAAAGTATGTGAGTTTGTGTGTTTTGTTCAGGAAGGTCCCTATCCGTTCGGTGTGGATCCTGTGTGGAACATAGCTGACAACCGTCTCTCATTCCTCAACTCAATGAAGATGAAGGTCTCCGTTATTCTCGGAGTGGCTCAGATGACATTCGGAGTCATTCTATCTCTTCTCAATCACAGGTATCTCATAAAATACTATCAGTTCACTGAAAATATACTTTAAGAAATTATGGTCTTAGTCAAATTATAAAACATGAAATTAAATAGTTTTTCTCAACTCTTTTAGTTCTAAACTTGCATAGATCATTCTCGTACTCATAACACATTCTTTTCCGTATCTCTGTTGTTTCAGGTTCTTCAAATCGAGTGTGGATATTTGGACTAATTTCGTGCCTCAAATTATTTTCTTATCCTCCATTTTCATCTATTTGTGTGTGCAAATGATTGTCAAGTGGATTTTCTTCTCAGTTCACGCGGGAACAGTTTTAGGACAGGAATATCCTGGTATGATAATTTATTGTTACTATCATTATTTATTTTTCTATTGAATAGATCATTTCAGTTATGCATTAAGCCTAAAGCGGGGGGGGGGGGGAGTTGAGAATCGCTCTACAGTGTTGAACTTGTGTACAACAATCACTGAACACTACAGCTGCACTACCTTCTGATCTGATTCAATGTGGATAGGGACGAAATTGTACTAATTTCACATTTACCGAAATTCTAGTTCTATTGAACTGCCATGCGGACAACTGTTAATTTATGGGCATATTTTCCAGTTGACCAAATTTTCGTTGTAGATCAATCTCGGTAGAGTTCACGAATTTCAACCTAAAAGATACCTGTTCAAACTTCAAACTACAATTACAAGGGGGTCGGGCAACATACACCCCATAGACCTGCTTTGCAAAGAGCGAAACAAGTATCGATTCGGTATGTTATAAAATGTTTTCCAGGTTCATTCTGTGCGCCTTCCCTCCTTATTGGACTGATCAATATGTTCATGTTCAAAGACCGACCAGCTGGCTTCCTCGATCAGAATGGCAGTCATCATCCCACGTGCTACCTCAACCAGTGGTATCCCAGTCAGGTATCGTTGAACGGCCGAATTCTATTTGTTCTTTTCTTCAAATTTTTCTCGAATTTTAAATTTCTGCTAGCTCTTGTCGTAGATGAGCTCAGTAGCTTCGATACAGTAAACCGATTCGTTGACTAGTTCCACCTATCTAGTAATTCGAATTGATGTTTGAGAACCTCAATTTATTAGGATAGCATGTTACATATGTAACCGTTCTTCTTGCATGTTGCTAAAGCTCCATTGCGAACCATTTTCGACAAACTACTTATGGCTTATGTTGTTGTATTCATAGGTGCGAAGTGCGATGCCACGGTCCGCTGACCAGGGGACCCTTAACTTTTCACCACACGGGGCGAGAGGGGACTTTAACTGTTTAACAAATTATCCAGTTATGTCATTGTGGCCGCTGGGGCGCCACTGAATTGGGGAGGGACCCATACCTTTTCGTAGTTTTTCGCGGAAGGGATCATTAACTCTCGAGATCCCTAACCAGGATTATCCCACCTATGGTTGTATTTCAGTCACTGGTGGAGGGTGGTCTCATCGGTGTAGCTCTCGTTTGTATCCCCATTATGCTGCTCGGAAAGCCATTGACCACCTACTGGAAGGCAAGAAGCAAACACAATAGAAAACTCAACGGAGCTGCAGTGGCGGTATGTATGAATACTTCCATACACCAGCAAGGTCGTCCGAATAGTCAGAAAAATTCGCAAAACAGACCACTTTTCAGCCGAAAATATGAAAATCGGTCTACTTTTGAAGAAAAATTATGAAACTGAAAACGGATTACTTTTTGTCGCTTAGTCGGACCTTACTGGTGTGTGAATACTTCCATAATAAAGGTAGAAAACATACCGTACTCTTCTGTTAGGTGTACTAACTGTTTCAACTTCACATGTTTACTTCTTACACCAGTTTCAACGTCGTAATAGAAAGTGTGAAACTGCGAATTTAGGCAGTTTGTTTACTTCAACAACTTTGCGGCGGATTACAGAAGCAACCGGGTTGATGTCAACCAAAGTCAACCCGGTTGCTTTTGTAAAGAAAATTTGGCTGATTTTCAAAGCAACCAAAAAGCAACCGGATTGCTTTTGAGAAGCAACCAACTTCTCTTTACAAAAGCAGCCGGATTGCTTTTGAGAAGCAACCAACTTCTCTTTACAAAAGCAGCCGGATTGCTTTTGAGAATCAACCAACTTCTCTTTACAAAAGCAACCGGATTGATATGGAAATCAACAAGCTCTATTACTTCAAAAAACTCGGTTGCTTTTGTAAAGAAAGGTTTTCTAGAAAGCAATTTGGTTGCTTTCTGAAAGCAACCAAATTTTCTCTACAAAAGCAACCGGGTTGCGTTTTAGTTGATATCAACCCGGTTGCTTGTGTAATTGGCCCAACTTTACATGGTTTTTCTTTTTGTAAACTACTCGTTTTCTACAGGAAGAGGCGTGTCTCGTGAATTCAGCAAAAGAGGAATCTCATGAAATGGGAGATGTTGTGGTGCACCAGGTTGGTTCAGCTAATTTTCACAGTTGCAGTTCTTCCCCTCATCTAACGAGAATGTCTTGGAAGGTTTTGGGATTTTCATTTTTGCATGAACGTAATTTCTGGCCACTTTTATTCTAAACGAATATCTTCTCACTTTCTCATACTTCTTCGGCGTTGTCTACTCTCAGTCCGCTTCTTTCTCACCAAACTCCCGAATTTGCCTGATTTTCTTGTAAAATCATACATGTTGAAACAGTAGAACAGGTTAATTCTTCTAGTATAGTCATAGCAGACTGGTGTGTGATACTCTTGCTTGCAGGCCATTCACACGATCGAGTTCGTACTTGGCTGCGTCTCGCATACTGCCAGCTATCTCCGATTATGGGCACTCAGTTTGGCACACGCTCGTTAGTTTTTGACCTACATTCAAAGAATGACAAAAAGTAAAATAGAGGATGATTGAAGTAAGCAATTAGCTTTTTCTAGTTAGTTTAGCAGGCGGTTCCCTGGATATATTTATATATTAGTTAATTTTATTGTGCATACGTGAGGCGACTTCGTTTCCCACAGGAAATGATTGAAAATGAGGCGTTTCATTTCTGCAACCAAACTACAAAACAGGGTGCATGCAATATCAACTTTTTATCAGTAAAGGGCGCGACATTGGTGGAATTAGGGTAGTTCGAAATCCCGATTCGGGAGAAACGCGAATGGTTTAATGGAGAATCCAACAAAGTCGCTCTGCGTTTGATATTGTGGCATATTTTTGGTATGACCGGTTCTGTTTTCAAGATGTTGCCGAATAAACATGCTGTGCGGCCATACCCCAGTAAGGTCCGACTAAGCGACAATAAGTAATCCGTTTTTAGATGGAAACACGTGAAAATTTAGGATTTTTCCTCAAAAGTAGACCGATTTTCATCTTTTCGGCTAAAAAGTAGTCCGTTTTTCGAACTTTTCTGACTATTCGGACAACCTTCCTGGTGTATGTGTGCGGCAGCAGTGGTTGCTGTCAGAGTTGGCCGCGAAAAGTACGAACCCTGCCTTATATGAGTCGTTTCAGAATTGTCGGAAGTGTTGTGGCACATGGTTCTAATGGCAGGAATGAGTATCGGAGAGGGGACCATCTTCAGTTATCTCGTTACATATCTGGTAAGTTTTACAGTGTTCCTAGTCTCTGCCGCTCTCATATTTCATTTCGTCTGAAAAATGAGAGAATTTAAAAAAAAACCATATGTTAAAAACAAGATGCAGGGAGAACGTTTCACGGCATGTTCGAAATATTTTTGAATATTTGCCAGGAAATTCTGCGTAAGCGGTCATGGACGCAGCTTAGTAGCTGCCTTGAGATGCCGTTGTTTTCCAGTGTTTCGGTTGTGACAACGTTTTCCTTCAGGTGTTCCTTGCATTTGCCGTATTGTCTCTGTCTATTCTGGTCATGATGGAGGGATTGTCCGCCTTCCTCCATGCACTTCGATTGCATTGGGTCGAGTTCCAGTCCAAGTTCTATCAGGTTGGTCCAAGTTTTGGTTTAGTTTCTGTCATTCTTACTGTGTCCTACAGTATCTATACAGAAGATTCAGTTTGTTTTAACTGCTTGACTAAAAACGAAAAAAACATGTGTACGGTAGGAGTCTCAGTTCGATTGATGTGGAGTGTATATGCTTTATCAGTTCTCCCCTTTGTCCCCTCTCTAATATACATGTCGGTACCTCCATGTCTATCTTCTGAAAAAAAAAACAGTATTTGTATTTTGATCTCATTCCATTTTTTAATTCTGTAATTTTGCGTGCATCGAGATTGAACAACGACTTTTCCTATACTTCTATTTCACACGTTACACGATTTGTTGCAGGGACTGGGTAATGCCTTTCATCCATACTCTCTCCGTGATGCCCTGGAAATGGCCCAACAACAAACTGAAATAGCCGAGATTATCGATTAGTTTGTGTACAAACGTTTGTAGTTTGGTTCAAAGGTTGTGTTTTAGGAACAGATAGTGAACATGTGTTTCAGTTTTTATCAAATTAGCATAACATATTTTGGCCTGTATGCTGTGCTCATACTTGGTTGTTGCTCAACTGTGATTCTTGGCGTGTTTTTCACTTTGTGATTTTTATGGAAAAGTAATTTTTAGATTTTTTTACTATCACTCGTCTAACACCTCGATGTGCCATTAATTTTTCGGTCCACTGTAACCGTCGTGTATTTATTTTCTTATCTGCATATGTATGCATGCATAATACTATGGTGCTCACTTCATTCCAAAGATGCCCTTTTATCGTCTAGTTTGTTTTATCCTATTTTTCTACGTTCACAAATTTCACAAAGAAATAAACATATTTTCTCCATTATGTCGATGGGCGAGAACTATGGGCTAACCACGGTAATTAACATTCGTACGTGTAATCTACGCGGTATAGAAACTGCGTCTCTCCCACTGTAAGTTAGACGCATTTTTACACAACGTATTGATTAAAGCGAAGACATGAGAATAAACAAATAATGTTTAGAAAATGACCAAGTTTGATCAGCAAGGATGGCGCTATTTTCTACTTGCGCCCAGAGCGCAGAGGGATCAAATTACAAACACAGCGGCGCAGGAACATACACCGTACCTGCCTGCCTTGCACCTTTTTCGAAAGTGAATCAATCTGGGAAGGACCATACAAATAATTTTTAGTCTGCTGGATTTTACACGTTTACGTGACTATGCATCTGAATACTAGTAACAGGTAACTGAAGGAAGTCCACGCAGCCGCATTTCTTCTTCAATTTCCACAAAATGCGGTTGAACCAACTGACAACCTCAGTCGCTGATCAGCTGTTGGATGTGAGTTGATTTATTGCTTAGAAAAATAAACATTTGTTGATAATGACCAAATCTGAGTTGTAGTTTGGTTTCGAAATGCGCAACGAACTCAAGATTCAGACTATGTACTGGAAATGTACTCTTTGTTCTAGAACATAAAAGTAATGGGAATATAGCCATTTTTATGAATGGCCTGCTCTCATTTAATCTCATGAACTAGTGAAATACTCCAGTTCCAGGTAATTCAGAACGAAATTAGCACCGCACCGCCTACCAGTAACCAGGAGGATGCTCCGGCAAACATGGATTTCCAGAAGGAAACAAATGTGAGGATGCACAGTTTACCAGGGAAAATATCATGTTTTCTTATACGATAAAAACTCAGCTAGTACCAAATGGAATGTTAATGAATACGAAGTCATAGGTCACTGTTGAAAGATCACTCAGAAATCCTATAGAAATGACACGAGCTCTGTTAGACGCACGGTAACTTGATTCTGCAGCATTTTGGTCGTTATTTGAAATTTCTGAAACTTAGTCATATATGATCCTTACAATGTTTGCTTATTTTCAGTTCACGCAACCTTCACTGCCCCTCAACATCAACATTTTGATCACGGAGTAAAGCAAGCTAGACGTCCCAACGAATAAAGAGTATATTCTTTTTGTTGCTTACTAAAGTGTGTGCGAAGAAGATTGTGGATGCTGAATCTTTTCCAGGCCAATTCCACAAGGAACCCGGTATTTCGTTAACCCTACCAGGTAACCTGAACCGGGTTACCTGGTTAACCCTTTTGTTAACCACTTGTTAACATTGTTAACCTTCTTTTACAATGTCTTTTGGGGAAAATTTAGGGTTACCAAGTGATTAACAGAAGGGTTAACGAAATACCGGGTTAAATAAAGAATTCGCCTCTTTTCCATTTATACTCCAGACTAGTTTGCAGAGGAATCAAACTACAAACACTGTACTTTAGACACAGCCTGGTCTGTCTTCATACGAGCGAGTCCCTCTATAGTCGTCTACAAAAAACAAGCAACATCATAGTGTTCGTTTTTTTCCTGCTGTGTATTTCATGATGCTCACAGATTTGTATTACGAACACGCCCTATCTTCCTATCAACATAGCAGACAAGCGCATAATTTTACTTGGGCTTATTATTTTTCTTGTCGTCAACGACATCATTTTTCATTAATTATTTTGATTTTATTAGCGAATAAAAAGTTGGATGAGTGTTTCAATCAAATGATTAAAGTTTGTACTTCCTATATTCTTGGTAAATACATCAAGTTAAAGTAATTAACCTTTCACGGCAACTATATCAGCCGTGTGTTACTTTAGGCAACTAACAACCAAGACAATTATCACTGATGAATCCGTAGAGGGGTGGAGGTCAGTAGGAGAGAAACTAGGCGTGGGTGAGCGTTATTACCAGTTCATGCGGTCCGCCATGAAGATACCGCGCCGAGTGGGATCGAACCAGGGTGTTTTGAGTGCTAGCGCGCACACAACCAGTCGACCACTCGGCCCCAAGTTGTGTTACTTGAAAGACCGGGAGTTCAGAATAAATTTCGCAGGTGAGTGATTTTAAAAAGAGTGTGTGCAGTACACTTACTCTCGTGGTGTGTTGCACAGAGACAGAGAGGGAGAGAGAGAGAAAAAAAGAGAAAAAGAAGATCCGACGTAATGAAATAATAAATACTCTCAGTATAATCTAGTTTCGGTTCAAATAAGAAACCCAACTCTCAGTATACTTTTTGAGTTATTTATTGAGTCGGTTCAAAATATAGGACCGTGCGTGATCAAAAAAATCAACACAATAATATACACAAACAATATATATCCGTTCTAGAAAAAAATTAGATTAGGATTTTTCCTGGAGATAATTATAGTCGTTTTGACTTATTATTTGCCGATTGCGACGATACCCGCGTAGAACGACCATAATAAGTTCGTTACTTCGAGCAGATTAACTTTTCTGCTTCTAGTCATTAATCTGTGATAGTTTTTCCTCAAGCGCTTACTTGAGAACAGCTTAAAACATTCATCTGATTTGAATTAATGAAAGTTATTATTTCGAAAAAGTTATAAGACTTTCGACGATATCGTGAGCGAAAGATCGCTCTGATTATGGACTTTTCCATACCAATCCTACAAGATACTCAGCTTTTTGCTCCCTTTTCGAACGAGAAATTTATAAATGAAACCTTGGACTAACCGTAAAAAGCGAATTTGACCTTATATTGAGGCGTGACCGGTTTTGTGAACTATAGGTTACCAACGGCTTCCTTACTCCAATAACCGAAACGCGATTAGGTTATTAGCTGGGAAAATAAAGGCTTTTCCACTTCTTACCCACAACCACTTCCCTCATTTTTTGACACTAGTCAGAAAAAAAAAACTTGTACTATTTGTATAAAAAAATGCGTGCTCAAGTGAGCGACGATTTGCTTTTGAGATTGAACTGAATAGAATTCAGAAAAAGAGCTCAATAATTCAAGCCAGAAATGAAAAATCTAATCTCGCACTTCATTTTTTGAAACCAGAATCTCTACAGATTAACACGAATGCTTTTCCAATACCTACATGATCCATTCGAGCTACCAACAAGCGAAACAACAGCACATTGCACACACTTCAAACGACGACAACAGACTGAAGTGGCAATATAGTCTGTTTCACAAAACAATAGCCCTCTACAGTAAGATTATGAAACTTGCAAGTGAATTTATCATATCTTGTAGTGGTGTACATAGTTTAAACTTTGTGATTTCGTTTTCCACTTTGGGTACTACAAGCATACAAAACAGTGAATCTGAAATTCTGTTTGTTGATTAGATAAATGCTATTGAATTTTTGAAAGATTACTGTAGAAAGTCATCGATTGGTGAAACGAACTATACTTCTAGGGCCAAAAAATGGCTGAATGTTGACCGATCGGATCAAAATTTAGGATTTGCAAAAAGTTATGCTCTATAACGATATTTCAATTTTCAGAACAACCGGTTGAATTCTCGGTTTTGCGGCCGCTGTCGGGAGACATTTTCGCAAGACAATTTTCGGAATAACTGTAGATGAATAGTCAGTCGCACACTGAATATAACTCAGCACAACGCTAGAGTCTTACTTCCTCTATCTCTCTCTACCAAAAATCCGTTCAGGAGTTTCTGAGAAAATTGTATAAAACCACTTTTGGAAGTCTGCTTGTTGTGATCATAAACTAATCTGCGCAGCGCTTTGCGCTGAGCGCGATTGCACTGGCACCCGGTCTATTGTAAGTGAATTAAAAAAAAGAAAGGAAAAGTTATGATAAATTAAAATATAATGACTCAAATATAAGTAGTATTTAAATTTACAATAATGTTTAGTTAGCTAAGCTGTACATTCAAAATAAGAAATGTTATATTTTGTTAACAATACAAAAACTTTCTAAGATAAACCATTTATGTATCATAATCGATTAAGATAAATTTACACCGTTGTAATGTAGAAAGAGTATGCGGTTACACAGTTTTGTTCATGGAAAACTCGCCATTCTGGTTTGACTTTGTTTTTCCGTTTATAATAAAAACATGACACGTTTTAGGTTTCACGATGTCGATGTTTCCTTTTTGCGTGGAAGTCAAAACGGCGCTAGAAGGAATGCTCCCCTATGAATCCATATTTTCTGTTTACATGTACACCACATCAGGAATAAACTTTGTTGTTTTGACAGGTTAGCTTCTGGAACAATATTTCTTCTCGACCGAACCTCACGTGACCTTTTTGCGACGTGACATTACACAAATCGCGCGCACCGCAAAGTACAGTGCGTGATTTGTCTTTGGTCCGGCTAATGTTACATACTAGTTTTAGATCAGGGCCGAACAGAATAACTATTGTCCCATGGTAAAAAAGCAAACATATGTGACTGACTAGTTAAAAATTAGATAGTAGTTTTTAATAAGATAGTAGTTTCAGTAGGATGATTTGGAAATAGGATACAATATGCGATAATAAGTTTGCCTCGCACCACTGCCCAATATAAACATATCTGCTCACCTAGGATGAATCGTTGAATTTTCCGTACCATTGTGTATACTATTGGTCACAGGTTCATGCTACGTGGTCTACAAATGTCGTAGCGCAACATACGGTGCGACCGTGGTTATTGTGATTCACACAATGCTCCTGAGCTCTGTCTGGAACATTTTCTGCGGTTTTATGCAACCGCATCTGGCCCTGCCACTAGCCCTTGTGTACTGTCTCGGTCCGGTCGACTCATTTGACCTATCTAGTGTAGTCGGTTCGATCTACGTATACTGTATTCTAACTATTCTTATATTCACCAATATGACCTGCACTTTTGGCCATTATTTCGTTATTCTGCGAGATACCCGGTCGAATAGATGGACCAAAGCGGGCAACATGAATTTATTGTTGTTTATCGCATATACTGTTGTCTCCGTGATCATAGGATTGGTTGTTTATACTGTTATTGACATGGAAGACACTGTTTTCCCCTTAGAATGCCCCCAACTTCGGCATTTAGTGGAGAATAAACACCACGGTAATAGGGACCATCGACAGTGAATACTTTGAAACACCACATATTTTCCAAGAAGTTCGTTAAACAGCTTATTGACTTCTGAATGCACACCATCGAAAAACGAGCGGTGCAATCTCTGTAGTTTGATTGGAAGCGTAATTATTTTAATTACGATGATGGTCGTTCATTTATATGACCTTTTATTTCCAGTGTGGGTCATGGGATTCGACAATGAGGAAAAAGTGTTGCCTTTTATAGGCACCTTTGTTACATTAATCATTGTATTCATTATTACAAATGCTATTTTCATTCGTCGTATCATCCACAATACTAGTGCTCTGTCGGAAGCGTCCATGCAAAAAAGTCTCATAAAGTATCTGTTTATTTATTACTCAATCGCAATGCTCTTCATGATTATTCCATGTGCCGCTGCCGTATGTTTGATGTGGTTCACATACCATTTGAACATTCAGTGAGGTTTTGCCTAATTACTGAACTATTTTGAGTGCTGCAACATCTCGGCACCCACCCTGCGTCTCTCGCTTTGCACAATATCTCAGCAAAACTACCGGTCAATGACGGGACACCGACAGTCGGAGGGGTCCGACTTGTCGCGACAGAAACAGAAAATCACTCATTTACTACTTTAAATTGACAATAAATGGAGTAAGGTAGACAATTTGAAGAAATTGTTGAATATCATCGTTTAGAATGTGAAAATATGGAGGTATTATTGAATTTATTCAATTTTGAGAAATTTACCTGTGAAAAGCAAACTTTCCCAAAAAGATCGAAAGCTGAGAAAAACAACCTATTATCATGTTTATCGCGTTATAGTTCAAGATTACATTCAAAATAGTAGTAGAAATTATCCCCCTTTCCGAAATTCACAAACTTTCTTAGCCTTATCATATAAAACATGCAAAAGTGTGAATAAATTTTCGACAAGTCGGTCCTGATTCAGGATTTCCGACAGTCGGCGCGGTTTTCGACTGTTCTCGCGATTTAGTCGGTTCCCATCATTGACGCCAAAGTTACGGAAATTCTGCACCCACCCTGCGTCTCTAGCTTTGCGCAATATTCTGCACCCACCCTGCGTCTCTCGCTTTGCGCACTATTCTGCGAGAGGGCGATGTAGGATCAGAGAAGTATAGTTTGTTTCACCAACTTATCACCTTCTACAGTAACATGATAAAACTAACGGGTCAAAGTTGGTTCTGTTCGCATATGGGTTTTCACAAAACTTTGGTATTGTCTCTGCACATTTACTACGACAAACTGTGAAAGTTTGAAACCAAAACACTGCTGTACTCATTAGAAAAAACCTCCTAAGTAGTGGACGGATTACTGTAGAAGGACATCAATTGGTGAAACAGAGTATACGTGTTTGAGAAGTCGCAGGTTGACATAGAGAAACCTGCAGTATCACTATGGCGTGAAAAGCAGACCGACCATTATTGAGTTGTACGTTATACCCACAAACTTGGTATACCAGCTATAAAACAACCCAAACGTAAGATGACACGCTTTTCAATTGGAAATCGCAAGTTCTTATTGATAGAGTTCCTGAGCGTGTGGAAACTACGACAATAACTAATGTTTTTCAATCATTACTGTAAGTTTCTATGAGTGCGTGAAAACGACTATAGCAAGAAGTCCGTGGATTTTCTCATCCCTTTTCAGTTACCGTATCCCTTCTCAGTTACCGTATCCCTTCTCAGTTACCGTATCCCTTCTCAGTTACCGTATCCCTTTTCAGCTACCCTATCCCGTATTGTATGTTTGTCGTGGGACCAATGAACTTGCTGGGAACCGTGTGTTGCTGTCTATTCATAGCAGGAATGGCTCCCTACAGAACCTTCGTTCGAGCTCAAATAGCGAAGTTTGCCCCGGCCAGTGTAGTTATGCCCCTGAACAGCTAATTGTTTGGGAATGGGTGGGTTTTAGGGAATGATTATTTAAGGTTTCGAGATACATACAATCACGTACGATTGTTGTAATAAGGGTTTTCTCTATCGCTATTGGGAAATTCCTTGTCTAATAGTTAAGCTGTGCCTCAAATTCGGGAGAATCAACTTACAAACACAGAGGTTCGTACCGTGAATTTTCTTCCCCCTTCAGAGCAATTAGTGGTCGTAAAGAAAAAGAAACAGTTCCATACTGTGGTCTGATTTTTATTCTGTGTTTTCTACGGTGCTTTTTCATTATATATTTAATGCACAGAGGTACGCTAAACGAATTGTTTTTGCAGATTTATATTACGGACGAGTCATATGTTCTACTATCAACGAACCGATAATTATTTTACGAACTAATTATTTTTTCCCGTCCGCAACGTCGTTCCGATATTCATAATGGTGTTATTAGTCAGCGAATGAAAAGTTAATAAGTTTTGCATTCAAACGACCATAAGCAGCAATACATGTACCCATTTTGACTAAGATGAAAGACGTCAGTTCAAAGTATATTTTTTTACGTGAGACAAAAACTACAAACCAGAGAGCATCTCCCCATATAGTTCATGTCACCCACTTGGCACGAGACCAGAATAACGTGAGGATAATAATAAAAAGTTTATTCTCATAGGTTAAACACAGTACAAATTATGAAAGTATCATGAAAAATGATAAGAGTACCTATGGCGAATACGGATCCCAAGGGGTTGCGTGTTGAAGACGCAGTCAACTTACAAGGGAGCGTTTAATGAAAAATCGCGGAAAACGAATACATCGTAAACAAGTAAACATGGTACAGAGAGAAGAGAAGGAGAAAACAATTACAGTAGTGTTTATGTTAAGAAACGTGGTACCTCACCGAACAATCTGACATCAATATTTTTCAATCTCGCACGTAGTTGACCTATTGATAGCATATCAGATTGATTTCTATTGAATGAGCTCCAATGACGTTCAGCACGAGAAAAGAACCAGTTATCACACGATATACATTGAGTTGACGAATTAACCTACTAGGATGTTTCGTAAGTTTCACGTGAGTGAATGTTTCATTCACAAGCAGTATCCCTTCAATAATACGAAAATAAACCGTCTATGGGGAGTGACAATGTTTTAGTTGTAGTTTGAACTCAATATACGACTTCATCCATGAATTTCGACCGAGAAGAAGCTGGATCAAACTACAAACACAATGAGACTTGCAAACATATACACCGTATTGACTTGATTTGGGAAGAACGAATCCCAATTTCATCTAAAGTTCGTTTCTCTCCTGTTGCCCCCAATGATCAGCAGGTACCGCATTCTTTCATCATTCTCCAGATGGATCACTGCACAGAAGAAACTGGGTCATAGCCATAAAAGCCGCACTCTTCACTTTTCAGGGGGTGAGAAAAAGAGTCTCGTGCTATCGAAAAGAGCAAATCACATTTTCTAGACGTGGTAGTATATTATTAACCGAACAAATAACCGACGTTTGCGCGGCCCTAAATGGCCCGGTATGAACGTTATTGTCAAAGTTGCTCAGATTCAAAACCGCACTGTACAAGTGCACAGAGAAACTAGTCAGTACTGAACTAGTACTAGTCAGCGCTGTGCATTAATTTGTTGCATCACGAAACACCTGAATATGAGTGTTGATTTAGCCGGTATTTCGTCTGGTATTTTGAGTTACAAACGGCCACATTTATCAGAAAGCTGCGGTAGTTTTCGGGGTAAACTGTTCTGTACAGGACAGGTTCTAGAGAGAGAGAAAGGAGTCTGGTATTTCAGTTGGCAATAACCGAACCGTTCAATAGAAAACGTGGTGCAGGGCGCCCACTGGTTAGATGGAGAGATGAGTTGGTCCTTGCCGTGCAAAGTCACAAGCATTCAATGAGAACAGGTCATTTTGAAATTTCGATTCGATTCGATTTCGATTTTGCGTATGTTCGGAAAAAACCGATTATTTAGATTTTCGACTTTCGAGCCATTTTGAAATTTCGATTTGATTCGATTTCGATTTTGCGTAGTTCGAACAAAACCGATTATTTCGATTTTCGACCTACGTTATTTAATAGAAATCTCACTCTATGGGCTAGATAAATTATGTGGATGCGCTATACTCATATCAGAACTATCGTATGATGCTTTCTAATCGAAATCTGACCATTTTTCAAGACCAGAATCGAAACTCGAAAATAATCGACATTTCGATTCTGAAAAATTTCGACTTTTTCGATTTTAGATTTTGAACAAATTTGTCCAATCTCTGTTTTTCGAGTTTCGACTTTTTCGATTTTGGCGAAATTCCGATTATTTCGATTTTCGATCTGAAGATCGAAAATCGAAATTCGACTTTTTTCGACTTTAATCGATTTTCGATTTCGATCTCAACAACCCTAATGTGCAGAGACAGTGATACCTGGGTGGCCGTAAAGCAACACCGTATTGCAACAATATGACGTGAATGAATAAATCAAGGAATCAACCGACCGTTCCGTTTAGCGCCAGTTCTTACATCCCTAAAACCGACTTCTGAGCGGATTGTCAGAAGTTTCGAATGAAGCTTTCTCGTCGTGTTCGAATGACAATACGTTACTTATACGTTATAATGTCCCGGTTCAATTTCAAATATTAAATCTTCGCGCTAGTCCTCCTTTAAAACCAAGATACCAAACATTTCAGTCGGGGGAATGAAAATAGAAATGTTGTTTATCCTGAGCTGATTGACAGTAGAAAATGAAAACACAGCACTCTGGAGGCAATTAAACAGAGGGTGACTGGCAGTTTACTGCTTTTGCAGGGCAAATCTACTGCGCAACGAAAACTCAACCATTCGAGCTTGCAACATTGTTCGAGGTATCTCGAAGAAGAGCCACGACCTCCTCTACCCTTCTCTCCTTCTCTATTCCCCTTCATCTTGTCATCCCCTCTCTCTCCCTCTCGCTCACCCTCTCTATTCCATCCTTGCCCTTTATTCTTCTGTCTTTACTCTCTTCCCTTTATCTCTCTTCTTTTTTCGTTACCCCATCTCCCTCTACTTCTCTACCCCCTTCCATCTCTACTTCTCTACCCCCACCTCTCACTACTTCCCTACTCTCTACCCCTTTCTCTCTCTTCTTTTTTCTTTACCCCTTCTTTCTCTACTTCTCTACCCTCTACCCCCCCCCCTCTCTCAGGTGCTATGTTGTCTAGATCCCCTGGGAGGTCTAGCCTAGCCAAATTTTGACATTGTGCCCCATTGATTTAAGTGTAACTCATGCTTCCGCTATGTTATGCTCTCCGCTTATTATCATATTAGTCACTATATATAAGATAATATCTTAAAAAATGATGCAGCGTTCTTTTTCTGTTCTAGAATGAAGTGTAGAGTTGCCAATACAAATCGTTATATTTTTCGTATTGGAAACTTACACTATGTTCTAGCAGAGAGAAGATCACTTTAACAACTAGCAAACGAATAGATATTATTTTGTTGTATTTACAAGATACGTTTTCGGGATTATTCTACACTAATATTATGTTTACTCACGTAAAACGTAAAAAGTGCGTTAGAAAAAAAAGCTCTATGTGACTGTCCTATCGACTATTAGTTCTTCTAAGTAGGGTACCTCCTTGAATGAAGCGGAAAGGACTCATCATATACAAGACGAAACCTTATTAGGACAGACCAGTAATGAACGTATAGATTTTCGTTGTATCGCAGCACTCTTCAAATTTATAAAGAAAAGCCATGGGTATTGTTCACTACCTGTTGTCACTATCAATCATTCTGTTAACGACACTCATTGATCTCTTTTGACGAGCGCTCCTGATCTTCTCTCTCTCTACCTCTCTCTCTCTCTCTCTCTTCTCTCTTTCTCTTTCTCTTTCTCTCTCTCTCTTCTGTCCCTCTTCCTCTCTCTTTCTCCTCCCCCTTTCTCTCTGTCTCAATCTCTGTTACGTCCTCTTTTCACGCTCCGAAAGTTGTAAATCAATAATATTTGTCCCATCTTTAGTTTCGTATTGTTTTGCTTGTTGGAATAATTGCTAGTGCTTTTTGAAAATTTTAATTGTGTCTAGCGAACTGGGCTTTTATGGCCAGTAATTTTGTTCAGACACTTGGAAGTAAAAGTTGTAAATGTAATGAGAATCATTCAATCCACCTGCTCTGCTAGTAATGGAAATTGTGTAGTAATTTCATGTTATAAATAGATTTATTCGCTGTTCAACATAGAGTTTTCCACATTCTTAGATGTGGCACTAGAATTTGGAGTAGTCTTAAAGACACGATAATGGAGAAAATTACTGTAATAACGTTGTAATCTGGTATCTGACCATAAGATATATCTCAACTTCTCAGTTCACAAAAGATTTCACCTTTCTCTGAGTTAGAACCATATTGATATATCAACGTCATTCAAAAAATGTTCAATGATAGTTTTTTTTGAATTCGGTTATTTCCAAGAACATCTTATGTGAAGCTCCTTTGAAATATGATTACGTTATTACGTAGGAAACCTTTTCTCATATGCCTGATATTGTCTCACATCGGCTTATTTATCATTTATTCGTATCCTGGGAGCTGCGAATACGGAATACATTACTGAATCAATATTGCTCTAGTTTGCAGAATTAGGGTTACAATTAGGGTTGATTAGGGACTCAGGGTAATTAGGGTTCGCACAATTAGAGTCCCGTACTGGGTTTTTGGAACTGAGGTTTGACAACTGGGCTTTGAAACAACGGGAATCCCGGTAAATGGATAAATGGATGTCTTTTTTCCTTTTTTGTGACACCGGTTTGTTTCACGTTTTTTTGTTTACATCTCAGAGAGTGCTAAACAAATATTGTGATAAAAAAAGTACATTTTATATGTTTCATTTGTGGATCTAGTTTTTGATGTCGACATTTTCTAGAAATTAAGTAAGTACGATTTTTTGATTGTCACGCACATGTGAAAAGATACAATGCACACGCAACCATCGAGCCAAGACATCCGATCTTCAAAAATAACTGCTGCGGCTAAGAGAATCGCGATCGTTTCGCTCAAACACTCCGTTAAAGAAGGACGATTACGTGCTCCAATCTCGGCGCGTCAGTCCTTTAAACTGCAATACATTTTTCAATTGTAGTTTAAAGGACTGACGCGCCGAGATTGGAGCACGTAATCGTCCTACTTTAACTACGCTATCTATAGAAGGTGACATTATTATATTTTGAGTAGTTTGGTCTGCATGCATCACACAGGTTTTTAATTATGACTGAAATTGGGACGGGATCAAACTACAAACACCGCACTGAAATGGGACGGGATCAAACTACAAACACCGCGTTACAGTGTAGTATCCCCCCTAAATGAAACCCTATTCGGTAATTGACCAAGACGCGGTCGGTCGGTTCAGGCTCGGTCGGCGCATGTCTGGCTGGCGGTCGGTGGCGGTCGGTGATGAGAGTGTGGGGCGACATGTGTATAGCTGGCGGTCGGTAATGAATCAGTATACGTAATCGTCTAACTACGGTTCTGTTCACCGACCGCCAGTTAGACACATGCCGACCCACACTCTTATCCCCGACCGCCAGGTTGGACATGTGCCGACCGAGCCTGAACCGACCGACCGCGTCTTGGTCAATTACCCCCTTGTGTAGGTTCAGTGCCTAAGGATTTATCCGGGCGTTCTCATAGTTCTGTCTTGTAGTTTGCATTCATTTTCCATGGTTTTCTAATTCTATACTATTAGAACAATTCGTCTATACATCGGAAATTGTTCTAATTGAGTTGATTGGTGAGAAAGATATTTATACTTCGAGAGAGGTATACTAACTCCAACTTGTTTACGATTCCTACTTGTTTTCATTGAAATTGAAGCCTGATGGCGCATCTGCGCCTCAAATATGCATTCGAAAATTTCTCACCCTCATTGTTTTCCACACTAGTTGAATATCCCTCTCTCTCTCTCTCTCTCTCTCTCTCTCTCTCTCTCTCTCTCTCTTTTTCTCGATTTCTCTCTCTCTCTCTCTCTCTCCCCCCCTTTCTCTCATTGACCGGATAACATAATGAAATAGTCGTTTTTTCATTCTTCATAAAGTCATGTGTCAAGTCATCAATAAACGTTCTAGAGTATTCCATATTTACATAATCACTATTTCCCACATTGTCTTCTCTAGTTTGTTTTCTCTATGTTCCGTATTCGTAACGTAGAGTTCCCCCTGTTAACTGATACCCGTGAGAAGGCTTTCGAGAATTTAGAGGATTGACAAAATCCACCAACATCTGGATTGAACCAACATTTCTCACGATGCGTCCATAGTATGAAACCGCAGTTTCCAAACACCTCCGCTATACTGTTAGTCAATTGAGCAGTCACTCTGAACTCCCTGGGACTGGGACGTCGTAGCAGTCACGCAAAAAAACCCGCATTTTAGCTTGGTAGCAGACGACGTACGGGTCAAATTACTCAACGTAGCAGACGTCGTTGCACTCGCAATGATAGCTGTGTTGCCACTCGTGAAGTAATCAGCGGTCCGGCCAGAATTAGATACGTACGTGCTAGAGGTGCCACTCTGCGCAACTCAGCCAATTTAGTTCATTCGAGCTAGGTTAAAAGCCGCTCTGACACACGAAAGAAGTGCTCACTTCGATTAGGTGTTGAAGAGAAAACAAGCTTGTGCATATTCATTTGAAAAAAGTGTATTTTTTTCAAAAAGAATTAGCATTGAGATTTAAGTTATAGTAACTTAAATCTTACTATCGTCCACAATTTCGCGTAGAATTTTTCGCTTTATGAATAGCAGGATTAATGTATATAAACATGAATGAAACATGAATAGAAAATATACTACCAAATGAATGCGGTTGTTTCGGAGTGAATCAGTAATATTATTAATCAATTAAATTTCGGAATGGTCTGGGGCCGCGCTGGCCCGGCTGATCCTGACTAACCGTCTGGGACCGTAGCAGTCAAACCGTCTGGGACGCGTAAACATCGCGTCCCGGACGTTCGACTGCTACGACGTCCCAGTCCCAGGAAGTTCAGAGCACGTGAAACATGTTAAACACAGAAGAACTCAGAAACATGCAACGACAAAGTGCACCATTTCTCATTAAAATGCCTACTCTACGTGACAATTCAATTAACTTCTAGTGTATGCTATACGTGATAGTTTTTTTCTCGTTAGTCACATATTTATATGAGTTGCCTACATTAGATAAACGATACTTAAAAGAACTTCCAATGAAAACAAAGTGAGATTCATGTCACTCTCTTTTTTCCGCCTTCTCTCCGTTTCTCTGTTTATTTTTATTTATAGTATTTCTCTTTCTACATTTCTCCAATCCCTATTTTCAGCTCTCTTTCTCTTTCTCTTGGGGACCTTTTTGAAGGTGCGAAATTGAGCGACATATGTTCGTCGCTCGCCGTAAACTTCTCATTCAATAATTTCCATTTCAACCACAAACTGTCTATAACATTTCTAACTAAGGAGCGAGAACCTTCAATGGTCCAATCAATTGTTCTTTTTTCCATTGTCCGATTGTCCCTTGTTCACTCTTGCCGTCGAATATGGTTCTTCATTACGATCCTCTGCTTTATTTTAGGTGTTTTTTGCTGCGTTTTGATAGTGTAATATTAAAGTTTATTTGTGAGATGATAGAAATTTCGTATATTGTACCGATTCAGGTGTACTTATTTTCAGATTCATCATGCTTTTATTACCAATAGTCTTAGTTTATCTACAGACACCAGCGACAAAAGGTGGGTTCTGTTCTCCATTTCGTATTGAGGGAAAAAAACCTCGTTGCCATGCTACAAATATCCCTTTGTTCCGTGAATGGAAATTTCCATAACATTAGACTCGGGGTGAGCGAAATAAATGTTCTCCGGAACACGCCATGACGGGGTAAAAAAGAAACTACCAAACTATTCATGAATAAAAAGACTTCACAAGTGTTACTTTGGCGGCAAAGTTGAGTCGCTGTTGTCACAGTTAAATATGAAATGTTCTCCAAGTTGCGACAAAAATGTTTTCGTAATACCAAAAAGTTGTGTACGCGTTCGCTCGGGATAGGCAGCCAAAAGCGAATACATGATTCCTCGTGAATTCTAGGTTAAGTCTAGCTAGTCATCGAAAAAAATGAGGGTTGTAAGCAGAAGAGTTTGTGTCTAGTTTGATAGTGCGTTTGTGAGTTGAGCGTCTTCAATTAATCACATTTTATGGGTCAGAGAATGTGAATCCGCGGTCTCTGCTCAGTGTACTTCCTATTTTGAGTGGTTCCAACTATTAGTGGACATGAAAAACGTTACTCAAAGTTTGTTTCAGTTTCTAGAACATTGGAACTTCGTACATATGAAAATATTGAGTAACACTTCAAATGGTTTTCAAATACAACCATTTTCCATGAAAAGCTTTGTTTGCTTGGTTCAAGCAAAAGCTTCGGTTGTTCCGTTGACCAAACTCAAATTCCGTCCAAAGGTGGAAGTCAATTGGATGTTATTAACACGGGTTCAGTGTCAATTGTCAAGAGAAGCCAATATGGCCACTCACTGCAGCTCACTGCCTTTTATTGCTCATTTTACTACGAAGAGCAATATGGTCGGAGTAAGAGGAGGAAGAAAGGAAATGAACTAACTGATACATGTATGGAAAAAAACTGGAAATATAGTTAATTTGTGGAATTAGAACAATGAAATGTACGATGCAAGAGATGCGTTTGGTATTCTCTCCGTTGATGTTGCGTTTTTTTAAAATTTTCATGAGTGTTTTCTGTTGACTACTAAGCGGGCGATACTATCATCGTTTCGATCGTGTCAGCACTATAAAATACCATTTAGCAGAATGAGCGCGTAACAGAACAAACTATATTCTCCTGTTATTCAATACTCAAAGTGCTTTCTATTCCCAGAATACCATATTTAACAATGGGGAACGTCAAGTGTGGAATGGAAAACAAATTAATCTACGTTTTCTACTACCTACTACAATTGTTTGTCTCATGCACCAGTTTAATGTATGTATTGAGGTTATACATGTGTAAGCTGAACAACAAATTGTGGCAATCCATTTCGACCAAATTTTCTTGCTAAAACATACTAAAAAAAGACAATAACTCGTAACAGGGTTAATATAGTTTTCTCGATGTATTTAGTTAACCGTATATGTGGAGAATCCAGTGTTCGCTAAAATAATACACTATTCGATGTCATACTCGAAGTTTTTTCATACTAGAACTAAAGGTAATTGTTTGTGGAGCGTGAAAAAATCGTCTGCTTTAAAGAGGACATTCTCCCATTGTTGCTCTCTTTTTCGTCATGTAGGTTTCTTTCCCTGTTACATCTCACGTATTCTCATACTGAAATGAAAAGTTGGGTATGTGCTATGCGTTGGTATTGATTGAAGGTGATGGATGGGTTTTGAGAATGGACTTAGGCAGGAAGCCACTGAAAGCAGCTGTTGAATGCTAAAACAACAACTTGCCCGAAATTAAAAGCAAGAAAAACGGGACAAGATGAGTCAAATAGGAAAAATTCAAGGAAAACTAGGTTGTGTCAAACCAATAGGAGAATGCAATATACTTCCATTCAGGATCCAAATCTCACATTTTCCCCATACAAAATATAGAAAAACATCTGAAACTGGTTTTAATCCAAGTTCTACGTTTTCTGAGTACATAGGCCAGAACGTCCCTACAGTTTTATCCAAACCTGCATCTCTCGGTTTGCGCACTATTTTTGGAGTCCGGTGTCCTGGCGGGATGTCGCAGAGAAATAGCGTGTGTTCGATGAGACGCAGGTTGGGATCGAGAAGTCGGGATGTACGTGAATACGGCCTCTTGTGTCCAGCTGGATATAACCGAAATGCCACGAGGGACCGAGTACTTTGCAGTTGGCTCTATATCGCGTTCTGCGAGCTTTCGAAGTACAATTCTAGAGAACTAGAGAATAATAATGAATTGTCAAAGAAGAGATGTTGCCAGTTGTAATTTGATGTGCACATGCAAACTATTCACAACAACAGAACTGAGTTTTCAATCAATTACAAATCAACACAACGAGATCACACTACGATCACGATTTAACAGCGAAACAATATTCAGGGTGTACCAAAAATTCACAAACATACGTAAGACGATGAAAAAACATCGAAAAATGTTATGATTATGCAACGATGGACTGCTTGTCCTCCTCCAGTTTTCGCCTGAACTACCGGTCAACTTCCAACTTTCAGGGTTCATAGCGCAGAAAAAGGTGAACAAACCAGTCATGGAAATGCTGCCGACTCGTGTCGAAGAGTCGACTGACTACCCGATTCTGGCAAATGGACGGGACGATCCGCATGGCAGGTATGGTATACTCCGTTTCACCAATCGATGACTTTCTACAGTAATCTTTCGAATATTCAATGCTGTTTATCTATTAAACAGACGAACTTTTAGATTCACTGTTTTCTGGGCTCGTGTTAACCAATGTGGAGAACAAAATCACAAAGTTTGAACTATTTTCAATACCTAGAAGATATCAAAAATTTGCTTGAAAGTTTCGCAAGCTTACTGTAGAGGGCTATTGTTGCATGAAACAGACTATATAGGGAGTGAACGGACCTTTATTTTAGTTTCATCTTGATGAACGTCATATTTTCCGCGTCAAACGAAATGTTGTTCAGAACCGGAATAGCGTACTTGGTAGAGTTGGTAGCGCACATATCGATGAAAAGTTTGAACCCCAATGCCTGTAAATACCTCCTTACCTGAAGATCAGAGTTACTCATCGACTTCAAGTTTCAGATTAGGCAGTTGGATTCGATTGAACGCGAGGAGGCATTTGCCACTGAAACATCCGAACACTCGGTTGGATGTCCATGTATCTGCCGGACTATACCAAATTGTCGACCTGGTTGGTTTATTTTCAAACTTTCGTCAGAAAATGATATAATTTGTTCAATTAGTGGGTTTAGAAAAGATTATATTGAGAAGTCTAGATACTATTTGGAATCGAAAAAAAAACTGAAGAAGTCAAGAGGGGCAAAAATGTTCTAGTACGTTCCATGAAAATTTGGAAATATTTCAAGCAAGTTACGGTAATTGACAGCTCAGAGATTGTGCACTACAAGTTCACCACATAGGTACTATTATATGAACAGGCATTCGTTTTTCTGTGACTGTGCTCGGATATCGTTGATTTTTAATTATAGATTTGTTGTAATGTTCATCCTTTAGCTTTAGTTAATGAAAAACATTTACCCGATCTTTTCAATGAGTTAACCCGATGTCCACAATAGTTGTGTTCTAGTCAACAATTATGTTTATGCACTCTAGATACTATTTGAATGGGTAATAAACCATGAAAACTGCAACAACCACTTAGTTTATTGGGTGATTTGTAATTGATTGGGACTCTGCAGAAACTTTACAAGAGGACAAATATTATAAAGTCAAATTAGTAGAAACTTCATTGAATTACCTGAAAGGAAAACTATACTTCAGTCAATTTGCTTTAAAGGACCAGCGAAACAACTTGGCTACGGTATCGGCGTATTTCGATGTGTGGTGGATAGATGAGTTTCTTCCATGGAACGCAACTGACTTCGAGGGATTAGACAGGGTATATGTACCGATCAAGTGGATATGGAAACCAGAGTTCTACATGTATCACAGGTTAGAAAAACTGTATTTCATAATTAAGTTAAATGGATTTTGCGAATTTCACAATTATTTAACTTGAAAACCCTTGAAAACACGTAAGAGAGGTTTCAATTTGAAAACTTGATTGTGAAGACTAAGGATTTTGGGATCATGGAAAGTTGGTCACCATTTAGTTTAAGTCGGACCGAACTACGTTAAATTCACTTTGAAACAGCACAAATTGAACGGACGCAGAAGCCGTGCACTTTAATTAAAAATATGCCCTTCATATTCCTCATATAATTACCGAGAATCGAGTTGTTTGCAGCGTGGTCGGTCGTGTTCCGGATTTTCCGACGGACGCCTCGGCCGAAATCCGCTCTGACGGAAGGGTGCGGATGTTCGTTTCGATCGCCTCCAAATCCTTTTGTCCCATCAACTTCAAGAGGTTCCCCTTCGACTCGCAAGTCTGCACGTTTTCGGTCAGTTCGTGATTTTAATAAACTTTAATGTTATTGGTTTTAATGCGCATATAAACGTAATAATTACAGCAGAAACACCTATAATTCTCGATAATATTTAGGGCAGAAACGAATGTCTAAGGATTGAATGAATTTTATTTCATGTTGAATAGAATAGTTCATACATTTCTGGAACTTATCAGTATAAAATGTGTCCGCAAACTTCGACAACAAAGAATTCAACCATAAATACTACTCAAAAACTAAACGAAACCATTGGCAATGAGGTTGCTCAATAATACAATTATACAGTATCATAGGTGGTAATACCGGCAATGTTCTCAGATCAAGAATCGTTGAAATGTGTTATATGTTCTAGAATTTCACAGAGTCAAATAAATCAGAGAAAGTCCGAGGAATGAAAAGTTGACTAGAGTAGCGCTGGATTGAATGTCGAAATGTTGGGTAACATCAACACATTTTTTGGCTGATGGATAGTTCAAATGATGTAAGTGTATCCCTACTGAATGACATAACATGGGATTACAAGCAGTGTAGTTTGTAGTGTGGTCGCAGAAGTAGAAACTGCTTTTCACCGAGCACAGCAATCGAGTGACATCGATCTCATGGTGCGGGTAGGTGGCATTCAACACGATACTCGTTCGATTGTGGTCGCAGAACGGATCCAGGTGTACGGTAATGTCATGCGCATCGAACTTTGAACCGCGAACCAGGTGCACGGCGGGCGGGTCGCCGGTCTGAATTCATGTGGTTATCTGGTAATATTAACTAAACTCACAGTGGTAACAGGAGAAACGTTTTTGGGTGAATAGGAAAGGGGACGAGAGTGAAAGGGGACGAGGGGGACGGGGGTAAAAGGGGACGGGGGGTATGGCAAAGGGGACGAGGGCTGAGGCAAAGGGGACGAGGGGTGGATTGATAATTAAAGAGAAATCCAGTCAAATTTAGTTTCCGATTACTCCATAATACTTTCCTTGTTCTGTATCTTCATTATTGATTCATCTTTTCCCCTATCTACGATACCTAAGAGTGTTTTCTTGCCCCATCCCTCGTCCCCTTTGCCATACCCCCCGTCCCCTTTTACCCTCGTCCCTCTCTCGTCCCCTTTCACCCTCGTCCCCTTTCCTATTGGCCACGTTTTTGGTACGGTATTCTCCTAGCAGTAACATTGGTTTAGTTCTCGTGATTTTTATGGGATTGAAAAAAATTCCTAAATAGATTGGCTTTCGAGCTCGAAAAACGTTTTATTATATTTTCGATGAAAATATTTCGAAAGAATAAGTCGATAATTCGACTAAAGTCAGCACTTACCTTGCCATCGGGCCCAATTTTGAATGTTTCGGGCAAAAATCGTAGGTAGACAGGAGAATTGTTCTGATCAGACGAGTTTTTCTTCACAGTTGTGTCCACAAGAAAGTGATCCTGAACAGAGTGTGATTGACTAGATACAAAACTTTTGTAGTTATCTGAATGACGATAGCCAAACAACTATTGCTTTACGAAAATTTATTGATCACATCACCCATGTGTTTTCTATTTTATATAATTTGTTCACCTCTAACATATATTCACAGTACCCAGTCGAGCGTTTTTGGAATTCATAAAAAATCTCTATCTATGATATTCGAGAAACAACGCAAAGTTTCAAATTGATACCGTTAGTATTCATTATGAGCTGACTATATTTTCTTTGAAGCGAATCGTGCGAAAATATTACTGTTTCTAAGTGTTGTCTAACGTGCGACACCACTTTTTCAAATTAGGATGTATAAATGTAAGGCTTTTTACCAAATAAAACTGCTCAAAAAATACCTAACCAATCCAAACGTTAGAACACATCACAATTTGAGAAAATCTAATGATCAACATACGTAACCGTCCCATTTGCTTCTACTGTAAGTATTTCAGCTAACCTTCTGCTCGTAGTGGAATGGTCGTATTTTGGTGTAATCATACTCGACTGCGTAGACAGAATCCTCTTCTAACGGCAAATGGAACACACCGTCGGATTTCTTTGTACTGCAACGTAATAATAGAACTGATCTATAGCAAAAAACTACCCATTTCACTTCGAATATACTCAAACGTTGGGTTAATTGGCACGTGAGATTATAGTTGTGAGTGTTACCAAGAAGGCTGTACCCGATAGCTTGGACATTACATGTTATCGAGCATTTTGTGCTCCCAATTAACACCCATGGATAGTGTGGGGAAACAGTACCACTGCTTTTGTACAACCCCATGCGCACACCTCTAAAACACACTGAGTCACCTGAATGTTTCATGGTGGTCTTCGGTTCCGTTCTCCTCTATCCTCCAGGCTCGGAGTGTGACTAATCCTTCCTCATTCGTATCATTCATCTCTGTTTCCACCACCAACTCAATGTCAGAAGTGTCGTTCATCACCACCTATTCGAGAAAACTCGTCTTATTTTGCTGAATTTATATAGTTTCAATCTGTTTATTTACAACAACAGCAAACACATCTGAATGTTACGACTCTTTTTTCAATGCCTTTCTTGTAGAGTGGTTAACCAATTCCGAAAATCAATTCAATTCAACTCCAAGTCCAGCCAATTCTCGAAAAACTCCGAAATTTCAATTCCAATTCTTTCATCATTTCAAAAAACCAATTCAATTCAATTCCAATTCCAATCAATTCTTCAAAATCTCGGAATTTCAATTCCAATTCTTTCAATGTTTTCAAAAACCAATTCCATTCAATTCCAATTCCGACCAATTCCGACCAATTCTCGAAAAATTTATTCCAATTTTAATTCTTAAAGCATTTTTTTCTGCAAAAAAGTTCGTAAAACAGTTTTCACATTTGATCGAAATAGAACAAGACAAGAAACTGTTCTTTCCCACACGTTTAAAATTTCAATTTTGGATCAATTCCGGACCAATTCCAATTCTTTTTACAAATTCTCAAGAAAAACCAATTCCATTCAATTCCATTTATTTTCTGGCGGTCAAAAATCAATTCAATTCAATTCCGATTTTCTCTTAACAAAACCTGTTCAATTTAATTCAATTCAGTTCTTAGGAGTTCGTTTCACTCAAAAACCAATTCAATTCAATTCTTAGGAATTGGTTTCACTCAAAAAACAATTCAATGGAATTGGTTTTCAATTCTTTTCAATTCCAATTCCAATTCAATTCAATTCCTTACCCACCCTACTTTTTTGACTTTCTCCATGTTCAACAAACACGTCTATCGAATTATAAAACTCGTAAAGAAATGTGAATAACCATTTCACTCTATTCATACAATACCCAGCTGAGCCGGGTTTTCGAATAAGGTGAATCAAGTTTTTATCGACTGATAGAAGTTACAAACTATTTACCTACCGCATACTGTTTGATGTTCCTCAAATAGGCGGTACTAGTCGTTCCATTTATACGACTACACTCTTCATCATGGTCTTCCGAGAAAACATTGTCGCCACTGACTAGTTCCAACCTTGTGCGCCAACAAACTCTGGAAAACTTGCACTCAGGAAAGAAGTTGTTTGGCCTCATTCATAATTCATTTTAGAACGGCGTGTGAACAAAATGCACATCTACATATGAAAATAATATGGGTTACAAAAATTGAACAGGTGAATCAGGTTTTGCCAGAATGACGTTTTCAGTTCACTGATTTTATTTTATCTAACTTTATTGAGCACCATAATGATGAATCGTCCACGCAAATAATGTTCACGTTCAGAAGCTTTCTTTTAAAGTATCTACCAGCTAGCAAAGTTCGCTTTATATTCAGCAGAATTTTGACCTTCCCCCGATCCCTTTTAAGTGATATAATTCGATCAATATATGGAAAATACCTATGGCACTTCAACGGGGTGATGTGAGCCAATACTCGATGGGATGCCTTATCGAGGGCTTCGAGGTTGTACTGGTGATCCATCTAAAAATACTGTAAACAACGTATTCTTTAAAGGAGGGCAGAAAGGAAAGCTAGTTTAGGTACCCCGTGGTACCTAAATATAACGTTGCGCGCGCCAAAACAGGCAAGCACGTGTCAACCGTATGAAAATTTGGTTAGTTAGTTTGAATTAAACGTTATACTTATTGGTTTCCTTTGATAAGCTCTTTCATATTAATTTTCCTTTATGTCCCCCCTTTAAACAATTTGGGTTGTAGTTGGTTCTCGATAAAAGATCTCATTCACGAACTATGACCGAAAAACAACGGGATCAAACTATACACATGACGGGATAGGACAACATATAGTCCGTTTCACGAAACAATAGCCCTTTACAGTAAGATAATAAAACTTTTAAGTGAATTTATCATATCTTGTAGATGTTGTACATAGTTTAAACTTTGTGATTTAGTTTTCCACTTTGGGTACTACAAGCATACAAAAGAGTGAAACTTAAATTTTGTTTGTTGATTAGATAAATGCGTTTGAATTTTTGAAAGATTACTGTAGAAAGTCATCGACTGGTGAAACGAACTATACACCGTATAGCTTTGCTGTGGAAGGAGCGCACTCTATACAATTAAATAAGCAAAAGTAGGTTAAATCGAATCAAGTTAATTAGGAATTAGGATGAAGTTATTAAACAAATGATCAAATGAATTAAAAGTAGTAAACTGAATAGTTACACACGCAACTGAATACACATGAGGTGAGGCTAACTTCGTCAAGGCGAGTTTTGAATTAGGAGTACTTATTCCCTGTTAATATGCCTATTACTACTAACAGAACGTACCGATATCTCCATGGTCATAGTATCTTGATTACTGGGCAGTCGAATCTCTTCCTTTGTCACTGAATTCGTACATTCCACCCGAACATGAACAGACAGATCGGCTTTTTCCAATCTACAATCAGTAGCAAAAAGTCCATGATACACTTTGACGTTCAATTTGATCTGTCACAAACAACGTTTTCAAGTTCAAAAATCCTTTCTCTGAGAATTGCTCAATTTAAAAACATCCCCAAGAGCATAGTTTCAAACTGGATATAAACATCAAATATGAATTATTACTTATATTATAGAATGTATATTTGATCTAGCTGAATCAATTTTTGGTCTGAACTTATATGGAAAAGATTCCATTAATTCCATTTCAGCACATTTTTCCAATGTTTTTATTTTATTTTTGGATGATGTTTACTAATTCTGTCCGTTTATTGCTCTCACCGCTCGTCTCCTATCCAGCGGGCAGTTATATAAAGGGACTCTGGGTTTTCTTCTCCTTCCAGATCTCGATGTAGTTCTACCTGTAAGTCGTGAAGGATATAAACACTATCTGATTCAATATTAGGTTATTTTATTTGAACAAAATATAATTGTGTCACTAGGACTTTTGGATGGTGGTATGATTAGGTTAATGTGAGATGTGTGATGAGAGAGATGTTCATTTTTCTCAATTCTCCGCTAGAAGACGGTCAGTAAGTCTTGTCGTCCTGTTTTCATTTTCTCAGAGGGGTTCAACTGATGATGACCCAACCCTCTGAGAAAACCCAAAACCGTCCTGAATCAGGGTCGAAACGGTTTTGAGTACATCTCTCACTGAGCACATCAACCTAATCATACTATCTGATTCGCTCAAAACTGTTTTTCAGCTAAACATATTTTATGTGCCAACAAACGATGAAACTTCACAGACGATTGAACCCGGCGAATGAGGGGTCTCGTAAACACACAAATCGGAAGTTCCTTACCTGCGCCTCATCAAACAATTTCCATGAGTTGGATGTTAGTTTTCGCTCACATGCGAAATTGCGATCGAGTGTGAAGAGATTCAGGTACAGTAGGAGGTTTGAGCGCCGGGATACTTTTGCACACCGCCCCGAATCGTCGAATTCTTCATCTAACCGGTTTATCTCGTAACCTAATCTGTTTTCGGTACACCTTTTCACGTGACTTGAGCAAGCAACCCATAAGTAACCTAAACGTTAAAATCGGTTACCTTACATCTCCTCCAAAATACCGTTTTTACCGTTATGGTAAACGGTAAACGGGTTTCGTCACTTCCAGGTTACTTACTCAAGTAACAACCGAAAAAGTTACCGTAAACAAGTTTAATTGTAAAATTGTTCTTCAAAATATCCCACCTCGAATAATTCCTCATGGTCAGTTCGGTTGCGAGGTGAAGTGTGAACGAGTCGTTCTTCTGTGTGCAACATGTGGCTGAGATAGGATCAATATCACGGATAATTCAAAATTTGGTGGTGCAATTGCAAAACAGGTGCGAAACTCTGGACTTGACTTGTCGCGGCTGAGTGCCAAATTGCGTGTTTAGGCCAACGGGCTTTTGAAATCAAAAACGAACTGTTTCTTACCGGTTGTTCACGATATTTTCACTTCTAAACGTCAGTCCATACCAGCGATCCGGCTTCAAAAAAGGAATCGTATACCGACCTGGAAATCACATTTTTCACTCAGTCGTTGATCATTCGGATTCGAAACCAAACGCTCGGACGTCTTTTAACTCGACTTCAGTGGAAGATCGAACAATACACAACTTTCTAATCATTTGAAATGAAGTGCTTGACTGGCACAATTTGTTTCAACTGTTGTATCACATTTATGAAGTTATAGGTATATATTTAATTTTGAATGCAGAGTTGTTATTTGTATCCATTCACCCCAATTCAGGTGCTACTTGAATGTAAAGACAGGATAATTACTGCGTTGTTGAAAATTGGGCCATTGAGCACATGGGCCAATTGCCAGCGAACGGACCCTTCCTACTTGTTATTACTTTTTGCAGGAACCACTGGCAAACAAGCTAAATTTATACACAATACAAACCATCGAATTTGTTTTTGCGAGCTTTTCTATGAAACGTCGACTCTCAAAAGAGTTGGTTGGTACAATTCTTGCAGAAAGTTAGGCCGTTAAACCCAACATCCACATATCTGGCGGCGTACCAATACCTCCAACCTGAGTTCATATGAGTTTCTCATGAGATGCCTCATGAGGTACTCGTGAGCTCCGATAGTAACCAATAGAATCTCATCAGAAGCTCGTGAGATATAGCTCATGAGGTATTTAATTTGTTTTGAGAGATTGGTACGCGGCGTGGCCAGATTGCTGATTAGTAAAACAAAAATTGTCGGTGTAACTTTCTGGTTCATATCTGATTCCACAACTAATCTTCGTCATTAGTGGAGTTACTAAATGAGCAATCACAAAACTGAAATAACGAATACGGGAGGGGACAATAATCAAAATGCACTGATTCAACTGAATCGTTATTGATCTCGCACAAACGTGTTACTAAAACATAGTTTCTGAAAAAACAGTGAGCGAAAAATTTGATGCAATTGTGTTCTATCCATTCGAGTGAAAATTAACATACTAGAAAAATAGGTAAGATTACCACATGTTTCATAAAGTATGCTCTGAGGTTCTGTAATTTAATGTAAGTAAATGTAACCTCTTGTTATGAGCACCCAAATCCCCTGAACATCGACGGGTGGCAGCACTCTATGGTCATGGAGGTCTGTCACCTCGAGATGAACTCGCAGTTGGTCTCCCGGACCTGGAAGAAATATGTAGGGAGGACCATAGGTTGTAAGTGTAGTTGCTAAGTTGTAGTTTGATATTTATACACGTATAATTCACGGCAACAAACTACAAACACAGCGGGAAACGGTGACATACATCTTATTTCGACCAGTCATATTTTACGAGACAGCTTGTGGTTTGCAAAAACATTTCCGAAACATCACAAGACATCCTATGAGCCTTGTGACGAGGTGTCCCTATCACTTTAGCTTAAGAAAAACATTTCATAAACTTGGTACTCAGGTGAAAAGTCGCGGGCCGATTCGGCCCGATCCGGGTGAGATCGGCCGAAAAATCGTCGGGCCGAAAAGGTGCCTTTTCGGCCCGACATTTTCCCACGAAATGACCCGACTCGGGCCGAATCGGCCCGCGATTTTTCACCTATGTACCATGGCCAGTGCTCACCCTCCTTCGTGGTGACAATGACGAATTGTGTCGGGGCGACATCGATTCTCTCTATCCTGTCCACCGGTTCTTGATTGTTATCGGAAATCGATAATTGTTGATTGGCTATCAGTCGATCAGGTGGTGGGGTTGGATAGGGTTGGGCGGAAAGTTGTAGGGCTATCGCGAGTAGGCTGATTCGTTGAAGCATGGTCAATGGAAGGTTGGGGAAGTAGGCAGGGAAGGGGAAGCTATTAGGGAAAAGGGGAGGGAAACACATTTACCTGCTCCTTGTCATAAATTATACCCAGACAGACAGAATATGCGTAAAACTAAACACATGTGAACTGAACAGAGACAAAGTACCGCTATAAACCCTTGTTTCTGTGCTCAGGAGCTTCTCCCTCGGAAAAATGTAATTCATGCAAACTGGTTAGAAAAAAGTTATTCGTGCAAACTGGTTAGAACATTGTTCCAGCTCGTGGAATATTTGTTTGATGATTGTTGAATACTCGTAGAAAGCTGAATCGCTGAATGAATTGATATGATTCTTCACCCTGTTTATGATTTTTTGTTCCGCATTTTAATGAATAGAAAATATGGCGTTTTCAAAAAAAGCCGGTCTGAGAATACTCGAAGAAAACATCACCTCATGAGCTATTAGCACGAGTTTCTCATGAGATTCTATTGATTGCTATGCTACAACATTAAGAGTTCATGAGTAGCTCATGAGGTATCTCATGAGAAACTCATATGAACTTCTCATGAGGTTGGACGGTTCGCTACGCCGCCTGAGTTTTGGGTCGGGCTTCGAAGGTGATTGATTTTTTTGTGCTTGCTTGAAAAAAGTATTTCAGTGCGGTTCGTGGACGTATCAGACGGAGGTCATCAAGTTGATAGTAGAAAAAGAGGAGATAGGCCTGGGTGACTTCTACGACAATCAGGTAGTTATTCCTTTCGTCGCTTATGTCTTCTTTTCTGGATTCTATTTCCTCCCTACCCCTTTCTCTCTTTTTATTTCTGTTCTCGATAGCTATATCTTCCTTTTTAATTTTTATTTTCGTTTTGGAAAGTTCACGTGTGAAGTATACGTATCTCACCAAATTATTAAAAATAAATAGGTTAATATTTTTGGTTACATACTAGTTGTTCACAGTTGAACCAACGTTTATTATCTCCTACTTGGGTGTTCCCGAGCCCGAGCTATGAAACCGGAGTGGACTTTTTGTGTGCGAGAAGGTCTTTCGCATCACTGGCCTCACTTCCGGACACTTGCACTTTCCGAGCGAGTTCAATACGTTCGAAATACCTCGTGGTTCTCAATAAATCACTTATTTTCACATAAAGTTACCGTACGACTATACATCTGAACGGCTTATTGAACAAAAAAGATATACTGTTTTTTTAAATTGTATGGTTTCCCCTTACAATTTTGAACGTGTGAACAAACCGAATAGAATGAAATGTTTACTCGCGATTGAACACGTGTCCTTCCACATTGGTATGTCACGTGTCAGAATGGAACCCGGAACACTTGCAGGAGTGGTTGTTGACGGACGCGAAGCTCCACAACGGAACCACTCGCCATATAGCCCTCTCCAACGAGTCCTTCTCGATGGTTTCCATGCGGTTGTCTCTCAAACGACAGAGCTTCTACTATGTATTCAATCTCGTCTTCCCCACCACTTTGGTACGTTGGGATTACAACTGGTTTCATGTTGTGTTGTAACTGAAGATCAAACCGGGCGTTGTAGCAATCCCCTCAACCTCATGAGAAGTTCATATGAGTTTCTCATGAGATAGCTCGTGAGCTTCTCGTGAACTATCAATGTTGTTACATAGCAATCGATAGAATCTCATGAGAAGCTCACGCGAATAGCTCATGAGGTATCTCATGAGATTTTTGAGGGATTGCTACGCCGCCGGGTAAGAGATGAAACGACGTCATGTAGTCCACCGGAACTGTAAGAGACTCCTCTGACTGACATATTTCAACAGTTTCTGAACAATTAATTGTGAAATTATTTTCAAATTGTCTCAGATTTTAAAATCGTTTCTCTCATAATTATATATTAAGGTGTCTTTGGTGGCTGTAGTCGGCTTTCATGCCCCCATCAATGCAACCGGAAGAAGAGAAAGCAAGTTCAGACTTGGTTGGTTCATTCAAATATTCTGCGCACAGGAAAAAAATTTACTTGGCTTCACACTGTACGCCAATGAGTTTATCTGAACGAGCGAGTACAGAATATTTATTGACCGAACTTCAAAAGAAATGTATTGATACAAAAATAGGGTGAAAAGCCCGAGATGTACCTAGAAGTGATTGCGAAATGAATCATTAACCCTCAGGCATCATGACTCTTCTGTCTATGTCCGTGATGCTGCTTATGTTGGTGGGGGAGATGAAGTTCGCCATGGAGAGTGTACCCGGTCAACGAGGCTCTTTCAGCGATGTCCCTCTTTTGGGTAGGTCATAATGTTCCGTTGCTACTTCTAGTGTAATATTTTAAATTACCCAATACACAAGTATACTAAGACGAGTAAATGAGTTATCAAGAAACGTGAAGGAAATGAGAAATGACCAAGTGAATAACAGAAAACAAAACAGGAAAATTTACACCAACAAAAACGCTTAGACTATCGAAAGCGACATTATCGACAACTGCAATGCAGAACTATGATAAAAATCAATAAAAAACTGCGTCGCGTCACGTAGGAATGGTAATAAATTGTTTCCAGGAATATATTACATGACGCTGATCTTCATCATAAGCATCGCCACGTGCACGTCGTCTATTTTCGTACATCTCGAGAAGTACGCCCTGAGGAATCCAAGTATCCAGGTGGAATTTTCTCTCGAATTTTCGCTTCGTGGCATCATAGCGTAATGTTTTTATGACCTATGCCTAAACAAATGTGTTTCCCTCATTGTAATATAATTGATTTATTCATTATTCAGGCGATTCCTTCTTACTTGCGCTGGATGGCCGCCAAAAAACTGTTCTGTTGTTATGTTCCGAAAGGATTCAACTATCGAAAAGAGGACATTGTCAGAAACAACAACATACAGGTTAGATGAATTCGTGTTACCGCCTCGTTGTGACTATAAACGAAAGTTCCATTCCAAGTCTTGTTTCTAGTTTTACTCTCAGAGTTTCTAATAATTATAAACTGAGAAAATTATTCTGTCCAGTCCAGCCAAAAATATCAATTGGCTCACAGATCTCTCGAAGACTTTTGTTTTTAGTAATTAATTTACCCTTAATTTGTTCTCGTACCGAAGCATTTTAATTCAGGTGACATCGGTGCATTCCTCGCCAGATGTAAATCTAATGAAAAATCTGATCCCAAGAGAGGTTCGTTCAAACTAACAGTTTGGTTGAGATGTTGATTTATGAAATGGTAGAATTTTTGTTGTAGTCTGATTATGATACACGTCATCTGTCAAAACTCATCGAGCGAACATCTACGAGACAAACTACAAATACAACGGGAAACACAACGCGCAAATATAGGATTTGTCAAACCGTTGTGGACACCGTACCATCGGTTTTATACTGGGCGGGGTTCGGCGAGGAGCCACCCAGTCTGCGTTTCATTGATCTACACACTCTCTCAACCGCTGGCGAATAGTCAACGACCGCTCGCCCCACATCGCTCAATCAATCAGACCCTCTGCTGTCTTTCAGGGAAAAATGGCGACTATACGTCGTATAGGCTTGCTTAGGAAACAATGAAATCTATATCAACCCAGTCATGTCAACTGTGAATAGTGGTTTCATTTCTATTGTTATTGAAATGTTCCAGGTAAACTTCACGGAAGTGAATCGCGATGCGCCATTGCATGGAGAAGTTCTTCTCGAAGGTTCGTGAACTGCACACGAAAACTTTTTGTTTGTGCTGTTCTCTGTTCATTAGTTATGTGGAGTTTTCGGCATTCACTAACACTTTCATGGCTGATGTTAATATTGGCAAAACAGTAGGCGATAGTTCACTTTCCAGCATGTCGACAAACACTATTTTCAGGAAACACGGCTTTCTAGGAATTATCGTTCTCCGAAACTCAATTGGAATGTCACCCCTGTCGTAGTGAGACTTTTTAAGTTGATGAAATGTTAATTTTCCGAAAAGAAGAAAATACCCATGACTTCCAGGTCACCCGGGTGCCAGTAACAAGGTGGATATAGTGGTCAGCCTTCTTAGAGAAGTCGTCAAAATGAAGGAAGAAACTACCAGAATGTACCAGGTTTCTTATTTTTTCACGATTTCGTATTATTTTTCTATTATTCTCTCTTTCACTAAACAATTTGCACTCTACAATATACGAGTCCCACTCAAGTCTGTACAAACATCGCTTCGATAGGATAAATTCACTTGTCAGCTATTCGGGGAAATTCAAACTGTTTCAACCGATTTTTTACAGCTCCGTCCGTACTGGGAGAGAATAATTCGTCGTCTGGAGACTCTCTCACTTTCCTTCTATCTCTCGCTCATTGGCATCAATATCACTCTCTTTCTCTATCCCGAGCTGTGGTATTGAAAGTTGAAAGAGAGACATGTAAAATTGCTCTCTAGATCCGAGGTGTAGTTACCTGTTTCAGATCAAACTACGTTAAAACATCAGAATACAGCGAGTATTATAGTCAGCTGTGTCGACAGTTGTTGTTGACACAACCTGGAATGCAACTGGTAATTGTGTCTAACATGTCTAACATTGAACCGCCACAAGGACAAATAGAGTATATACCACAAGAGAGAATACAAACCCGTTCACAATTAAGTTAGATTCACGTCTCACGTGATATTATCGATTGATAAGTTGAACAAACAGTAGTATGACTGTATAATCTGTTCTCGCTGCCCCCTTGTAGGTATCCCTCGCTGAATCCCCATTATTTACGATGTATAGATATTCTCAGCCCGTAACTATGTCAGCAATACATTGTCGTTTCTCACTATAACACAATGAGCTTTATATTTCTCTACCCTGCAATCTAAACTGTGATACATATACATCATCAATATAGTTTTATGTTTGTCCTGTTAATCTGTATAAGAATGAAGCTTGAATTGTTTCTGTTTCTTCAACATAATTAGCTATACGAAGTTTGAAGTGCTGGAAGGGGGGGGGGGGGGTATTATAATAAAACGTTTGGAAACAGCTAAGGCGGAATGAAGATCTAATGAGATCTTCTCATAGACAGTAAACCTTCTCATAACAATTTTCAATGGGTTAGTTCATGTTCCCACTAGAAAGAAATTCTGAACAGGGGAGGTGTGAAAGCTTCTCTCAAAAGTCAGAACGACACTTTTGACTTCGGACAAATTTTCACTACGTCGTGGAGAAGTTTTTGAAGAAGACTTCTATAAGCATTAATTTATGCGTTTTGCTTATTCCAAAAAAAGCTAATACGGTGTACCTAGTGGTGAAAATAATGAAAATGCTCGTGTTCAACCCACATCCTAGCTATGGTGATTACGCATTTTTTTCAGTTCTCGGTCAACGTTTCGCGAATGATACGACACCTTGCAACATAATGAATGTGGCTCACATGATGATGGGTATAGGTTTTTTTTCAAACAGTTGTGGAGAACGTACGGTCAATTCGGTAGGGGGCGGGGTTTGGCGAGCGGTCAGCTCATCTGTGTGTCTCTGATCTACACACTCTCTCGTCTGCTGGCGAGTAATCAACCACCGCTCACCCCGCATCTCTCAACCAATTGGGCCTATTGCTTTCTTTTTCGAAAAAGTGGGGACTATACCGTAGAATACATACTGTTCTTAAGCGTTGACTAAGTATAGATCTGCTACCGGGAGCGTTCATTTCGTGGCTGTTCTCACATTCAAGATGCGACGAAAGATCACGATCATAGACGCCATGCTTCACTTCCTCCTACTCAATTGGGTATTCTTTTCACTCGGTCCGGTCAGAGGTTCTAAGGGCAACTTCTACTTCTGGCAGCAACTTAAGATCTCCATCAAATTGGAGTCCGTCAAATGTATATCTACTGAGTAATCCATTGAGAGAATTTGGGAGGGATAATACTATTGAGAGTGTTATGAAATCAGCCCCCTCTCATTTTTCGACAATATTGCTCTGTAATTCAACCGTTTTTGTTCTGTTTTCAGAGTTTCTCAGAATAATATTTTTAATTATTAGAATAATTTAATTAATAGAATTAGAAGAATAAGATTAATTAGAACGCGTGTTTTCAATCAGGAGCGTCTCTCGTTAATTCTGATTGGGCAGATGAAAATTTGTTTTCACGGAGGAAAATATTTATTGTTTCGAGCCTATTAGTCGTAGTTGTAGCACAAAAAAGTTATAAATACACAAAAAAGTGTGACAAACTATGTGTATGTGAACTGAAAATCATTCGTTTCAGAAAACAACTACTAAGTCCCATTAAGTATTGTTGTATGCGTGTAGCATGTATATATAGTTAAGAAAACACACTTGTTGATGCATGCTCAAGTTCTACGCGCACATCTCGTTTCTTTATAGCAAACTTCAAAGTTTCTCTGATAAAAAGGTGTTCGCCGGCAGCAGATGTGGACATATTTGTTTATCGCAACTTCAGGCGGGGAGAGACATTGAGAAGTTTGTATGTAGACCGAATACCAAACGTTCCTCCCCTCCTCTTTATTTACTCAAACACACACCTTTTACTTCTATTCACAGGTCATATGACAACTCGCCCCGCACATTTCAATTGCCAGAATCAGCCGTTTCAATTACTCATCTTTAATACGTTATCGATTTTGCTTCTAGTTCCCAATTTTTTTCGTAATCTCGGTACATTTTAGGGAGAAGTATCTAACCGTTAAACTTGGTATACTAAAAACTCTGAGAAAATTTTGCATACGCTGCTGTCGGTAACGAAAGAATGAAAACAGTATATTCACAAGTGGAAATAACGGCTTCAACACTCTTCAGCGCGTTTACGAGTGAACCTAGCATTTGAATTACTCGTTTAAAAAAACTCATTCTTTTTATTCTGCTGTGTTTCTAAAAAACATTCTAAAAAAGGAAGATGAACTATGTTTGAAAGTGGATTTCGCAAAGCTCAGCTGCGTCCGATAGCAACCTAATAAGGACACGTACACTCGTCGCTAAACAACTCGTAAACGAAACTGGTTGCAAAACTAGTTTTGCTGAGGTTTGTTGATAGTTTTCTCCGAAGCAGACTTATACGGTGTCCCTTTATTCCGCTGTGTTTGTAGTTTCACTCCGTTGCTTTACGGTCAAACGGAAGTTATGGCGTGTATCGAGATCAAACTACAGTACATTATCGATGTAGTTCAGAAGTACACAGTTTCAGAGCGAAATAATAGAACATGCGGTACTCCTTAACATTAGTTCTATGCTGTGGTAGATTTAATCTGAAGCACGAAGGTTGTAATGTTTGTTTGTGTCCTATTCATAGTTTTCGAACGGCTGTTCCAGTCAAATTTACCTTTAATTCACATATTGATTTTGAGAGTGACATTCCGGTTATTGACTAACCGGAATCGCACTTTAACCGGTTAGTTCTGAAAACGTGCCTGGTTTTCCTGAGGAACAACTGGTATGGCCGGCCCATTTGTCTAATTTATTACCTTTTGCCCCGAGATTACAGCCTTCAGTCACCCGAGTGGAGCTCACATAACGTTCCCACACTCACATTCGATGATTTTGAAGTTTTATACTGTTAGTCAATTGCACAGTCACGTGAACCCCGTTAGACACAGCAGAACTCAGAAACATGCAATGACAAAGTGCACGATTCCTCATTAAAATGCTATATTACCGTGACCATTCAATTTACTTCTAGTGTAATGATTATTTTTTCAGAACAGTTTCGAAACATGTCAGATCACTACCATGTTATAATATAACGGACTTATAACTAGTTTTTCACTGGTGTCTCTTTGTTATTTTCGATAATAGTAAGCTCTCACATCAATACGGAACAGTTGAAAGACTGCCGTTCGTATTAATATGTAAAGTTCGAAAATAGCTCAAACACATACTATAAATATACATGAAAAGCATGTGAATTTCGCAATATTGAAGCTGGGTATAATAGCGACTGCTCTTCATCTCTCACCCACCTTCTCTATCTCTTTTCTCATCCCCCTCTCTCTATTTCTCCTCCTCACTTTTCATCTTTCTCTTTCTCTCTTCATCACTAGCTACTTCGTCATCTCCTTCTCCCCTGCTATCTCTTAATCCTAATGATATTTCTCACTTTTTGTTGTTTCCAAACATTTTCGCACCGGATTTGGGACACAATATTTTCAGTGGAGAAATAGGTTTTTGAAACCGATAAGATGGCCAACTAATAATAAATGTTGACAAGTTTTTTGTATAAAAAATGAAAATAAACAAACAAGAACTTTGGTAAACATCGGTTCATGATCCTTGGTGATTTTGTGGTAATTTGCGATTTGCAACTCTGACGAAACTGTAATTCGCGTCTTTCAATACATATTTGCATACTACACTGCATCTGTGGTGCGTTTCAGTTACGTTGTTTATTCAATATGTTCATTATATGTTCGTTATTGGGATAGATGGGCATGAAAAACATATATTATTATCGTCTAGTATCTGTCTGTTGATACAACTATGAATCTCGATTATGAACATACTATATTACTTTTTCATTAGTCTTGCTTTCGTCATCAGTTAAACGGAAGTATTGTTTTGTGATAACACTTTTGTTTTATGATCTATTTGCTCCTTACGGCAGTAGACAGAGAGTTTCACAAAAGTTGTACGCAACAACAGAAAAGTGTTCATTTACATCGTAATATATGGAGTCTGAAACTCCACCGATCCCAGAAAACATTTTCTTGCAGCATGTTTATCCGTTGTTCAGTACTCCACATCCGACCGGAAACTTCGTTTCTGGTGGTGTGCTTGAGAAATGCAGATTATTTCACGATCTACTATCTCATTCCGTGTATTACTCGCCTAATATGGTTTGTATGATACTATAGCAACCTGGATTGGTTAGAGAAGCGTTTTTCCATGCATTAATGAAATGACTAGACGTGTGAAACTCAATTTCTAAAAACACAGTCCGTAGCCAAATGAAGTCAGAGCGCTGGTTGCAATAAAGATAATGGAATCACATTTGCTCGCAGAAATGCCGAGTTTTTGTACCGAAATAAGAATAAGTCATTCACGCTCGATTATCGCTTTATACAGTTAGTCAATTGTACAGACACGTGCAACATATTAAACGCATCAGAACTCGGAAACGTGCAATGACAAAGTGCACGATGAATCATTGGAACGCTGGCCTGACCATTCAATTTACTTCTAGTATCGCTAATAACGAGGCCGCGTCTTCGCTTCCGAACGCTTCACGGATGATTCGCGTGAAATGACGTGCGATTTGTTATCTAAATTAAATAGTCACGTAAAGTTAGCATTATGATGCGGAAATCATGCACGGGTGTAGATGCACGTTTCTGAGTTATGCTGTGTTTAACATGTTTCACGTGACAACATAATTGATTAACATACGTGTGGATTAAAACGAACACAAGGCACTTTTGTTTCTTGTAGCCAACCACGTGAACACTTTTGTTTCTTGTAGCCAACCACTATAAACTCATTTTGCTCTCTTATTGAACGGAGGCTAATTGCATGATTTCTCTTGTGTAGATTGCAGCTAATCTCATTCTGAACCCACACAACCTTAACTGCAACGTGCCGAGGGCGGAGGCTGGCTATATACTACTTTTCACTTATTGAGAGTCAGTTGCAGTGTTCAGTCATATTTAAGAATGAACGCTACCTGCTGTCAAATATTGACTTTGTCCAAAGCTGGAATATATGCTTGCATAACTGACTTATATTTAATATTTACAATAAAACTGCACCTCTCAAGTAGTAGTTTGTAGCTGACTGAGATCATACCAGATGATCAAACCATTTCTGCTCAATTTGTTGCTAAATTCAAATTTGAATCACTATCCAGGTCCTAATTTAAATAAGCGATAATCACCTGCTCTCGAGCGAATGAGGTTCAATTTTCTATTTACTTTTCTGCCTTGACATCGTCTGACCGCAAACTACACGCACCCCGTAACATTTCTCTCCTCCAAACGTTGAAATGATTCTGACGGCAAAAAATTCACTTCTTTTTGTTTGCTTCTTACAATTTGGACGTGTTTCTGTATAATTTTCTGTGAAACAACCCATAGTTGCTGTGATCATGTTTGTAAGTAATAATACTCCCTTTGTGTAATATCAATTATATTAACTGAATAGTCGTATTTTTTCCATCGACACGTAAAAAAACGGGTTCAGGGTTCAAAACGGGTATATGCAAAAGCAACACAACTCCGCAAAATACATATTTCATAATCTTTCTCTCGTCTGTTTTGAGTAAACGACTGGGTACTTTTACCTCCAGAGACTCGCGACCATAATAATAATGATGTACTCTGAAGTGGGAGTTGCGCGTGATTAACCAACGTTCCCCTTCAAAATGTTCATTGGGGGAAAATTTCGTATAAACAGGACGAGGGCACCTGGTCAAACACCACTTTTTCCTCTTCTTTCATTCACTCTCTCGTTTCAAAAACGGCCTAATCGCAGCTTTATATGGCAGCAGTTCACCATCTAAGATCCGTTTGCGTTTACATAAATTTACGTTAATAAATGCAATATCAGGTGAGCAGTATTCTCGATTTATGTCGATAGAGCAGTTTTCTCATTGTTTACTATTGTCATTGTGTGAATAGCTCAAATTGGAAAAGAAAACATTAGATAATCATTCAATTCAAAGTTTGCCGATAAAACTTTATCGATTTCACGCTGTTTTTAGAATGGCGAGCGCAGTGGTATCTCAGGGTTTTGGTGGGGGTTCGACGTTGCTTTTTTGAGAACGAATATTCAACCAAAATTTTGTTTTAAAACCATGAAAGCACATTTTCAACGGCAGCGGTTCAAGATTTAGTTAACCTGATCACTATCATTAACTAATTTCGAAATGAAATTGAAGCAATTCTGCGAGAATGTAAAAAGTTGATCTATATGATTTTGAAGAGTTTTTGCAAGTGTTTGCAAGAGGTAGTTCCTCCGCATATCTCTCTTCTCGTAGCTCAACTGCAACCTTTGATCTTTCAAATTGCCGCGCTGCATAAATTCCGTGCTCTTCCGTTGCCCATGCAGTTTCCTAGTTTCACGCCTCCTCTTTGGGAAAACGTGAACGTAATCAATAATTAACTTTTAACATAGAATTTATCACTCTTAGCTCATTTAATCATTTATGCAATAAATTTATTGTAGTTAACTTTTATTGTAGTCAACTTCTGTTTGTTCCATTTCCAGCCTATTTTTCGAATCCATGATGAGTTTTCTGCACACGAACAATTGAATTATACCTGGTTTTCTGCGTTCTCGTGGAATTCTAAAACTTGTTTTTGAGTTTCTCTTTTTATTAAATTTTATCACATGGCGCATATTTTGTTTACCCCACACTGCGATTCAAAACAAGTTGAAGATATCTAAGACACGACAAAGAGAAAAATTGAGGTAGTTTATCTATCTCTATAAATCTCCTCCTCCCTCTCTTTCTCTCTCTTGCTTTGTGCATATCTCTTCTTTCCCACGCCCTTTATTCCCTTCTCTCTTCCACTCTGTTTTATCTCACCCTCCATCTCCATCTCTCTCTTTCTATTTTTCTCTCTCTCTCCCGTGCATGTCTCATTCCCCCTCTCTCCCTCTCTCTCTCTCTCTCTCTCTCTCTCTCTCTCTCTCTCTCTTCCGTGCATGTCTCATTCCCCCTCTCTCGTTCTCCCTCCCTCTCCTTCTCTCTCTCTCTCTCTCTCTCTCTCTCTCTCTCTCTCTTTCTCTCTCTCTCTCTCTCTCCCTCTCTCTCTCTCTCTCCCTCTCTCTCTCTCTCTCTCCCTCTCTCTCTCTCTCTCTCTCCCCCCTCCCTTCCTCTCACCTCTCCCCACCTGACCGCCGTCACCCTAAAAACTGTTACAAGCCCTTGAAATCCGCCCTCCTCCTACGCCGAACAATTTGTTTGTTTTCTGTACACCAAAACGTGTGCGACACCAGCTTCTCCTTTATTCATCCCCGCTTCATCTTTTTAATATTCTGTGTAAATACAACCGAGAAGTGGTTTTCTGACGTGTTGACACCTGAGGCCGTTTTCGCGAACATCCCGGCCCATTCTTCCCAATCTGCGTTTCCTCAAAAACTCACAATTTCTCTGCTTATCCCCGTCGGGTCGTGAAATAGTGCGCAAAACGAAGAGACGCAGGAGGGGATGAAAGCGCCAGGATGTTCTAGCATATGTACTCTAGTTGGAAGACCATTTCAAACAGTTAAAGTTCAGAAAGGCAGTAGGATGAACGTAGGTTTAGGAATTGTGGACAAAATAGCCGGTTTTCCCTTTCCGGTCATAAGATGATTTCGAAGTTGTAGGTTTTCAATTGAATCGTACTGCAAACATATCGAAATCACCATCATCTGCGAGATATTCGAATGAAACGCAGAAGATTATTTCAGCGAATTGCGTTAAGTTATCCTAAAATCTACTCGCATCACTCTTCGAGAAGTGCAAGTAGAATTACTGAGATAGTCAGTGATCCAACCAAGAAGAAATTCAGCCACCAACACGAATTCAATCACCAAATAGAACAATAAAAAACTTCCTGCCTTGTGGTTTTGTTGATTCAGCTTCGTCACTCTTTCTGATCCCTACTTCCGTTCCCTAACATCACAATCATACAGTACTCTTCTTCAGTGCGGACTAAAACACAGGTATTTCTGCTTGACCAGTTGTTGTAAATTGAAGTTTTGATGGTATCATCGAATCTTAGGATACATGTCAAAACGAGAACCCGAATTCAACAAAAAGGTTTTTACAATAAAGATGTGATTCATCGAGATTCTTTGTATCCTGGCTGTTGTTGCCTCCGTGAAATTCATACGCATGGGGTTTTCTCTAAGAATCCCAGGCGAAAAATCGCCCATTGAACATTGTTCGCTCTTCTGTATGCACATAGTCGACATTCAGTAGGTACCACTTTCTATACTCTTTCTCTTTCCGTTTTTTCTAGTTTATATTACTTCTCTGAGCTTTACCTTCATTCGCATTTTCACGCGAGTTTGAATAGATCAGGATCATCGGATGAGTTATGCGTCACTGAAAAGAGCATAGAGTTGCATGGAGATAAGGTCGGGTGTCAAGTAGCCTCGAGCGCGCATCGAATTTCAAGTTTTGGGCCCACATTCCCCGTCCTTTGCCAACTTATTGCTCTCGATTTTGATTCAAAACTAGTATAACACGTGTAACGTCCTACATTAGAAATAAACTGTACACTCTCGTATCACGTGCCTGAACATCAGCGAACGTGTTTTGTTACTCTGATCAGGGTATTTTTAGTATTAGAAAAGTCGATGTCCGCCAAATGTCCGTGGCGAAGATATATTGAGAATGTGCAGAGACAGAAATACCTGGATGGCCATGAAGGAACACCATATTGCAACAATATGAAGTGAATGAATAAATCTTGAAATCTTGAGAAATGTCCAATTACAGTCCCACATTTGGTTAGATGTGAAAAGTCATTTGTTTCATAACGAACCACTGCTCTATTCTATTTCACAGTTTGAACTTATACTGTCGTTCGATCTACAACAGATCAGAGTTTCAGTTCAGGACTGAAAGAAGATTTAATGCAAGCACAATGAGTGTACAGTTTCTACATTGGTAGAGTTCCAATAGTTGTGTTCTGTGTCCACAATTGGTGTCAGCCTTTCCAACTTCCAACTTTGTTTGCTCTATTCCATGGGACAATTTGCCTCTTTCAGTCCGGCCATCTCCATTTCATGAACCCAATTACGCATTAAGCGATGATTAAAAGAAATGGAAATTGGCGCTAGTAGTGGTGCACGGGCATGGCTGCACACACGCTCTTCTATTCACAACGTTGTTCATTATGTCATTATGAGCACTGATGATTTGATGTTCTTTGAACTAAGTTGCTCTGCAAGAGTAAAGCGAAGCACTCGAGGCTAGCCAGTTTTAGCTAAATCATCAACTTCAACTTGTAGTTCAGATTTCAAACCACTGATATGCGTCTAATCAATGTACAATCTACCGATCTCGTTTGATCGTTTCCGCTTCATTGCATCTAAAATATGCAGCTCGAAACGCAATCCTTCTGGTCAGTAGCACATTCTTTTCCTCCGAGTGACACTGGCGCTGCTAGAACTTGGTCATCTGGTCTCGGATAGTATGCGAAACTAAGAGACGCACAACGTTTTTCCACACTTCAAAGTTCGCCGCTGTTACCTTCTCTCAATCACGATACACTGAAGCGTGGAAGAATGTTTCTGGTACCGTTTTTCTGTCTTTCCGACGAGCCAGCTGATGCCTGAACATTTGGTTGTGTTGTAGTTCTCTCACAATTTGCTGGTATCGGTTAGAACAGAAAAGACCAGTGTTTTTACAGGGCTCACTATTTCCAAAGCAGGCCTATACCATGTATGTTACATTGTGTCTACGGTATCTGTAGTAGGACCCCGCCGTTTCTCGTTTGAAATCCCTGACTAACAGCGTGATTTAAAGATCAAACTACAATTATGCTCAGAGTACCTCCGAATTTTGATTGTTTTTTTGTTAATTCTCTACTCTATTCCGCTATTTAACTGCAAAAGTAGAAGTGGGAAACACGTATGTGCATACTTCGATTTTCCTTCACGTTGTACGCCAATTTGTTTCTGTGGTCTGTGGTTGATGTATGTTTTTCAGCTTGGTCACCGTGAACTGATGAACTTTTGATGTTTCTCCAGATTGAAGTCATATTATTGCTCCTGGATAATTGGAACGCTCGTCAAAATATGACACACACTGTTTTTATTCACCCTCTTATCTGATTTCTCTCAACCCCCAACGATAGAGTATTCGCAATTGAAGTAGCGAAGAACCAGATTGTTTATACTTATTTCACTTTCTGAATCTGCAAACAGAAAATTTTGTTATGGACAATGACTTGTTCACAACAAAGTTCTGATTTTGCAACCTACTAACGTTGATAGTTCTCCTTTTTGTCACCACATGACGTGCACAGGGCTTTTTTTACAGTTTCAGAATGTGACTTTGCCATCGAGGTCATGAAATTATCAGGCCATTTTACAACAAATTTGAGCTACCCGATAAACTCAAGCGGTTATTCACTGAGTTTTCAGCAAATTCATTTCGAGAATTGTCCACTTACAGTCTACATGTTTTTCCTAATTTTGTTCTGGTGTGGAAAGAACATCAGAAATGTTTGTGGTAGACTTTCTGAAGTACATAGTTGCTAATGTCTTATCACATTTCACTTAACGTCTAGCAACTGGAAGTATTTTGACAAGCAATTTTCTTTTATATAGATAATTCTCTATATTACTGTTGGAGTATGTCGTATGTGTTTTACAAAATATTATCTTCTAGTTGTTCTTTCAGAGTTGAAGCAATGAACGATTCTGTAGCAGTGGGCGAAAACTACTACGATGGTCCCGTGCAATTGACCCACTTCATGAAGGTATACTCCGTTCCACAAAATCGTGAATACATACAGTACTTAACTTTCCAGCGATCATATGTTTCAGGTTTCAGTTATGTGCGTTCTTTCTCTGAGCCGGTGTTGAGTAAACTCTCAAAACGCTAAAACTTAAAAAAATTGTTTTGTCCTATATTAAAGCTGTCCTAATATCACAGTACAGACTATATGAGACAACGTGTGCGAAAGCGTTTTGTTTGAACAGAGAAACATAACTTTCCAGGTGGTGTGCATCTGTTTCTACTGTATCCTATGCATTTGTTCCGTGTATGGTAACCTTTTGGTTATCCTTGTCATCGTACACTTTCGACGGTTGTGGACCGCCACCAACATACTCATTCTCAACCTGGCCATCGGTAAGAACTCCATCAGAATTGTACAATTGTCAGGCGGTATTCAGGATGATCCCAGGCTCTTCATCACAGCCTGCGTCTCCCAAAACAGACGCTCTTTCTCTCCTCTCGAGTGGCGCCGGGATTAGGGTGTCGAAAAATAGTGCGCAAACCAAGAGACGCAGGCTGGGATGAAATGAGCGTGATGTTCTAGCATAACAGACTTACATCAATCGTCACATTGCTTACCGACGATTAACGTGTGCGTGCACATGCGTATAAAGCAGACTATAGTGACACAGTATAACCGTTCACAATCAACAGTTTGCAGTCTCACGATTATTCTGGGCGGGTAGACGCTCAAAATAGCAGAAGCTGAAAGCGCAGTCATTCGAAACAGAGACCACACTTACTATTCTGAGAATGTTTAAATATGCATACACCGTACACTAATGGAATCAGATTTTAAAGTCTCGCTGAACCTTGACATTTTGGTATATTGTTGATTCAAAATGGAATCACTAGTGAAATGATAGTGTTTGCAAGTCAAAGGCAAACTGTTCGAGTTTTGTTTTCAGCGGATCTTCTGATAGCCTTCTTCTGCATGCCTTTTTCCTACTGGGCGGTGCTTATTTTCGACGACCAAAGATGGATTTTCGGCCAGACCATGTGTTCTTTGCTCTCGTTCCTACAGGGAGTGGCCGTTTTCCTCAGCTCATGGACGCTCGTCGTCATTAGGTAAACAGACTCGAGTTGAACAGCAGTTCGGGTGGAGAAAGTCATTGAAAACTGGGAATATGACTCAAACTTCATCATCTACCAATCTAAACTCGTAAATATATCTGTGATTCATCACGTTGCTGCTCAGTTCGGTAGATGTAATGGATAACTATAGTTCGTTTCACCAATCGATGACTTTCTACAGTAATCTTTCAAAAATTCAAACCCATTTATCTAGTCAACAAACAGAATTTAAGATTCACTGTTTTGCATGCTTGTAGTACCCAAAGTGGAAAACGAAATCACAACGTTTAAACTATGTATCACACCTACAAGATATTATAAATTCACTTAAAAGTTTTATTATCTTACTGTAGAGGGCTATTGTTTCGTGAAACAGACTATAGAAGTAGTAATATGCATAGAAAATTAGTTCAAAAACGAAAAAATATCGATAATTATTTCAGTTTTGACCGTTGGATGGCGATAATGTTCGTGTTGTCCCCAAGAATGAGACTGACCCGGAAGAGAGCTGTTTATCTTGTTTTGGCTACGTGGTGCTTCAGGTAAACAAAACAAGCCATAGGTTGTTTTGAGTGATCAATTCTTGTTTGGAATCTGATCTCAAGACTTACATGACTTAATTTCGACCGAAAAGCACTGCGATGAAACTACAAACACATGCGGATAGGGCAACGTACGCCGTATAGCTTGAAAAACGAAATCTTATATCATCAACTAGTTGGCCATGAAAATCATCAAGATTATGTTCATATTCACCTCGAATGATATAGTCTTTTCCATTCCTACTGAGACTCCTACAGTAGGATTTCAAAACTTCCGAGCCATTTTGCTCACTTACTTTTGATCGGATAAGTTCAGGATTTTCGTACCTCCTTCTCGTTCTCAGGAAGAGTAAATATACGAGAGCATTTTCCATAAACTACATTTTCAGCTTCACAACAGCCTTCGAAAAGTTTGTAAGGTTACTGTAGGAGTCTCAGTAGGAATGGTGTGAACTATATATACTTTATGGCAATGAAGCTGCTGCTCCATTATGGCTTCTATGCTGCTGCTCCATCATGGCTGCTTACTGCACGACTTGAAGACACATTCCTCACTAGTTCTATATCTGTGGACAATTCGCAAAAAAAACGGATTCTTGTTTCAGTACCCTGATGGCCCTCCCCCTGCTCTTTGTGACCAGATCGACTATTCGGGCGGAAGGAGTTTGGAGTTGCGGCGAGGACTGGACATTCTTCCAAAACGCAGCTCAGGTCAACATTCTCGTTTCTTTCTTTCAAATAAAAATTCTTTCATAGGATTAAGACACGCTTCTCTCATTAAACAAAACTGTGAGCAACTCAGATTCGAGATTCACCTTACCGTAGTTCATTAACGGAAAAGCAGTTCGAGCCTTATCCCTCCTGTCATGTGAGTGTTCTTTGATCTCGGTGCCTTCTAGTGGAACACATGATCGGTAATATCACATCCGTCATATCTCTCAGATATTATTTGTTCATTCGTGGATAAATCGCGGATGTCTACGAGAATTCTCTGTGAACAAAAATTCACCTGTATTTGCTGTCGGTACGAATAAACAGGGATATTGCGTAGGATCGTGTTTACCGTTCCAATAGAATGTCAGAGACTAAATCTCAATCCAAAATTCACAACCCGAAAATTATACGGGGGGGGGGAGTTAAAAAAACTAATATATATTCTGCAATCAGCTGAGCAAATGTTGAAAAAGAAACCTCCATAGAAGCCATGTCTATATATGAGGTTTGTGTAACTATTAGTATATTTCGTGATAGTTACGAACGTACAGACATAATGTCCAAACTTGGCATTCCAGGTCCAATCCTACTACAACACAGCGGTAATTGTGCTGCAGTATGTGGTCCCCCAGACGGTTCTTATAATAACCTACACTTTCATCGGAATGAAAATGTGGAACAGCAGGGTGCCCTGCTCAATTTCCAACAAGAAAATCGTGATGGAAAGACATGAAAGTGTCAAGAAGGTGAGAAAACAAACAAAAATCGAAATAAGATAAATGCTCAAAAAAAGTAACAAACTTACAATAAACACATTATGAACGCATCTCCTGGTTGTATGAAGATCTTTTTAAATTTTATATTTCCCACCGTCGTTTCACTTACAGAATAAGGTTACACATCTAAACTTTTCCAATCATTGCAATCTAATTGACTCCATTCAACCAATATGTCCCAGTTCATATTTCAATCGATACTTGTTTAGCTAATTCCGATGGTCATATTGATTTCTGCCCTGTTCGCCATGTGCTGGCTACCCCTTCTTCTTCTCATAAATGTCGTCGTTGTCTACTGGGAGTCTGCCGCGTCCTGGTCGTATATTCTGTACGCATGGTACGTCAAAAAAAAAGAAAATCAAATTAGAGAGTCATAATTTTTCAGCGAACTTACCTTTAAGTTGCTCGCTACATACTGGCAGTTTGAATTTCCCTTGCCGGGACATACACGCGACCGCTGGTCACTTTCCAATGACATGCCTGCGACGTACATAAACCGCCACCATGATATTCAAAAAAATATCTTTTTCAAACGTCTCTTCCTTCCATTTCTCAAAGGAAAATAGGAATCATTACCTGTTGCTCAGCCATTTAATCACTGCTTATGACAAAAACGCGAGCGTTGCCCAGTTGAAAGCGAATCGGGCCTGTCATTTGCTCAGCTGTAACTGGCTAATCATGCGTTTTGTTCAAACACCAAAAAAATACAAAACGGCACACTGATCAACTGAATCAGGGGGTGGCTTCGAAATAACTATGAATTGTTGTCGTCAAAACATGGACCAGCGAAACATCAAGGTTAGGTGTAGTTATAAAGGGACCGTACCTCTATAATGTGCAAAAATGTCATTTGTTCTGTTTCGAGATGAAAGTTCATACCTTACGTACAGAGAGTTCAAGACACCGTATTATTACGGAGCAAAGTAGAAGCGAACAGGATTTGAGTTACTGTATTGCAACAATCCTTAACCGATCATTGCTCTGTAGTTTTGATTATATTTACGAATCTTCCTTCTCAGATTCCATATTGGTAATTTTGGCCATGTTTTGAATATGGTTTTGTAATTTTATGGATATTTTGAACATTTTGTACGTAGGTGAACTCGGCGGTGTATGTACGTGCGCGTGGTCGCGCCGCATTTTTGAGAACACGGAGAAAGACAGGACTTGACACCTAGATGAATGATTTTGGTTTTTAACGTGAACAGTATCGACTAATCAGCTCGAACCTCCAAATTAAAGAGGAACGGTCCCTTTAATAGTCGTCCTGCACAGTCACAAAATTGACTAGAAAACACTAGTACACCAAACATAATGTTATAATCTTCTCAGATCACTTTTTCTCATTGTGTGAGCGCAGTGGGATCAGACTACAAACACATCGGTATAGTTCGTTTCATTCCCACTGAGACATGTTGGCATTGTGCCAAAATGTTCGGATGACTATTTCTTAGAGTAGACGTAAATGTTCTAAAGAAATTTTTTTTTGAAAGAAATTTTTTATTCACGTGTTCTTATTAGACTGGACAACCACTAACAAAGATTTAAAGTAGTGAAAAATAGCTTTGAATATTCATTGGCACGCTGCCAAGTCTCAGTGGGAATGACCGGAACTATACACGAGGTATGCTGACCTATTGCCAGGTGTTTGTAGTTTGATCCCGTTGATTTTTGGTGAAAATCCGTAAATTATTGAATTTCAAATTGAAACGTACATTTAGGTACAATGTATATTTAGGTGGTTTGCGCACGGTCTGGCCATGATGCACTCCATCGTGAACCCGATAGTCTACTACCTGAGAAACGCGCGATTCCGCGAAGGGTTCTGCTACTTTTCGCGATTCCTTCCTTTCGTTCACTTCACGGAGTTCAAGCTGCTGGCGGACAATAAGAGGTAAAACATGTCATTTGTGAATATTGTTAAAGTGGCAATCCTTTATGTTTCAGAACAATGTGTAAATTTGACAATACAATGTATCAGACCACTTTTACGATTTTTCTAATCAAAAGTGTGATATCTTATCTATAAAATTCTAAATTATTAATTCTCCAGGACACTATTTGCACTTTGAATTGTCTAGTCGTCAATTTGTGTCCGTGTTTGCTTGAGAGCCAATCAAACGTTAGATTGTGTTTGTTCACCATTTGCCCATAATTAGGAGTTATAGTCGTTGCCAACGGAAAAGGGGGAGGGTACTGTACATCTCACTTTCCGCTGTGTACGCACACATGTCTTCGATTCCATAGCTAGACCGTCAAGTGCACTGGCAGTGGTTAGCGCCTTGCTACGAATATTTCGCTCGCAGGTTCGATTCCGGCGAGCGACATAAATTTATAAATTTCGCACCCATTATGTACATCTGTGAAACGTCTATGTCGGGTGATAGCTGAGAAATCTTTACGCCAAACATTTACAAGAGGCAAATAACGAAAATCTCAGACAGAGAGAGCACGAATGTAACCAAAAAAATCCCATGTGGTACTGAATCGAACGTAATAAGTGAACTCCGTGTATTGTCTGTTGTTCTCGCATGATATCTGTTCCCTCTGTAATATAGGAATGTCCTAGGTCCCGCAGCGGTGTTCTACCTTCACAGTCTGGACTTTCGGTGAGAATTCAGATTGTCAATCAAGTCTCCATGTTTTCAAGGAAAAAGTAGAGCTGTCGCTTATCGAGTTCGAATAGACTTGGAAAACTTCGAGCACTCATATGTTTTCTTTAATTAACGAGTCCAAGTGTTGCAACCCTAGTGAGAATGCATACATGTTAGAAGTTAATTATCAAAGTTCAAAGAGTCACGTACAACAACAAAAATAACTTTGTGTACGTTTTCACTGAACTTCATGAGTTCTGATGTGTTCAACATGCTGTACGTGAAATGGCGTAAACAAAGTAGTTTTGATGTCCACCGTAAACGTAAACCCTATTCAACTACCATGTGTCGTTCCACCGAAATTTTATTTCGATTCAGCTATCGAGAAACAAATTGCGTCTTAGGAGTTGTTGGGAACAATGCCAGAAAATCACATCTTTTACGAGACTTGAAAAATATGCGTATACACGCAATCCGAAATTAACGAAACGAAACGTACATGTGTTGGATTAATGTTTTCACCTTTCGATCATTAAAAAATTGTTTGTTTCACAAGTAATACTGAAAGTTATATTTATTTAATGGCCGAACTTTTCAGATTCGAAAAACTCGTGACACTCAAGAATTAGTCAGTCTCTCTCCGAAGGAAAAGCTATTGATAGCCGAGAAAGATTTTCGATAAAGGTGTAGAAATTGTCATCACGGTTTAAACTACGTTCAGGCTGTAACATGTCATCCCCATGATTCAATTCTGCGCAGTATTTTGCGAGACTCGTTTATAATTTGTACTGTAGGTGCCCACGTCAAAACAGAACAGACTATACTCGACCATCAGTAGAGACTAGAGACACAGATTTATTAGGGCCGGGTTTCATTCGAGTCGCTATTAGGTACACTATTTTTTCTCGTAACTCATAACGTGGTAAAATTTTCTTCCCGATCTCTCCGATTACATGTTTTCTATTGATTACTTTGCGAATTTCTCTATGTCTTCAGTTATGAACAGATACCTCATAAACAATGAACTCTTTCTCTTCGTTCTCTAGGCTTTTTTTTGAAATATAGTACATTCGAAATAACCCATGCTACAGGAAAGAATGAAATGGATTTCATGCTAGAAATTGGATACGTGATTCATAAATGTTACGGTCAGAAATGTAGAAAAACATAAAACAACATCAAACTAATGTATTCGAATGAGCATTAGCCCATCAATGTTTGAGCACGGTACTCGGTACGTTGTGCGTCATAGCCACTTCACCGTGTAGCCAATCCGAAAGGATCGGAACTAGAGTTACTGTACATTTGAAATGTTTTTCCAACCAACATTCGTACTGAACAGAACCATTCTGAACGGTTGTGTGGGCAACTTCCCAATTACGCGGGCAAACTCATATTCACAGGATCATAGCAGTCCAACCACCAGTTAATCAATTGTTCATTGCACATGGTTCGGTTGTCACAGGTATTGATTTAAGATTAAAGCTAAAGTGTCGTTGTTCGTGTTTTGAAGGAAGTGTGAGCGACAGTTGAGACTGAGGAATTGCTCGGTTTCGACGTGTGAAAAGTTGCCTGACGCAAAGAAGTATTGAGATAGAGCGGGGCCGCCACTTGTAACAGAAAGTTGAACGCGTCGATGTAGAACCTGCAAGAAACATGCCCTCAAAAACACTGAGCTGACGTTATCGAGCATGCAACTAATATTTTTGTAGACTCATCGATTTGATGAAGATGAAGTTTTCCAAGGTTTCTTCTGTATTGGAGCATTTGATTTTTGCTTCATTTATGTATGAAACTGAAAGTAATCAAAAATACATACCAAAGATCTCCAGCGAAACCAAACAAAAAGTTGATCTGTAGTGATATGGACAGGTAGAGTATGACGTAGCGGGCCAGCTCGAATAGCATAGGCAAAGAAGACAGCGCCGCACAACTCAGAAGTCGAATATCCATGCTCTAAAACACGTTTTTGCTTCATTAGGGGTTTCTCTTCTATAATTATTCATTCCTACTTCTTCAACAGTCCAATAGGACATCTGTTGATGATATTCCAATTCCGCATTTGGAAAAAAGTTCACAAATGTAACGGTCAGTTTGTTTGAAAGCTGGAAGTCACATGTGACGTTCGATTATTCTGATTAAATCCTTGCGAAACGTCTTTTTGCGCTCGAAACCCAGTTTAGATTATAATATTGATTGAGTGCGAGTAGAGCATGATACCGCGGTTTCGCAACATACCTTTTTCTGATCCGTGTGTAGAACCGCATAACCATAGAAGTAGATACAGCAGACACAAACTACCACAGCCGTAGCTAGGTAGGTATACAGTTTGACCTAAAACATCTGCCTTCGTGACACAAGAGTGCCCATCAGTTCATACTCTCTCGCGTCTGTCGCACTAATACGCGAATCAGATGAAAAAGCAGGAATCCTCACAAACACGGCCTGATTCTATAGGGTCTGGTCATGCCAGTGGTGAGCTCGATCTGATCGATAACCTGATCTCAGTCTGGCCTGGCCACAAAGTTGCCAATTTCCTATGTATAAGAACGCAGAGAACTTTTTGCCAATTAGCAAGCCACTTTTGAAGCGGCCTCGACGAGAGAGTGTGCAGGTCAGAGACCCGCATACTGTCTCAGCCTGTCTGCGGTCTCATGAACCTGCTTTCTGTCTTGCCTTTGTAGCTTGCTAATCACGGAAAATTGGCGGTAATGTTTCTGAGCACAGTGCACATGGTCACAACTTTGATAGGGTTTGGGTAGACCCGATCGATCGATAGAGGTTAGTTTGATAGCTCAGATGGTCATCACATAGTTTAGTTCGGAGGTGATCTATTCATGAGGCTTTGCTACAGTGCCTGGTGTTAATTTTGAACTAGTTCTGGGGGCAACCTACCTCAAACAACCCTCCTCCATAAATCTGAACTCCCTCGTTTTCGACAAACGCGATGTCTTTTCTGGATTCCAGCCAGAATGGGATCACCACCACCCCAGCAACCACCCAGATAGAGCACCAACTGAGCAGCACCACGCGTGTCGACCAGATCTTAACAGATATCCATTGTAAATTAAAAGCTTCCTGACGTCATTTTTTGTGAAATTAGAATGTTTCACTTACAAGTTAACTATTTTGAGATATTTTGGAACATTCAATATCATTCAACTTTGATTATATTGTTTCATAGCATCTTTTTGTTTTTACAGAACTTTCATGAATCCCTACCTCTATGAAATTTTGCTGCGGTGTCAACTATCCTATTTGTGATTTTGCTCGAAACATGATTATTGGACTCTAACATGTATTTCTCACCTTTCCATAACGAGTTGGATACTTGAATACAGTATATCGATTGGCCGCAATGATAACATGATCCAATGCAACTACCGATGGAAGAGCCACTATTCCAAAATAAGTGAACTGAAATTTTCCAGATACAGACGAAACTTAAGTTGGAAGGGTTGTTCAAATTTTTTGGCAGAACTTTCGGTGTAGAACACTTGCCGATTGCTGTCAAAGTGAACGGCAATAATTTTACCTCGGCGAGTCCTTTTTGCCCCTCATTGAAGGCGAATAGATAATCAGCCATGGCTGGTCTGTACAGAAGTTCCACAAAGAAAAAGTTGACCAAATCAGTGCACAAATGGAGTAGGTAGAGGAAATAGAATGAGGAACGAAGCGGTCCGTTTTTCAGCTGTGCTGTAAAACAGAATGGTCGACGTGACCTATGGATGATTCGTAATATCCGAGATTTGAAATAACGGATTTAGAAAACTACTTATGAGCAAAAAAGACGAGAAATGGATAAATAAAAACTTTTTGCCGCGCGATTCTTGAGCCAATCGCAGAGAAAACGATTTCTTCCACTGGTTGTGGTTTTCTGATTAAATTCTGATGTACAACGGAACCGACCACCTACCTCTCCACAAGGTTGCAATAATCCATATGTAAAGCAGGGCCACAAACCATTTGACATAGATCATTGTCCATTTGAAGGAGTCCAGTAAAAGGTAAATCATTTTGTTCTGAAAATGACCAGCGATTAGGAGCTGCGATACAGGGAAACAGCATTCTGCGACAAGCAGTGGTTACATAATATGTATTTAATATGGATTATTATGGGCAAGTCCCCGTGTCTTAGTCGTCGTGAGCTTTATTATGTTGTGGTCCTCAAATCACAATGAGTTGTCTTCTTATCAAGGACCCCCGTGTGATGATCCTGAGCAACATTCAATCTTGCAATGATCCATTATAGAAAACTATATAAACCCAGGAATGCTCGTGAAATGATGATCATGATCATGTGGTGATATCAGGAGTTCTACGACTTACGATAAACTGCTACCACACCCGGTAACCGGCGATATGGATTGAGCAGTTTTAGAACATGCGTTTCTGAAGATACGATTCGAGCGAAACTATCACGCCACGCCAGTCGAGCGAAAAATACCATTTATGAATAACTTAAGAGTTTCAGGTTTTCACTAAGAATGATACCCGAAACGGCCACAGCAACTACTTCAGGACCTGCTGTAAGCTCTCCTTTTATACCCTAGTTCCCACACATGTTTCGATCACATGGTTTGAACGGAGTTTTCGCACACGTCTGGCAGTTAATTGATGACAGTCACTGCTAACTAATCAGACTCCCACAGAGTTCAGTACATTCACCCTCCATTTGCTGGAACAGTCATAAAGTTCACAGGAAAGTACTTTCTTATCTAATAGAAAAGGAGGTCAATTTGTCTTTAAAAAAACGAGTGTAAAATGAGACGATCAGCTTCCGAGATTGAACTGGATAGAATTTAGAGAATAAGGTCATTAGTTCAAACAGAAAATGAGTTCGGTTTTTTCAAATTTGCATTTGAGTTTGGGTTAAAGTATGGTTGTTCGTTTTCTGAAGGTGGTTTGAGTAGTCTGGGCAATTGAGACTGAGGGATTGCTCGGTTTCGAAGTGTGAAAAGTAGCCTGGCGCAAGGCAGTGTTGAGATAGAGCGGAGCCGCCACTTGCAGTAGGAAGTTGAACGCATCGATGTGGAACCTGCAGGAATACTTTTAAAACGACGGCTCTTTGAACTGGATTTATCTGGATGCCAGATGCATACAAAAAAACAATGGCTGTATTTCATACGTAGAGGGTTTTCGAAGGCATGTGTCGAATTTGTTCGAACACGCCGTGACGGTTGCGTCCGCGGGAAATGAGTTATGGTTCAGCAACGGAGTTGTATGGAAACATACCAAAGATCTCCAGAAAAGACGTACAAGAGGTTGATATCTAGTGAGCATCACATATAGTTCGTTTCACCAATCAATGTCCTTCTACAGTAATATGTAAAATATTCAGGAGGCTATTTCTCATGAATAAATTATTATTTTGATCTCAAACTTTCAGAGTTCGTAGGAGTGAAGATAGAAAACACAATAGCGAAGTTTTAAGTCATTCTAAAAACCTCAAACTACCTGAAGAGAGCCTGGAAGTTTGCGCAGATTACTGAAGAGGGTTATAAGTGCGTGAAACAGACTATAGCAGGCCAACTACAATATCATGGGCAAAGAAGAGACAGCCGCACATGTCATGAGACAAACATCCATACTCTAGAAAATGTTTCAATGGGAACCTTGTTAAATGTTAAAAATCCAACAGAAAGAATGTTATTCGGAAAATTCCGTATTCAGAATGTTTTGGTTAAATAAACCTAATTCTCAGACCTAGAACAATTGTTCTAAAATGTCTTTCAGGGGCTTGTAAGTCTAAGCAGGTCTGCAAATGCTGTTTTATTTTTCGAAAGATGTATTATTCGAAAACAAAATCATGAGTATACATGAGTGGCTTTTGACCAGTGACTTCCGTGGGTACGGCTACGGATTAGCATCGACTATCATCTCGAAAACAATTGCGCCAATGCACTGTGACTGGCTGCTACAACGCTGGGTGAGCATGAAGGTCAATGAGACCGCATGCAGCATTCTACGTGACAGTTTGCGTATCATCAGACAGTATGAAGTTAAAACATACATTTGACTCTTTCTCCTACTTTCTTCTTGTTCGCGTGAAGAATTGCATAACCATAGAAGTAGACGGTTAAACAGCACAGTATCACTTTGTAGCGGCAAATTTCTTCCCGAACCGACTCTTCCCGAACCAAAACCGAACCGATCCTTCCCGAACCACTTGTTCGGTAAGGAACCAAACCGTTTGCGTACTCAAACCGACATGAAACCGAACCAAAACCTAATAAACGTTACGCAGTCGACCAATTTCAGCATTAATTACACGAATTGGTTCTGTTCCAACTTTGTTGGCCTAAATTTGGTTCGGTTCTAGAACGAACCAACTGGTTCGGGAAGAATCGGTTCGGTTTCGGTTCGGTAAGAGTCGGTTCGGGAAGGAATTCACCCTTTGTAACGCGGTCAAATCAATTCTGTCAAGCGAGCTCATACGGTGTATGTTGCTTCACCACGCTGTGTTTGTAGTTTGATTGCGTTGCTGTTCGGTGTAAATTCGCAAATTTCGACGTGCGTCGATAAAGCTACAATGATGAGGTGAGGTTCTTCACTTACTCTGTACTTCCGTTGATGCGAGCGTTGTTTCCTGAGAAAAGTCAACTCACTAAAGAACGCGGATCTCGTCGAGCCCAACCGCGAACCCCTAAGTAGAAAACTGTAGTTTTAGCAGTTGCAATACATTCGAGGTATCAGTTCGAGCTCAACAAATCATCCACCCATGGGTGTAATTGAATTATCATTTCTGACAGCATTCAAGTAATACAGAAACAGTCCTTGGTGCTGGACTGCATGGTTTGCGATTTTGTGGAATTGCTACTGTCGAAATGTTTGTTGTGATCATGTTACTTTATGACCCGAAATAGGAATATCAACAGTCACATATTATTTCCAAAATAAATGATGCATTCTCTCAATTTCTTGACTTTATAACGAATAAATCACCAGATTGCTGAGTAGGCTGGCAGCTGTTCATAGTATTTTCCACCCGGCTGTCTCATTCTATTACGGTAGTCTACGGTACGTGATACGTATTTATTTTCGCTATGACGCGATTATTCCTTAACATTCAACCAACTTTCAACTTTTTTTTATTTTCTATATAGTTTACTAAATTATTCTATTTACCGTCAATGTGTGTTAATGTGTTATAACAGCCAATAAGTAATGTGGAATGAATTCCGTTTATTTTACTTCCATATTAGAATTATGCTCAATGTTTCTTTCTTTGTTGACAACAAGAGTTGTGAATTTGTACATCGATAGCTTGAGTTTCTTCCCTCAGTTGTGTATTATTGTTTTCTTATACGACACTGTTTTGGTTACCCTAATGGTTTGTATTCAATTTACTTTGCTTCAGAAGTTCGTTACAATAATGTCCTTGTATGACGACGAAGATGGACCTCAAAAAGGGAAAGGAGGTATACTCGAACTTTTGAATCTTAGTCTCTTAGTTGCTCTTCCAGCCGAACAAGATTGCATATCTGACCGAACTTTTCTCAAATATAACCAATCTTCGCGACGAAATGTCCGATAGCGAAGTCGTCAACAACAAAACTATATTTAGTACATTACATAAAATGTTTGTTAACTAACACCCATGTACGTAAAATAGTTGAAATGAAAAGGTTTATTTGAAAGACGAAAACCTTTGTTATGTGGTTAGTGAACACTTTCTACGCTACCTCATCGAAATGAATGTGTAATGCGCCATACGTCAAGTGAGGCGACGTTGTTCGCAACAGACTTCTGAAAATAAGGGGGTTCGGCTGGGTGATGAACAAAATAAATTCATACAAACATACAGTTGTGTCACTGATAGATATTACTTATGTCTTTTCCAGATGGCGCAAAAAATATTGCAATGCAGTTTCTTCAGTCTCAGATTGCTCACAAGCGAACATCCATTCAAGCAGGATTTGTGAGTATTATTTTTTTTTCTGTCCCACTTAGTAGGCCTTTTTTTAGACAACTTCACTTGAGTATGAGGGGAGGCCTGTATACATACTCACTGATATTGGGGAGGCTAAAATACCTTGCTTCGGGAAGGTAGAGGTAGATAACAAAAACAGTGTGCTGGTAAAACTTAAAGTGGGACGATTATGTGGACCAATCCCGTGTCAACGGTCCTTTAAACTGCAATTGAAAACGTATTGCAGTTTAAAGGACTGAAGCGTTGGTATTGGACCACATAATCGTCCTTCTTTGAAAAGGGAAACTTTTTTCAACTTCCCGCGACATTGGTGATCACGGACACTCAAATAGTACAATAGTAACATTTTCCCATTTCAAGACGTTTGCGATTTTCCAGAGGAACGTGGTCACTCCGGTGGTTGATCTGTCTGCTCGCAAGTCCAACTTGAATCTGAACCGAATTCAGCCGAAGAAAGCCATGCCGCTGTCTGATGTCGCACCCCTCTCATTTCTCCCAAAAGCGGCTACTGATGACAGTGTACGTTTAATCTTTTCTAAGAAACAGTCCTTGCTAATGTAGGTTAAGTTAATTGTAAGTACAAATCTTTTCGCTTTTTAAATGATGTTTTTTTTCTCACAGTTTGAGTGGTCCGCACCGCAGATACTTTGTAGATTTACGCAGTTTGCCCGGAGTTTGAGTAAAGAGTAAAGTGGATTTCATCGTGTTTTATCTCTTATCTCAACATGAATTAGAATACATGTCTATTCCATTCTTTTACAGTTTATGATGTTCGGGGAAGTTATAATCAAGAACGAATATCAACCCTCTGTTCCGAATGACTATGTTGCACAGAAAAGAAAGAAGGATGAGCGAGAAGCCAGAGAAAAAATAGCCAAAGATATCGCCGATAGGTTGGTTCGGTCTTCTTTCAGGATTAATTCGGTTTTCACTTCTGATAGCGGATGTTGCTTGTTTTCTATGACACCTCAATGCTCGGATTACGATCGCATGTTTTCTGTTTGAAGTTCGACTCACACTCTCATGTTCAAAATGTAATGGTACTAGTGTGCTTCGGCTAATTCCGGTGTCATTTCTCATTCGATGACTTTTTTTGATCCGTAGTTCTGGGTTTGACCGTATTTGTTCCATTCAGACTAGCACGTGAGCACAAAGAGGAAGCGAAAAAGCGAGAAAAAGGCGCTGCGATTGCACCTCCACAAGCCCTGACTGAAGAACCACCAAAAAGAGAACCAGAAAAAGAGGTGAGGAATGATCTAGAAACGTCAGCTTGCGCGAAGTAGTCTCACATCAGGAAGAAAAGTGTATTAAATTTAGAATGTTCAAACTAAAATACATACGAAATACTTGTACTTTCGTCTCAATCTCAAATGAGGTTTCTCAAAGTAAAAAAGAGATACTTCACGTATGGTCTGACACGAAACGTACACCAACGTAGACAAGTGATATTTACTGAGGATGGTCCACTGCATACAGGGGAAAGCTGATATGGTCAAACCCCAGTAAGGTCCGACTACGCTACAAAAAGTAGGCCATTTTCAGATGTAAACACGTGAAAATTAAGAATTTTTGATCAAAAATAGACAGTTTGTCTTCTTTTTGGCTAAAAAGGAGTACGTTTTTGATTTTTTCTGACTATTCGGACAACTTTACTGTTGTATGGATATGGTTTCGCCAATCAAAAAAAAATCAAGGAGAGGGGTCGTTTTTGGTCCAGAGGGGGGTCGAAAATTGCACGGTTTTAGCACTCTAAACGAATATTTCCTCAAAAATTTTCGTTCATTTGTTGAATAAGGACTTTCTTCATTTTTCAAAGAAGAGGGGACCGTATTGGATTTCATGTTCAAATCATTCTCTGCCCGCCCCTGAATGCATACGGATCGGGTACAGCATGTGACTAGGTAGTCGGCAGAGACAAAATGAGCATGCGTGTTCTCGAAAAGTGTGAGGGCTCTGCGATGAACAAAACTTTCCGCGCTTCAAAGGGTTTGTTCAGTGTTGCTTCAAATGTAAAGTCAATGTCATGTTGTTATTGACATGTTGATTCACCCATTTTTTTTGTTGTTAGCACTCATGTAAATGGAAATGGTGGAAACCACACACCAGTTTGGAGTGAGTATTGTACGAAAAAAAGTCCGTGTTTCCATTCTAATAAGGAAAACTTCTTCATTTCCGATCATCCGATTTCCGATAAAAAAATAGGCAGTTTTGGAAGGTATTGGAAAACAACTAGTTCGTTTTGCGAGTTTTTGTGGTTACTCGGACAATATTACCACAGTATGTTAGAAACCTAACTGTTGTGAAAATTATTTGATATTTGAATTTCAGTTCTCGTCGCCTGCCCCTAAATTCACACCGCCCACCTTCCTTCCCTCGTTTGGAAAGAACACCTCTAGGGGACTGGGGGTAGCAGCCAATATTATGAGCAAGTTTGGATACAAACACGGATCGGGATTAGGTCAGTTTTCATTTTTTTCATTATTTTAAAAAGTCATGTTGATGTTAAAAACATATCATAGTTGGGATATGGTTGGCATACCCTAAATGCCTCAGAGTTGTGACTTTTTCAAACAGGGGGTTTTGCCCTCCCCCTCAGGCATTATAAGGGGGTTTTGCCCTTAATTTAGAAAATCGCTAAATCAGACAATTTTTGAGGGGGGTTTTGCCCAAATCTTCGTTGGTTGTATGCATACACCAGCAAGGTTGTCCGATTAGTCAGAAAAATTCAACAAACGGACTACTTTTTAGCCGAAAATATGAAAATCGGTCTACTTTTGATGAAAAATCCTAAATTTTCACTTGTTTACATCTGAAAACGGACTATTTTTTGTTGCTTAGTCAGACCTTACTGGTGTATGGTTGTATGGTCTGAGTTAAGTACCCGCTGTAGGAAAAGTTAGTTTTTGTTTCCCACCTAATAATGCCACACCGACAAATAAATTGATAAGATATCGATAGTTATGGACCCCCAGGTTAGGCTGTGATAATGTTGAGGATCCCTCGTCAGTTAACCGGGAACAGGGGCATCGCACATATGTAATAACTGTTAGGTATCATTTATAGGAACAGGAACCCCGGTTTCCGTTTCGTTTGTGCATGTTCGCCGTTTTCCAGGTCGCGATGAGCAAGGAATGAACACGGCGTTGTCGGTCGAAAAATTGGGCAGAAACGCCGGATTAATAGTAGATGAATCGTCCACTGAAGGTATATTTTCTCTGCTCGTAGCAAAATTTTGAATTCAATTTCCAAGTTCGAGTCTCCAACACAATTGGTTCATAAGCTGAAGTCGATACTCTGAAAACAACCGGAAAAGTCGAGAATTTCACATTGTAGACATGTTTTCCGATCCTATCCTGCTTCATTCGAGGTTCTCCTACTGTGTTAAAGTCGAAATATGAGACATATTATGTGTGTCTCTGTCTTTTTTTGAAGTAGGCCCGTTTCAGCGGCGAATTATTCATTTAACCCGGTATTTCGTTAACCCTAGCAGTTAATCATTAACCGGATTACCAGGTCAACTCTTTAGTTAACAGTTAACCACTTGGTAACCCCAAATTTCCCCTAGAAGACGTAGTAAAAGAGGATGACAATTGGGTTAACCAGGTAACCCGTTTAAGGTTACCTGATAGGGTTAACGAAATACCAGGTTCCTTGTTGAATTGGCCCTTTCCAGCGGCCCCGTCCGGTGTGCCGCAGCCATCATTTGCCATGCCCGCTCCCCCTACGAGAGCAAGCAACACGACGAATGTCATGAACAACTCGAGCAAGATACTGCTGTTGACGGTTAGTCTTTGCCGCGGTTTCCATCAGGGTGGTCCCGATAATCAGACAATAAAAATGTTGGAATAGGATGAAACGCACATTTTGGGTTTCAATTCCCGAATGATTATTTTCTGGACCATGGTCAGGTATACTACCGCATTAATTTTTTTTCGTCGCCTTATTTGAAAAAAATATGGCCCCACTAACTGAAACTAAGGAAATTTCTCGCAAGTTTGAGACAAAAAAACAAAACCATGCAGAATACTCTAGCAATTAAATTGCATTCTCGCCTTGAGTTGAAACTGCCATTCATATCCAGTGTTTTGTTTCAGAATGTAGTTGGTATGAATGAAGTAGACGATGAATTGGAGGGAGAAATGCGGGAAGAGATGAGCAAATACGGACAAGTTCAGACGATTGTCGTACACAAGGTATCCTATTGGTTATAGTAATAGTAATTACACCTCTTTAAACCGCGAAGTATGAACTGACGACCCCTATCTTTCAACAAAATTTGTTCGTTCCCATCTATCATGTTGTCACCTTGTACAAAGTTTGCAGGGTACACTGTAGTTCAGTAGTCACCTTTCTGTCTGGTGTATATTTATAGTTTTGAAATCCTAAATCAGGTGCGGTTTGAATGTGAGATTGAGATAAGTGTGAACATTATCTCGACATCGATCCGTATAATATATGTTTGACATATTATGTCATAATTTCAGATGGAAGGAGTGTCAGAGGAAGAATCTGTCAGGATTTTTGTAGAATTCACGAATACAGCACAGGCAATAAAGGTATATTTTTGCTTTTCAGTTGATTAGACGTGAAGGAGAGTCCCCTGCAATCTTTTATGCTCTCATCCATAACTTTCCATTTGTCTTTTTTTTGGAAAAGATTGCCATAAATTCTAAACTCGACACTTAGAACTTTAAATTTAACGGGTTTGCTCTCGGTGAAACGCAAAAATTGTGAGAAGAACACGTTTGTTAAAACTTCATTGAATTGTTCAGCGGTCCTTCACAGAGGTTACTTATTCAAATAAGTGGTTTCAGGCGTACGTAGTGATGAATGGTCGGTTTTTCGGTGGCCGACAGGTTGTAGGTACTTTCTACAATCCGGACGATTATAATAGTAAAGATTATAATAAATAATTCATTGATCAACATTTATTGTGGTTTTTCGTATCATCTTAAGGGTATCTCGTTCATCTTGTATCTTGTTGAAAATTTTCGGTAATAAGCTTACAAAAAGCCTCTACTGATAAAGATGCTTGGATCTCCATTTTTTTTATTTGAAACTATTGAATACAGATATATGATTGACTGAAATAAATTTCATGTGGATTTCCTATTTGGTACTATCGGTAACTGACCGCATGATCTTGCATGTATTACTAACCTCTATATTGGGTTTGTGTATGAACGTGTTGTGTTTCCATGGTCACTTCTAGACCTCTCACTTTGGCTTTGATTGCGAGAAAAACATACTCGCTTCAATGAGGGCAGTAACGTCAATTGAACAAATCGATAAGCATGAATTGCATTGTAAATAGACTAATCTTGTGGTGTTTCTCAGTCTACTCAGCATGGCTCGGGAGTGTCTACGTGTGGACCAGCTGGATGCAAGGATCTTAGATGACGAGTATCGAGAGTTGGCACTTTCTCAGGTAACCATCGGTTAGACAATTCCCGTCCAGTTAAGTAGCACCTCGACGAGAGAGTGTGCAGGTCAAAGAGACGCAGACCATCTGCGACCTCATTGATCTATATGTTGGCGCAACTGTTTCACAGATCTTCAGAGGGATTTGGTACTGTACAATGCTCTTTCCATTTCTATAGTCAATTTTCCAACAGCATGATCGATTCATGTAAATCGAGTATACGGACAATCTGCGTCTACTCGACCTTCGCACTCTCTCTCTCTTTCTCTCTCTCTCTCTCTCTCTCTCTCTCTCTCTGCCTCCCCCTCTCTCTCCTCAGCATACGGTTTCCAGCTCACTGAAAAGTTATTGCCAGCGTACTGTAGCAGATGCCAGCTATTATTCATAATAGGCGTCTGATATTAGAATTGTTAGTATCAGACATTGTGTTTCAGATTGAGTCTACCGTGTCCAGTCTTCCTGTTCCGGTATCTCGTTTTCTTGAGAAGGCCAAACCTGAATTGGAACTATGTCTCGATGCAACACTCTGGTCCACACGCTACTATGCCGGTATTCCATTTCTTTCCTGTTTGACTATTACGTGTAGGGCACGTTCTTTCCGAAGCAAACAATTACGGGCGGTTTACACATGCAACCAGGTTGCATGCAACCAAAATGCAACCGGGTTGCCCGGTTGCATGTGTTAAGAAAATTCGGTTGCTTTCCAAATGCAACCGGGTTGCTTTTGGTTGCTTTTCAAGTGCAACCAAACACTCAATTTTTGGACATTTTCCGGTTTTAATGCAATTTGGTTGCTTTTGGTTGCATTTGAAAAGCAACCGAAAGCAACCAAACTGTCTTTACACATGCAACCTGGTTGCATTTTGGTTGCATGCAACCCGGTTGCATGTGTAATTGGCCACAATTACGGTGTATGTTGCTGTATTTGTAGTTTGATCCTGTTGATTTTCGGCCGACATTCGTAAATTAGGGTGCGCGTATTGAGTTCAAACTACAAGTCAGCTATGGTCATATCATTTATTCTTTGGTGCCACAATGGCGCGAAGCTTAGTGCCAACCGTTTTATTTCTCAAGCTGTCTCGGCCGAGAAGAAGTAAAGTTTTTATACCCACAAGCGTATTTCATCACTGATACAGTTGGTTTCTCGCTCATTTTTTTGTGTTAAGGTGCATCACCCGGACAGATAGTCGAAGATATAGCATACAAGGATTATTCCTCCAAGCGGGTGAGTTGATATATAATTCACTTTTCAGCACAATCATTTAAGGTTTCAAATCTCTTTTTGTTTGAGTTTTTCTCTCTTCTTTGCATGTTCGGATTTTCCCATTTACATACTGTATTGTTCAATCCGTGATTCACTCGATTCAAAATTGTTACACAATAGCAACCGTGAAGTGCTGCTGACTGAAAATGTGCTAACTAAAATGAATTTCCGATGAGCCAGCCGATTAAAATTAACGAACTATTTTTTCACCGACCTTAATTTATTATTACCAGAAAAACTAGTTATATGCTATAATCTTTTGTGCCTCTAGGTACTGATTCACTTCGGCTGGAGTATCATCCTACCGTATTTCGCCCGACGGCTGCCCCAAATATCTCAGCAGACTGGCATCAGCAAGGCAGTTGACAAGATTGAAGCCGTTTGGGAGGTATAGTTCTTATCATTCTTACGGGCACTACAACAGTATTCAATTGACTTTTCGATTAATTGTTTTAGTATGGAAATGTCAGTTAAAACAACAACAACAATTGGCATGTGTGTTGTACTATCCTACAGAACAAGGTACCACTCTCTTAAAATTATCCAGAACACTCTGGAAGTTTTTAATTTCGTAGGAGTTCGCGTGTGTGTGTATGAGTCGCAATGAATTTTAACATGTCAAAGAAACGGATTATCGCATATTGTCTGGTCTTTCAGGTATTATCTATTACGCATTACCTCCGATTCTTATCCAAAGGGGGCTACAGTAGCCCCACGGAAACCCTTCTTGGCCTCCGAAGTTGGAATAACAATCTACCCACTATAGGTAGGTAACCACTAAATAGTGGTAAAAATACTGCTTGTAGTAATGAAAGCCTTAGTTCGAAGAAAATCGGTGGATTTACTTATTTCTAACACGAAACTGCAGCAAGTTTTCTAGTTTACGCTCTAGTAAAACGATTTCCTCCCTAACACGAAGTTTGACGAGAGTGTAATAAGCCCGAGTTTGTTGGTTCATTCGTTCGCTCGAGGCAGCCTCTGCTGCTGCTTTTTCAGCAGTTCGGCCTGCTGGAATGATCGGGTGTATGTGCCCGCAGGCATTACAACGCACACATGATAATGGGTTCAGCACACGGCATGACTTTATTGTGAAAGCATAAACATGACACAAAGAAATAACTATAGAACATGGACACATTTAACACTATAGTATACGACGTTTGCATGGGAAAAGGCCTATTAAATGCAATATGTGATGGTTTGGAAATGACGGGTGGTGATAGAATCAATGATTATTATAGGCACAATCAACTACGAGTCACAGAACAGGGAACTGTTGTGGCACGCGTTTCGCGACGCACTCCTACTCGCCTGGCCTTTTGCCAAACTCGCGCGGCGCGTGTGGAATAAACGGACACGCGTCGCGACGGCGGCAAGCGGTCAGACGGAGTGCGGCGCGTGTTCACGCGTCGCGGTCGTGCCGATGAAGTGGGAGTGTGGACACGTGTGCTGCTATTGGTGCGACAAATCGAGAAAGGAACATGGTTGTGTAGTTTGTGGTTTGGACGGAGAGGCAGAGCTGGTCAAGGGGAAACGGATAGTGTAGATATATAGAAGATACGGTACCTGTAAAATTGTCTCATTACTTTGTAGAATAGAACTGAAATGTACCCGATCACATAACTTTTAACAATGTTACACATTTCTCCTGAAGTATTACGGTTCAACGCTGTAATTGAGGATTAATCAGTCATGTCTACTCGTACACTGCGACAGTTCGACCAATTACCCCTTTCAAAATTATAAGTTTCGGTTTAGTGTTTATAGATGTTTTTACATATCAGGTTTTGCGTTGTAGTGTACATACAAGTGTTTGGTTGTAAGAACAATTATTTTTTTCCAAATCAGTTGTAGTTTAATTAAGTTTGTACAAAATTGTCACTAGTATTTTTGTTTACAGCTGGAATGAACTGCATTCTCCGCTCTTTTCTCTTCACTAATTGTCAATCAATTTTACTACACAAATGTGTCTGAGAGTCAGTTGGCTTCCTTGATTTGCCTCCAAAACACGCCTGTCTGCGACAAGTTGCCTTCAAATCACATTGGTAGAAAACCAACAAGTTTGACCCATAATCAAAACTAGTTGAACAATACGTGTGTATTAAAATATAAACTGCATTGCAATTTTATATGAATATGGAGCAGTCGACCCAATATAGCATGTGGATAAAAGTAGTTACGAAAATTTGCTTTTTGAAGTTTAGAGCTACATCGAAATAACAGAAAAATCCCTGTCTCAGTAAAGAAATCTCAAAGATAGGGTTTGGCTGGACAGCATCACATTCGCATGGCGATGACTATACTCGCAATCTCGCAACCCGCACGTTTGGTTGATAGACGTGGAAGGACGGACCCCAGTACCCTTTATTCTCAGTTTTCTTTCTCGTTTTGCGTTATAGTTCCACGTTATTCAGTAATATTTGCATTTTGTGCTCCCTTCACGTGATAGTTCCACGCTGTTGAAGCGTACCTTTAATGTTCGTCTTTTCCTCCGGCGGCCATAGCTGAAGTGGCAACCATATAGAGCATACCCATGAGAACGGTGAGAATGATTAGATTGACGATCAGAATGATGGTATTCTTATCCAAATGAGCCTCTGCCGCCTCCACAATCGACTGCTTGCGGGGTCTGTTCTGCATTCTGGAACTGACGAATATACTCTATTTCACGCTTATCTTGACAATTACACTATACAGACAAAATGTATACTATCAATAAGGAAATAAACACTATGAAACAGGTAATGATCGGGTAATGTGTACAGTGCAGAAAAGATCTGTAAGCTTTCTAGTAAAACTAATTCAAAAACTGCATGGAATTCTCAGTATATTTACTGTAGGTGTCTACTATCGCGCGGAACATAGGCGGTTTACACATGCAACCAGGTTGCATGCAACCAAAATGCAACCGGGTTGCATGTGTAAAGACAGCTTGGTTGCTTTCCAAATGCAACCTGGTTGCTTTTGGTTGCTTTTCAAATGCAACCAAACACTCAGTTTTTGGACATTTTCCGGTTTTTAATGCCATTTGGTTGCTTTTGGTTGCATTTGAAAAGCAACCGAAAGCAACCCGGTTGCATTTGGGAAGCAACCAAACTGTCTTTACACATGCAACCTGGTTGCATTTTGGTTGCATGCAACCCGGTTGCATGTGTAATTGGCCCGGAACATACTAATAAGCCATCTTCTCTAACAACCGTGCGAATTAAAACTTTTTTGTTGGAAATGTTTATTATGATCTGCAGGACTCTTTGTTACTGGTTTGTAGTTTGTTCCAAGTTGATAGTGGTTTTTTCCACGCACTCTTAGACATTTACAGTGTTTAGTGTATACTTTCCGGTTATTTATAATTTCACCTTTTGGAAAATTTTCAGATTTTTTTGGCATATTCCCTATATGTAAAAGAGAGAGCATTACGAAATTTCAATCAGTATCAGTACTGGTTTGTACCGATGTACCCGGGAATTGAGAAACTCGGTCATGTGTCATAGTTCAGTGAACTGGGTTTTGAAACGGAAAGCAAGTTGAACCGAATTTTGAAACGTCAAGTTAAACCGAGTTCATGACAAATCGGGTGTAATGAGTAATTGAGAGAATGTCTTGATTTCGAGCCTTAAACTAGAATAAGAACTAATCAGAGGAACATTCTCACTCAGAGCGGAAGGAAAAGTTGCCTGGGGGTTTGTGTGAAAGGGGAAAATGAGGAAGCGGCTCGTGTTACCCCCATGGGCCAAGAGAGGTGGGGCAACAGTTGGCTTCCATGTTCACAACAATGCTCCCGTCGAGAACATCCCCTACTGATTTGAAGGGAGATAAACAATCAATTTGGTCCATGAACAAAAATCTCCAGCTCTATAATATAAAGTTTACACGCTATTCAAAGCTCGACTTTTCACAATGAAGATTGGAAAAGACTTAGAGAGAAAGGGTATAGTTTAGGTACCCAGATGACCGCTAGAAGGTTGAGACGAGTTACGGTGTCGATTGATGTAGGGCAGATGTGTAGGGCAACCTGAACTATGATGCGAGATGACTAGTAAGACTACCGCGAAACTTACTTTTATTGTGAGCGTAATAAACGTTTTGTTTCAGTTTGAAAAAAAAACGAGCACACGTGATATCGTTTTTATGAAACTTATGTAATAACTTTATCTTCAACCACGGAAAACCCGACTTTGTTAACAAAACTGCTCCCGCCGCAGTATTCCGCGGGGCTGAGATTTCGCATACTCTTCCGTTTCACCAGTCCGTACAGTACACGATCTTTGAAGTGCCGGTTTTTCATCAGACACAATTTTTGAGAGAGAATTTGGTATATTTTCAATAGTTCAAGAGTATTTGGAACGAAATACACAAGTCGAAAACTTCTCGTTGGCCAAGAAACTGCCCGTTTCAATAACATTACTTGTTATGGAAATTTCGCACTTCATATTTATACACTATGTGTTCCGTGTTCTCTCAGACTCAATATAAACATTCTGTGATTGAGCAAAAGATCTTGCGAAAAATTCGGAAACAGCCGGATAGACGCAGACAAACGCGTTAACGAGAAGTTCTGCAGAAAACAGATGAGGAACTTCTGATCTATAATTGACTATGTTCTAAAAATTATGTTAAAGGTATGTGTTAGAGGCCAAACATGAAACTACTTTAAGATTATTCCAAGTTTAGTTTGAGGTTTTCCTTTTTTGTGCAAGTGTTTTTGACGAAGGGGATACCAGCTGTGGGCCTGAAATGAAAAAGGAAAACTGAACGGAATCATCAAAAAAGGTTCCTCTCAAATATTTTCGCACTACGGTCCCATCTGTTGGTCTGATCTCGATACATGCTATGAATAATCAATTTCGACCAAAAAATAGGAAGATCAAACTACAATCGCCGCGGGATAGGGCAACACACACCGTTTTCCCTTGTTGTGGAAAGGTAATGAGACCCATGCAATGTAATAATGCTCTCCTGTGAAGTTATTGCATCGGTTGTCATTAGGAAGGTTGCCAGAAAACAGATCAATCAGTATCTTGCTGACAGCCACTGGTCATTTGTGTTCTTTCTGGCTATACAACTCAGACAATTCGCACCCAAATGGCAGATCAGAGATGTTGACTGTCTCAATATCTCTGCAGTCTCATTACCCTCTATGCTCTGTCGCTTTTGTGGTTTGCTTATGCAGAAAATTAACGCCTGACAACATAAATTATGTCACATAACTCGACTTGATTGGCAGTTTACAAAACTCTTACCTACCTTCCTTGAATAGCGTTCCGGTTCTTTTCATGTCTCGCACCAAAAAGCATATTTTCATAAAGGATCAAACTACATCTCCAACGAGTTTGGGTGGAATTCACTGAGAAAATCAGAGAATCACTGGTTTAGTAATAATAATATTGTTTGTAGGAGGTAAATTGAGAAAGAACTATTTCGTGAGGGAGCACAACTCGTCTGCACTTCGCACAATCGCATGAAGAGGTGCCACAAAAAGAGATCTTGTTTACTCAGGGATCTCACCTGAGTTGAGCGATCTACTTGAAACTGTTTGTTTTGAGGCAACCAGAATGTCATTCAAAATTAAAAGTCATTAAAGTAAAAGTCATTTGAAAGTAAAAGTCATTAAGTACAGAAACAGTTGGGAATCAGAAATAAAGTTTTCGAAAGTTTTCGAATTTTTCAAATCCTGACTAAAAGTGAATTAATGACTTTTACTTTTGAATGACTTTTACTTCAATGACTTTTAATTTTGAATGACTTTTTCCAGGTACTTTGTTTTGACGCTGATTATTGAGCAATGCAATGATCAGTTATCATCCACGTATCGGAACACTAAACATTTTACTGCAGTCCAAACTACAACTTTACTGCGTAGCAAATTGACTTCCCCTGATCTGTCAGGGAGCATCAGGGAGACGAATTTCTCTGCGTTTTCTGGGGTAAAACGGGGGTAAATCAGAGGTAAACTAGTCCATATCCGGATATGGACAGGGGCAAAGTAGGGGGCAAACGGGGTGCAATCAGAGAAATTTCAGGGATAATCGGGATTCAGTGTGGCGTTTTACTGCAAGCGACACCGTACTACTACCGTTGTACGGCTGGCGATACTGCAGTATCACTACCAGTAAAACGGTGGTAGTACGATGTCGACACTATACGAGAACGCCGGTTCTATCTTTACAGTGTGAAGTACATCCCCCAAAATTAACTTGAAAAGTGCGAACATGGTGAAAGTGAAAAAAACGAGTTAGTTTTAAAATTCTCGCCACTCGTTAAGTTAACAAAGAAAAAAGTACGCTTGCAGATGGCTCTTTTCTATCTCAGGCAACTTTCTTCTAATTGGCAAGTCACTTTTGTAGCGTACCGAACAATAGAGTGTACTAGGTCAGAAAGAAGCCGACTGTCTGTGGTCTCATTGACCTTCATGCTTACTCGTTTTTGTCGTTTGTTGAAGGCGAAAGATAACTCGGATAATTCTGTGTCACGGCCCCCGCCGACTGGAAATCTGAGTCGGCGGCGGCCGTGACAAAATATGAAAAACAACGGTTTTGCTTGTTGCGCACCATGATGCCCGGTGTTTACATCGTGCGGTTGGCTTCGTGGAGTGACTTAACGGTTTTCGAAAAATATTGATCGCCTCTGTTTTAAATTTTCTATTTCTATTTTCATTCGTATTTTATTAAGTTTTTCGATATTTTTTGTCAAAGCCCTCCTTGTAGTATTTTTTTAGTGATTGCTGGTTGCGCTTCTGCTCCAACTCTTCAATACAATGCATTATTCTTCTTGAAACTGCGAAAATCACTCTAATTCAAGTCAATCAAATTCAGTATTATTCAGCAATGAGAAACCGTCTTCCTGCTCCGATATTTATCTTACAATCTTATGCTTGTTGTATTTATCGCTTTATTCATGTTTATAATGTTTATTTCCAGGCAGGAGGTGTCTCGTCATTACTTGTGTCAACGCTCGCCTCAAATGCAATGTAGCCCAGTTCGCTGATTCCAATGTAATTTTTGCTGTTCTCTACAAGTATTTTTGTTGGATCGACAGTATAATTCGGTAAGCTTTACGTTTGTTTTCATTTGGTGGCTTCCGCTGTAACACATCCACACACTCACTATGTGTAATATGTAATCTGTCAGTTTATACCATAATTTTGAAGACGAAGAAAGTAGTGAAGGGTTGATGTTCGTGCACGAACCAGTAAGGATATTAAGACTCTCAGATGGCGCAATATTTAAATTTCAGCCAAGAAGGCCTAATTTTAGGGGTTTCGTAGAAAGGGTGTACTTTGATGTTATTGGCAGTTCAGCACGATGATTAGAGTTTATTTACACTCGCTCTAGTCTATGTGTCTCTCCAAGCCAACGTTAAGTTCATACTCCAGTAAGGTTGTCCGAATAGACAGAAAAATTCCGAAAACGGACTACTTTTGCGCCAGAAAAGAGGTAATTTGTCTAATTCTAATTCAAAATCATCAATGTTCACGTGTTTAAATCTAGAAACGAACTACGTTTCGTCGATAAGTCGGACGTTACTGGTGTATGGTTAAGTTGCTTTCATTAGAAAGAACTGAATTGCTAAATATTATTTTACTTCTGAATTAAATCACTTGAATTATAGTAAGTGGTGGATAGTAAATTTCTCCTGGTCGCATCGTATAGTGCCTGACCGATGTTCAATTTTTGTGGCAATAAGGATATTGAAATCTTGTCCGCCTTTTCTAAAACCCTAATATAAGTCTGAAGTGCTGAATGGGTGAGCATCGTTTCCAGCTCATGCGGCACGTCAGAAATTGTGTTTTTCATCCAAGTTAAGATTAGGAAGAATAAAATTATAAAATTACATAGTTTTGTTGCTCTCATAAATTTTAACTGCTGTTTTTCAGACTCTTCTATCTGTTGGTATTGGATCTTCGGATCACCCCTACTGCTATCGGAGGTCGGGCCTCCACTTTTCACCGCGTGAATGGTCTGCGTTCGACAGTCTACCTACATCTCCAAGAAAGCCGTCTGCCCTCAACTCACTTCTGACGTTAATAGGTTTGCCAATTGTATCTGTTTCTTCTCGTAGAATCGTAGGCTGGCGACAATTAGGCTAACTAGATAGAGTAGATATGCGAAGTGCTGTGTTAAAAACTGCATTTATGAATCTCGGTTCATAATATTTTATACCTCAGGAAAAATATAAACATCAAGTTATATTGCTTACTCAAGCTAAACAACGCAGCTCAATATATATCAGTTTAATCGTCGCCAGTTAGTTTATTTTGTCGTTTATTTTTTGGTTATTTTCTTGGATCAATGAACTGTCGAGCAGGTTCTGGACTTGTTAGGCGCAAGGAACGAAGGAACCTCAATGTTCTGTCGATTTTTTATGCATAAAGGGAGATAACTGTGTGTTTTCACAAGAAAACCTTCGAAAAACGCTAGAAAGTCAACCGCAACCTGGTTTTTCTTACCAAATTATCGATTCGGTTCAATAGAAAGTTCGATCTGTAGTAGGCTAACTACATTGTACGTCTACGTGATTGCTATCATATTCGTTTCTCTATGTGTGCACACTTTGGAGAGTTTTTGACACTTCTTAGATTTCAAATTTCATTCTTTGAAGTGAATTTCGTGTTGTTTTCATGGTAATGCTTCTCATTTGCTGTTTATGTGTTATCTAACCAGAGACTGAAATGTTTCTACATTCAATAATGATTCGGCATTCGATGTCAATAGTCTAACATCACATATGTATTCGAAATCGTTCATATAATTGTCTTTTTTGAGTATCATATCTTCATTTTCGAACATCAGTATCATTATTCACTATTTCCGAACAAAGTGTGTTTTTTTTCTTTTTATAACGTATTTTCTGAATGTTTCCTACTATGTTCGTTGTTTATTATCATTCTTATTGTAATTTTGTAATGTTTCGGGATTTGTACAGTAATTAGTGTGGTTTGTGATATTAATAATTATGTCTTGTGATAAATTACGTATTGTTTTATATGAATGAATAAATGTGTTTATTATTACTATTGTTTTTGTTTATTGTGAGGTTTCAATATTGGGAAGGAGTGAAAATCGTGAACGAGCGTTTTGTCACGGCCCCATCCGCCTAGTGACATTGTCGGGCAGACTCGCGAGACGGAACTCACAATGTCGTTGCCGTCTCGCGAGTCTGCCCGACAATGTCACTAGGCGGATGGGGCCGTGACACGTTTTGCTCATAGAATTTTATGGATCCACCTCTGCTAAAAAGGTATCGGTAGGTAAGAAAGTTATTTCGGGAACACTTATAAACCCGCGAATAAACAATGAAACAGATCGAGAGATATGAAGTTGTGACAAAGGTTTTCCAAGAAAAGAGAGACCAATCAGATTGAGCATCCAGCTCAATTGATGCTATGAATGATGGGGGAGGGACTGGCTCCGGCTATCTTAAATATCACAACCACGCATTGCATAGAAAGAAGTATGGGAACTTTTATTCAAAAAAACATGCGAACGTTCAGTGAAAAAAAAGCTCTGATATCTAACAGAAACAAAACTACAACAACTCGACTATTACTAGTACAAAAGGAACTTGTTCGGAAAATTGACGACATCCACAGGTCATAATCATATTGCATCCTGTCAAAGTGAGTAATCCAGATTTTCCTAATGAGAAAGTGAAAAACAAATCATCCATTGCATTTCGCACAATTCACTACGCGTTCGCTATATAATCTGGCAATACTATTCGGAGTGTAGATTGCACGTTTACCTTGACTACGTTAACAATAACAACACTCAGAGTAAATCAACTCAGATACGAACTTCCTAAATATAAGACGCTGCAATCTAAAAAAATTTCAAAATCGAGTTTATTCCGAGAAAACAGGACAATTTGGGACGAGAAAAGAAACGTCTTTCATTTGTCAAGAAAAATTGATTATTTGGGGTGTTTTCTGGATGATAAACTGTTCCTAAAATTTGTTGTATGTGGACGAAAGAAAGATTATTTGCACATGGTAATGTCTCAAAAGCAACGCATTTTGTCACTTAGAGGAGAGATGTGTAGTTAGCCAAGGAGCACACAATTCCAATTATTTATTTTTTGGGAGCACACAATTTCAATCATTTATTTTTTGGGAGCACACAATTTCAATCATTTATTTTTTGGGAGCACAAAATTTCAATCATTTATTTTTTGGGAGCACACAATTTCAATCATTTATTTTTTGGGAGCACAAAATTTCAATCATTTATTTTTTGGGAGCACACAATTTCAATCATTTATTTTTTGGGAGCACACAATTTCAATCATTTATTTTTTGGAAACGCACAATTTCCATTGTTCTTGCATAGATTCATACACTCAATGAACGTTAACAAACACGTTCACAACGTATCAACAACGTTCACAGCACTCACCGTTGCCGTACATTTCAAGGTTTATGCGAGCATCCGCCTAACATCCTCCCTATTTAATACTGTGCAGAATGAAATATTCAGGAAAAACTCAATGTGTTCCCATTTTCCACATTTGTTTTCGAATTCGGAGCCTATGGGCCTGTAGTTTCCAAATCTACTAAATTGAGTCAAATCCGACTGAACTTCCGATAGAATTCCGTGGTCGATACTTCGTACAATCAGAAAAACTGTGATTCATTCCGATCTTTCAAACACTCGAGAATAATCCCGGTACATTCTTTCGAAAATAGAAAACATTCCATGACAAGAAGTTCGAACGGCAAAAACTTCGAGTTCGGTAGAACCCACGACAATACGTCTAATTTTCCGAATTTTCACAATCTAAATAATATTTCAAGAGTTTCTGTTCAAGACGTTGCCAATTGAACTATTCATAGAGAAGTCTCAGATGATAAAAGACTGATAGAAGTGAGTGGCAAAATCTTATTTATGTCATTTTTCTGTACCACTGATGGTTACTCATATTTCAGTAACCCAAATTCACTTCAACTATCACTTCGACTAAAAATTACGATTAGTAAACATAAAGTATAGAAATGAATCATGATTGTGAATTTGCTTAAAATCTGTAGGTTAAAAATGGTGAATTTCATTACTTTCCAATTAGAATGCAAGTACACAGTTTAATATATAAGTTATGTTTTAATTCTGTTATGAATACACACTATCTAACCTTTACTCTTATAACCTTTCATTCAAAACGTTTGGAATTAGTAAGTGTCAAATTCTGCAGTCTGTGGCGTTAACATGTTAACTTTTGCTCTCGTCGTCCACGCGCTCTCCCGCATTCGCACACTCTCTCATTATCTCTACACGCATTGGCTCCGCCCACTCTCTCGCATCCAGACAGTATCAGACAGCCGAACTCCCCCATATATGACGGCAAGATTTATTTGGACTTGGTGAAAACTGTTGGTGAGAGTCCTTTTAACAAAAGTGAACGAATATACAAGTTTCAAATATGATAGGTTTTCACATAAGAATTCATCACCAAAGGATGTATTTATATTGAAGAAGAAGCCGTCCAGAGATAATAGAGAAACCGGCAAGTTTATCAGTGTTCTGCATTCGCATTTCTTAGAAACAATCGCGTCTTTCATATGACGAGAACGTAGGGAAAGTTTCACGTAAACTATGGAAGATTTTTTGAACATTGTAGTTGTAACTCAAAGTTTTTGCCTTTCAACTGTTCTCGTTCCCGGAATTCAGCACTGGTCATTTCATCGACTCCGTACAAACTGATGCTTTTGTTCGTTTCGGACTTTTCCTCTAACGAATTTATTCTTCAGTGTCCTCCTAGACAAAAATATCAAAAATGGGAAAAATCCAGTTTGCACGGATTTCGAAAAACAAATATTCGAAAACCGAATATTCCAAAAAAAAAGATTGAAACTATGTTTTCAAAAAATAAATGATTGAAATTGTGTGCTCCCAAAAAATAAATGATTGAAATTGTGTGCTCCCAAAAAATAAATGATTGAAATTGTGTGCTCCCAAAAAATAAATGATTGAAATTGTGTGCTCCCAAAAAATAAATGATTGAAATTGTGTGCTCCCAAAAAATAAATGATTGAAATTGTGTGCTATATAAATGTATCTTTTGGGCGATTGCACTCCTATACTGTGCTGTCGCTCAAGGAATTTGACCAGTTCTATTTCTAAACTTTTCACAAGATAGCAAAATATTTCATGTACAAGAATTCACAAAATTTGTTGAATTTCTCTGTTATCAAAATAATTTGGGAGTTTTTCGAGACGTTCGGTTGCTTCCCAATTTGTCCTGTTTTTTCGGAATAAACTCGATTTCGGAAAAAAATTTAGATTGCAGCGTCTTATATCATGCTAACATTCTCAAATCAAACCACTTTTCTATACGTCTAGCGCAAAATAGAAACATGACAACAAACGAACAAACGCTCGTATAATCAACAAACTAAATCTAACTACACAACGTTCTCGTACACAAAACGCTGACATCGACAACCTTACATCTATCATCTATCTATATATGTAGTATCAGTCAAAAAATATATTGTATGAAATGAGTATTTCTTGAATGAACCTATTTCTCTAAATCACTGGCTCTGACTCTTTCGACTGTGCCTTTGGGTAGTTTTCCCACTTTCTCGCCCAATCGTAGCAACGCGTCTTGTAATTGATCTGTGATCTCTTTTCTTTGATCTTCTTCCGATGCTCCAGATGATGAAATACGCATTTCAGACGTATCGATCGGCTCGCCTACGTAGATATCTACGGTCTGAAATGTAGCGCTGAGGTTTCCGGAATTTTAAATTTCCAGTTATGGAGCCTTTTTGATTAATCTCTTTTAGGACTGAGTAAAGTCGTTCTTATCTTTAAAGTAGGACGATTATGTGGACCAATCCGAAGCATAGGTGATTCAGTCCTTTGAACTACAATACATTTTTCCATTGCAGTTTAAAGTACTGAAGCGGTGGGCTTGGTCCACATAATCGTCCTTCTTTAAATTTAAAAAAAATCGTCACAACTCCCAACAGTCCCAACTCTGGTCTAAAACTCGAGGCAAAACGTACCATCGCAATACTTTCTCTGAGCTTTCCCTTATTCGATTGCTGAATAATACTCTTTAAAGTCTACGTTACAAGATCCATGATATACGTGTGGAGTCGCAAAGGGACATGCGGATGTATATTTAGTTTGTCCACATCCGGCCAGGGAGAATTAGGGGAGAATTCAGCTTTCGTAGATAATCTATTCTCATCTACCAATGAATATAACTATAAAGAAGAAAGTCGCTACTGACATGACCGAACCGTGGATAGTAGGGTGGATGGAGGGGCCAGACACTGTCCATGTTGTGGCACCAGATGGGCAACACGATGGGCGCTTCTTTTGAGTCCATAACCAGTCGACCAACACCCCACTTGAATCTAGAACGAACGAGAATATACTATCAACTAGGGTTGTTAAAGTCGAAAATTTTCGAGTTGAGTCGAACTCGAAATTTCTCAAAACTCGAAATTTTCCAAAACTCGACCACTCGAAAATTTGAACGCGAAAATTCGAAAATCAAAATTTCGGACTCGAAAAATGTATCTTTTGGGTCCAAAAACACTCAAAACTCGACTCAAAAAAAACTCGAAAATTTTCGAGTCGAACTTGAAACTCGAAATTTCCCAAAACTCGAAAACTCGAAATTTCCCTAAACTCGAAAACTCGAAATTTTGAACTCGATTAACAACCCTACTATCAACCATACTTCACAAACGTTGGAATACTACGTTTTTTTTGGCGAAAATTTAGCTGTATTCTATGAATGAAATATAAGGCTTTTTCAATTTCAATCAAAAAAAACGCGTCCACTTTTAGAGAGTGATAGCTGGTGTATAGTTTGAAATGTGCCACGTTATATTTCAATACTCTTTCGTAGATCAAGTTCTTCCAAGTGCTATAATTAAATGAGTCAAAATGAGCGTGAGGTAACGTACCTGAGGGGTTCTTGCGTTACTCTTCCTTCCGGAAATATATGTACCCATCCATTCTCATTGAGTTTATCAACGGAGAAGTTCATTCCCTCCTGATAAACCCCGGCTCCGCGAACACACGGCACACACCGGCCAAGGGCGAACATTCTGGAATACATCGATTAAAACTAAGAAAAAGAACGTTGTCAGCTTCTTAATGAAGAAATAATTATACAGCTGTGTTTGAAATTTTTAGGATATCAATAAAAACACCTCATAATCAAATGTCAGCTAGCTGAAATTTCTGACTGGTCCGTCTCAATCTCAATGACCTGATTATAACATATAAGATTATAAGAATGATTATTCAAATATCGCCGATGAAAAATTCTCAAACTACAGGCACACTAATTGCTAAACGTTGAAAATTAATCACTGGGTGCACTTGATTACTATTTATCCCACTCCCAGAGAGAGAGAGGGGGGGGGGGGGGGGGAGAGAAATCAGCTTGACTATGAATAGCCATATAAAACCAAGAGGGTCATAATGAATTTCATAAAACTCACGTGGTATGGGATTGTTTAGTGAAACAAATGTTATGTGCAGCCAATGTGTACCGATGACGAGCAATATTACGGATGAAGCGGGTCCACGGAGTCATGGCTGCATAATTCGACCATTAGAAAAAACGACAGCCGCCTGGCAGAAACTGACTTCTTTGGTTTAAAACCCAATTATGCTCATGCCACTTTGAAGGACTCGACGAACAATCTAATCGAGACATAACGACAAATAGAGTACATCCTAATATAAATCAATTTCGTACCACAGAGTGCAATTTTTAGAGAGGTGTCGTGATGGCCTCTCGAAGTCGAAAAAACTAGGACGATTTTTGATTTCATAATCTGGTTTTCAGTCACCGGTCACCGCTGTCAATAATATATGGATAGGACCAGCCAGCTGCACGATCGTTCGTGACAGGTCATATGTCACTAACGACCGTCTGACAGGTAAATTCGGCTTACTTTCGTGGTAGGCAACGTATTCGGAACTCGTAACGTAAGCGTTTGCAAACGAACTTACTCCAAACAAGGGGGTCATCTATATTGCTTCTATGGTTGGCTATTGTGATGAGCGGACGAGAAGTATCCTCCAGAGCCTTGAGGAACGTTTCCCTATTGTGACCAACGATTTTATTGCCTGCAAGAAAACAAAGTCAAGCGTGAAAAGTCATCTTCCAAGTATTTTAGATTACAATTCGTGGAATCAAGCAATACTCAACTTACTTGAAAAGTTTGGAAATATTGAACGTAACACTCCAACTCCAACATAAACTTAGTGAAGTTAACTATCTGTCTGAGAATAGAAACGCAAATTAACTATCGGTTTTCTCCATGTTTTGAAGCTTAAACGCTAGTAATTACGCTCATTAGTCACTTCTTCATCTGCAACTGTTAAAGCACCAAAGTACACCAATACTACCATACACCGCCAAGGCCTCTCATAAAGCGGGGAGTCGCGAACAAATTCTTGTGAAAAGTAGGGGTTACGAACTGTCAACTAACGATTTTCATACAAAATCAGCTATACTCGTACGGAAATTAGTTGAATATCGCCGTTTTGGGGGGTCGCGACACGAGAAAACACGGAGGGGTCGCGAGAATTTTAAAGGATTAAGAGGCCCTTGGCGGTGTATGAATACTACCTACCTCCTATAAAGAGAATCCTCGACAGCGCTGATACGAAAGCCATTGTGACATACGAATTTATCCTATAGGCCAGCGATGGTCTCTTGGGAAAAGGCCAAGCAAACTTGAAGCCCTCCAAAGGCTTTGACTTATCCGCTTGAGTACCCGTCATGACATTCGTATGGCTGTAATAAGTAAAATGTTGATGGGAGAGTAACAAGAACGCCACAGATATTGGATACGTTCATATCATAGGCGAAACAGAAAAAAAAACAGTGATAGGAAGAAAAAATAAGAACTGCATCATCATGAGAGAAAATACCTATGCTCAATACACTGGACCAGTGTAACTACACTGGTCCACGTAATGAGCATATATTTAACTATTACGTAATGAGCATATATTCAACTAGTCTCACGAAAAATGATCCAAGTCCCGTGCTCAATCGCACGCAAATTGGCAGTTTATTAATTTGAAAAACCACAAGTAAAAAAGTCGATCAATACAATTTTGAGTTAACAAATACGCAAAAGCTCGTGTACATTTTTCAATAAGTAACGCCACTACATATTTTAGCTGAAACGTCGCAAAAATTTGAGTGGACGGTGACTATATATTATAATATAATATTATTGTACTATTATTTGAGTTATATGAATATGAATACTTTATTTCTAATAGAAGAAGTCATAAGGATTATGCACCATACCTCTGCTCTGCGGGAAATGAAAAATACTATACAATTTGCCGTATTCGCGATACTCGCGGGATTTCATGTTTCCTGAAGTTTCAATATAGCCGGCTGAATCGTCCCATTTTTGAATATATCAAATATGTTACCTCAACTCTCTTCTGTTTTTCTCGAATTAATTCCTTTTCGTCCTCAGAAATGCCGAAGAAGAAGACTGGACAGCGAAAGAAGGCCGAGAAGCAGAAGGAGCTGCAGAAGAGAATTCGCAACGGAGAGCGAGACCTCGGAGAACATCCCTGTAATGCGCTAATGGTTAGTTTATTCTGTATCGTTTCTCATTCATTTCAAACGGATAGGCTTAGTTGCAATCGTATGTGTAATTTGTACTCTGTGGTTTCTATTCTTCATTGGAAAGAAAGGTGTCTTATATCTTATTACGGTCCTAATTTCGAAAAGCAGTCATTTTTATGCAAATAGTTATGAAATATAACTCTAGTGTTAGAATTGCGCTAAAGTTACCCCTGTTCTTCAAAGTTCTACGTGGTACTTTGTAGAGGGGAAGGGGAAAAGAGACGGTACGTTTTACTAGCTAGTCTACAGTTTCAATTCAAAAGTGTTCACGTTTATGTCTTTATTATGAGAGATGGAGTATCGCCTATCCTATAGCTTCATAGAAATTTCTCCAAATGTGGAGTTGGGGATGAGAACAGTTAAGTTACTTTCAACCTTTCAGCAATGTGACCAGTGTTTACGTGATCAGAAGTCTCGAGCCTTCTGTTATTTCTGTCAAGCAGTGAGCAAACTGCCTATCTGTGCACAATGTGGCAAACAGAAGTGCATGATGAAGACTGGTGACTGCCTCATCAAACATCCGGGAAAATTCGTTACCGGTAATCCTTCTTTCCTTTTTCTTCTTCTTGGAGTGTTTTATAATTCCGTTAATTTCTTTATTTAAATGAATTTGGAGAAATAACAGGTAAAATGTGAATAGTTAATTTGTGTTCACAGGAACGGCAATGGTGGGAGCCGTGTGTGACTTCTGTGAAGCATTTGTGTGTCATGGAAAGAAGTGTCTAGCCGTACATGCCTGTACTTGCCCATTGAAGGATGCCGAATGTCTTGAATGCAAACGAGGAGTCTGGGAACACGGTAAGATCAGCTTTCATTTGGTTTTTGGTTTTGGGCAGAACACTTATTCTCTAGTCAGGCAGTGAAAAGTCAGTCGCTATTTTACTAGATTTGGTTGATTATCTGTGTTGCGATTGCACTTGGGTTGGTAATCGAGTTGAAATTACGGGGTCGAAAAGGTTTCGGATCTCTCCGGATGAGTTTTTAACAATCCCACTTCACACGCGTACCACTCAAATATCCGTATACAGGTTGAACCAATCTGATTGATTAAGATTCAAAGCTGCGAAATGCAGCAGCACATATGTTCACATAGATTTTCATTCATTTGGAATGTGGTGTGTTGACAATTCAGTAGGATTGTATGAGTTGAAACTTTGTAGTTTGGTAATGTTCGTATTAACCATTTAAGAACGTTTCCAGGAAAACAGGATGAATGAATGGTTTATGACCGTTACATGCTTACAATTACATCACTTTTTTTCTTATCTTAGTCGATGAATTTATTTAGGTGGTCGGATATACAAGTGCTCTTTCTGTTTGAATTACCTATGTGAAGATGATCAGTTCGAACATCAGGCCAGTTGTCAACAGCTCGACAGTGAAAACTACAAATGTAAGATAATTAATTACAATTATTCATATCCGTTCCATGGTACTTACAGTTTTCAATTCCAATGATCGAAATGACGTATGGATTCTTTACAAACTCCTAAATGAGACTATTTAATAGGTGTGAAAACCTGAAAACTTTCCTCACTGCTCACTGGCATACATCAGCTAACTTTTTTGATTGGACCATCAAGGAGACTCGATTATTATACATAAAAAGAATTATTTGGTTTTCGTCGATCATTTTTTGAACTAAAATAACACGAATCTTATCTTTTGCTCACTCTGCGGACCTGATTTACAAAACAATTCCTTTCAGAAAAAAAACTCACTGATGTTCACTGGTCGGCTCGTAAACGTTTACAAACTTAAATAATATAATGAAGGAAATTTTTGTGTCACATTTACTAGAATAAAATCTCAATTGATTCGAACCTAAACGTGAGGCGTGAGCTATGAGCTTTCAACTTTCAAGATGTTAGTTTGGAATGGTAAAACGTAAAATGGCGATAATGATGATAATTTGAGGTTACGGTTATGATGTGCTAATTGAGTGGCTTTGGAACATTTACTTTGATGTATATAATATTACTAATTCAATATTTGACAGGTTTGTCTTGTAATCGACTGGGACAATACACTTGTATGAGATGTAAAATCTGTTTCTGTGAAGATCATGTACGTAGAAAGGGAGTCAAAGTGGAAAAGGTAACGTTTATCGTTTTTGGTCTGGTTCTGACATTTATACATTAAATAAGTATCTTTGATGAAGTCTGTGTTTTCTCGCTCATTTTTTGAACATGATAACCAAAAATATAGCGACGATCGACGAAGAGCGTTTCGAATGTCAGTATAATGAAAAATCAAGATTTCGAATAGGTTTCGCGTGTCCTACAGGAAAAGTTTCGCGCACAAAAGTAGGCATGTGTATATGTGTTGAGTCTGTGCTTGTTTGCTAATTCAGTTATATGTTCTCATACTCTCGGTCATTCTAAATGTCCTCATCCTCTCCTTTAGGGTGTCAAGGAATTACCGTGTCCCAAGTGTAACTATCCCACTAAAGAGACCAAGGATTACAGTGTATCTGGTAAGTCGTTCACGTTAGATTCGGTTTGTGGTTATTTTTTCGTCTTTGTTCCATCGAGGAGTACATAATGAGCGATTTTTTGAAACTCGGTCCAAAATGAAAATAAAAAGTAATCGACTTTCGGCGAAATAAAATTGGAATGAATATCGATTTTTTTATGAAACGAAACTCTCACCAGACCAGACACGGCTTGTCGGAAGTTTCAGCTGCTGTATGAACGTTACATAGACTATCCTATTAGCGAGCTACATATTGTCTACTGGCGCGCATACAGGCAGCGAGTAGACAATATGTCGGCTGCTAGTAGCCGTGGTTTGTCTGAGTAGTGATTGTGATTGGTTTCAGCCCGTCGACATGCTTATGGTCGCCAGCACGCGGATGATGATGACTATCCCACACCCTCATATCTCGATTATGGATCCAAGTGGGTTGTATAAATGTATACAGTATACTAAATAATGTTCCTCATGGAAAGCGATATGGTCTCATTGGCCCTTGCAGGGAGGTAGGGACAATGTTTGACCATCGTCGTTTTCGTACGGAAAATTGGCGCATGGTCAAAGTTGAGCGATATACTATAGTATGACCAGCTTCCCATTCTCATATATTTATATTACTTCTTTCGTGCACTTTCGGGTACTGGTTTTCTTCATAGATGGAATGATAGTCCGAGTTCACTACAAAATCTAATAATACAAAAACATAACGCTGTATATTACCAAATTTACACTTTGTCCTAGAACACAAAAAAAACTACTTTTACAATTTGTGTAAATGACCAGGTCTCACATAATCATACAGTAAACTATTCGACACCGTTTTCCGTTGTAAACCCGTGAAAATTAGTGATTTTGTAAAAATTGACACATTTTCTCGTATTCAGCGGAAAAGGAGCTCGTTTTTGGATTTTCTGGCTATTCGGACAACTTTACTAGGGTATGTATATGACGTGTATTGCAGTTCGTACGACTACAACAGTGGTTCGGCTGCCGGTGGAGGTGGTGGATATGGCTATGAGGATGACGATGACGAATCAGATGATGACGACGACAGTTATGAAGACACAGATGAGGAGGAAGACACGGAAGAGGAAGATGATTAATTTATTGATTGATTGACGGACTTACTTAGAAACAGGTGGCGTTTAGCCTGGATTCTCACTATTTTACGTGACCAACCTCTTCTTTACGGCGTCTGCTTCTTTCTATCCCTTTTTGATCTTTTTTTTGGAAAAGGACAAATCCGGTCTGTGTGGAGTTGGTGTTAAATACCTGTTGCACTTTTGCTAATGTTGTTTTCATATCAAAGTTTTCCTGATCTTCGTTTCAGTTACCGTTTTTGGATTATTTAAGAACGGCACTGTTTCTAGCGAGGCGGCTTCCTGTTGTTTGTTTGAGTTGTCACGTGTCTTTTTCATCTTTGATATAACGTGTATGTCTGTGATGATAATGTTGATTTAGTGAGAGTTTATATATGACGTTAAGTTTTATTGCACTGCACACTTTTTGACCAATAAGATACTCGTTTCATGCAATAAACAGATACGTAACCCAAGTTTCGTCAACAGAGGTTTTAAGGGGGGGGGGGGGGGGGGGGGGACAGAAAGGAAAGTTAATATGAAAGAGCTTATTAAGCTCAACCGATAAGTATAACTTTTAAACCAACGAACTTAATTTGCATACGGTTGACACGTGTTTGCCTGTTTTGGCGCGCGCAACGTTATATTTAGGTACCCCGGGGTACCTAAACTAGCTTTTCTTTCTGCACCCCTTCAAGTATGGGAGAACAATATGTACATGTTGCTTAAAGTATAAGAGTAAAATGAGTGAACAACAATAAGAGATTGATTCATAACTGGTAAGAAAATATGGTGCTAACTATGAAATTAGTGTAGTGCAACTTTTAGGTTTCTTTCATGTCATTGTATCACAGCACGAAATCAATTAGTTGGCAAGGATGTAGAAATGAGAATTGAATCGAAGAGATGATCGTACCCGTGAACAATGAAAGAACTTGGAAGATTCAACTATGATGCTTACAAGAATACATACACCGGCTAACTTTTATGGGAGGGTAATTTTAAAATTCACGTTTCTGGAAATGAATGATAATTTGAAATTTAGAACCCATTGGTTTACATCGTGAATTAATTTTCCGGTACAAAACACATCTGTGAGAGGACCCAACCAGAAAAGCCAGCTAATGTATGCAAGAACGGATGAGGTATAGGAAGTGATACTATAGTATAGGTAACTTGTTGTAGTTTGATCTCGAAACACGTCACTATTCTCTAATTCCGACCGAAGAATACCGGGATAAAACTACAAACACAGGTGGATAAAAAATACACTGTACACACGACTCAAAGCGCGGTCTGCGGCGAAAATCCTCTGCGCGCAGCCTGCTGGCAGAGAGCGGAGTAAATGCGGCCTGCGCGCAGTCCGCGCGCAGAAAGGGGCGGGTACAGGCGTCGCCGCTGGCACAACGCGCCTATCTGCGCGCGGGCTGCGCGCAGACGGCCCTTATCTGCGCCCTGGCCGGTGGCGGGCCGCGCTTTGAGTCGTGTGTATATGCTTCTTTTGTAACAAGCGAACCCTATTGATGTTATTACGAGAATCTTTCCCTAGAGAAAAGCGTCTCCATTGAAGAAGTCACTGAGTATTCCCTTCGACATATTTTCTATCCATTGTAATTGCTTATCCATGAATTCCATGTGTTTTCCTATATGTCCACCCCAGTCCGGAACCAAAGTGCGCATCTGTAAAGTCAAAATGGGATAAATTTGAGCGGTTATAAGGTTATAAAACGTAATCTACTGTAGAGAACCATTCATAGAGAGCATAATGTACTTCTCATGATGAAAGTTTTCGATGCCTAATTATGTGACTCTGGCGCCTTTTTAGAGGTGAATGCTGATGTTCTGACACGTGAAATTCACGTTCTGCCACGAACTTTGGGAAATTGATACCAGTCACACCTCAATTTGGTGTCACCCTCATGGCAATTAACATTTTGTGAACTCTGCTCATGCATAGTAACAAACTCCGAGAGCGTGCACTCATCACTCTCCCACTCATCACAGTCTGCATCACCTGTACACTTTCTTTTAGAGGCAGCTGCCAAAGTGGTTTGCCAATTGGGATGGAATTCTCTGACTATGAGTAAAACGTGAGACGGCCGCTACAATGTCGTTGCCGTCTAAGTTTTAACTGTTGTTTATCAGTCTGCGCCTCCTCAAAACATGCTATTTTCATGAGTAAAATTTGTCACGGCAGCGACATTGTCGTTGCCGTCTCAATTTTGACTCAGTCGGCGGGGGCCGAGTCAGTGAGTTCTCAGAGGAGGGAACTCTACCTGTCGCAGTTCTTCGACCGTCCTCGCAGAATGAAGGAGAATTTTGCTGGCCGGCATGGGACTGCTCTGATTGGTTGAAAACAAGAGAATTCGCTCATCCTGGGGCAATTTGCCAATTTGTCTCCACAGGGCCGAGCGGAATTTTCCGTTGTAGTGGAGACTGAAGTCCGACTGAAAACAGTCAGATTAGGTTTCTATCGTAAGGTAAGAGTTGTAAAAATTCGCAATGAGAACTTAAAAGGTCACAAGTCATACCTTTAAACTACAACTATCGTCATCTGTTTCAAACTACCATTAAACGGTTTTACTGAAGTCATGACGTCACATCTGGAATTTGCTATATTTCTCGAAATGAACTTCAATTGGTGCATGACCTCTTCTATGTGCGCGTGACCTCTTCTATGTGAAATTTTCATATATCGATGGTACGGTGTCCCCAACGGTTTGACAAATCCTATAGCCATATCTGCCTATCTCGCTTTGTTTGTAGTTTGGTCGAGTTACTTTTCATCGAACTCATGTGAATCGAGATCAAACTACAACGAAGATGCAATCATTCCCTGAAATGCTCACCTGTAAACTGGACGCAAAAATGGCAGCATTCTTGGTGGCGACAATTTGTTTTGCGGCCAGCTTCGATGTCCGGTTGTCACTAGCACAGGCTGCCAGCTGGACAGCACTGCTCCATTGGGCACCGCGGGACTTCAGTTGAGACTCCAGAAGAGCAGCCTGGAGTTGAAGAAAGATTAAATGTAGTTATTGAGTTAACAATTGATCTTGAGTGCTATTTCCGTAGACCGATCGGTTCGAAATCGTCTCTCTGTTTGTGAATTTTTGTGTGGAATGCCGAATAGCATATGCACTTTTTTCACACTTCGTTACTCTCTAACACGCTTTCACGTGATGTGTCTGACTGCGGTTCAGATACTTCTGATACCAGTAGGTGTCTCTGGCATTAGGGTCCAACTCACCACAGTATCGCCCTTCTTTGTGTACAGATAATGACAAACAGCTGTCATTTGCTTGTGAATATCGGAATGAGATGAGGATGGGTAGAGAGACCACTGGCGCGCCTGGAATGGAGGTCCCTGTTGGAGAGAAAGGATAGAAAAAAATAAGTGTTTTTCACCTTTCAAACATGTTTTTCGATCGGGTTTCCTCAGTAATGCCCGGTTTCTCAGCAAATACAAGTTGAAGGTTGGAACGAATCAACACACTACTCGAAATTTGATAACATTTACCATTTCCCCCTGTACTCTGAAAACTTATTACTTTAGGAGCTCAGTAGGAATGACCGAGACTAAAATATGTATTTAAAATATGTTTTGCTTGTGATCTCAAAAATCTGTACCTGATTGTCCTGATCACAAGAGTCAAGGTTGGTGACGCAACGCAGCTGATAAAGTTTCGATAGTCTGAAAACATTTAAAAATTGACATCGTATCAACGTAATTTATATAATCAACGAACAATTTGGTTCTATCCCATGTAGGAAACTTCCCTCGGTAACAATTCCCAGGAGAAATAAACAAATTTAATGTATACACAGATAAAACTGCTGCTTTTCAGTCACGATTCAAAAACTCTGCTATGTTTGCACATCAAACTACAACTAAGATATGGTCGTCCTCTATTCATTACGTCTGTGAATCTGGCCTCTACACCAGCGAAATAACGAACCGCGTGGGCTCAATGAGCCAGAGTGCGGCCAACTGGGGTTGCATTTGGGATTCGATCAGTAACTGATCAAATCTCGAGACGACCGGAGATAGATAGAGGAGTAGCTGGTTGACGACAGACGAGCCCCGCCACAGATCGAGGGCCCGGTGGACGGCATCTAGCCCCAGAAGGGCCACACCGAGGTCAGTCTCCTCCTTCAGATACCTATGAGGGAACATATATGAAGGAGATGAAAAACCATCATGATCAAGGTTTTTTTTATTCGAGATTATTCCATAACTTTAGAGTTATGCAACACATTTTACGTGACTATTTGATGGACGTAATTCACGTGAATGTGAAGATTGAAATCTGATGTTCAGAGCGTATTTGAGGTAATCTTTAAAGTAGTAAATCGATTCGATTTTTTGCTCGGGAATAAACATTTTCACTTTTTCCGCTCAACCTCACGCACTCTCATCTCAGAAGGCGTGCATTTGCTCTAATGATTTTCCTTGTTCCTAGAAAACCAACCCGAGAAGGTAAAAGTAGAGATGAGGTAGATCAGATTGTCCGAGAAACATCTCCGAGTCGACTATCAACTGCATTCGCGACTTCACAGGCACCTCCTCGTGGTTTTGATGTAACTGCAAGAACGTAAGCAATGAAGCCGCAGTAGAGTAGATACTAGGTCGCAAGTATGATTTTTCACTAACACTCATTTTGCACAAGTTTCGCCTGCTTAGCACAAGGTCGAGACAAATTTGTGCAGATATTTTGATTTGGTCTGCTCTAGTCATTGTGAGGCCAGGAAGCAGATCTCATGTGAAAATGATCGTGGAGTAATCTATGTGACCTTCGCTTGCGAACACGTACCATTCTGGCGATCATCTTCCAGTTGGTGTGATCGTAGTTGACTCTATACGGATATACCCAATCAGGGTTGGCTATCAATGCCTGGCTACCTGCCAGCTCAATGTCAGCGAACGAAAGAGTGCGGTTCTTCAGCCAAAATTGTCGTACTACCTGGAATAGATGTGTGATTTGATCAACTTTGGTCAACAGTAATAAGCTTTGTTTTTAGAAATAAATTTTATAACGCAAAAACTGAGTTTCGACTCCTCCTTTAAACGCAAAATGTCATTTTTCCAGTTTATTATTAACAACACAATCCCCTTCTTATCCAGAACCTCCAAACAAAACGGTTTTGATGAGACAATTATTCCAGTTCTTTATTTTCACCCAACCACTAGACGCTTTTCACATTGGTGTTTCTATCTATTACCTGGCCCTCCGTGCTCTTGACCGATCCGAACATGTAACTGAATGGAATAGACCATAGATCACTGGGGGCTCTCGTCTTCCGCGGCTGGCGCAGTTCTACCGCCCGAGACTGAATCAGAACACCGGCTGGTGGGCGCGGCTTAGTCGGTCGCGGAACCTACATGTATTGATTTTTTCAAATATTTCGAAATCGAGAGAACATTAATCAAGAACTTCCATTCGTAAACTTTACGTAGTGATCTTCATTCGTACGTGGACTCCCACAGTGTACAGAGAGAAACTTTCCGATGAGATTATTTTCTAAGAAGATTTGGTAACAACATTCTCAGCCAAAAAAAGTTTCGCAGGTTTTGATAAATCTTCCGGAGATTCCGAACTATTAACTCTAATTCGCGAGAAAGTCAAACAATGTACTGAAGGCAGAACATAGGAGAAGAGTTTTGAAAGGCAGCCAAACGCACCTTTTTCCGTTTCCGGTTGGTTTTCCTCCGACCCGGGTGGGTTTTCCATCCTTCGGGCATATCATCGAACAACGAGTCATCGAATCTAGTCGTGTCTTCGAGTGAATCCGTGGAACGACGCGAACGCGACAGAATAGACGCCGGCGGCTGCACGTCGCGGGTTGACAATCTGGATTACAAGATCAATCATGAAGAACATTAAAACTGAGTACGACAACTGTTTCACAGTTTCCGAAATTGCGGAACACTAAGATGGAAACTATTGAATTGATAGCTCAGTGGATGGTTCCGAAAACCAAGAACTTTGCAAGTGTTTGACAGTTTGATTCGTATTGCCACCACGTAGCCAACAACAGTGTAGTGTGCCGCAACAAAACTCTTTCGGAAAGTCTAGAAAGTGAACGCAGAAATGCACCATAGGATCGGGGCGCCCGGAACTTCATGCTCATCATCTCATAACTACACATGAGTAACGAGAGATAAACTGACATGTTGTCTAACTTCTCGCTCTCCAGGTAGAATCTATGATGGTGTTGAATGGCCGGCCGTTGGGTGACGTGGATCATGCTGTTCTCGTCACTACGTCTGAAATCGACACATCTCGAAACAGAAACACTCTTTATCAATCTTAGAAATCGTAAGAAGACAAGAAATTTGACAAAACTAATAATCTAAGTGAAGCTACACCTTTTTCACTGAGCTATTATTCTATCATAACAGCCGGGTGTCTTCACTATAGTGCGTATACATCTCAGTAATTACACATACAGTATTCCGTTACTTTCACAGAGAAAAACTCACTGAACAAATACTTCAGGAATACCCGGATTGACCAGCCATCCCTCCATGATGTGGCTGAGTCTCTCGTGATCCGCCCCGTGATCTGCGTGCGCCGGAAGCGCCGCCCACAAATCTTCGCGCGAAACGGAACTGAACGCATTCCGACGAAGGTACCTGCAGTGAAGTTTTTGTGACAACTATACTATGTCAGGCTTGGTAGAAAACTTTGGGTGACAGATATTTAGCGAGCACAGAGAATTGTCAAAATGTCACATATTACGTATTCAAACAGAGTTGAAAAACCACAGTAGAAATTGCTATGTTAAAACATCTTCAATGGACATTGACAGAGTGCTCCAGTGAAAAACAGCGGTTAACCCCTCCAGTTTACTTGGGTGATGCTAGAGTCATATCTCACCTCCTTACTCCACTCCTGAAGTCGTAATCGGACACGAGATCTCGAATCATCTTTACCAGGACACATCCCTTGGTGTACAGATGGGTACTGTGGAAGGACTGTTCCACCGCCCCCTCTGTGCGCAGTTCACGCACCAACGAGAGACGCTCGCTGCCGGACTAAACATTGTATGGTTGATTACAAACATCAAGTAAAAATAAAGACTAGTCACGTGAAAACTTCAACAACCCTCCAAACAATTTCCATTACAAGAGAATAGAGTATTTGCTATAGGGAACGGTTCCTTAATACCACATCAATTCTTTTATCCGAATGATTTGCGAATTTCAATCAACACTGGTACATTATGGTTGATTGTTGCGTCGTTGATAGAATATTTAATTTCTATTGCGTGTAATAGTACCTGTTTTCGAACTAGTCTGGCCAGTCGTGCATAGTACTCGTTCTCGGTTATTTTCGCGTGATCCTCATGGAGTAGGTCATAGACGAAATAGGAGGCGAACCCCTCGTTCAACCAGAGATCACTCCAGTCTCTCATCGTCACCAGGTTACCGAACCTGTCATTTGATAGATTCACAACTCGAGAGAAAGTTCGGAGAATGACTGTGATTTTATACAAATTGTTCGACAACATGCGGAAAAAGCTACATAGTAAGAGACATTTACAACTTTTGATTGAATTTTGCATGGTTTAATACATGCAGTCTCTTTTAGCAGTCTGTTTTTTTTTCAGAAAGTTGATGTTGATGCTCACCACTGATGGGATAGTTCGTGTGTGATAATCTTCTCGATTTTGTATTCTTGGAAAAGGCGGTCCACTGTCATGTTCACATTGTCTGGAAATGTGGAAAATGGAACGAATAGGGAAGCTATCAAACTACTAACAAAGCAGGACAGGGAGACATACACAATGAATGCTTCATTTGAAAAGAGCAACGCCTATACCTTCCAACGAGTGATCCAACAAAAGAGACTGATAGTCAAATATGACGAGACCCCAGTTCTCCATTCCCCCGACCGGAAACGATCGAGCCGCCACGAAGTCCATCTTCGGCAGAGGATACGGGATCTGTAATAGAACATATGAACACATTTTCATTGTAGTTCGAACTCAATGCGCGACATTATCTTCAAAATTTGACGGTCAAATAAACTGGATCAAACAACAAACCCAGCGAGATAGGGCAACATACACCGTATAAACTTGCTTTGAAAAACAGCGAACCATGTTTCTCTCCGTTACTCCCACAAACAGAGTGTTGTCGTTATGTAAAAGTGTTCTGATGACTGTTGGTCAATATTTGTACTGCCCTCATTTTTACATGTATAAAAATGGAACGCATTCCACCGTTGGTTGCCATACGTGTAGTCACCGTCTAGCCGACGTGGACAGCTACAGTCAACATGATATAGCATGTTCCTATTGTGACTCGTCATGGTACTATTTAGTCTGAGTTACATTAATCTCACCTCTAGCTCCTCTTCATGTTTGTCGAATATCAACGGGGCAAAGTTGGCCGCGAAACGAGCAGAAAGGAAATCCTCGCGAAGAGTCCAGATGGTCAACGGAATATTCCGCTCAGTCCGCATTTCGAACGCCTCAAAGTCACCTGAAACAGTACGTGTTAGTTTGTGATAGATTATCAGATTACTTTGCAGTTTGAAGTTAGTACATGTTTCTACAGTTTATACTTTTCGGTACTGAACTTTTTATGACAAAACAAATTTTTTCACTTCGACCTCTCTGCTTGTTAGTCGTGAAACCGATATCTGCTTAGGTGTGATCGGAGCAAACTACCATTTGAATTTGTCATGCCCCAAAATGAGTATCAAACTTAGTTCTGCACAACTCCCTACCGACTGCAAATGCGAGAAGATAGGTGGACATGGGTGGGGTCTCCTCGAAAGATGACGTCACTATTCTGTCGGGGTTCGTTTCCCTCTCTCTCCTGGATCCATGATGAGAGAGCAGAGGCATATTGGAGAGAACGGTGAAGTGAGCGGGGTGGAGCACGGACACGTTGAAGGTGGCCTGAGAAATATAACAATTTTATCTCACCTGTAAGTTATAAAAACAAAATCAACAAATCTTATCAAAATCGATCTTATGAGTATCATCAGTTTACCAATAGGCTTGTACCGGCGCCTGGTCGAGTTCTTGAGAGTTGGTGACCGTTTCATGATAATAGTTTATAGACTGACCTTCACACCCGGCTCATCCCAGCACGGCATGAAGGATCTAGCCAGGGTTGGCTCGAACTTCGTCGTGAATGATGTTACTCTCACAGTTTTATTGGGCTGAAATCGAATACATTCTGATGTAAGCATGAAAACATACTACGATCATGTTATACTTATTGGGATCATCATTCACTGCACAGAAAAACTGTCATTACAGTATTTTGCCGCCATTAGTTAGGCCGAGACCCCGAGAGCATAGCTGAGTACGTATGTAAGGAAATCCCGACAGTTTCATACCGCGTATCTCTTCTTGCGCCATATTTTTTTCTCCGGCGGGATGTGAGAGCAGAGAAATAGCGTATGTTTGTGGAAACACAGGTTGAGATAGGTGGAACGGGACGTAAGTGAATACGGAATACGCGTTGTGCTCATACGAAGAATATGATCGGAACGTAAAAAAATTCTGCCAACTCACTCCTTGCGCATCGAAGTAACAGTGAACACCCTCGTTTTCCTCATTACAAATGGTCGTGTTGTATTCAATATCCAGAAAGTACCTAAACACCAAAATGTTTCTCCAGGAATGAATACTTTCTATAACATGAGTGAACCTGTGTTTCACACCCTTTTAGGATTATCACGATGACCTATGTATAACTGTGGAAAAACTAATTACGTATGTTTTTTCGGTAAATCACAAATAACTACACAACAAATAGAACTCACTTTCCTCTCCGAAGTCGTTCCTTCAGAATAATGCGAGCCAACTTTTTGTTATCCTCTCTTTTCAACCGTTTTGGATACACCCGTTGGCCTGGAAAAGCTAATGGTTCAGAGTTGTCTAAACAGCATTATTTCAATGGCGAAATGTGGGGAACGTAGGTCGATTTGAAAACAAACTATTGAGAATAAGAGTAACACTCTGAGTGGGGGTTTAAGAATAGAGTATGATGACTTGACAAAACGAGTATTTTCCGAGATCAGAATACACAGGGAACAAACTACAAACACAGCAGAACTTGTAGAAAAGAAAGTCATAGCCAGCCTTCGCTAGGGAAATCTCCAGCGGGTGTACGGCCTAGGATTTCCCTAGCTGTACTAGAGCCTTATTCAAATACAGCTCACCTTCCCTGGTGATTCGTATTCTCTCAATGTGAACATTCGGTCCAATATTGAACCAGATCTCGTCATAAGTGGAGTTTCCGTACGATTCCAGATGAACTGTCAGGTTGCCGCGAACTGTGCGATGGGTGGCGAAATGAGACAGGTCCAACTGGAAACAAGAATTCGGGAACAAATAGTTTTTATATGGTATTGAAAGAGACTAATGACGACTACAGGGTTCGTTCTCTCCATAGCAATCCTACACGGGTATTATGCCCCATCATGCTCTGTGTTCATAGTTTGATCCCGTTGCTTTTCGGTCGAAACTCGCACAACTTATGGGTTGTAGGGGGGGGGGGGGGTAAAACTACAATCAAGATTTGTAGATCCACTATACAGACTTAGGTTCACTTTGCTCAAGTGTTTGAGTGTTCCACCCACCAGTAGGTCATAGTGCAACGGTATGACATGGAGGGGAAGTGGTACCAGCAGAGAGTCCCTCTTGCTCCGTCCCGTTCCATGGAGCTCTTCCATGAACTCGTAGGACTCAAACTCGGGAGGATGCACATCGTAAATAGTGAACTTGTTCTGCTCCTTTTCTAACTGAAAGAATACTTTATTTGAAAAGTTGTGGAATGATTGTGTGTTTTGGGTGTTTGGTTATAGTTACTTTGATTCAAAAAGCACACGCGATTAAAAATTTTAAAAACTTTCTTAGCGGCTCGTGGACTCGTACTGTTTTTATTCTGTTTCATTCTGTCAAATCAGGAAAGGGGAATAGTGCTCAACTAGTCCAATTTATACTCTTCGTTTTATAAAATGGTTTGGTTCGAAAAAGACAATCTTTGAAACATCACGCTTTTTGCACTCAATGAACCAGTGAACCTCTATAGTATTCGCTCGTTTCAAAGCGAGCCTATAGGATTTGTCAAACCGTTGTGGACACCGCACCATCGATTTTGTAAGGGGCGGGGTTTGGCGAGGGGCCAGCCAGTCTGCGTATCATTGACCTACACACTCTCTCAACTGCTGGCAAGAAATCAACGACCGCTCGCACCGCATTGCTCGATCAATCGAACCCTCTGCTGTCTTTATGGGGAAAATGCCGACTATACTTGATGTATGTTACTCTATCCCACTGTCTTTGTAGTTTGATCCCGTTCATTTACCTCGGCGGGTACTTCGAACAAACAACTTCTTTGCTATGTGAAAAGCAATTTAAGATTGTTCATTTAAAAAAAGAATAAAATCATGCAACACAAACCGGAATAATTCGCTCCACAGTGTGTACAGTTGTAGTTTCCACCCGGGTTACGGTAGACTTTGTGTTTCGTGTTGAAAGCAACGTGGACAGATGGTTAGTTGTGGTGAGGTTAGAGGGGGATTCAGTTGTTAACACATAGATCAGCTGAAGTACATGTTGTTAATAAAGCAGATTCGGTACAAGGGGACCAGTAAAGATCAACCCAATTGAAAGGCTGAGTGAGTTAAAAATTAAAGCATGAATCAGATGATTCTAAAAGCGAGATTAATGACAGTTTACCGCCAACAATCAATGTTACGCAGCTGGAAGTGGACATCTGAACCGAGTTCAAAAACACAAAAAGCAAAGTTTTCCTTTAGATGTGTGAATACAATTAAGATAATCGCGACAATATAGTTCACGTAAATAGTAACCTGTTTCTGATCGATTCCTCCTTTCGTTCGTTCTTCTGATATCCAATGCCCAATGAGAAAAGAGAGAAAAATAGCCAGAACGAATACGGCATTTATAAGAAGTACGAGAATACATCGACGGGCGTAGTCTGGTTTCCGGCGAGAGATCGAGGAAAAGTTCGAATCGGCTAGAAAGAAATAGTTCGAATAAGCTTCAATGCGAATAAAATATACTTCAGTTTCAATGGAGAATTTTTTAAAACAAGAATCTACGTAGTTTTATCTTATTCATCAGCGTTTCTGTACTCTTATTGAGCTGGTTTTGTACTTCCGCTTTGAAGATAGAGGCTGGAGAATGAGAACTAAATGATCAGCAGAGCCCCATGATCTAACATGCCTCAGACCGCCAATACTCATATGGTGCTGGTAGCGTGTGAGTACGGAATATACAGTAGTCAACTTACCGACACTGAGACTGGCACTAGTTCGTAGTGGCTCGATCTCGTCAACACAAGATTCCTTAGGACTCAACATCTCGATCAGGACATTATTGCCTACGTCCGATAATCGATAAAATGATGAGCCAACCAATAATCTGAAGATATCATAGTTTAATGAACTTATATGGGATAGTAATGAGCAGAAAAGACTAGTGTATCAGTTTTCGAATGATTTTGAAACATATATATGCTAGAAAAGTTTCCTAGCCGAAAAAACATCCTTGAAAGAGACGAAAACAAGAATCCCATGAGTTAGGGAAATATTGCAACAAATTAGAGTTTCCAATGAATGGATAATCTACATTATTATGAAAGCATAAAAATAACGGAAAACGTTCAAGACCTTGTGAGACCAAGATGTTTTCAGTAATAAAAGCTGTGATGTTTCATTGTTCTTATTATGCATAACGGAGTCCTAAATGCTTTTGGCGCTTCTTGAGCTGTTTTGATATCAAATTACGATGAATTGGATAAGCTATGATATCACTTCAGCGACGAAAAACGTAAATGGCAAAATGGTAGAATATCGGAATACCCACTGAACGAACATTGTGGATTGTGTACCGAACAACTGTGCAAATAGTTGTTAGAAGAGAGTCGAGTTACAGAAAAAGGTTTCAAATAGTAGGTTATTGTTTAATTTAACCAAGGAAAAACCGAATACGTTGAAAACTAACATGATTAGAAGGCAAACTAGTTTGAAAATGCAATGTTCTAGTTGCGAGTGGGAAGCGTGTTAACAGAGCCATCCCACCGGTATTTAGGAATACATGAATACTAAATGCTGACCAGACGGGCGGTAGAAAAGCGATACTAACATTGTCATAGTCATATTTTTGTTATATAAATGTTTCTGCCTGTTCTGGACTTCATGCAATGATAACTATCTGAAGACAAAGGATAACACAACATTAAGATTTTTATTTTCACTCTGTGTTGGTTGAAGACCTCTATGATTGAAGGGAGTTCATTCTCGAGAAACTACCAAATTCGGTAAAACTAGAGCGATCTAGCAAAAATGCGTGGACTTGATCAGGCGACCAGGACTTTCCAAACAAAAGGTAATATACTAGAAGTAAACTAAATATTCACGTAAAGTTAATGTTCCAGAGTGGCAATGTGCATTTTGTCGTTGCACGTTTTTGAGTTCTGCTGTGTTCAACATGTTTCACGTGACTGTGCAATTGACCAACAGTGTATGAAGCTGTGGGCTATTCTCGTAGTGTACTGTTCACGAAACAGCTGTCAAATGTGTGGTTTTTAAGTAGGGATGATTCTTTGACTTACCGCGTAAATACATCTAGAAATTACGAGGACTATATACAGTTATAAATGGTCTATAGAAATGTCCTCGAATGAGTGTTTAGGGGGACACATGTTGATGGTCCCGCTGTCAATAATTACAGTGGAAATAGGGGTAATTGACAGTACTCGGGAAGGCGGAGGGAAAGAAAGGTTCAAAGGGAGAGAAAGAGAGAGAGAGAAAGAGAAAGAAAGATAGATGGGGGGGGGGGAGTTTTTTTTATGTTTTGAGGTTATTGTATAGAAAATAATTATCCAACGCGTTACCTCAGAAAAATTTGTCTAGCAATTGAGAAGGCGAGAAGCGGGTGCAGTTTCTATTTGGACGGTAGTACTTGGAATGTACTTGACCGCAAGGTGTGCAAAGTAGGCAAACGTAGGGAGAGAGGGGGGGGGGGGGAGAGAGGGGGGGGGGAGAGAGACGGAGAGACAGAGAGAGGAGAGAAACAGAGAGGGAGAGGAGAGATACGAAGTGACTGAGACTGAAAAAGAGACAGAAAGAGAGAGTGGAGATAGTAAGAGGGAGTAGAGAGAAAAAGGAAGAGAGCAACCGAGAGAGAGAGGGAGAGAGAGAGAGAGAGAGAGAGAGAGAGAGAGAGAGAGAGAGAGAGAGAGAGAGGGAGTGAGGACCGAATGGTGATTTCGCGTAACAGAGGTAACCTAAAATCTGCGCAAACTCCGTGTTGAAAGGTGTATTTAACGTAAAATAAATGGCTAAAACAGGCTTTGTTGAGAGCAATGAAAGGCAGCCAAAACAATGGAAGCGGAAGCAGAATCGAGACAACTTGTTCCTAGTTGCTCAATCTGGGTGAAAGAGGGTTTACACACCTTTCAAAGTAGATGAAAGTTGGCGAAGGTTTTGAGGCACGAATATGCATGTACGTCATGCGATCGTCATAGTGAACGGACTAGTGCAGTCGCAACCCTTTAAAAGTTAACCTAAGTAAAATACAGTAAAATAGCTCCCTTTTGATTCTTTCGCCTTCACATTTTTGTCTAATACTTTTCCTATAATTGAATCACGATTCAATAAATATTCTTATTCTTATTCTTATACAAACTAGCATATTTCTGAAAAAGCAGAATCGACAGCGTTTTTAGTTGTATTTTCTAGATTTGTTGTTGTAGACTAAACAAAAGTTTAGCAAAAGAAATGGTGATTTGAAAAGAGGTTCGTGTGTGGAACAAATTAGAGCATCATGCACGGCAGTCTGGCAATTGAGTGGTGATTATCTCTCAATCCAGCTGTTTTTCTCGGATTAAAGGACTGTGCACAGAACAAATCTGCCGTGGAACACTTAACAGTTCTCAGATCATAAAATGGAATAGATTATTCATTGAATCACAAGTGAAATCAAAAGTTGAATACAAAAAGAAGGCAGAAATATTCGAACGTCCCGAAGTGAAATGATTTTTTTACGTTATGTACTTTACTAATTCGACTTTGGTCGAAACAATAACTTCACAAATCTCTGACTTTGCGTTAAGCGAAACATACAGAAACAGAGATGAAATCATAAGATCAACTCAATCTTTCAGACTGTGTTTAATCGTTTTCAGAGCAATAAAAATAGAATCTACAAATTATGAATGAGAAAAGTTGGCTTATGACAATTTTGCGGCGTTCTTAGCTACGTGGTGGTATTGAACGAGATACGTAAGAACTTTTATGACGTTTCGTGAGGCGCACATGTGTAGTTTAGCATAACTTCGGATATGAGATGAACATGTGTTTTTGACCGCTTAGAAATGACTAATTCTGCTGGTTAGCACTCAAGAGTGGTCATTGAAACATTGTAAAATAATGATGTTTACCTCAAGAACAATACAACAAAAATTATGTGTACAAAACCTGATCGATTACACAATCTGCAATGAATGTTCAATTCGATTTGAAGTTACCTTCACTAAGGAGGTTAAGAATCAACCCATAGTATAGATTCAACAAAATCAATTTCAATACTCCTAGTAAAAAGTCAAGTATATGTGTGAAAGACATCAGAATCGAAGAGCATTCAATAACAAAATGCACGTTGGACAATTCTGCACGTTGGACACGGAGAACTTTTATCTTCACATTTACGTGACTGTTCCATGCACTTGCAGTGTCCAAATGTTCTCGGACTTCACGGGGTTCGCCAGTTTTTGCTGTGCGTGACGGGGTTGAAGGGACCGGGTGTCACATGAACATGCTTTATTAGTACCATTCGGACACATAACTGAGAGGGGGCAGATAAAGACAAGGGTCACATAAACGACGAAAAGCTACTGCCACCAAATTATGGGAATAATAAATCAGACGAAAGACTGGGCGCCCCTCACATTAGGCGATATTTAGAAGAACGAAAGATTTAGGGGAGAACTATCTTAGATTCTAGGAAACTTCAGAGTCAGTGTAATGAGACTTTTAAATTTATGCCTTTAGAAGGAGGAAGAATGAACAAATTCAATGAAAATAAGCAGATAAGGAGTGCATATTCACAAGCAGTTATCTCCCTATCCCTTCAAGAAGATTCGCATGTCACTCTGTGCGGATCAATGTCATTAGAGCATTTGATAATTCACCATGAAATCTTCCATGAAGGAACTGGACCAAGATCAACAAACGAGAAGCTCCTTCTACAAAGATCTGTGATATGATGTATGATGAACACCGCCTCGTAACGAAGCGCCGTGACTGAATAAATATGAAATATGAAATATATGAAGCAGACTAATTGGAGACAAATGACATAACGAAGGTGTAAACTTTGGTTCCTCTCCATTTGTTCATGGAATACTTGCTTATTCCAAAAAAACTGTTGCAAATATGGTTCACAAGAAAGGTGAAATTAGGTTTTTTTGTTTAGTTTTTGGGCTGGCGAGGTGCGCGCATTCACAATCACCAACTCGTATTGGAAAAGGGAGGAAATTGAATAAAAACTCATCCAAATCTGGTGGTGACGGGTGCCAAGATGCATTTCAAATTGCAATATGTATACTAAATAATATTAATATCTCAGTTTGCTACCCATTCAAGGGGAAAGAGTTGTTCTTGTGTCATACTTCCTCTACCAGAAGTTATTTAAGATTTACAAAGACCACTCATGTAAACTAAGGGAATAGGAATTATGTATAAACGATCTAGTCGTAGACAAATGTTATACGAATAGTGGCGGTTGAAGTATTAACCTTATTTTCATTACAGTTGCGGAACCCAATTCATAAGAAAGTTCACAAAATGAGATTGCTGTGAACTAAACATCGGAACTAAACAGATTTAGTCTTCAGTCGTATGATGGCATAATTTGATTTGAAATTTAAAAAAATAGACAAAATAGGTTGGCGGATTGGATGAAAGCGTAGCGATGTACACGGGAACTAGCGATAGAATAGAGATGCGTGGAGAGATAAAAGGCGAACACTTATTACAATCCTAGCAAAAACTACATTCTGCTAGTAAACTTTTTAAAACTTGAAACGTTAGAGAACCTTTATAAAATGGCTCAAGTTTTTTTTATTCACGTGACCACTTCATTAGAGAGAGACGGATATTCGGCAATATTGGAAAAGTTTGAAAAAAACTCAAAAAATCATCGAAACAGTAAATAGAGCTTGATTGTTATTGTTATTGAGGATCAAGTTCCGACCTAAGTTTTTAAACCTAGATTTTGTACCCTTTCAAACCTTCATTTTTTTAAACTCTCTTCAACGAAAACGTATTGAAACGAATAATGTAGCCTATCTATCATTATTGGCAGCCGCAAAACATTACATACATCGTTTTATTATTGTTATATTTATTTAAAACAAAAATATTTGTTGTCATTAAGACTTTTTGGATGTTATTATGGAAATATGTGCATATTTCCATAATTACATACATCGTTGTTTTCTTCAAAACGCTGGCAAGAGAGTTGCAAAAAAATGTTGAACCGACAAAATTTGCCTGAAACTGTGCAGCTGTGGCTGAACATATTGTTGACCGAAACTTTCGTCCAACATTTTTGCGGAAAAGAATCATGAATGTGTTATATGTCTCTAGAGTTAAGCTTTTGGAACTCAGCTCAATATATGAGTTCACAAATAAAACAAATCAGCCACCTTGCCAGTAAATCTGCCAACAAATCTACTGATATTTTGATATCACGTCATACGCGGATGAAAGAAATCCTGGTCACGTCACTGACAAGTTTAGAAAAACGTAATATCAGATGAAGATTATCTCTTAATAATCCTTTTCTGATCCAAGTGATCTCTACTCATTATTTTGCTCTTGCACAGTCAAAAAATTATAGTTTGTTACTTTTGGTTAGTTTAATTTGAATTGCTGAACTAATTTTTACGGAAATATTCTCGTGAAACGTGTAAAGACGAGCTCATTTCAGTTCTGAGGAGTCGAATCGCTGCGCAAATCAGTTTTTGTACACAGAAATGCGAGATTTCAAAAACGATTAAGTACATTTTCTCAAAAATGACTGGACCATTTTTTCGGTTTTCATGGAGAGAGGTAGAGGAGAAAAGTTGTATAACATGTTGAAAACGCTTTTTAATTTGTCTGAAATATTGTAACGTTATTGGAAATAGCGGTTGGCAAAAATAACTTCCGGCGGCGACGGCGACGGCTAGGGCGACGGCTGCATTGACCTTTTCCGTATCTTTTCCGAGAGATGGCTGAATGAATTCTCTCCAAATTTTCAGGGTTCACTTTGCTGGTGGGTATGTTGTCACGGACAGACTTTCATGTTGATAGCTCTACTTACAAAGTTTTTTCTCGTTAGCGGTTTACGGAAGTGTTTCGTTCTGAAACTGTATAATTTGATGTTTATTATGTCTGAATGGATGAAATATTTGCGGTAGTTATGTTAAAATGTCACAAAAGTGCTAATAGGCATAAAAGCAAACTTTCGCATTAGACGAGATTCGAACCCTCGGTGCCTCTCATCACAGCAGCGCCTTAGACCCCTCGGCCATGCAGGCACAGCGGCCCAGCGACCCAGCGACCTCAATGCGACACGTGTCGCCTTTCTACTGGATGTTGAAAGTGTGATTTAAGTTTTCGTGGCGAACATTTGAATTCGCTCACAAATACCTCAACGTCAAACTTACCACTTATCTATTCGTTTCGAACTGTTGATAATGTTCAACAGGTATTGACTTCAATATCGTTCCATATTAATTTCCCTTGGAAATATAGGAAAATAGATCAATTAGTATAAAAAAACGAATGTAAAGAGAGAGTAGATTAGTTTTTGAGATGAAGCTGCATGGAAATTAGAAAAAGAGTTCAATAACTCGAGAGGGAAATGAAAAATCTAATCTCGTATTTTTCAATCTAACACACATTTCAGAAAATAAGTGCCCAATCTTTGAGAACATTCCTGCTTACACTAAAAACGTATCTGAAATAAAAATCAGCTATACCCTATACTGTCAGTCAATCCCACACTCACGTGAAACATGATAAACACAGCAGAACTCGAAAACGTGAAATGGCAAAGTGCACAATTCCTTATTAGAAAACTATATATACGTGTATATATAATTAACTTCTAGTATAGTCTGTTCTGTTAACAATTTTGAATCATCGATGAGCAACTGTCATATTCGGAAGTTTCGTCTAATGTGTGTTTGCTGCAAGATATTTTTCAGTAGAACACCGAAATGTTTTTGACCCATGAAAATTGCGAGATTAGGTTTTTCATTTCCCTCTCGAGTTATTGAACTCTTTTTTTATTTTTCATGCAGCTTCATCTCAAAAGCTAATCTACTCTCTCTTTACATTCGTTTTTTATACTAATCTTCATACAGTTGAGAAAAATAGTTTTATAACGAAAAAACAATGCTGACTACTTAGAGGTATTTCTGTACTTAGAAAACAGAAATTGATATCCACAGGATGATTCTATATCGTTTATCAATAACGAATGTACTCACGCATAATGATAATTACAGGTTCCTTATTCTGATATGAGAGCGGCTCCTCAGTGAGATATCAAGGTTATGAGAACAAATATATCGAAACTAAATGTATCATTCCCGTTAAAAATTATAATAATAATTGAAAAAATGAAGAAAAACATCAACGTTTAGTGTGGCTTTGCACTTTGTTGGGTACTATGATGGCGGCACATGTCCTTCAGGGAGTGGTCGTTGTAGGTTGTGCTAGATGCACGCCTAACTCTTAGAAATTAGACCGGAATATTTCACATCACTTCGAGGAAAAAACATTAAAATTAATAAACTATGTTCATAACATCTAATATAAAAAATAAACTCTCATATACATTTCACATTGTTAGATGTGGCGTTCCAGTCGGAGAAATGGTTTAAGAGGGTAACTATAAGGTGTTATAGTTACCCTCTTACGCGCACCTATAACATTGAATTTGAGTCATTATCTTTTCAGATCTCTTCAAAAGTGGTTACTTTCCGGGAAAACTCTTGGCAAGTGGAAAAAGTATGGGAATGGGTTTGTGAGAGGGGACTAATCCCTGAGAAGTGTCTCAGAAGAGACACTAAGCACAGCGAGGATCTAGATAGTTTCCGGCTCAATGAACACCAGGGAAGCCGAACGAGGGAGAGTTCAAGGGTTCTAATGACAGAATTAAGTTTTATTCATGTGATTATTGATTATTCATTCATTTATGGCTTCATCTACTGTTACCTCAGGAGGGTTCTTCTTTTTGCAGTCGTAACGCCTTCGAGCATCTTATTAACTTTGATCCAAAAAATCCATCAGAAAAAGAGCTGTTACCTTCAAAACAATTTTTGCGAAAGGACGCGGGAAATTATTGGTAGTTTTTAAAAATTTTACTTATTTCAATCATTCATTCAGAAAGAAAAAGAGAGAGCAAGAAGTGGGAGAAAGAGAAGAAGAAAGAGGGGATGAAAGGTTCGAAGTTAGTTTGTTGTCATAAAGTAGGTAGTTAGTGGAAGGGTCCGAGGGCGGATGGGGGTAATCCCTTTTGTGGAATTATGATTGGCCCCAACACTTATTCAACGGTAATTGGGGAGGGGGTTCAAAGGAGAACGGAAGGAAAAGTAGAAAAGAGAGGACTCTGAAGCCAGAACGCTAGTAGATAAGCTAGCTCTGAACAATAATCTAGTAGTTTTCCAAGGTCTTACGGTATTCACGCGGCTCTATGGTATATTCCCGCGCTTGCGGCATTCGCGTAACCTGTACTAGATACGACACACTGGCGTTTATAGGGGAGCTGTATTCATAAAACGACAATCCATCAAATCGCGATATGGCCTAACAACAATAGTTGTACAAAATGGCAATAAATGTATAACTATTTCAGAAGTACTTATTTTAAGTACTTTATTTTTGGTAAAAGCTTAATTTATTAAGTTTCGAACATTCAATATGAAATTTAAGAATAACCGTTGCCCGCGTCAATACTTCAGCTACCGTAACCCGAAACGCTAGTAGATTCCCTAGTTGATATCAACATCGGATTTTTTCCTCGCGTATCTACTAGCGTTCAGTCTTCAGAGGAGAGGGGGGGGGGGAAGAGAGTGGGGAGAGAGAGAAAGAAAGAATGATGGGAGAGGGGGGGGGGGGGGGAGAATGAGAGAGAAAGAGGAAGAGAGTGGGGGGAGTCGAGAGAGAGGAAGAGGGAGAGACAAGAGGGAGAAAAGGGTTTGGAAGAGGATGGGGATGAAAGGAGAAAGTATATAGATGGAAAAAGAGCGATGAGAGAGAAAGAGAGAGCAAAAACTACGGAGAAAGTCGAAAAAGAGTTCCATAATTATGTTCGCAGACGGGAAAGAGCAATACAAACGTTCGCAGTGATTTCTGGAACGCCTGACTGGCGATATATAAAGCATCTATAGGTTTCTTATTTTATTCAAATCACTGCTAATTACTAGAAACTTAGTGGCTTCGTCAGAGTTTTGTTCCTACTCAAAAAGTCATTAGCGAGTCGATAAATTGAGAAATGTGATCTTATAAGCAACTTTTTCTACACCAGTATGTGTAATTTGCAAGCTTACAGTCAACCCAGCTGGGACAATGGTTTTTAGTAGCATAACTTGAACTAAACTTTTGGTTACTTGATCCATTCCGAATCTTGTCTAGTTTTCAACCAGAATACACCGAATCCACGGTCACAGTTTTGGCAGAGTTAAAGAGACGTGAGAAGGGATAAAGTCGAACTAGTAAACTTGATAGCAGTTTCATAAAACCAACACGTGTTTTTTTATTTTCCATAGAAAATGGAATATTAAGGAAATATGAATACTATTAGAGTTGCACTCCTGGGACAGTTGTATGGGAAATGATATAGCAATTAGGGGGAAGATTGGTGTGATATTGACAAGATTAATGAAATATTACAACAGCAAAGGTATCTCGGACAAATCACAACTCGAGAGAGTTCAGCTGACAAAATGTAAGCAAAACTTGAGAGTACAACGAAATAGGAAAGATTGAGTAAGTTGCAGAGCACTTCTTAGTGGCTTTGTTAGTTACTTTGCAATACGAACTTGCTTGTCGTTCTTATCTTTTTAGTAGTTTTCAAAACCTTAACTTTAATGAAAAAAGGATAAGGAAAATTTTCGATAATCTCAAATTTTGTTTATCTCGTGATTCATTGTCTTGGCTATGTTGTGAGTAGGCGTAGGTTACAACAATGTTGTGATATGCAGAACATTTCCATATTCAATGAAAGTCTAGATAGAACTGGTTTTCAGACAATCTTTCTCTACCAAGTTTCTGTTCAATATGTGAGAATCTCCATTCGTTTTTAAAGTTCACCATCGAGCCGAGGGTATGTAATTCCCACTAAATAAATGGATTGGTTAATTGAATCAAAACTAATTGAGCTGAAACTTGAGTTTTTTTCTCAATCAATGTGCAACTAGCTTCTAGAGTGGGTGACGATTTAGCTCAACGTGTTTGAGCTTAATCGTCCCCCACTCGCTTCTATAATCCCAAACCGCAGTTCAACTCGTGTTGAATACTATCCGTTCTTCATTGTTGTGGGTGCTATACAAGTTCATCTCATCAGCTGTGTTCATACATTGATCCTCCTGTATTTGAAATAAAGTTTGAGAGTTCTGTAGTCTCCCAACGATAACGAAACCCACAGTTGTTCATCCTTTTTAGTTATACTTCCTCTTAGGTAATGACTCCGCGAAAAACCACTGACAAGCTAGTTAATTCTACCATTATTTTCGGACCCCCAGTTTTACTGAATAAAATGACTCATCAAATCAAAATTGAATGAATGAGAAGTTTTATGTAGTACTTCTCTGTATCAGTTTTGTTTTCTATGTATGGTAATTGTCTCCTAGGCCAAAGCTCCACCAATAAGGCACAAACAAGCTCGTTTTTAAATCTCAAACGATACAAATGAACTTATAATAATGATTGTAGACGAAGTTCTATATATTTTTTCTCTATATCATTTTCCCTATGTTCCACTTGACACCTTTCCATCCATCTCTTTTGCGTGCACTGAATGCAACAACTGACGCAGGCAGTAAATGGAGAAAAAAGAGAGGTTGTCTGTTCGTTTTTCTCAGATTAATGTTGCCAGTCTAGCACTTTCCCTCCCATCTTGCAACTATAGTTGCCACATCCACCGGCTCACTGCACTGAGCGATACCTGTCTCAACCTCACCGCATACTTAACTAAGATTCAGGCGTTAAAGCTTGCAACGATGGCTGCTTCAGCAGCTTGCCACAGATAAAAACCTGTCTCAAATTTGCCGCGAAGTTTCAACTACGATTCAGACGTTAAATTTGACATCTAAATCTGCTAAACCCACTGGCCTTATCAGAGCAAAGCTCGTTCCGGCAGTGCAAAACTCGTTCGCTAAGTTGTTAACTTGATTTCGGTTACCAGGTTGGGTACGGTGCACTACCGGATCAGGTTTTGCGCGGCACGATGCCGTGGCAAAGTTGTGACTATCTCTCAACCTCACTAAAGCCCTAACTACTTGAGTTTCAATATGACACGAAAGCTCACGTTTGACGTGCTATCTCATGTGTGTTACCTTCCTCCCTGTCCCTCTCTCGCTTTCTTCCTTTTTTTTGTGTTTCTCTCTTTGCATATTTCTCTGTTCTCTATTTTCCATTCTCGGATGAACAATATCTTATGAGTTGTTCTCAGCAAAACTGTGAGCTTAGGAACTCAAGCTTCAGTTCAAATTTAGTACATTTGAGAAACATATATTTGGCCACACTGAAATCTAGTCCAGTTTAAGTCCACGTTTCATTTGTTTGCATTGCGTTGATTGTTTTCTCTAGTCATTATGCTGTCTCGTAATCCAACAACTTAAAACTTCCCGATGAAAAGTATCCTTTTCCACTATTCGGAAAAACTCAACCCCGCTGCAATCAAGGTGTTGTAACTGCGCGTCACAAACACTTAGGGCAAACTTTCACAAAACGTATTCGAAAAAGTTCATCGTTTCTGATTGTTTACAGTTGTGAACGGAATCATTGTTGTGTTATATGTGGATCAATATTCCTATTATTTGTGATGTATTCATCCTCACTAGTTCCAGATGCGTTTCCTAGTGCTCCTTCTTCTTTCTTTCCTCGTTCTCAATGTTCTTGCTGAGGTGAGTATAACTTCAACGATTTTAAACGCAATATCTTCCAAAGTTAATGATCGATACTTTTTATTGTGAAAGTTCCCAAAAACTCCGAGAAAGCATTAGATACAAATACATATTATACGATCGTGAAAATTTCAATATAATCTGAATACATGGATTCCAGTCTTCTTCCTCCTCTTCTTCCTCGTCTGAAAGTTCCGCTGAGGTCAAAGGTCAGTTTTTGATCAGTTCAATATTAGTATATCACATCAGTTTCAATCTATCTGGACAGTTTTTCACTAAAACCTGTATTACTTCCCACTTTCACTCTCGCTTATTTTTCTGGTAACATCTTCGTTGTTGCGTTAGGAACCTTGCAACCTCTTGAGAAGCTCACATGATCTTTGTACTAGGTAATCTCACAAAATTCACTAGCTTTTCCATCATCTTAGAACAATCGCTAAAAAAAACACAAATACGTCTTCTGTCGTGATCTCCGGGCTTCATCGGAGAATTCCGGGTCAATTCAACTAAATGTTCCAGAAGATTCGAGCTCGGAAAGTTCTGGTGAAGAGTCGTCCGGGGTTGTAGCCAGTATTGAGGTGGAAATAGATCAGGGATCCAACGGTGAGTTCATAGTGACCATAAAATCCTTGTTAAACCCTAATCTGGTTTCTTTTATCTACAAACACTTTCATCTACTGATAGGTTGGCTCTCCCCACATCGCACGATTCCGTCGTTTGCTGTGTGGAATGAAGACTATAACTTTTGTAGGTGTTGAGCGAGTGAAAAATTAAAGAATCCGTCCCGCTTCAATTTTGACCTTTGAGTTAACAATCTGACCCTATGGCAAATTGAAAACCATTGACAAAAACATATACTTTTATATCCCTATCTTGCTTCGTTTTCTCAGAAAAGCGGCTTACGTAATGACACCGATAGGGGAGTTGCGTACAGGGTATGCTCAAAATAGCCTATAGAAGTGCAAAAATCGTTTTAAAACACTCTATCACATGCGACTACACAATTGGAGCCTAAAAAATCAAAATAAATCTGGATGTAAACGAACCAAGTCAAATTGCGTCGCAGTGAAAATGTTCATGCCCCATTCTTTATTGCTTGACGTTACGCAAGTTTTACAAATTTTCAATCAGAAAGTTTTTTCATGGTCAAGGGGAGGGCATTAAGTAACTTTTTGAGCTTTTTAAATTTTTCGTGAAACTCAAATTAGAGAGGAACGGTTTCTTTAATTAACGCAGGAAATCTTTCATTATTCAAAGAGCACAACTGAAAAAAATTTGACTGATCAACACGGGCGGAAAACTTAGGAATTATGGCGAACAATGTATGTTCAGCTGGAACTCGTAAGCTTGATCTAATTTATGAGCTTAGAGTAGGACGATAATGTGGACCAATCTCGTGTCAACGGTCCTTTAAACTGCAATTGAAAAACGTATTGCAGTTTAAAGGACTGAACCGTTGCGATTGGACCACATAATCGTCCTTCTTTAAGTGTTCAAGTTCTCATGGAAACGTCTATCAAAAATGTATCCACTAAATAAGACGTTTCGAAAACTTTCTATTTGCCAAATTGTACCAGAAGCGGACAAAACAGGCTGAAACAATTGTATTGAACTTTCAACTTTCAGAATCATCGGAAGCCAGTGGCGAAGAGGGCTCTGGAATGAAAGAGGCAGAGATTGAGAGCAGCGGCGAGAGTGCAGAGAAGTAGAGTCCCCCATGAGCTCTATTCTTTTCTCTTCAATTTTTATTAAGCAAATTGTCTTTCTTCGATCAATCTTTTGCTAGTTTCGTTATTTTGCTCTATTGGTGACTATTTATTGCCGTATCTTCATTATTTCGAATAAATAGAAACTGATTCATTGTTCCTCTTGGTGTTCGGCAAACAATCCGATAACTGGTTCATGATAGGATAAAGAAGTAACATTGCGGGAGGAGGTTCGAAGCAGGTGATAAATGTAACAGTCAATAACGCAAGCTCAAAGTAGTTTGTTTTTCTCATCTTAATGCGGTAAAAAAAGCCAAAGCAGGTCGGGATCAAGTGAATCGTAATGCCAAACTGCGCCTCTTATGTTGCGCACTATTCTGTGCGGCTTGTGTTTCGACAGGATGTCAGATCAGAGGTTATTGGCGTATGTTCGAGAACAGATTATACTGAACCACGTCATGAAGACAGAGATGGGAGAATTGTGTGTTCTTTGTTTTTAAATTTCGGACAGAACGTCTCGGAAATGGTTCAGAGAAGCAAACATAAATTTGGTGTGAAATATTCGATTGAATATGCATAGGCGTCAACATTAGTAGTCTCATGTTATGCTACAGCTCAGATCAATAAACACCCTACTATACGTTTCTACTTTACGGAACTCTTACTGTAGAGAACATACACGACATATATTGTCCGAACCCCTGTGTTTTTAGTTTGATTCTGTTGATTGAAACTTGTGAATCACGGCGTGTGTGAAGAGCAAACCATTACCCAAAGCAGTCAATCGACATTCAACTCACTATATAAAATCTCTGAACTGTGTCCAACCGAAATGTCAAGGGACGAATAAATGATCGTGGTAGCAAAAAAAAACAGAATGCAGTTGTAATTTTCAGAAAAATCTCTGTAATAAAACAGTTGCTCAGATGTTTACAATACTCACAACTATTCACGTACGCAGTCACGGTTTGCGTGAATGAACGACACAAAAATGACCAATTAAGTTCAATAGTATATTCTATAATTCAAAAAAACTCTATCATTGTAGTCGATAATCTACAATTTGCTCCGTTTGTTGTGGATTCTGCTTCTTTGCCTGTGCGCGTTCCACGTTTGGGGAAGATCAGATAAGGTTCAAGGATCGAACAAAGATCTAACAAATAGAGTACCAGGGGGGGGGGGAAGGATCAACTAGATTTCTTTAGCTGTGTCCATTTTCTCACGTTCGTGATATGACGACGGAGAAACGAAGTGATCTGCAGGGAATCCGCGGCTTTGCTATTCTTTCTGTCCTGCTATTTCATTTCTTCCCGCAACGATTCCCAAATGGATATATTGGAGTAGATCAGTCAGTTTCTTCATCATATTATCTCTATATCGTTTCTAATCACTCATTTGAAACTGTGAACGTGATCTATAGACTATACACCGATAGTCAAATGCATAGTCTCAGTCAAACCTTTTTCTCCTTGACTTCTTTTTCACTTATATAGTTGGAGTGCCACGGGGAGTAGAGTTACGCGTTAGTTCGCGAATCAACTTGTATAAACACCGTTGGAATGTAGTGCAACAACAACATATCTTCATACTTTGTTTGTTTGTTAACTGTTGTGCGAACCTACGAACAAAATTTTAACGAACAATTTCTCTTAATTTATAATGGCAAAAGTCTGCCGGTAGCCTGCCCAAAATTAAAAATGCACTCAATACTGATTGATAATATTTCATGAAAGTAGTTTTCAAATACATTCATTACACAATTATACACAGATGAAAACACCTATGTCAATCCGATAAAACAATTAATTGGCTGTATGAATTCGAGAAAACGGTCCGTTTTTGTACACAAACTTGACGACGACACTT